>OX421361.1:25037197-25664493 GCA_949126925.1 Cheilosia vernalis | reverse complement strand
AAAAGCTGCAGAAAAGACAACACTTAGGAGACAATGACAAACGGCGACTTCAAAAAGTTCTTGATTTTCTAGGAAGTTAGTCTTTGGAGGGCGGTGAGCCTTGTGCTTGTGCAGGGGTTTGTTGCATTTGACCCCGCAAAAGAAGTAGCGGACAAAGAGGACAAAAATGTTTCACCGGGAGAGGCAAACTCGACTCTGGACAGTGCAGTTACTGTTGTCGATAAGCCAAGTAAGCCAAAGGATACTGAATGTTTGGATTTAACCGAAGCCTCAGCTGTCACCGCGGCGAACTTGGTGGTAAACAACAAGCCGTCCAGTAAAGTAGATAAACAGACTGATCCACTTCAAATGCGCAGGAATGCACGTAGGTTGATTAACAGGCTTAAACTCCGTGACCCGAATTCCTTTACGGAAAGGGAAACGGAAAAGCTAGCTAGAGCTCGGGAAACCATGACATCGACGGTAGGTGCTTGGCGCAGCAGCCAGAAGTATAGGAAGCAGAACCCAACTGGGATAGGGAAGATGACTGGACCAAGGGAGGATGCCTTTTGCCTTCCGCAGTTAAGGACTTGTCCAAGGCTGAGGAGAGGCCTGGCTGTTCTAAGAAGGTTCTGCCAATTAGTAGCAGATTAGAGCTGAAGCCTAGGGCGCGTGCCTCTGGAGGAGCCGGCAGGGAATTGGTCGTAGCTTGCCTTTCACTTCGACTGCGACCGAACCCAGGCCGCCGGGCGCTGTCTCAGACAAGGATACATCCAAAGGAAGGAAAGTCTTCGTGTCGCAATTATCGACCTTGGTAATCCAAATCGAAGACTTACCGCTAACCAATGGGAATTTATTGAACAAAGGATCCTAGACGGTGTCAATGACGCTATCGTGAAGGCAGAGGATAAGCTTCCACTCTTTGGACAGCTAACCACCTTCAAAGGATTCAAGATGATGGAATGTGACGATAAAGAAACGCTGGTATGGTTGAAGAACTTCGTCAACAACACCAAAGCACCTTGGTCAAATGCCGATCTGCGTGTTGTTGATAGAAAGGAGATTCTTAGCATTACCAGACCAAAAGGCAGAATACTTATTCGAGGACCGTACCTACCCGCGGAAAGGATAGAACGCAACCTGGGTAGGGTGGGAAAAAACGCTCGGCCAACGGAAATTCAAGAAGGCTATTATTAATGCTAAACGCACAACCTGGCGCACGTTCCGTTCTGTAGTGATATCGAAAGCACCACAGAATCGGCTAGATTTCGGAAAATCTTGTGCAAAGAATCCTCAGTTCCCGGATATCTTAAAGACAATAATGGCACTTGGACACAATCCTGTGAGGAGACTCTCAGTCTACTACTGCAGACTCATTTTCCGGGAAGTACAACGAATCAGACTAATCAGTCTAGGTTTAATACCACAGTAGCGACAATCCCATTAGAACTTGTAACCGAAGATAAATTAAACTGGGCAATTGATACATTCGCCTTTCGAAAGATGCCTTCATGTACTTGTTGAATAATATTTCAACAAAACGAATTCATTTAACTTGTTCTCAACTTGCCTTTGGTATGTACTTTAAAATCATCTCGAACCTTAATGAAACAAAAATAAAATAAATAAATTTGTCAGTGTTGAAACTTTATTTTTTTCCATCCCGCTGCACCGTGCTGAGGTGGACCTTCAGCATTCAAATCTTTGGACAAATTAGTTTTTTTCGGATTTTTGAATGAAAATCAATAACAATGAAATGATTCCTTGGTACAAAAAAACAAACATTATACATACATGTAACTATGTTTATGAAATATTCATGATTTATTAATTTATATCTTTTATTTACTTACATTCTGAGAAAAAAATCTTCTTAAATCGATCTTCGCAAACACATTTGATGTAGAATGATTATTTACGAATTCGAACGAATTTGACATGAACTTTCGGAAAAGGTAGTACCAATTTTGTACCAAGAAAACAAAAATATGGTTGGCAGTACTAGAGATGCTCAATTTTCGTTTCCATAACTTACTTATGTGGTAATCGATTGGGCGCTCTCAGAGCACTTTTTTTGCTCTCAGAGCAATTTTTATGTTCGTTTGGTACAGGAAAAAGCAATCTTTTTCAGATTTCAGAGCACTTTTGCGAATCTAGATATTTTCTCAGATTTACCAATACAAGTGCGTTTGAGTTTGACAACTGATGGAGTTTGTTTACATTTTTATGGAATTTTTTCTCCATCAAAGAAAGGCGTTGCATCGGGTGAATCTATTTTTGTGAATTATTTATGTATAAATATTTAGAAATCAATCGGGACGGATATTTCTAATGTTTTAATACAAAATTTAAGTAGTGAATGGAAATCGCTTAGAAAAGTGTCCAAGACTACACATATTCAAATCGCACAAATATCAACACAAAAAAGAGCAAGAGACGTTTTTATGTTCGATTAGGCACACGAAATCTGAAATCGGAGGGCAAATCTGAAGAAGCCCAAACGAATACCACATTATAGAATTACAGAGTAGCGATTTTGAGAATTCAAACAGTTTCACTTTAGAATCGAGTTTCATAGTAGGGCCCCAGTAGTGTCTTCCAAACAGAGATTCTGGCAATCGCGGAAGCAGCCCGAATGGTGTCATTGTTGGCAATACCACGTAATGATATTACCATTTTTAATGATAGCCAGGCGGCTATAAAAGCAATCTCTGCTATAGAAATTAAATTCTGAAGAATCGATCTGTTATATACGACTCCAGAATGGTCGAATACTGCTTCGGCAGTTGCCTTTCTAATTTAATAAAGTCTGGCATAAGGGACTATGCCAAACTTTATCGAAAGCTTGTTCTATATCAAGAAATATTGTAGAGCACACATTTTTCTCTTCGAATGCTTTTTCGTTTTTATCTGTGATTCTATGCACCTGATCAATTGTAGAGTGCTTGTTTCTAAACCCAAATTGATGATTTGGAAGTAGTGATTTTTCATTAATAATTTTTTGCAGACGTTTTGCCAGCATTTTTTCGAATAGCTTGGACAACATTGGTAGTATCGATATTGGGCGATATGAAGTTACTTCACTAGGTGGTTTACCTGGTTTTGGTATCATTATTACCTCCGCGACCTTCCACATGCTTGGCACATATCTTACTTTAAATGCAGCATTTATAATCTGCGCTAGTTTTTTTTTAAACCTTTTCGAGGAAATTGTTTTAAAATTTCCCCTGTGTTTAAATCGAACCCTGGTGCTTTTTTATGTTTATGCCTTCTTTGATTTCTTTGGCAAGTTCTTTAGCTGTTACCGGCCGAATAGGTCTATCTTCTTCGAAAGTTTCTTCGTTTTCTTGATAATCTTTTTCTTCATAAGGTTTGAAGATGTTCTCAAGGTACTCTGCATATGTAATTGATTTATCTTGACTGCTTTTTGCACAGTTACCTTCTCTGGTTTTTACTGACGGAATGTGAGCTATTGGCTTGTTCATTTTCTTTGTTGCCTTCCAGAGCGAGTAGTCGGTAGATACGTTTTTAAAGACTCGTTATTCAATTTTTCTAAAAAAAAAAAGATTGATTTTTGTGGCAAATCGAAGAAAAAAGAAATCTCGATAAAAAGAAATGTTTGCCAAATCGACTACGACATTAGTCAAGGCGTTCGGATTAATAGTCCCGACAAACCTCTAGTTGACGTTTTACATAAACTAGGTATCCGAACGTCCCCATTTATTTTTAGTTTGGTTCTGCATTTCAACATGTTAGACTGACGCCTGAACAACGCTTCCAAATTGTGCAAAATTTATTTTGCGCGCTACGTCAATTTTCATAAGAGAATTTTGTTTAGCGATGAAGGCCACTTTTGGTCAATAAACAAAACTGCCGTATTTGGAGTGATGATAATCCACAAAAACTTACTGTTTGGTGTGCTTTATGGATAGGTGGAATAATTGGTACGTACTTCCTTAAAAACGATGCTGGCCAGAACGTTACAGGCAATGGTGACCGCTATAGAGCCATGATTACTGACTTTTTCGTTCATCAATTGAACAGCCATGATGTGCAGGAGCTATGGTTTCAACAAGACGGCGCAATATTTCGCACAGCGCGTGCCACAATTCATTTATTGAATTAAACGTTTGGTAACCGCATAGTTTCACGTTGCGGACCCGTGAATTGGCCTCCAAGATCGTGCGATTTAGCGCCGCTTGAATATTTTCTGTGGGGATATGTGATTTCGCTAGTCTACGCCGATAAGCCCGAAACGATTGACCACTTGGAGGACAAGATTACAAGAGAAGATAATCTTTCGAATGAAGTAAATGTTTATACTGAACACTGACCTACCACACACATAAACACACAACATCACCCACTTTCGCTGACAAATACATTTTCCGTTCATTCACTTCACACTTAATTGTTCTTTCTGTCACATCAGCACTTTCGACACTTATTACAATTTCAGCGCAGCACACTTAATTGTTCTTTCTGTCATATCACCACTATGTACACTTAATTGCACCAACACTTTATAGCTATTATTCTTGTATTTGAGTAAGCAAAATGTTAGTATATAAGTAACCAATTCAATAAAATCAACGTCATTCATTCAATAGCAATCGAATGATTACTGATCGTTTTATTTTCATCCAAGACTTCCCCCCACCAGAGGTAAGGGGTCTTGCGGTATAGAAACAAGGGAAGAAAAATCGACGATCACCACATTCAAGAGTTTCTGGTTGATGTACCAGAAGCTCTACTAGTTGTCAAGGTTCATGCACTTTGGTCGACAGTACGATTGAGAGTATCGTACAGTAAATTTCATGTCAATTTAAAAAAAATCGTCTTTGCTTTATTCAATTTCAAAGTTTTATTATTCCTCTAAAAAACAAACTTTTTATTTTCCAGACAATTTTATTTTCCATGATTTTTATTGCGAACAAAGGTGCGAATTGCAAACTTTTTTGCCGCGAATGAAACCCTGGGCGCGAATTGTGAAAGCTTATCACATCATTCAATTCGCGTTCCACAAACCGGCGAACTCAAACTCAAACTTGAAATGTCATAGAGACAAATCACGGCGACTGTCACTGTCGGGTATTTGCGACCAAATTAAATGTATCATGTGAATGGACTGTCAAAACTTGCGTATATGCGTTCGTTAGTAGGTAGTAGGTCGCTCTCTTGTGAATGATCCTTTAATATGTCCAAGTTTCATTCAAATTATAGAAATATGTCTTTAGGCGTAGTCAAAGAGCAATATTATTTTTCCGATCAAAAAAGGTTTTTTTCGGTTAAAATTTGTTTTCGTTCCGGATAAAAATCGGTTAGAACGAATTTCAAAATGTTCAAAAAGTGAAGAGATTTCGGTCAGAATCCTGTCAGAATGGCAGCACTGGACATAACGCGGTACGCTATATTTCATCGGAGAAAAATGGATCGCGGAATTCGAATTCCTCCGATTTCGTACAAATTGGTGAAAATTCCGTTCCGTTCGGATACCTCGATAGGGGTGAATATAACCTTTATAAGCAACCCTCGTATGCGCAAGCATCTTAATTGAATCAAAAAGAACAGATGGAGAGTTAAGGTTTTGATTTTGACTTCAAATACCGAAGAAGTTCACAAAACAAAACACTCTTATTTAACAACTAAGTATTGGGCGATAACAGGTACCTACTCTTTTATTTTTATGCTAGTTTACTTTTCTTTTTTATATCCAACTCTTTACTTTATCCTTAATGCTTTGTAACAGAAAAGGAAAAAAATCAACAAGACATGTACTAAGCTATATAATTCCATTTTAAAACTATTAACTGCTTGATTTCCGTTTTCTTTCTGACTTTAACAATCGCATTTGTGTTTTTTTTTCCATTTGTTCGTAATGTTCTGAAAACATCATTTTCATAGCAGGATACATGCAGGAAAAGTTCTTCAAGTCATCAACGGTTACCTGAAAAAGATATTATTATTATAACTTTATTAACAGGTTATTAAATTACATAATTTATAATTTGTTTTTATCTAGTGCTAGCTGCCAGGGCTTTCGACTATGTAGGTTCGTAAATAGGGGAAAGAATGTTATAAAACAGGGTCAATGATATCTTTTACAACGAGGATTTTATTCTAAAAATAGGAATACATATATCTTTCAAATGGTCTTTGAGCTTATTATAAGCAAAAAACAAAATAGGAAATGCACAAAATATCCGCTGATCTGTCAAATATCATATGCAAATCAGTAATGCGTAATGCCCTATCGTTCGATCGGACTACTATACTATATTTTTTCACGATTAAATTGCAAGATATCATGCAATAGAAAGGGCTCTATATATGAGAAGACCGTCGTTTGTTTTGCATACAAGGAGATATGGGGTGTGTGAACTTGGCACCCCAATGTTCTTTTTTTTATGTTCCGGGTGGCTAAGCAAGAGTTCTAGAGTTCTTGTTAAGAATTTGGAAAAGTTCTGTTCGTTTACCATTTTTTTTAAATTGTGAGTTGCTAAATTCACGGAGCACCCCATTTTTGAAAATATTAATTTTTTTCTTTTTACCTACTTCGAATAGGAACAACATAGTTCTAGAGTTCCTCAGTTTTTTTTTTTTTTTTTTCAAAAAAGTTGCCAAATGACTCCAAAAAATATGTTTCGGTTTCTTAAGCACTATCCAGAATTCTAATCAGAACTCTTCGCAACTCCGAAAAATTGATTTAATTTTTTTTCAATTTGTTCTAACTTTTTTGTGTTTGGGCTTAGAAAGAAATTGAGCCTTGAGGCACTCCAGACCTTACTGGCAAAAACCTTGAAAAACGCTCACCCACTGACACTCGTTGCTGTAGATAGGAGAATACGAGTTTCATTGAAGAGAGTGAAAATTTCAACTCTTTTCTAAGTTTGGAACAAAGGATTTGGTGGTTGACGGTATCGAAGGCATTCGAAAAATCTAGTAAGGAGAGAATAGTAGCACGAGAATAAATAATATAATCTTTGCTTCTCACAACCATTCGATTTGTGTGAGATTTCATTTTTGGAACTAATGGAAGGGATCTACAATTTTATGCCGATTCCAAACGGCTGATTGAGAAGCTCTTTTAAGACTGTCATACTCTCGGATGTTTGTCAGACGTTCGCGAGAGGTGGCGCAGTGAAAAAACCCTGAGTTGGAATTTAGGTTTTTGTGGGACTCGAACCTGGGACCCCTCGCTTAGTAGTCCAACAAACTAACCACTAAGCCACTGCGCCTAATTTGAATATATATAAGTTATAATGACTCAGCGACACTTATCAAGTACCTTTGTACCAAATAAGCACATAAAATTAACTTTAAACGCAATCAGTCGTTAAATAACATTATAACTTTGAAGAAGGCTTCTTAGTTTGGTTTGTTTCTAATAGTCTTTTCTGGTTTGACATTATTCACAGCAACAACAGTGAAATACCTATTTAAAGAAAAAAAAAAGTTAACAAAAATGTACCTGCATGAAGTCAAAAGCTATGGCCACATTGGTAAATAGCTCATCTGGCATTCGAGGTAGTTTAGCATATCTTTGGCTAAAATGTGTTAAAATTGTATATTTCGCATTCATTTTCTCCGCCACTTTTAATGCCTGGCTGACAGTGCAGTGCATTTTTGTTTTTGCTTCATCTACAAGTTCATCTTCCATCGTAGCTTCATGTATTAATATAGTGGAGTTAGAACCCAACTCAATTAGATCATCGCAAGGCATGGTATCTCCGCTGTAAGTTATTTTAAATGGCTCCGAAAATTCATCTAATTTTTCTAATGTTATGGATATTCCAAACGAGTGCGCGCAATGTTTCACTAAGCACGTTGATAAGGCAGTAATTCCGATATTTTTCAAGACGTCTGATTGAAAAGAAGTGTTAACCTAAAAATAAATTATTGAATCATTAAAAAAAAAAATTTTAAATATATAAATAAGTATAATTATGTTTTAATTAACATTGGGCCTTGATATACTAAACATTTTTATCCTTTACACTTAATATTTTGTTGGTCATTTATTCCAAGCAATGAGGACATAACTAAACATAATTAATTATATAAACTGAAAACGTTATATGTACTTGTAATTTCAGTACGTAAGATAAAAAAACAAAGTAACTGACTTTTTCTTAAGTAAAGCTGCGCTATATAATTACTTTCATTAAATTGTTTATTTCATTGAAGTCAAACCTAAAAAAAACACTTTTTAATTTCTCTGTTGAAAGAAGAGATTTTTTTATGCGTCGAAGTTCGAAAGGTAGCCTGTTAAATAGACTAGGTGCTACTGAAGTGTAAAAATGTAAGAAGCGATAAGAATTGTGAGGTGGAATATTAGTAAAACATCGTTCAGTGCTACGAATTCCATAGGTAGTCAAATTCTGATTTAATCAGTTCCCACTTCTCAAGTAAAATATTTTTAAGACTTTGTAAAAAATAAAGATGTTTCAACGGAAGTATCTTTGATTTGCGGAACAAACAAAAACTATGTTCACGGCGTTGTTTTTTTTCATATTAATCTTGGTATATGTTTTTGAGACACGATTAGGGGTTGTAAGCAATTGTGGGTTCGTAAAATCTAGCCAGTACACAAAATCTCATTAGTAGTATAGTGCATTGTTATATAGTATAGTTAGGTATAGTGTCTTGTTTATATTTTGTTTACTTATTTTCTTAAGTCAGTCAGGTTTTTTGTTTAAATTAATTTTATTTTTTTAGCCTAAGACACTCCAAGGAAGAATACGAATCTAAAATCGGTCTAGCCGTACATAGGATACGCGCGAAACACAAAACTCTCCCTGTGTCCAGTCGGGTAAAAAGTGAAAAGCAAATCTAATATATAAAAATCTCGTGTCAGTTTTAGTGGTTATACTCCTCCGAAACGGCTCAACCGATTTGGATGAAATTGGTATGAGAATCGGTTTTAAACTAATTTTTATACCCCTAAGAGTATACAGGTGGCGTTGTAGGCACATAATTTCGTTTTTCATGGGGAAATGCACTTTGAAAAAACAATAAACTGGATAGAGATCGAGTAGTGACACTTCAAATACAAAAAAAAAATATTTTAAATTTTTAAAGCAATTGTTGTTGTCAGTTATTTTAATTATTTTCAAAGCAAATTGTTGTTGTCAACAATTTTGAATTTTTTTTTTAAATATAACCTACCTAATAAGTTTGTTTATGTTTACTATGTTACATTAAGGCTGGGTGGCAGGGGTAGACGTTTCTGCGCCCCGTAGTTTCTCGCAGTTCTTAAGAGATAATTGACCGGAGTAAACGGTTTTCAATAGCCAGTAAATAGACGCAGGTAGCTATTGAAGCACAATTTTATTTTTCGACCTTGATATTGCATAAAGTACCAAAAACCCCCTTTTTTGGGTGTTTTTTCTGCGCCCCGGTGGGGCAATCCCTAGATCAAACATTTTTATTTTTTTTATGATTTACTTTTGTTACCAATGAACTGCTCGAGGTAGCTATTGAAGCACAATTTTGATTTTTTGTGCTTACCATCTTAAAACTGCAGGTTAATATTACTAAAAGCAAACAATCTTTGTGGAGGAACAAGGAACTATTTTTTTAATCTGTAAAAAAGAGAATGGGCTTTGCATATTTGTATGTCTGCTCAATGAATAAAAGTTTGATGTTTAGTTCATAAAATAGTTAAATTCGAATTTTGAAAATTTTACTATTTTACTGCATTCTGAATTTTGTTTCAGAGTTTACGCACACTTATGCAATGTAGTTCACAAAATATCCGACATGGCGTTATTCGATTTTTCTCTAAATTTACTCTCTATTGAGAATTTATAGTTTGCAGATTTTCGCTCACTAGAGCTGCTTGAACAAAAAATGACAAAAATTTGTTTATTTCGTTTTGTTTGGGTTTCTGATAGATACATACTATTATTCTTGCTGTTTGATAAAGTGAAGAAAGCAACAATGAGATAAATTTTGATAATCCGAGAAAAATTTATGTGAGAGTGGGTGGGGACTGGGTGATGACTTTGTTGTTGTTGATGTGTTTGAATTTTTTGCTTTGTTTGTAGGAGTTTCAAATATTATTGTTTTATACATATTTCCTTGGAAAAGGCAAACGTTCAATATTTGTTATTTTATTTAGATGTTCCGAAATAATTTGCTAATTTTTTCTACTGTTACGAGTTCAGATAATTGAAAAAATAGCAAGATGCCGAAAGCGTTAAAAATAAAAACATTCATTTGGCTTTAATATATTTATTATTTTTGCTTTATAAATTCAAAATAAAATAGTTAAAATAGGTAATGTAATTAAAACATTCCTGTATAGTGCATTGTCAACACTAATACAAAGTGAAAATGGTATTATTGTTGAACGGTGTGGACTTTTTATTGCCCTTCATCAGCTAGAGTCTAGAGACTTAATAATTTCCAGTGTTTGGGCCCTACGATTTTGTGTACTTATTTACTAAAATTAAAAGAAGATGCATTCTGAGAAATGTAAATGCAAAATCCGAGAAAATTTAAGGCATATACATTATACAGGTATCGAACACCTAACAAAAAACAAAGTCCATAAGTAAATTTCTGCTTAGATTAAATGCCCTGTTTGATTGTTCTTGTTTTTTTAATCTCCTTTTACATTGTGCTGGTAGAGATGCTCAGTATGACTTTCAGATGTAAAAAAATCACCTTATTCCTTTAACCTGTCTGGTTAAAAAGCATATAAGCTTAAAAGTAGTACTGACACTTCCCATCCTGTTTCTTTCCGCTCGACACTAGACTCCTAAAGAAAAACCGGTATAATGTAATAATCGGTAAGAGTGATATGGAACTGACTACATAATACGTATACATTATATTATTCTAGAATATTTTGGTGAATTGAAGTTTTTAAATACGAGTACCTAGGTATAAAATGACTAAGAGAAGCTCTGCTTTTCTAATTGGCAGATAATAAAAGTGCTTAACTTGCTAAGCATTAACGTGACTTAAATTAGACTGCAAGTTCACAGAGTTGATATAATAAAACACGTAATAACATATCGAACATTTATCGTTTTTAGTTCCCAAAAATGTGTAGATTACCCACATATCATTAAATTAATGTAGTGTAATTATGTATCGCCTTAGTAGTACAGAATACTAACAGCCATATACTTCGATTGTCTCACAAAGGCCGAAACGTACAGTTAAAAAATTGATACAACTTTCAGCTTGCTAAAATTTAAGAAAAGTTCTAATAATATTAGCGGTAACAAAGATTGTGCAACCCCTTGGTATAGAATTCCGTGAAAGGACAATAATAAATACATAGGTAAATGAATAGTGTATTATCCTAGGCTAGGTTCGGTGGGCGTTTCGCATATATTCTAAGTTTAACTATACAAGAAACCCATCCCAGACCCGCAAACAAAGCAAAAGCTACAAACAAGTCAAAACCAATTTTATATAAAAAAATATAAATTATTGAATCTTGGATACATATCTTGAAAAGTAGAAAATTTGCGATTGGATTTGTACGTAATTCGTAAAACTGGATATCACACACACTAACATTTTCAGTCTATTCAGACAGAGTTTGAAGCTCAATACAGCTAGCCTATCGCCCTAGGCAGCCAGCTTGTCCTTTTTGTTGTTGTTTGTTTTGATTTGTTTTGATTTTTTGTGCAGCGAATTTTTTCTTATTTTTATTTAGTGAACGTTGAGCGAGTTCTCATTTTACAGACTCTGTAGTCACAAATGTGATCTTAATGGGGGAGGGTGTGCTCGGCTATTTGAAATTCTGTGCACTAATACATGTAAGCATGTTTACATGAGCTCGGAGTTCATAGCTGAGGGACACCCACTCTTAAGTAAGTTTTTGAAATGGAGTAGATACTTTTTTTATTTCATTGTTTTTGAATCCATCATTTTTGTTTGACATATATTTTCAGGATCCTTGCATAAGTATGGGTGAGTTAGTTGAAATGTAGGGGTGATTAAGATGACGTGGACAATGATGACAGGTAACAGGAGTTGTGGAGCGTTTTGAGCTTGCACGTAGGTATTGTTACGAAAAATGAGCGAGTAACAATAGCGGTATTCTGCTCATTAGTGAATAGGGTTATGGGGAGCGCAACTCAAAGGTACCATAACGCCTTCGGTACCGATGTAGAGAGAGAAGGGAAAAGGCTTACCATTTACCAACCAAGGTGATAGATGCGGTTAGTTTTCTTCATGGCTTTTAAAGTTACAAATATTTCGTCGGTCGCTGATGGACTATATTGTTAAGCATCGTGTCTTTGGTTATACATTATACTCAAAGTTGGATGTATTCGACTGAATGGCAAAAAAGAGGCTTGCCTCATGCGCACATTCTCATTTGGTTAGTCGAAAGATAGCAACCAGACCAATTTGATGACATCATATGTGCCGAGGTTCCAGTTCCCGAAACCGATCCAGACCGGTTACAAGTCATTCCCAAATACATTATACACACTGTTACTGTTTCGGAAATATGTCTGAAATGTAGGAATAGCGCACTATTACCATCAATTTCTACTTGAGTTCTGGACCTGATAGTTGGTGCTGAAAGATAGGATACCACACTATAGGTGGTACTTTGCAAAACATTAGCAGTATAGGAAAACGATTTGTGGCACCTCCCATTCAAAAATAAAACCAAGCAATATTTCTAAAGTTGCATAATATAAATTAGAATGGACATGTCCAAATAAAGCACTTTGCAAACCTCAGCAAATTCCGCTTATGCAGAACGGCTTGCCATTGGTATTTAAGCGTCTACATATAATAGTATGTGCATTGTGCATGCTCGAAATTATTACTTTCATTACATTAACGAATTATGGCGGAACGAAGTTCGCGGGGTCAGCTAGTAATATAATGTAATGTAATATGAACATTATTCTATTGAAGTGCTAGATCGAGTCCATATGAGCAAATCCAAAGAAATTCTATTGAAACCGTTCCTTTTATTTCAAATATTACTATAAAGTGAGAACATAAAATGGAAAAATATTGTGAGTATTTGCGGATTTGGAATTACAATCTGTTGTTCATATATACTAATAATAATTACGGTTTGATTGATGATGGTTTGGAAAGCTCGATCTCGAATCCAAAAAGAGCGCAAATACGACAGCGCCCCAAAATATTGTTAGGTATAATATGCACAAATGATTGCAAGTCCACAAACCGAACAAAAAATTTTTTTTTAATTACAAATCTATTTTCGCACAACACACATCTTGCCCACTGCTTATACAAATTCGAGCGGAGCGGATTCAGAGCAATTTCTCTGCTTTCGAAATCGTTGTCAGATTTCATGTTCCATTGGCCGCAAAAAAGCTTTTTTTTTAGAGTCAGAGCAAGTTTGCAAATCTTGATATCTGAGCGAGATTCACATCTACTTACACTAACACCAAAACATTTGTCAAACTTTAAAGTGTCTTATTAATAACGTATTTAAAAGACAAGGCCGTGAAAACATAAATTGAGTGGATTTTTATAAGCATATTATTACAATTCAAGAACAGCACACCACAAATGCGAAGAAAGAAACATCTCGTTTTATGCTCCATTGGACGCAATAAATCTGAAATCTGAGAGTAAAATCCGAAAATGCCAATGGAAAACGACATCTGTCCCAACAGCGAGCCCAAAACCGGGTTTTCGCTAAAACACACGAAAACTTCATCGAAAACATAAGTTTTCCCATACATATTTCAATTTTCAAAACAAGTCGTTTGCACACGTTTTCCACGAAAACGACTTCCAATCGTTGGGTTGTTAGAACAAACACACCTTTTGCAATATCCAGCAAAATGGCTGACCGAACAGTCAGTTGCTGTGGATTGGCCCGGAGTGGTTGATGGATGACTCTATATCTTCGCACCTTGAACAGGATGAATTGTTAGTATACAGTTGGGTCCAAGTTAGCAACACAACGACTATATATGTCGAATTCACTTCATCGTCTCTGTTAGTTATCAGCGTGGATGAATTAGTCGAAGCACTAAATAAGTATTATTACTTATTAGTATCGGGTAGGGTAACGATTTTTCTGAGTATTTTCGTTTGACTGAACGAGATAAAAATACCTCACGATCATGACTTTGCTACTCGATTTTGAATGCCAGACAAGCGGTGCGCAGTTTTATATTTAGTTGTCAAGTCATCGCCGTGATACCCTCACACAGCAAAAGCCAGCATTATGAAAGCAAAGAGTCAATGCTGATTGACCTTTTATGACAACAAGGGTGAATTGCTGTGGCCCATTTACACTGCGCATAAGAGCAATCAAGATCTGTCTTACGATTAACATTTGCATTTGCATAGCCACAAAAGCAGTGCATACTGTCTACGCTTTCCTATATGCATTTGCCAGTTTTGTCAGCAAAAGACGTCCATCTACAAATCTCCACAGTGACAATAGCACTGCAAAACAAACCAGTATATAGACCAATTGGCACCTCAAAGACCCTTCGGATAAACTATGTGGTAAAATCAACTTCATACATTGGCCGTGCGTGTTTCGACTCTTGTCCAATTATTCCGCTACACGGTGATCCAAAGGAAAAATTTGCTCTATTGACAAAAATCAAAAATCTTTGTAGTCTTTTAGAGACATAGGATTTTATTTCAAGTGGCGAAATGGAAATGGCCGCATTTGCAGACAAACTTAAAACCTGTCACGTTCATCGCTGTCACTTTTCTATGTACCAAGTGGAACCTCTGGAGATCGTTTTTCATTTATCTCTAACTTTTGTAAGGTGACAGATGCCGCACTGCATGTGTTTTTTATTAGATTTTTCTATTTTGTACATTACTGAATTATAGCTGCAATTTTGTTTGTGGAAGGGAGAGACGACCATTGAGCAGATTTGTGCTCGCTATAGTAGTTTCTATATATAAGCTTAATGTATGGGTGTTTGTATAGATAAAAATAATTACCATATCAGCGTTTGGTATCAGCGAATAAGAGCCTTCAATAGAATCAATTACTTCATGGTAATAGTTAAGCCATGGATGTATTTGCTTGGGTGCAAATATATACACAGGAGCTAGTTTGTTTCCAAATAATCTGCTTCGCTCTTTAAGAATACCAATTAAGCCTAAAAAAAATCCATAAAATGTAAATAAGAAAACAGCGTTTGAAAATTATATACCTATATGATGATCAGCGTGTAAATGAGACACATATATTGCTTTTAAATTTCGTATAACGTTTTGCCAACGAGATGGACCATAAAATCGTATAATTTGGCCAAGAGTTCCCTCTCCACAGTCCAGTAATATAAATGCGTCCTCATAAGGCTCTAACAAAATACCGCTTACATTTCGCGTTTTATTTGGAATACATGAGCCTGTACCCAAAAACGTAATTCTCGGAAAATGCGTTGTTTCGTTAGTTCGCTGAAGTTCTTTCCTCTTTAAAGTTGATTTTAAAAGTTGGAGAGCTTCGGTAAATCCTTCTAGGACAAGCGTTTCTTTAACATACTCTTCGGGATTTAGTTTCATTTCCATAGACCTATCTAGGCCTTTGTATGGACGCAGTCGAAAACACGTTAATGACCTAATGTTGGAAATAATTGTAGAGTTCAATTGTTCACCATTTAAGACCATGCCATTATCCGCTTGAGAAACAAGTTTTGTTCGCTTAACGTTATCGTCGATAGCGTTGAAAATTTCAACTTCACTGAAAATAAAAACAAAATACGTAAGTATTTAGTCATTAAGAAACGTTAAGATACATTTGCAATGTATAACACAATACTTCCTAAAGTGTTCATTTTTATCTTTTTAATATTTTAATACTTTACACAAGCTTGACCATAATACCTACGTATATATAATACCTGACTTTAGTGACGTTATGAGCGCTGGATTAAACTAGCCATTAATGAGGTCCTTTAGACGCACAGGTCTCTTGCAATTAGACCTCATCGCGATATAAAGTCTCTTGACGGAGCACTTCCCTCAATGCTCGTGTCAATAAAATCAAACAAAAGCCCAAAACCGCGAGTGTACCACCCATAAATCGGAAAATAGTTAGTACGATTCCACACGTATTAGTAGAAACTTAAATTTAACAACGAACGCACACGGTGGGAGTGCGAGTTCATTATCTGAGTCTATACATGCTCCTAATCAAAACTAAACACATTGATATAACTCCGAAGCAAAAGATAGCAATATTCATTGACATTGCGAAACGGTAAATGCGTGAGAATGAATCACAAACGTTCAAATGATCACCCACTCATTCAAATTAAATACATATATAAATCGGCGACGACAAAATAGTTAATAACGAATTTAACTCGGGATCGACTGTTCAAAGCAGGTAAGTTTTTTAAGCTCCGTTACATAACAGAAAAAAAAACAAGCATAAACATAACAAAAATATAGTGTCACATATCTGTCTCAAAACAATAATGTTCTATGGAAAGAAAAACGACAAATATAAGCTTGAGGTATCAAAACGTTCGTATCTTAAGTTTTTATAACACAGTGGATGACGTTCCACAAAGAAACATAATTACGCAGCTTTTGACTATTCTTAGTTGGGTTCAATACTTAAAAGTTGTGAGTGCACAACTAGCAGATCCCCGTTTGCTTTGCTGGGCGGTAAAATTATATAGAACTAAACATTTGGCTTCGGTGAGTCGAGGAGCTTCGATATATGTTTATAGTATTTTTTACGGATTTCTTATTCGACAGCATAAACCATTTTCATCTTTATGATCATTTGACCAATATGTATTAAAAAATCACGAGAAGAATAATAGTTGCGATTTTATGAAAAAGCAATTTCACGTATGTACTGTGTATAACAAAAAAGAGAGTGTGAATGTGACCACATACCATACTCGCTAAATGTGGATAGGTATTTAGGTATATTAAGTATGGTAAATTTAATTGTGTTGTAGTTGGATTACATGAATTAAGAATTTTAATTTAATAACTAAATCTTTATAATGTAGGGAACCTACCCTGTCATTATAATTTAATTGAATCCAACTTACTACCTACCTTTACAATATTGCTTAGTGTACAAATTTCCTTTTTTTAAATCTATTCATACTGTACCCACATTTGTTAGTGTACAATTTACATATTACCGGACAAATGAAAGAAGAATGAATTATAAAGTAGATGTTAAGAAGAACGGCCGCCTTTTTATTTTCACGCTCTTGATAGTCACATAGCGCATCTATGTAGGTACAATAATATTAAAATTTTAATATTGCGAAGCAGATAAGTGCATTCATTCAATGAAAAAGGTTTCATAGCGCAATCAAAATAAACATTTTTTGTTTGAATTTTGTTATCATGTGGTTGATTCAGTAGCTAAGCGGACTGTGTAAGACCAAGCTTATAAATATCAGTCTTAAGTTTAATTCCTGGTTGGAACTGAAGTTTTTTTTTTAAATTTTATTGACTACCGTTGCCTCGACAGATCACAATTTTCGTAGCACATTCACCCTTTCACTCCAGCTCTTGCGTGCCTATAGAAGTACATATTCACTTAAAAAAATCAAGTTGAAAAAATTATAATAAAATGTTTACATTTCGAAAACAGCGCAAGTCTACTCCACCACTCCCTCTTTTTCAAAATCTACTTCGCTTTTTAATTTAAAGTGGCAGTCGATAATTTTAATAAAAAACAGTACAAAACCCCCAAATGTGTTTATAAAAAACTATGTATTTTGGCTACACATTTGGGCCTTTATACTCTTTACTGTTTTTTATTAAAATTATTGACTTGGTTTGATACATACTTTATGTAGGTATACAATTCACATGGTAAGGTTGTTGTGATTTGCAAACTGAATGTGCAATTTATGTTACGTTTATTTATTTTGTTTCTTAAATACACTTATTTAAAAAAAAATGTTTTTTTGTTCATTTAATATGAAACTGAAAATCTACTACGGAAATTGTTGTTTTACTCCGCCTTTTTTTTTCATTCACTTCGATATGAGATTTCTGAAGTCCGAACCCTGGTTCAAAACTATCTCACTGCCTTGCGGCAGTCCCGGCAATCTAAAGGTCCGCCTTGCGTCAGTCCCGGCAATCTACAGGACCGTCTTCCGACGGTCCCAGCAATCTACAGGTCCGCCTTGCGGCAGTCCCAGCAATCTACAGGTCCGTCTTGCGACAGTCCCGGCAATCTACAAGTCCGCCTTGCGGCAGTCCCGGCAATCTACAAGTCTTTTTTTCGGCGGACTCGGCAATTCGCTAACCACCCACAGGCAGGTTAGCACAAAAACTTTCAAGTAGTCAAACAACCACTTGAGGAACAATATCAGCGGTACACCAGACTGGTACTTCTCTACTGTGCGATCTTGCTCGATCGTATGGGGATTTTGCCGAAGGTCTTATGTGATTCTTCTCAACAAGCAGGTGTGAATTATATTCACACATGTTATTTTCGGCTGTAAAGTCATACTTTACTATTTTGTTGTTGTACGCAAGTCGATTATGTCCATCATGTGCCGGTAGTGCTGGATGACCATAATCATATGTCAATGGCAATGGATGGTGGATCGATGCGGGGGATCTCGTATATATCAGTGTGGGGGGCGGAACAGTCGACTGACTGTGGTACATATTTGGTCACACGTTGTATGGCAATGGATGGTGGATCGATGCGGGGGATCTCGTGTATATCAGTGTGGGGGCGGAAACAGTCAGAATAAATTGTGCAACGAAATGCATCGTTACAATCCAGTCTTGCTAAACAGTAAATGCAGGTCTGCCTTGTTTGCGGTTTGTCCATTTTTATGTTTGAGCCCATGTGAAATAGTGTGGTACTTCTGAGTAGAGTAATGTCAGTGCAAAGGCACCAAAAGCATCCGCACGATAACACAATTCAAAAATTCGGTGAGTGTAGTTTTTGGTGGATTTATAGCTCGGTCAATCACTGTCTCGTTCGTGAAATATACGCCCTGACCGTTTTCAAAATGGACGGCTAAATAAATAACGGTTGAATCCGATTCATAAATTGGAAAACCAAAGTTACGCCAAACAGCTTTATTGGCGCTGATGTACCGGCCAATTTGGTACAGCGTTATTTCATCGTTGTTATTCACTGGAGGAGCAGTCACATTGGTATTTTCAACTCCAAATACCGCCATGTCATTGTCGGCTCTTACATTCTGCATATGAGAACGACCAATATTCAAAGACCTCGGAAAGAGGATTAGAAAATAGCAACCGAAATCTTCTCCAGAGGGCGACTAGAATGGGCAATTGACTCCTTTCAGCTTTATAAATCACCAAGGGTGGACGGAATTACGCCAGTCCTACTACAAAAAGGCAAGGTAAATTGCTTCCACATTTGGCAAGAATTTTAAAAGGCAGTCTGGCACTGGGCTACATACCAAACCAGTGGAGACGAGCGAAGGTAGTGTTCATTCCGAATGTGGGAAAAAAGGACCCAAGTCTACCGAAGTCCTATAAACCAATCAGTCTTACTTCGTTTCTTCTTAAAACGATTTAAAAGGCTCTGCACAACTACTTAAAGCGAAAGAGATCAGTATTGTGTGCCTTCTTGGACATTGAGGGAGTATTCGATAACACATCGCATGATGCAAATCCGGCAAAAACAACAATCAAAAAAGATCCCGTCTTCCCACCACTAGGAAGACACTCAATAAAGTTCAAAGACTGGTGTAGTATCGACCTAATCTGTACTGTATTATTATAAAAATGGGTATGATCACTATATCGAATTCGAATAATATGTTTGACATATTGCTGGAATAAACCGACTGGACCATAAACTAAGTATTTTATAGACTGTCAGCTCCCGCGCACCTACCCGATTCCCCCCGCAAAATTTGAAATCAAAATTCTCTCTTAAATTTCGTATCCGTGATTACGTGTGAAGCAACAAAACAAAAAAAAAAATTGTGAATTTAGGAGGTATAATGAAATACTGACACTCAGCAGTCATCCTACATCGTGGAATTTCTACCTTTTGTGGAAATTTTGTTGCCCGAAATACGATTCGTACAAAATAAAAATAAAGAATCAAAACCGTATCATGAATCTGATGAAAAAACATTCGAACTAAAATGCAATACACTAAATGCCTACAAAAAGAGATTCGTCTTTTTGCAAAAGCTTTCTAGTACCAAGAAATAATCATTATAATGTTGACAAACTGCGATTTTTATACTCGGTTATTTTCATGTGAATTTCTTTCCGAATAATACCAGCTTTACTTTTAGAAGAAATATTTATATTTACTTATTTTATACTTGCAAAATAGCAATCGTTCAATCGCAATCGCTCAATCGTCTGGGCTCTCATCGCGTAAGACGACGATCGTCTGACGACGTCGTTTCGACGATTGTATTGCTTCGTGTAACACTAAAATGGTTGAATCGTTTGGACGACGTCGTTTTGAACGATTCACTAATGCTTCGTATAACTCAAATTCAGACGATTGAGCGATTGCGATTGAACGATTGCTATTTTGCAATCGTTTGATCGTTTTTGGTGTATTTCTTCAGTATAATTAGGTCTGAGAGAAGTATTAGACAATAAATAAAGGAAGTCATACACTTATGTTCTATTTGGTGGGGACTCAGACTTATCAGAGCGAAAAAAAATGTATTCTTTGAAAAAAAAAAAAAAAATATTGCATTTCTTTTCGAATTTCAAATGATTTTCATTTAGGTATTTGTGTTATAACATGAAATACAGTAATGTAATCATAAAATAGCATTCATTGAACTCTTTTTTATAATTCGACAATTATTAGAAATACCAATTCTAATGGGATGCTTTATGATGTTTGATGTCCAACGAAATCCAAGATCTTTATTGCCAAGACTAGTTCTAAATACATATTTTAATAACCACAGTTTCCTCATCGTACACTTTTACATATTGTTCTATTTCTTTCCACCCGACTTTCACAATTCTATCTGTGTTTGGCTTCTTCGATAGAGTTGTTACTTGCATTCAATTTTTGCATTAAATGTCCGATTCCACATCACCTACAGAAAAAAAATGCAAATTCCACACATTTTTGTTGTTTTTACTTGTCAGAGTTTGTTTACAGTCATTTTCAAACTGTTCAAAATGAAAACGATGAACGATTCGATCGAAAGATGCGACGATGATGTTATACGAAGCAAACTAAAAACGACGTCGTTTTGTTCAATCGCTTCGACGACGATCGTTTCAAAAGTTACGCGATGAGAGCCCTGAATTTGACAGTCGAACAAGTTATACGAAGCATAAGTGAACCGTTCAAAACATCGTCGTCCAGACGATTCAACCATTTTAGTGTTACACGAAGCAATACAATCGTCGAAACGACGTCGTCAGACGATCGTCGTCTTACGCGATGAGAGCCCTGGTAGCTAGCGCTTATTTTGTTGAATCATCATTATATTAATGAACATCCGAGCTTTCCCGTACGCTTTTTTGGCATTTGATATGAAATGAGGAGAATGAAACTTATGTTATTTGAAAGGTGCTTGGTGACGGTCAATTTGTCGCCGTCATGTTTCCATAGCAACGACGTGTCATGAGAATACCGCACACAACTGACATTTTTTGAGAAACACACTTTTTGGCACCAATGTAATCTCCGGCTCAAATGCCACAGTTTGAGAAGTAATTTGTAGTGCTGACATCTATTTTTCATTGTTTAAATTGAGTTTGAAATACCACACATCTTTAACTGAGTAATTTGTTTTTGGAAACAAGCTCAAAGACACATCTGCACCTTTCGCGAGCAATAAGACTGTCAAACAGCGGACGTAGTCTTTGTGTACATATTTTGTGGTGCTAAAAACATATCAACAAACAACTTTTTATTTTATTGGTGAGTTTATTTGTTTATTACACTAATTCTTTAATTAGTTTGTGAATTAAAAGTTACGAAGTACCTCTTATATTACTCTAATGGTCGATTTGCAGATGTGCAATTTTACATTTCAAATTTGAAGTAGTTGTGCGATTATACCGTTACCGGCTTAATATGGAAGTAGATGGTTTTTCATCAGATAGTGATCTTGATGTCCAAGATATTCTTAGCCAGTTAGCTGATAAGGGAATAAAAACAAAACAAATATCTTATAATAATGATGTAGATGTAGAATATCACGATTGCTCAGTTATTCCAAACGATCAGAACAAACCTTACACCTGTCAATGCATTGACATCGAAATGCATGACTTTGACAATGATCTTCAAGAAATACCCCAGGATGTGGAGTCTGATTCAAATTTAGAATATTTGCCATCATCATCTGAGAATGATGCCTCATTTTCAGATGTCGAAAATATACCAGAGGAGTCAGAAAATGTGGTTTGTATAGATGTAAACAACTTTTTTTTATGTCTAAAGGCGTACCTACTTACACTGCAGGAAGTTGAAGATTGTGCCGACACCGACATGTTTGGGGAAAAAAGCCGCTCTAATGGCAGGAACAAAGTTCAAAAAAGGGAAGCAGCCAAGCAATCCAGAGAACGAGGTGAGTCGTATCTTGGGTACCGAAAGCCACAAGGATCGAAAAAAATATTTCAAGACAGTATTAAATCTGAGCGAAAGCTTGTTCCAACTTGCCAATCTTGCGTGCTTAAAATCGCGTGCACGAGGTTGTTCTAAATTTTCTATTTTTGATAAATTTTGGCAAGACATGGACTGGAAACAGCGCAAAATTTATGTTTCAAATTTGGTACAGGTGATTGACCCAAAGAGAAGGACAAGCGAAAATTCAGAAAATATCAGACAGAAGACACTTCAATATTATTAAAAAAATGATAATGAAACATTGCAAGTGTGCAGAAATATGTTTCTTAATACCCTAGGTGTTAAATATGCCACGATTCGCGGCTGGGTCGAAAAACAAGAATATGGAATCGTTAAGCCCACTAATTTTTCCAAAAGAACTAATTGTCGCTACTCAACCTTTAAAGAACAAAAGGAGTTTTTGTCCAATTTTTTAAAAACACTTCCTACATTTCCATCACATTATTGCAGAAAAATGACTTCTAAGCAATATCTGCAACCACCAATTTCTTCTATTAGTGAAGTTTTTAACATGTATGAACAAAAATGCAATGAAGATGATGTATCCAAACTTTCTAAAAGATATTTCTATCAAGCATTTCGGGAAGAAAATATCGGTATTTTTAGTCCTAAGAAGGATCAATGCGATATTTGTGTCGCACACAATGTAGGCAATATCCTTGATGAAGAGTATCAAGTTAATTTAAAAGCAAAGGAGAAAGTCAGAGCTTCAAAAGACGCTGATAAAAAACTTGCTCTTGAACGGAAAATTAATCTTTTCTGTATGGACCTCCAGGCAGTCAAATTATGCCCAGCTCTCAAAGCTAGTTCACTCTATTTTAAGACAAAGCTGACTGTGCATAATTTTACAATTTAAGATATTTGTTCAAAAAGAGTTAAGTGCTACTGGTTTGACGAAACCAATGCGGATTTGACGGCGTCGACCTTTGTAAGCTTAATTATTAAATTTTTTGAGGAAGTCTTGGAGTCAAATTTGTTGCCGATCATAATGTACTCGGATGGATGTACATACCAGAACAGAAATGTTGTTCTATCCAATGCCTTCCTCCACCTATCTGTCAAGTACAAGGTCCAAATAACACAAAAATATTTAGCAAAAGAACACACGCAGATGGAATGTGATAGTGTCCACAGTGTCATTGAAAACAAGCTCAAAGACAAGGAGATATTTCTGCCATCGCAGTATATTCTAATTACCAGAGAAGCAAGGACAAAACCATTCCCCTATGATGCTGAAAGCGTCGATTTCTCACAAATCCTGGATTATGCTCAAACCTCGAACTATGTTTAGTTTATAAATCAATTAGGCCTGGAAACTTGGTTGGGGATGAGACAGTTACCAGCTTAAAAGTTATTTTATACGACCCATCTGGAACAATATTTTACAAAACAGACTACGACAACGAATTTGAAGAGCTCCCCCAAAGAAAAATCACAAAATCATCGACTTGCGACATTAAATATCCGCGGTTGCACTCCGAAAGAATAAAAATTGCAGAAACAAAGTTTAAACATGCCTTTTACGACAGTTTACCGTATAACGTTTCCCGAAAAAAATAAGACTTTATTTTGTTAGATATTATTTAATTTCTAAAACTGAAACTGAATTTGATCTGTGTTATATTTTTTTTTTGTTGGTTTTATCAGCGTTATTATTAATTTGTTTTGTTATTAAATGAATTAAATGTTTTTTTAAGTATTGTATTTTGAATTTATACTGCCATGTTAGGTCCTTACTGCATAAAATGAAATACCGCACAAGTGCAACGATGTGCACAACAAAATAGTTGCAATACAGCACAACTGCAATTACTAGTTTTAATTGACATCATTTTGAAAATGAACTTTAATAAACTGTTACTTAATAAAAAAATTAATGACGTGTTTTTTCTTTTAGTTCAAACTCTAAGCAACCCTTCGTAAAACAGTTTTTTGTTTCTCCTGAAAAATTTGGGAAATGTCAGTTGTGCGGTATTCTCATGCACACGACGATTTAATCATCTTAGATTAGAACCTGTTGGAGAGAATCATCTACCCATAAAGGTAAGCAATTTACCTGCCCCTAAAATTAAGCATTATTTATTATTTGTTGCCACCATATTACCATAGTAACGTACCTACTTAAATATAAAGCATCTTAGATTAGACTGTTTCCGATGGAGCAGCACATTTACGTATTTTTTTTTTTATATATAGATGCCGTTCTTTTCGTTTTGTTTAAAAAAAAAAAACATAAATAAATAAGGAAAATAATTGTAGTAGGTACCGTTTTTAGTATAAATACCTACTTATAAAAGGTATGGTCGATTTTCGACCACAAGCGATACTAGTTATAATTATTATATTAATTTACAATGTTATCTTTAATACGAAAAAAAATCAAACAATAATTGAAGCAATTCGCACTGCAACCCAGAGGCAGGACTGTACAACTTTTTGATTGGATGTGACAAATATGTCACCGAACGAATTATTCAACCTGTGCGATGAAAGCCAAGACATTCCGTGATTCCGTCCACCTGACCAAGATGAAGTGAGTATAGTAATATCCAAGATGAAGTTCAACAAGGCTGCTGAACTGGAGGTCTTAACTTCGAGTTTGCCCCAACCAACCTGAAAGCCCAAAGATTTCTCGTACAATTAAAAACTAATGGATAAACACAGAAATGACCGAAAATAAAAACAACAGGAAAGGAGCTCATTTTTCGTTAAAACTGGATTTCGTGGGGTGGTTGGCTGTGTGGTCGAAACACACATTGGAGTGGCTATGTCTGGGTTCTGTTCCATGAGCTCAAATAGCTTCTGGATTTGGATGAAATTGGTTCTTTCGAAACTATAAGAGGCGATTTTCATTAAATATATATTTCTAAATGAATTGAATGGGTTTTATACATTTTTCTTGAATTTCCATTCATTTTTCTGGAACATAAATTCCATTCGCCTCTGGTTTCACCAAATACTTTTGTTCGCTAAAATTTTAAGTTTAAGGCGAATGAAATTTCACAAATTCGCCAACCACAATAAGGCGACTTTACGTTCGCCAGCGGTTTGACAGTTCAGGCGAATGAATTTTGTTCAATTAATAATAATAATACAAATAAGTCACATTCGCAGGATTTTTTGTTTGACTCGCTAACGATAATAGGCCTAAAAATCTCAGTCAGTGCAACAGATGCGATTGTTTGAGATTTTCATAAAAAGTAAAGAATTGGAATGCATTTTAAAAAAGAGGTAAAACTTATTTTTGCACTGAATTGCTCTGAAGTCATTGCGTCAAGCCCGGCATTGTTCCAAATTGTCAACTTGTCAGAATGGAAATAAATGGACTTGCCACGGCGGATATACAAATGCTAGCCTTTGTAGTTACTAAAATAAAGATTTAGGGTTCAAGAAACGGTATATTTACAAAACTTACCCCAAAATAGGAAATATTTGTTGATGTAATTGGTGCAGTTGAATTTGGATTCTATGTGCAGCATAATGTCCAGTAAAGCTTAAAATATCAACCAAATCCAGAAATCAGCATTTTTGCAATATTGAACATGAAAAAAAAATACATAATAGGAATTAGGTCTTTATTATTTTTTGAATAAATATAAATGTGCGTCATATCAAAAATTATTATAGCACAATCAAACAATCTTTCAATTACAAGTAGCCAATCTCTATTAGCTAAATTATCATATTTTTACGGTTTATGTTTAAATATGAGCTTTTTGTCCAGAGTCATGTTCAATTACGTCGCGATTTCGAGCACAAAACAGGCAGATGCAAAATATATTTTAAACGGCAACATTTATGACAACTTTTTTATTCCTTATTAGCAGATCCCACCTGGCATTGCCACTGCGAACGAAATGTATCCCTGTAACGTGTTCTTCTTATCGAAAATGATTGTTTAACAAACAAGTTCATGTACTGCAGAACACAAAACAAAATAGTAATGAACTGCCAATACTATGTGACCTTAGCAATCTACGAGAACGAGAAGATGTGTTCCATTTCATTGCAAAACGCCCTCTTCTCGGAGAGCTTCGTAGAATGTTCTTTGGATCGCATGTGCTACAGATGGAGGATACTCTAAGCATTTTAACCGAGACCGTAGTTGAGATGCTCTATAGACTATAGGAGACGTACATTTAGGGCGATTTTTAAGAAAATCATAACTTCACTATTTGATTAGAAATAAGTTTCTTATTTCTCTTATTTTCACATAAATATAAATATAAAGCCAAACCAATTATACTATAAGACTAACAAATTTGCAATGTATTTATATATAACTAGCGGTACCCCGTCCGCTTTGCTAGACGTTTTCATTATTTGATTGCTAGATTAGATAAATTGGGCCACTCTAATCCATGTAGGTACTGTTTTCAAATTTGCAATGGATGTTGGTCCACGAACGTTGATTAATTGAAGGCGTAAATAAAAACACTCATCATAATCTCGTATGAATTGTATAAAGTCTTCCTAATGCAACTGTTTGAAATACATTTTAATGACCTGGAACTGCCTTCCCTTTGACTCAGCTGGTGTGTTAAGAACTAATGTACAATATATTCGCGGTATCGACATGAAGGAAAACACGAATTAAATTAAAAATATTTTTATTTTTCAATATAATCTCCTCATACATTAATGCATTTATTACATCTTGAAATTAACTTTTCTATACCTTCAAAAAGGGTGGAAAATAAGACCCGGATGAAAGCCAACAACAGGTGGAAAGAACTAACTACCTGTGAAATACCACGGAAGTTATGGCCGGAATACAATCCAAGTCGGACTATCAAGCTTTTGCGATTTGATAGAACGTCGATGTATAAACTGGTAGGAGCCCTAACGGGTCACAACTTCCTAAGATACCACACAATGAAACTTAAACCCAAGAATGACGATATATGCAGGGGTTGCGGCGACGAGGAGGTACACGAGGACACACCTCACTTCCTCTGTCAATGCCCAAGTCTCTGTCACTTGAGGAATAGGACACTTGGAAGATACTACTTCCATGATTTACATGAACTTTCAGATATATCTTTATCTAATCTTTACAGGTTCATAAACGCATCAGGATGGCTGGACAAGGTCGAGTAACCAAGAAGGAAACACTATAGCCGGCTAACCCCCCAATAAGGGCATCACAATGGGTCCACATGGACCTAAGTCCATAAACCTAACCTAACCTATACCTTCAAAAAAATAGTTTTCATCCTTCTCTCCAAAATGTTCATTTATTGCAGCTTTGAGCTCTTCATCATCGGTAAATCGCTTACCACGAAGGTTTTTTTTTAAATCTGGAGACAAAAAATAATCACTAGGGGCAAGGTCCGGACTTTAGGGTGGATGTTGAATCTCTTCGAAACCACAATCCCGTACAGTAGCCTTAGAAATCCGTGATGTGTGCACCGGACCATTGTGAGCGAAGTGAGCATTCGAGGCACACATCTTGCACTGACTTTTGAACGATTTAAACGGTCATAAAGAATGGTGTGTATGGTACCAATAGAAAGGTTAATCTTCTCAGCTATCGTTTTAACCTTTACGCGGGCATTCTCAAGTACAAGTTTCTCGACTTGTGTAATGTTTTCTCCGGTGCAGTCAGTTAGTGGGCAGCCTGAGCGAGGGTCGTCTTTAATGCTCTCCCTGCCCCTTTGAAATAAACTTGATCACTTTTGAACAGTTGACGACGAAGGTACAGAATCTCGAAAACAGCCACCATCTCTTCGTGAATAATTTTTTGACTTTTTCCTTGTTTAGAAAGAAATTTTATCATAGCGCGGTTCTCAATTTTAGTGATCATCGCGACACCAGCCATTTCACCTTCGTTCAACGCAAAATACAAAGCAAACTTATAATCACAGCCAAATGAAATTTTACAGTAAAACACTTGAATAACGGGGCTACTAAAATTACGAAATATTTTTTTCATATCTTTGGAGTATCCCCCCATACCGCGAATATATTGAACTCCCCTCGTACATAAAGGTTCAGGTGGTAGATTCAAAGGCGGCAATCTTACTTTTCCATTTGCGCAGCACAAACCTGGTGCAGAATTTGAGTGCTTTGAAATATTCTCAAACTTTGTTTATTGTACCAGTAGTAACAACCTGTAGAGCTGTAGTCTAACTGGCAATTGTAGTTGAATGCAGCACGATCCAATTCAAATTCAATTGCCCTTGCGCCTTATTAATAGTAACCGCAAACGCAAGGCGAACAGGATACTGAAGTCGTTTAAACTCAAATGGAATATCAGACGGAATCATTGGGATAATAATAATAATTTTTGGCGCAACAGGTCCGTAGGGACCCTAGGCCTAGCTTCTCACAACCATTCGTTTTGTGTGAGATTGCGTTTTTGGAACGAATGGAAGGGATCTACAATTTTATGCCGATTCCAAACGGCTTATTGAGAAACTCTTTCAAGACAGTTATACTCTCGGATGTTTGTCAGACGGCGCAGTGAAAAAACCTTCAGTTGGAATTTGGGTTTTTGCTGGATTCGAACCAGGACCCCAATTCTCGAATTCCGCATAACATAATTCGTATACGAGCAAATCCGCCTGAAATTTTCGCATACGGAAAAAATTGGTATTCTCAAAGCTGTTCGGCTTTCTTTTCCACCTATGCGAAAATTATATTCACCTCTCGAATGAGGTAGAGTTTTTGACTACGTCAAGTAAACGATTTTTGACAGGCTGTGAAAAAAAAAATTCCCATCAATTCAAAGAGCAATATTCAAATTTAAATTGGTTTCGTATTAATATTTTTGATTGACAAAAACAAGAGATATACCTAATAAAATACTTGTATGTTTAGTGAACATTTATGTGTTTTTGCAATGGATTCTTTGGGTGATTTGGGCTTAGCATTTGTTAATTTGGCAATGGAGCAGTTAGGCGCAATGGAAATATACATAATCCAAACCACAAACCGTTATTTGAAGTATTGAAGTGTCAAACTCACAATTCCGTATGCGAGGCGGAAATCAGCATGGAAAATGCAGACGAGTACAATTCGAAGAGAAATTCTCGTATGCGGATTTCGAGAATTGCAAATTTCAGTTTTTCGCATAGCATCGGAGATTTTGACTGATAAACGTATGCGAGAATTTTCGAGAATTGGGGTCCTGGACCCCTCGCTTGGTAGTCCAACACACTAACCACTAAGCCATTGCGCCTACATATAAACCATACAATTTTTAATAAATCAAATTGTATTTATTTTAAAAACCGGAAGCGATAAGTCCTTAACACGTTTCATAGCTTCCTACGTGTGATTTTAATTTATTCTGAATTGGAATGAGGCAGCTGTTATTTCAATTTTCAAACATATTCACTTGCTAACTGTGATGTTTGGTCCACCAATAAATTTTGATTTGTATCATCAACCTACGAATAAGTCAAAGCATTCGAATAAACTGTATTCCGTTTATTGAATCATTCGAAAGGGATCTTATTACGACACAAATGTACTCATAGTAGCTTTGCTTATAATAAGCCTCAAAAAGTCTTTGAAAGATATCTGTTGTGCAAATTTAATTCCAATTTATGTATTCCTTTTTTTAGAATAAAATTCTCGTTGTGAAATTGGAACTCTGCATGACAACAAATATAATAGATTCTAAGAAAGTTGTCGCACTATAGTAATATGTGGAGGTGTAATTTGTTATTGGTACCGTTTCACAAATTCTGTACATTTTTACTAGAGCTGAGTAAGGCCGAATATGTTTTGAAGGTAATATCTCTCAATCACTTTATCTTTTTGGAACCAAATTTCTGTATTTTTCTCTATCTTTGGCCTTTGGGAGTGGCAGACTGTAGTGTTTTCCGACGAAAACTTCAACCTGGATGGATCTGCGAAAGGAGGAACGTGTGTTAAGCCGTCACCAAACCTGTGCAGGTGGCGTAATGGTGTAGGGACGCAAATGTACACAAAACTGTTTTGCTGTTGTCTCGTAAAGTTTGTGAGGGCGGCAGGCAATTGATGATTCTGCGACCCTGATTGAAACCTTTAAAAAAGCCTGGTCTACGATTTCGCTTAGGGATACTGGAAAATATTATATGTCTTTGCATAGACTGTGATTGAAGCCTTTAAAACAGCCTGGGATACTGGAAAATATTATAAGTTTTTGCAAAACTTTATGTATGAAGTTATTTTGAACAAAGGAGGGAGTAGAGAATACTGAGTTATCCTAAAATTATATATGACATACCTATATTAACAAGAAACAAATCGGATTTTTTATTTTTTTTTTTTATCAATTTTTAATTTCAGTTGAGCCAAAATAAAACGGCTTTTTGTGTTACGTTTTAAAGAAAAAGTAAATTAAAATATATTATATACTTAAGTGTGTCATTAAAACCTACTACGCAGGACGCTGAAGCTCCACAGTTTGGCTGCGCCCGCCAGTTTCCTGTCAGCAGAAGGGAAGTTTAACGTCCTTACTCGCACCACGGACCAACCTCGCTGCTTGGTCCAAACAAACATCCACGGCGTCAAATAGACGCCTCAACTAATCTTCCTGAAGCTCAGCCTTGACCTGCACCAAACCGTGTGACTTCAGTTCCGCCCGAAGCTCGTCCCTCGCTATTTCTCAGCTCTGCTGCATATCACGATTCAAAGTCAGTCTTTTCTCACACCTTCTCCGGAAAAATCCTCTATACTGCTATATTTAGATTTTCAAGACCACGGAAGATTGTCTACCGAATTTCAGGCATAGCGTGAGCTCTTCTTTGAAGTCCTATCGCGCCGAATGTTATTGCTTTGTGTTTTCTATTGTATAATTGAGCATCAGCCGGTGAATGAAAACAACTGCTCTTGGACATGCGATGTCCAAGATAAACAGCAGAGAGCAAAAAAATAACAGTTGTTTGTTTCGGGAAAAACAGATGCCCAGTGAACTCATTCCGTACCTATGTCGATCATCGCCAGACGAAATCGTTTTGACGATAGCCTTGCTTCACGTAAATTCAATAATTGTCCAGACGATATCGTTTTTGATGTTTACAAAGGTACAAAACGTTTATCATTAACTTCCTATGACATTAAATTACGTGTTGTCATAATTCTCCGATGTAGAATTCTACTCCAAGGAAAAGTAGTTACGACCATAGAAAAATGTCGGTTTTTGCAATTCTTTGTCTTGCCCTCCATGACATTTGTCTCAACTACAACGTTGATAGTGATAGTACAGCCCCGTGTGGAGTTTAGTCAGTTCTCCCATCGGGCGCGAATTAAAACACTTGTTTCTTACTTTTAAAATTAAACAATATTTATTTGGAACTATGTCCTTTATTATTGAAATACTTTTTACTAATTCTAAAAGGAGCTTAAGGCTACTATGTAGTTACAATAAGACTGTTGATAAATTCATCATACAGTCGTATTTATATACTTTTCTTATCTATCTACAAGGAGACCCAAGCGTACAATCGTCTTGCTTGATAATGAAGAAGAGATAATATTCCAACATTGTATACAAACGATATTATCTCTTTTACATATGTTATCATTGTAGCGTTGTGTGCAAGACTGTACTAGAGACTAAAGATATCATTGAATACAAATAATGTTATCTTTTTTCTCAATATGTCTTGCTATGGATACTTAACTCCCCCCCTTGTTAAACGAAATCGTCCCGATTTTTCGACGCTATTTTTAACATTTCTCTTTCATAAGTTTTGTTATATGCGTCAATCTTTTTTTGTTTTTGACGATCTGTTATACATTGTATAGTTTTTATCATTACGTACGTAAATGCTAGAATAACAATCAGTGTTACAATTGTGTATATAGTTGATAATATCGGTTTTTCTTCAAAAGGAATAATTAGTTTTTTTAAAGTATCTATGTTATCGAATTTGTACATTGTATCTTCTTTAATTATTTGGTCGATGTAAGACTCTGAATTATGATTTCTTAATATAACTTCTTTAATTTGCTTATGCATGTTTTTGTATATTTTATCGTCTAGATTTATAGTATTTTCATAAGTAACTAAGTTTATACCATTAATTGTTTGATTATTTAACTTATGCTTACCGCTTAATAACATAACACCGGATTCAATTTCTAAGTCGTAATCGTATTCTTGTTTAATGTTGCATTTTGAAGTTATATTCTTTAAAAGTGGAATAAGACAATTTTCTTCTTCAAAGTTAATTTCACAAATGTTTTTACTTAGATGATTTTGACAATTTCTTGTTCTTAAATAAGTTTGGTTACATAAGGCAATTGTTTTATCTGTAATGATTTTTCCATGTTTTGAATTTAAAGGTGTTACTTTATACAATTTACATGATTTAATTAGAACTGGATATTTATATATTGTGATGAAGAATTCATCAGTTCTAGCTAATAATATTTTAGAGTACTCAAGTATATTTATTATGGGTACTTGAATTATTTCATGTTGAATAATATTTTTAATGTCATCTAAGTCTAGGCTTTCTGATAAATATTCATTATTTTTTGCTGCATTAATTGTTCTGGTCAATAATAATAATTGTTCGTACACTTGTTCTATTACTAAATGTTCTTTAAGGCTCTGACCTTCGAATTGTTGCAAAATTTGTTCAAATCTAGAATTTATAGTTTTTTGTTTATTATTGTTTTCTATGAGATTATTTATACTCGTTTCTATGTTAACTAAGTCATAATGGTCAGGATTACCAAACACATATTTGAAAGCTGTTCCTAAAAAGTTAATTGATCTAGTATGCCTAGTATGTTCTTGTAATTGGTCTGCTAAATTCTTAATTTTACTTAACCAAATTTTTTCTTCTTGTGTAGGTTGATATTTACTAGTTACGATATTTACGTAAGGTTGAAATATCGAAGTCAGGTTGGTGGCATGTAACAAATAAGTTTGTTCTTTGAATAAATACACGTCATCTGTTTGCGTAAGTATAAACTTCTTGTTTAGTAACTCAGTTATTTGAACGTTTCCTTGCCCTTCTTGACTCTGTACAATTCCTAGTAATGTTAGGAATATTAATATTTTCGTCATCTGAAAAATGATAATTCTTTATGTTATCCTTGTGAATTTTTATTCCTTCTTTAGAGATTACAGTGTCTCCTTTATCTTCTTCTACTATTCTTGTTATGTATCTGGCGTTAGATTTCTTTCTAAGACCTGTGATTCTTACCATTATCTTATCTCCTTTTTTATACTCTCTGTGTCGAGTTCCTTTATTTAGACGTTCGATCACTTTTTTGGATGCTGAGTTTAGTTTATTTATTATAATTTCACTATTGCTATATTTATTTTGATTAAAGAAAATGTCTCTAGGTTTCAAACCGGTAACTGAGTGTATAGAATTATTTAATTCACGCACTGTTCTAAATATTTCTTCGATAAGTCTTGTTTTATTCTGAATTGTGAATATTCTAGACAGTTCAGTTATTGTACCGTTTACACGTTCTACCTGACCGTTCGCTGTCGATCTGTATACTGGAGTTTCTACTTTAGTTATGTTGTATTTCAAACACATTTGGTTCACCATTTCTGTTTTGAATCCCTTCTCGTTATCTGTCATGAGTCGTTCACATTTTGGGAAATAATTAGATAAGACCTCTTCCATAACGTCGTACAGTCTGTTTCGAGTTTCGATTTCCCGAAGGATTGTATATTTAGAATACTTATCTACTGTTACAAGGAAAGTATACTTGTCGTTGAAGTATATGTCCATATGAATGTGTGTTCCCACATGTGTTGGTATTTCTGAATTATTCAGAGGTTCTCTGATAGGTTTTCTTTCATATTTTCCAAATAGACATGCTATGCATTTTCTGTTGAAACTCTTTGCTTGTTTATTTAGATCGGGCCAGTAATATTTCTCTGAGATTTCTTGTATATTGTTACGTAACCCTCGGTGTGCTCTTTCGTGAGTTACCCTTACAAGTTTTAGTTGTTCCTCCAAATTTGTCACGTCTTGAAGTTTTCTTGGTGTGAATATAAATCTTACTAGTGGGAATTCTTTTTTTATGTTTTCACCATATTTGTATATGTTTTCAAATTTCGTATGCAAAGCTACAATCTTTTGGGGTTGTATAACTTCTTTCATCTGCCTTAGTAAAGAGTCTTTGTCCTTAAACTTTATTATGAGTCTTATTTTTTTACTAAAATAGATTTGTGTTTCGATATTATTTGTTATACCTTCAATAAGTTCGAACTGTGCAGTGTATGCATTAAAAGGCTGATTCACAGTTTTTATTATATCATTAGAAGAACTTTCAGCTGAATGTGCTGTTTCTATGGTAGAAGTATTTATGCGTTGACGTGATAATGCGTCAGCTACAAGATTTAGGTTTCCTGGTTTATAAACTAATTTTGCTCCAAAGTCTTCAATGATTCCCTTCCAACGTTTCAGCTTTGTGTTGGGATTTTTTTCTGATACAGAATATATAAGGCTCTGGTGATCGGTATATATGGTTAAGTCTGCTATACCATATATGTAGTTTCTGAGTTTTTGTAAGGACCATATGATCGCTAATAGCTCTTTCTCGTTTGTGCTATAGTTCTCTTCTGTCTTACTCAGTGTTCTTGACAAGAAGTGTATAGGTTGCTTATTCTGACTTAGTACGGCTCCAATAGCTATGTTGGATGCATCAGTAGTAAGCTCGAATGGTTTACTATAATCCGGTTGAAAAAGTTCGACTTGTTCTTTCAAATAATTTTTTAAAATTCTAATCGCTTCTAATGCTGAATCATTCAGATTTAACTTAATATTTTTACTTTGTTTTTTGTTTACTTTACCGTTATCTCCTCGTAAATATAATGTCAGGGGCTTGGCTATGCTTGCGTATCCTTTTATAAACTTACGATAGTAACCTGTAAGACCTAAAAATCCTCTCAAATCCTTTACCGTTTGTGGGACTGGAAAATTTTCTATAGCTGCTATTTTCTCAGGGTTCGTAGTGATTCTACCATGTCTGATTATGTGACCTAAGTATTCTACTTCTTCTTGAAAAAACTTACTTTTCTCATCAGATATTTTTAATGTGGCTTTATTGAGTACGTCGAATACTTGACTTATGTGCTGTATATGTTCTTCCTCAGATGAAGAATATATCAATACGTCATCAATGTAAACGTGTACGAATTTACCTACAAAGTCTCTCAAAATGTCGTCCACGCATCTCTGAAATATGCTTGGTGCATTTTTGAGCCCGAAAGGCATTCGTTTAAAATGATATTTTGCGCCATTTATAGCAAAAGCTGTTTTTTCTTTATCATCTGTTTTGATTTTAATTTGGTGGAAACCTGACTCCAAATCTAATGTTGTAAAGTACTTGGCTTTACCTAAATTTTGAATTGTCATGTTGACATCCGGAATGGGGTATCTGTCTGTTACAGTGTGAACGTTAAGTTTTTGGAAATCAACAACCATGCGCCGTTTTGGTTTTCCTTTTTCGTCCAAACCTTTTTTAGGTACTGTCCATATGGGACTGTTATAAGGACTATGGCTTTTTTCTATTATATCGTCATGTAAGAGTTTCTGTATTTCTTTGTTTACGAATTCGTTATCTGCTATGGGATATGGATATTGTTTAACATAAACCGGATTATCATTGGTCGTCCTAATGCTTGCTTCTATAGTATCTGTAAAGGGTAACGGTCCTATGCTGTTATTAATCTTCATCAGTCTATCTATGTCTGCTTTATAAATATTATTTTCCCCAATTATGTAATTAATTTTCTGAATAGATTCGACACTGCTTATGGTAGTTAGAGTCATATTACTGAAATTTATTTCCGCGTTTAGAACTTTAAGTCCTTCATATCCTAATATCATATCAAAAGACTGAATATCCTCTAATTCAAAAAATGTTATATTTTTCTTTAATATCCTAACTACTTTCTTTGTATCTACCATAGAATAACCATGCATTGTTTTTATTTTTATAGGTTTAATTTTAATTTTTTCGCTAGAATCGCATTTTCTATTAATGTAATTATGGGTTGCACCAGTATCAATAAGAATTTTATAAATTTCCTTAGAAATAGTACTAGTTAAATTTAAGCAGGGCAACCCGTCTACTAGTTTAAATGATCTATTCTTATGTTATTATTTACCATACATTCCGTTTCATCTGCTTCTGCATATGTACTGCTGACATCGTCTCTGCGTTGTTGTCGGGAGTTATTTACTCTCTGCTGCTTGAAGTTCTGCTGATAAGATCGTTGCGGTCTGTTGTGTGTGTTGAAACTCCCGCTGTGTTCACGTTTCGCTGGTGGATTATATACATCGGGTTTGTATTGATTCCAATTTTGTCGCTGTGCATGTACAATTTGTCTCGAGTTTATCTCCATCGGCTGTGGTCCTTGATTGTGTTGCTGCATATTATCGTATTGCTTCTGGGGTTGATAATTCGTTGTTTGGCTCGAATAATTTGGTCTTCTTTCGTTTCTGCGTTCATGTGGCATATTTTTGTGGTGCTTATCTTGAGTGAGATGTAAATGCCTGTGCACATTATCATGTTCTATTCTGCGAGCAATTGCGAATGCGTGTTCTAGATCATTTATTGTAGCTGAATATAATGATCCTCTTGTAAAGTTGTCACTCATACCATCAATGAATATACGAACTGCGTCGTCGTTAGCATTTTTAATTAGTCTGTCGATTATATTCGGCGGATCACCTGACATAGTGATTTTTGATATTATTAAATTGAGATTTTTATTTATCTCGTCGTGGTATTCAGACAGTGTGCTTCTTTTTTGCGTGATGGCTTTCATCATGTCTTGTAGCACGTATAGAGGTTCTTGATTAGAGTACGTATAATCTAATCTGTTACGTATCGCCTCAAAATTAAAAATTGTGTTATAATTGGTTAACACATTCGCGGCTGCACCCTGTATTTTACTTTTCACTATAGTCAATGCTGCTGCGTACTTACTGTGTGTTTTGAAGTTTTTAATGCTGTCCATTAATCTGGATGCTTCTTCGCGCCACGACCGATAATTTGATTGATCGCCGTTGAAAATAGGTAGGCTTTTAAATGCGTCTAACTGTATTTCACTACCATCTGTATATGTGGTTCTTATTTCCTCTAGCACAGGTATGTTTGGTACTATGCCTAATCCAGATTTTACTTCATTTAGTTTTGTTTCTAAATTAGTGTTTATTTGATTTTGGTTAGTTATTATTGCTGCTAACCTTGCATTCTCTGTGCGTGTGTGCTCTAGGGTTTGTGTTACTGTGTTGCTCCTGGTTTCTAAAGCTTCTAATCTTGCCATTAATACTGCGAGTTGTTCCATTTTGAACTCGTGTCTGTTGTCGTCGAATTTGTGTGTTTTTTTTCTCCACATATACACTTTCACTGAATTGCTTTGCTGCTTCGTACGAAGAAGCTATATTTGTACCTGCTATGCTAGGTAATTCTTGTAACCGGTAACGCGAGTGTTCTGTTTATACTAGATTTCACTACTTGTTCCCGAGGTCCGCTCGATTGAAGTTAAAAAGTATATTTAACCTCCTGGCAGGATCGCCAATTAAAACACTTGTTTCTTACTTTTAAAATTAAACAATATTTATTTGGAACTATGTCCTTTATTATTGAAATACTTTTTACTAATTCTAAAAGGAGCTTAAGGCTACTATGTAGTTACAATAAGACTGTTGATAAATTCATCATACAGTCGTATTTATATACTTTTCTTATCTATCTACAAGGAGACCCAAGCGTACAATCGTCTTGCTTGATAATGAAGAAGAGATAATATTCCAACATTGTATACAAACGATATTATCTCTTTTACATATGTTATCATTGTAGCGTTGTGTGCAAGACTGTACTAGAGACTAAAGATATCATTGAATACAAATAATGTTATCTTTTTTCTCAATATGTCTTGCTATGGATACTTAACTCGCGTCCCCAGGCGGCAGAGAGCAAAAAAATAGCAGTTGTTTGTTTCGGGAAAAACAGATGCCCAGTGAACTCATTCCGTACCTATGTCGATCATCGCCAGACGAATTCGTTTTGACGATAGCCTTGCTTCACGTAAATTCAATAATTGTGCAGACGATATCGTTTTTGATGTTTACAAAGGTACAAAACGTTTATCATTAACTTCCTATGACATTAAATTACGTGTTGTCATAATTCTCCGATGTAGAATTCTACTCCAAGGAAAAGTAGTTACGACCCTAGAAAAATGTCGGTTTTTGCAAATCTTTGTCTTGCCCTCCATGACATTTGTCTCAACTACAACGTTGATAGTGATAGTACAGCCCCGTGTGGAGTTTAGTCAGTTCTCCCATCGGGCGCGTCCCCAGGCGGCGGATAGGGGGTCCCTGTGAGTGTGCTCACATGAATACACATTCGCAGGGCTGGTGGAAATAGCCAATACCACTCGCGGACCAAAAAACTGGCAGGAGGTGGATACTCTAAAAAAATCTAATATGGAAGAGACAAAAAGGAACGAAGTTACGGTGCAGGGAGTCGGATCCCCAGTACCGGCGGCGGAGAGTGCGGAAGCAGGCTCAAAGTCGTCGAGATACAACGACTGCAAAATAAAGGAAACTTATAGTGCTAATGCACCTGCTGCAGTATTGGTAAACTTGGATACTGTAGCCAGTAATGCTACAAGACAAGAGGCAAACGGAGCCGAAATCGTTGTTGATCCGTTTAGGAAGAGCACTAGGCTAGCGCGCTCTCCAATTAAAGCGACATCTTTAAGCGGAAACGACAACAAAAATCAAAAAGATGTGGAAACCCTAATAGTGGCACACTTGGCTTCCGGGGAACAAACTGCGACAAGTGAAACCAGGAGAGATCTCTTAGGATGGCTGAAGCGGACTCCATTATCTGCAGCAGAAATTCCTACACGATCGACTCAATCTGCAGAAAAACCCCTAGCAGCTCGGAAGATCTGTAGAGAGGAGAAAGGAAACCCAAGTGAAACCTTGTCTCAAGAGATACAAAAATGTCTGGAAGTAATTAAAACAATGAAGCTGGCATGTGCAAAGCAAAAAAATATCAGCCTCGATATAAAAAATGGCATATCATTACTCGAAGAGTCCTTAGACAAAATGCAGTGGGACGAAAAAAACAAGCGCTCAACTCCGAGGATTGATGCTAAACCTACACCAGTGGAAAGTGGCAAACCAGAGGGGGAGAGAACCGAAGCTACTGGAAAAAGCTCAACCAAGAGACCACCACCGAGCCCATTAGTGAAAGGCCCCGACAAAAAGAAGAAGAATGAAACAGACCGACCAGCTGTAACACATACAACAAACGACACGCAACGGAGTTATTCTCAGGTCCTGAAGGAGAAACCAGAAAAACAAAAAGAACGATATCAAGGAAATCCTAAAACGGTAGTAAAACTCACCAAAAAAAAAGAAGAGACACAGGAAATCCAAACCAGAAGCGATCCTTATAAGACCGAACGGAAGCGATAAATACACCGATATCCTGAAAGAAATCCGGGAAAAAGCGAACCCAGATGAAACGGATACTATAATCCGAACGGTACGACAAACGAAATCCGGCGAACTACTTCTCGAACTTGATCCTAAGACGAAAGACAAAGAAGCCTTCGGGAAATCCCTAACAGAAATCCTAGGAAGTAGGGCAAAGGTCCGCAATCTGGAACAGAAGATAACGCTCGAGATCAGGGATTTAGATGAGCTAACCACGGCGGAGGAAGTCCAAAAAGCAATAAAAATGAAAATTTCCGACCCAACAACCGAGTTCCAGGTAGCGATCACCGGGAAGAACAAAAGCTCCCTAAAGATGGCCATAGTCCAAATAAACGTGAGACCAGCCAACGAACTGCTTAAGTGCCATCGGATAAAGATAGGATGGATCCAGTGCCGAGTCCGACGACGGGTGGAAGTCAAAAGATGCTTCAAATGTTTTAGCTACGGACACATGCAGGCAACCTGCAATGGCGCAGACAGGAAAGGCCAAGGTCTATGTTTCAATTGTGGAGAAAAGGGACATAAGAGAAACGACTGCCCAAACGCCCCAAAATGTTGCCTATGCGCATATCGGAAACCCCCATCAACAGCTCTAGATCATATGCCGGGATCGGGCAAATGTCAAGTCTTCAGGGAAGCACTTGAAAAGGCGAAGAAGAGTGTGTTACAATGACCAGAATACTACAAGGTAACCTCCACAGAAGTCAAACTGCCGACAATCTACTGGCCAAAATCAAAAGCGAGCTCCAAGCTGATGTAGTTATTGTCAGTGAACAGTATAAAAACAAAGAAGGACCAAACTGGATTGTGGACACTTTAGGAACTGCTGCCATATGGATCCCAGACGCAAGTAAATTCCCCATAAAAAGTCAAGGAGCACAAAGAGGCTTTGCATGGGTGAAATGCGATGGACTCACATTAATCAGCACCTACCTCAGCCCAAACGATAGAATCGACGAATTCCGACAAAAATTAGAAAACTTGGAGGACTTTATGTGTGACGTCGGAGGCGAAATCTTAGTCGCCGGAGATTTTAACGCCAGAGCCCAGGAGTGGGGAATGCCAACTACGGACTCACGAGGACGGCAAATACTGGAAATGTCAGCGAGACGTGGCCTCATCGTAGTAAACTCAGGAAACACGCCTACTTTTAGGAGACCTGGGGCCTATTTCATAGATCATACATTACATACAATGTATGATTTAGACTTTTCTGATGTATTATTTCTGTTTCATAGAAACGTTGTATGATCAACAGTCATACATCAATGTATGTGAGGAGAATCGACTGGAAGTATTGGAATAATGTATGATTCTGTTTCATAGAATTTTATCATACATTGTTTTGATACAACAAAATATGAATTTATCATACATTTCATACAGCAATCGGTTTTGCTGTAAATCACAAATATGAGTTGCTAAGCCAAGGAAGTGCCAACAATATTTGCTGCAATGGTTTTGAATCTTCATTGGAATTTGTTGGATGTGCAATAAATGCACCCAAACGTTCCAACAAGAATTCAACACACGTCGGGGTATAATAAATTTCTCCACGAAATAAGGATCATTGAAGTTAAAATGTTCTTGGACGGCTAACAACTCTTATATGATACTAGAGTGGTAAATGTTCTGCCATCGTAACCTGGCTTAAACGTAAAATCTTCCCAACAAAAAAAAATCAAGCATATATTCGCCCTCGCCTATTTTTATACATATATGATTCAACACAACCAAAATGTAAATGTTCCCCACCAAAAGTTACATCCTTTTTCAGATATTATCTGTTAATGCTTTTTAAATGAAATAGTTTTATAAAAACATTATTATTTCAATTTCCGTTCAACACAAATGTCGGTAAAGGAAAAACAAACTCGCTTTGGGAATAAAAATTAATTAATATGAATTGTCAAAATAATACATCACATACAACAAAATACTATTTCATACAATACTTCCAGTGAAATCTATGAAACAGAAAATTGTATGTGATGTATTAAAATAATTTCAATGTATGTTGTATGTGATGTATGTGATGTATGTGATGTATGATCTATGAAACAGGCCCCTGGCTGCGAAGGCACCATCCCGGACGTAACCTTTGCCTCGGAATACACATTCGCGAGAACTCGAAACTGGAGGGTCATCGAGGACTACACGGGCAGCGACCATCAATACATCGTATTTGACTTAGATGATTACCAACGAGCTCCAAATCGGAACCAAACACGAGCTCCGCGGTGGAACGTGAATAGACTAAACGAAGAGCTCCTCACTTCAGTGATAGAAGACGGAAAAGGGGCCGTACTTCAAGTGGAGGGATCGGCGGAAACAAAAGCTGAAGCCACGATGCAACTAATACGGCTCGCATGTGACGCCTCTATGCCACGAAAAAACGGCACCTATCGAAACAAGGACCCAGTGTACTGGTGGACGGAGAAAATAGCGGCGCTTCGCAGAAGATGCTTACATCTCAGACGCAAGGTCACTAGGGGAAGGAGAAGACATGCTGAGTCAACGGAGGAAGCTCTATTGGAATACAGAAGCAAAAGATCCGAGCTCAAGAAGGCCATCAATGCGAGCAAAAAACAGAAGTGGGAGGATCTCCGTCGAGACATCAACAACGACCCCTGGGGGTTAGGCTACAGGATCGTTATGCGAAAACTTGGAGCCCAGACAGGAAATCCTGTTCTCGACGAAGAAAAGATGAAGGGTATTGTGGACACGCTTTTCCCAACTCATCCCGTTAGGCCCCTCGACACCACATTGGTCCAACGTGAGGAAATACCACCCTTTAATGAAGAAGAGCTGTGTTCAGCAGTGAAAACCCTACAAAACAGAAGAGCCCCTGGACTTGACGGGATACCATCAGAAGCGCTAAAGGCGATCGCCAACTCATGCCCCCAACTACTACTGAATATGTAAAACAGTTGCCTGGAAGATGGAGTCTTCCCTAGAAATTGGAAGAAACAACGCCTAGTGCTAATTAATAAAGGCAAAGGAGACCCAGATTCTGCATCAGCGTACAGACCTCTGTGTATGCTTGACACGCTAGGGAAACTCTTGGAGAAGATGTTGAGACCGCGACTCACCGCTGCAGTATATCGAGGAGGAGACCTCTCGGAAAGACAGTACGGCTTCAGAAAAGGTCGCTCTACTATTGGAGCGATCGAAGAAGTAGTAAGGACCACCCAATCCGCCCAAAGGGGTAGTAACTACTCAAGGAAGATCGTACTGCTGGCAACTCTGGATGTCAGGAACGCCTTTAACTCAGCCAGGTGGAGTGACATGCTGAACGCACTCGAGAACAATTTCAACATCCCAGTCTATCTCTTACGGATGGTTAAAGACTACCTCAGGGACCGGGAGCTGATCTACGAGACTACAGAAGGCCAAAGAAGAATGCAAGTAACATCAGGAGCAGCCCAAGGATCAATTTTGGGGCCTGACCTCTGGAACATCTCGTATGATGGCATTCTTCGCAAGGAGATGCCGCCAGACACCTTCCTGGTGGGGTATGCAGATGATATCGCCGCGGTCATAATGGCAAAAGACACTGAAAATGCGCAACTGAAGCTAAACCAAGTCATGCGACGAGTAACCTTTTGGATGATGGAACACGGTCTCGGCTTGGCTACAGAAAAAACCGAGATAGTGCTTCTGACGAAGAAAAGGATCCCGACTTTAGTCGACTTCCAAATCGGCCAGGAGGTAATAAGAAGCAAAGACGCCGTGAAGTATCTGGGTGTGACCATCAACACCAAACTCACTTTCTGGCACCATATAAAGAATGCATCGGAAAGAGCATCGAAAGTGACTGCGTCACTGAGCAGGCTGATGGCAAATGTAGGTGGCCCAACGGCCAGCAAACGAAGACTCCTGATGTCGATCACGCATGCCAATTTCCTTTACGGATGTGAGATCTGGGCAGATGCACTTCGAAAGGAAAAGTACAGAAAGCAGATGGCAGCTGTGCAGAGACGCGGAGCTCTTCGTGTTGCAAGCGCATACCGAACCGTATCGGAGCCAGCCGTTCTTGTTGTCGCAGGGGTGACCCCAATAGACCTCTTAGCGGCAGAAAAGAAGTACGTCTACGACAAAAAGACGGAAGCTGGAGTAGAAAGGGCTACGGAAGAGGCCAAAGAGCTCACGAAACAGAAGTGGCAAGAACGCTGGAGCTCGGAAAGCAGAGGACGATGGACAGCGAGGCTTATCAGGAACGTGGCTGAGTGGAATGACCGGAAACACGGTGAAGTTAACTATTACGTCACACAGTTACTCACCGGACACGGATACTTCAACGCCTTCCTCCACAAGATCGGGAAAACAAACAGTCTAGCCTGCCAGTACGGGGACTCCCAGGAAGACGACGTGTATCATACCTTCTTCGCCTGCAGCAGGTGGGAATCCAAAAGAAGAGAACTGGAGACGAATATCGGTATCATCACTCCAGACAACATAACCGGAAAGATGCTGGCCAGGGAGCAGAACTGGAACAAGATCTGCGCCTACGTCCAACGCATTCTCAGAAGAAAGAAAAGAGAAGAAGAGCAATCCCGCGAAACAGAGTGAGCCCGAAAGGGCGTATGATTACAGCCCCCCTGAAGAAATGCGAACAGCGGTCCCAGGGGGCGGGTCAGAAACCGAAGGGAAGGAGGAGTTTTAGTCCGTAAACCTTGTACAAACGCATTGTACAAATGGGAGTCGGACACACGGGGATGGTCAACGCCAAAAAGACCTCCCTACGGTGCACAAAGCATTTCTCCTCCCCCCAACAGGAAAAACAAAAAAAAAAAAAAAAAAAAAAGTGATAGTACCTACGGCAATCGAAGAATGCAAACTTTATAAGAAAAAATAATGAGACATTTAGCTTCAAAAATAAGGGATGAAATAATAAACTAGCTTTTACTTTAATGCCCAGCACAACACCAGCAACGAGAACTTAAAAAGAATCGTCGATGATTCTGTGTCATACTTTGTTATTCGCAATGCCGAGCAACAAACGAAAACTGATAAACAAAAATCCTACGTTCAATGCGCACGCAGTGTACTAGGTATTTTCGATGGTCTAGGCTACGTATCTCTTGTCTGTTATCGGCATTTCGATCTTGCTTTTCTTCCAATATTGGTTACGGTCGTCGCTACAATTGAAGCATTGAACTCCTTTTGGGCTGAGGGAGACTTAAGATAGCGCACACACCACACATTGTAGTTTATTATCCCACTTCTAAACTTTAGAGCCACCTAAGGCAATTATAACAACTAAGTATATTATAACACTACTTCAATTCACTTTCAATTTTGAGAAGAGCTTTTCCAGTTCAAATTCCAATTACAATTGCAACTAAAATCCATTAAAATTGCAAGAAAGTAAATAAATTCAAAATTCGGCTTCCTATTTTCATTATGTACAAAACAAATTTAAAGCAATTGTTTATAAATATACTTTTTTTCGTTTTTTTCCCGAATATAAAGATGAAATTCTAACGTCCCTTCGACATCGTTATAAACAATTTCTACTGGATTTCCTTTGTAGCGAAAATTCAAAACTACATATTCTTTAAAATATATTTAAATGAAACGCTATTCTCGGGCTCTTGATTTTTTGGAGTCAATTAAAGACGCTCCGGAAAGACATTATGTTGACTGGTTGTGGAAAAGGAGAAAGAGCTCTCATAGACAGAACTAGAATAGAATAGCTCTGATTGCAGGTCTAAATGTACTACAAAACATTTCGGCTGATCTGAGTAGGCCTGCTAGTAGATTAACAATCAAAAGTAGTACATGTTGTCGATCCGACTTATGAACGGAGAAGAAACTATCTGCCTTATTTATAAACTCATCGTAGAGTCTGCTTATATCTACGCACCCTCTAAATTGCCCTTACAAAGGAAAATGTGATTTATAAAGATTTTTCGAACTTAAGCAACGTTGCTTTAGGGCTGTGTAACTTAAACGCGAAAATTTGCGTTTAGAGCCTGCATAGAGCTTACGTAAATGTGTTTTTGCATCAAATGTCATTTAATCGTCGTCGAATTGTAAACAAAACCAAAAAGTGAAATTCATTTTTGTTTATTCATTCATTTCGAATGCTGTGCAAATTTCTGCCAAAGCAATTTCGTTTGCATATGCAATTATAAGATTGAAATTATGTTTAATAAATGAAAATATATAAAACATTGTGCGTTTGTGATATTATTTCTTCCACTTCAGTTTTGTTGCTTGTGGGGAATGTCTTAGGATGTGTGTGAATATGTCTACAAATGGCCTGGCATTGAATTTGGCGGTGGTTGGTAGAACAGAAATAGGAATATGGATATAGGAAGACACCTACATATATGATTGCAGTTTGATACATCAGCAGTACCTTCGAAGACTTTTTGAAATTGTTTTAGATAATTTAACTTTTTAGTGTGTAAAATGAATTCATTTACAAAGCTAATCACAGTTGATATCGGTTGTAGGGAAAAAAGGAAAAGATTTCTGTGTTTTCTGTAATAGTTTATCGAAATTCTTACCTATTTAGACACAAACCTCGTTTAGCAAAATTACCGCGGAAAAATGTTTATAAATCACAATTTCATGAAAGCCACGTAGAGCTGTATGTATATAAATATCGGGAAAACATAAAAAAAAAGTATATACCGTTGCAAAAATTATCTACCGTTAATGCATATAATAGATTTATAAAATGTATGGTAGTTATTATTATGCCTAGTAAGAGTTTCGTGGCTTAATCAAGGTTTTAACTTACCGGTTAGATGTATTTAAAAATATGTGTTTTGTCAATTTTCCAAATTTGGACACAAACTGTTGGTACAATAAACAGTTTGCCACTATTTCCGGAGTGAAATGTATAACAACTGAGGCATTTTTATAGCTGTCGAATTGAGCATTTAGGGAACATATATAATCTTCGTTTGGGATGTCAATAACTGAAATAAGTAAGAATTTACCATATTAGTAATACGAAACTTAAATTATATTATGGATTTTTTTGAAATTTGGACAGGTACAGTTCGTGTACCTGGGAACCTTGGACCCCCCGAAAGGAAAATTTAACGCGCATTAAAAATTGTTTTATACATAAAAAATCAATGTACATAGGTATCTTTTTTCGTATGGAATCCAAAATCACCAAAATGAATAAGCCCCAGTTCCTGTGAAGTTTGGTCAAAACCGGACAAAGGAGAGTGACACACAAAAAAAATCTATATGAAGTTGTAAAATATGGAACATTGATTTTCATTATCAGAAAACAACTCTTTGCGAAAATTGGGCGGGACTTAATACTAAAGGTAAGTAAAAAAAGTTCCTGGAAAAGGTCGAAAAATCTGAAACTCACTATCAGCTTATGCCCATTGACTTATGTCAGGTTCGGGTGAGTAGGGTTCTGAGACCCTCACAAAAGCCCGGGAACCAAAGCGGGCCAATCGCCATCCCCCAGGGAACTATAGGCTAAGAAATTTAAAAATTTGGCATGAGGTTCTACCCCAAGCTTTGAAAAAGGTGCCGTGAAATAAGGCCAAGTGAAAAAAGGCCAAATTTTCAGAAATAAGGCCAAGTGAAAAAAGGCCAAATTTTCAGATTTGGCCTTATTTCGCTTGGCCTTATTTCACGGCACCATCATGATAATCCAAAAATTATTATATCGTACCTATCTTTACTATGCATTTGTATAGAATTTCGTTTATCAAATATCTACACCATGTTTTGCCTTTCATAAATGTACTATAAATAAAGCACAATTGAGCTTCTTGCTGATAATAGTTGTACACCCGAATTGTCGGAAACACGTTCGTTTTTTATTTGGTCTTTTTCTTAAAAGTAGTTTCAAATTAACCATTCGGAAAATCGCCGTATCCATACCCCTTTCATTGGTTGAGAATTTCCCTACAAACCGTTTCGACAAACGTAAATTTTCTCATCCAAACAGCTCAGACTTTCGTTGACTGTACAATATATACCCTAAAAACGTCATATTAATGAAGCAATAAAATTGCACTTTTTTTTTGATGGACTTCGTGAAACTATGTTTATATTTTACGCACTAAAAACTAGATTTACCGTTAGAATAGACCAAAAGGACACACCAGGTAGCCACCAAAATCTCTAAAATTATCTTAGATCTTGATGAATACCTATACTCAAGAAACAACAAAATATTTGCGTTTATACAAATTTAATTATATTAACAATTTGGAACGTTTATATTTTGTATTAAATAACATTAACAAAAACTAAATAAATAATTAAAATAAAAACGTATTCTTCTTCGTATTCATCGCTCTCATTTATTGGCGTGTTTGGGAATTTGAGCAAACTGATTGATTTTTTTCGCAAATGTCCAAGTTTCGCAGACTTGTTGAAACGGGGTCCTGCATTTGTATTTTTGCGTTTTCGGGAGTGTTGACTGTACACATCGTCTGTGTACCAGATAAGAATGGAATGGGTTTATATTTTTTCCAGTCTTCCCTAGAGGGATGATTATGGGGAAGTTTCTAGGGAAGCCATATTCCGGTAGCATGTCATCAAAAGGCATGCTGAATGGGCTTGAAGGCTCCATGGTAAATACTTAGTCTAACACGCAACACGGATATAAGAAAGATGTAAAAAAACAACGAGATTTGTTTCTTATATCCGAGTTGTTCTTATATGGAAATGACTTCTATAAGAAACCACGTTTCTTATACGAAAACTACTGCTATAAGAAACAACATTTCAACAACCCATAGGTACGGAAAACAAAAATTCTTAAATATGAAAAAAAAAAAAAAAAAAAAAAAAAAAACCGATAACTAACTACCTATAGCAAAAAGTTATTTGTGTACGTATTACAATTATGTTGTACATACATACATAAATATGTATGTAAAAAGTACAAATGTCCATGGACATACCATCAAAAACCGTTAAGTAAAAATCGTTTGTTAGACCAACCTAGAATAAAGTTCATAATCAACGAGTACAGGTTTTTTTAATTGGCGGGCTTTTTCTACTGACAGAAGATAACTGTCATTGTCATTGAAAGGTGTGTTCGCATTGTTTGCATCATATCTACCGTAACTCGTTTATATGCATAGTTGAGCTGCTTTTGCATTTAAACTGAAATCCATCTCAACCAAGGAAAAAATTATGTTTCTTATGTGTGTACTAATTTCAATACCTATAATAACAAATTGTGTGAATAAAAATACCTTTCATATATCCGAGCGTTTCTTTAAAGCGAGTTTCTTATATTAAAACATTTTTATATGTGCATATAGCAAAAAAAACAATATGAGGCACTCCGGGCGTGCCGAGAAGAGATTACTTGAATAATTACTCGTGTATTTTTCGAATCGTCAGGAAATATATTATTGCACAGGAAATACTTTTTGTTCTTTTATTTCACCACGAAAACATGTATTTTGCAAAATGGTTAATTACTAATGCAATCAACATATAAATAAAGGAATAATTTGAAAGGTGCTGTGCCATAGATGTGCACAAACACAAAATCGTGGGTATATGTCGCCATTAAGACTGGTCAAATTTTCAGACTTCCCCATACAAAACAGGTACTAAAAGGGTTTTGGTGACAATCAATTTGTCGCCGTCATGTTTCCATAGTTACGTATTTAATCATCTTGGATTGGAACCTGTTGGAGAGTATCATTTACCAATAAAGATATGCAATTTACCTGCCCCCAAAATTAAGCAATAATTGTAAGAAATGTATTTAGAGATATTATGTGTTGAAGCGTGATCCGAAAATCCCCCATCGCAAGTTATATTGAATTAAAAAAAATTAAGTTATGAATTCCCCACACAAAACAGGTAATTGAGAGGATTTTGTTAACATTCAATTTGTCGCCACCATATTACCATAGTAACGTACCTATCTATTTAAATATAAATCATCTTAGATATTAGCCTGTTTCGGATTGAGCAGATCATTTACGTATATATTTCGATATACACTGCCGATCAACCAAATAGACTCAACATATTTTTTCTTTTCCTTTTTGATTTTCTTCTTTATGCTGTTAGCTATGGCCACAGTTGTTGTTGTGTTTTTTAGAGCAAAGCAATAGACTAATTTTAGCGATAAGAGTTGAATGCAAAAAATTTACAGTTACAGTTATTACATAATTCTATTTTGCTTTGCCTATGCCGAAAGAATGTGCATTCTAGGCGATCATCAGAATAGACTCAGGAGCTGTAATTTTAGTTTTTGATAAGCTGTGCAAGTGAAAAGTGTCAAATTGTCTTCTTAATCAAATTTTGAAAAATTTAATACAAAATGGGGCATGGAGCAGCACTAACTTCAGAAGAAAGAGGCAAAATATTGGCATATGAGACACCAATCTTTCAACCAGACAAATCGCTGAAAAAGTTTCTAGAAGTCAGTCTCTTGTTTGCCATTTTTTAAGAAACCCATCGGCTTACGGAAGAAATATGAAAAAACCCTCTTGGAAAGCACTTACGCCTTGCGAGGAGCGAAGGATCCTTCGAGAAGCTTCAAACTCAAAGTGTTCTGCAGCCAAAATTCGACAGATTTGGGTGTAAATGCAAGTGTAGCTACCGTACAACGAGTAATCCGCAAGGCAAAACATCTTAAGAGATTAAAACTAAAAAAAAAAAACACCGCTTACCGACATTCGTAAGCAAACTCGCTGTCTCTTTGCTCGGAGTCACATGGCATGGAATAGAGAGTGGCATCAAATCGTTTTTTCCGATGAAAAACTCTTTAATTTGGATGGACCGGATGGATTCAAGTACTACTTCCACGATATGATAAAGGAAGACCACTACTTGACCCGTCACCATAGTAGTGAGGGGGGTACTATGGTGTGGGGTGCCATATCCTATTATGGAACATTTGATATTCAATTCGTTTCATCTAAGACGAACGCAATAAGATACCAAGAGCTGCTCAAAAATGCATTCTTTTCTTGGACGTTTCAACAGGATAATGCCCCAATCCATACTGATCGAGTCGTAAAGAAGTGGATAAATGACCAAAATGTGAACTTAATGGAGTGGCCTCCATACTCTCCTGACCTCAACATTATAGAGAATTTGTGGGGATGGCTTTCGCGAAAAGTCTCTCAATCCGGTAGACAATTTTAGGATATAGAATTATTAAAATCTGCCATTAAGAACGCCTGGAGCGAAGTGTCCTTGGACTATCTGAAGGCTCTCTACGATTCAATCCCTGACCGAATTTATGAAGTGATTTTAAATAAAGGTGGTTATACACACTATTAATGAACATTAAAGCATTATAATAACTTATTGGATACTACTTTTTTTCAATAAATCTGTGATTTATATTAAGTTCTTAACCTTGAGTCTATTTTGGTTGAGCGATAAAAAGTGATAACTTTTGATGCTCACTCACAAAAAGTTTTTTTTTAATTAACCATTCAACTTAGAACGCCCATTTTTATTTTGTTTAATTAAGAATTGAATAGTGCGTAATAAATAAATAAGTTTTCTAAATTATATTCTTAAAATAAAATAATAAACTCAATTATCTTAAAAATTAAGTCTGAGTCTATTTGGTTGATCGGCAGTGTAAAGATGTCACTCTTTTCGTTTATAAAAAACATAAATAAATAACGAAAATAATTGTAGTATGTTTTTTAGTATAACAAGCAATACTAATTATTATTAAGATGTGAAAGGGGTTATTGTACTGCGACCGTTAGGTCTATTGTACCCCCTGCTTACCCCTCAGAGAGGTATATTCCCTCATAAGAGAGGTTCTTGTACTCTTCTTTCTCCTAGGAAGATATCCGTCCTATAGCACTCTCTCCAGTTCAGTTTCTTTTAAGAATCTAAGGATGAGAGCTGGCTCCAGTGACAGTATTTCCTCATTGCCCAAGTATTTCAATCTTTTGTGGGTCAGTGCCCCACATGGTCTGATTACGGTCGCCATAATCGACCGACTACGCAAGCAAATCGGTAAAATTGTGAACAATTTAAAGGAAGCCTTACTCTGTATTTCGTTCCGAAAGTGAAAATTTTCGAAAACGAATATTTTGGACTCTATATTTCTAAAGTGGAATGAATTGTCATTCCGAAAGTGGAATATTCGTACCTGGCAACTCGTTTCCGAATGTCAAAAGCATTCTAAAACGGAACATTTGTATCTATAACAAATGTGATTACGGAACTGAATACGAGTGTATAAAAATGTAATCTTTAATAACAATTAAAGCAAAATAAATTTAACTACAGGGAATTTTGGTGCAGAAATATACACACGAAAGAGAAGCAATTCGAGATGTTGGTGGAGTTCATGTGTTCTCATCCCGATTTGGCCAAGGGACGCCGGACGCCAAGAAAACATCGAACAATTTGTGGCAGAGTTAGGAAAGAACCACCGATGCGGGATGCAACCGCCTAAAAAAAGGTAAATCTAAGAGCCAAAACTATCGTTACAAAGTAAAAATAAATAAATCAAAAATGTTCATATAGGTATGGGCAGATCATAAAGACTTTATAAAAAGAAAATTGAGAAAGAACTAATTGAGCATTTCTGGGACAGGTGGTGGATGTAGTTTCAAGATGGCTGGGACTGCAGTTGATCTCAAAGGAGCAGAGTTCATCTTGTATGGCATTTAAGACGTACAAAAAAGCGTTCTTTGAAAGGCTAAAGTTCTGAACAAATCTAAAATAATAGTTAAATAGTTAAATGAATCTTTGCCACCAATCAAATTTTACCTACCTATTACCTATTAGCCAAACGGCTAATTGAGAAGCTCTTTCATGACAGTTATACTCTCGGATGTTTGTCAGACGTTCGCGAGAGGTGGCGCAGTGAAAAAACCCTGAGTTGGAAATTGGGTTTTTGCGGGATTCGAACCTGAACCCCTCGCTTAGTAGTCCAACACACTAACCACTAAGCCACTGCGCCTACCCTACTATCACACATTTCCATTAAATTTGATTTTTCCCTAATAATTTTTGGCTCAATTCATTCTTCACTATTTTCTGCGTCGATTTAAAGTGCTTGATGTGTTTTTCGTAGGTGACGGTGATAAGACTCTATTCTACAGCCAGTTCATAGCATCGAAACACGTCTAATGATATGCAAATTGAATTAGCAGAAACCGCTATTACCTATTAAGATGTTAACAACATACATTATGATAATCTACGTTCTGAAGTGATTGCAATCCAGTGGGACAGCATTTACTTTATGCCGTCAGTAAACCAGAAGGTACAATTTCTTCAAAATAATTTAATGGAACTTTTCGGCCAACACGTCCCGCTAAGAATTAAAACCCTCAGAAATAGTTCCCCGGGTTGGTTTAACAGAGATATTTCAGACTCAATACAGACACGCAATCTTGGTTATTATCGGTGGAAACGTTATAAACTCCAAGTGCTTTATGGCACTTATCGTTCTTTTCGCAATTTAGTCGTCTTGCGAAGATTTTTTGAATCCTGTGCCCATGTTCTGTAACTCATGCGATAACTTTTCACATCGAAAACTTAGGAACAAAACATTCCGCTATTTATTGCATCTGGAAAACATTGGTATTCTCTAACTCTATGCGAAAAATATTCTGTAGCAACTTTTAATTTTATGGGAGTGTTGGAAAGATTTCCCAAAGCTGTCAAAATACTGTAAAAAAAAAACAATAAAAATGTATTCAAAATTACTTACAGGGATTGACGCCTAAATGTTGGCCTCTGGCAAAATCCAAATTAGCAGCCATAAATTCTACAAGCCTCTCCTTTTGAATCTTAACATTTTTGAACCCCTCTACAAAATAAAATTGTTGTTAGGTATTAAAGTTTTTTTATATATATTATTTCTTACTTTTTGATTTTCATCCATTTGAATTTTTGTTTCTAATAGTTTATTACCTACCGCCAGCTTTATGTTTCGTGATAAAAATTCGAAAGTTGAAGTGAATATTTGATCGCTCTCATAGTTACAGAACTTGAATATATCACATATTTCCAGAGGTTTCATATCGAAATGTTTCGTGTGATATAGTTTTCGATTCACACAGTTACAGAACGCAGAATGTGATATTATGAAATTTTGTTTCGATTCATATCGTTTTTGTGATAAATATTTCGATGCGATAATTACAGAACATGGGCACTGGTCTGGGAAGGATTTATGGAAAAAGCTACGCAAACTAGGTAATGGGAAACAGTGATTAGGTTTACCTACTGGGATAGACTGTAATCTACCTGTAGTATCGACATAATCTGTACTGTGTTATGATAAAAATGGGTATGATCACTATGTCGAATACGAATAATATGTTTGACGTATTGCTGGAATAAACTGACTGGACTGTGAGCAAGCGAATAACAAAGAGATATTCTATCATGTACTAATTCAATACAGTACCGAAGAAGTTAACTTTACTCGCCTAACAGATGAAGATGTAGTTGAAGCTTTGCTATCTATAAATTCAAATGCAACAGGCCTGGATGAAATAAATCCTAAATTTATAAAACTTCTTCTTCCTTTTATTTTGAAGTACATAACGCATATATTTAATAATATCATACTAACCAACTGCGAGTTATGAGGACAAAACGAAGTAAATGCTATCAACGAGAAAGGACTCACGACATCGGCGACTCGGACAAAACGTCACGATGGATAGATACAACTTCGGAGTAAGTAGTTAAAGACTTTGTATACCTGGGCTCCACTATCACTTCGCAAAATGACATCGGCGCAGAGATCAAGCGAAGAATCACTCTTGCCAATCGCTGTTTCTTCGGGCTAAGAAGGCATCTAAGAAGTAAAGCCCTCTATCATAGAACCAAGGAGGTACTATATAAGACCTTAATCGTCCCGGTCCTGCTGTATGTTGCAGAAGCATGGACCTTGTCAAAAGCGGATGAAAACCTTCTGAGATGCTTTGAGAGAAAGATTCTTTGAGTGATATTCGGTCCAGTTTGTGACGATGGAGTGTGGAGAAGAAGATTCAACGACGAACTATACGGGCTGGGCAAAAATCCTCATTCTTTAGTCCTTCACGTGGGCGCCCGCCTGAAAATGGCTAACCGGTCAAATGGTTAGTGTCAGCCAAGGATTTACGCTAACGTCTCAATCGTTTGTCGTGATCCATTAGTTTGAGGTAGGAGTAAACCTTTAAATCTAACCTAATTCCAGTGGTGGTGTGAGCAGATAGCAAACCGTACCGAAGGATGAAAGGCTGGGGGTAAAACCAGTCGCGAACGAGCTCCCTCCGACGCTCAGGCAAGGTCGGTTGTAATAAGTGCCCTATCCCGGTAAGTCGGCTCTGCCGGGATCGACTCTTCTTTCCGGACCTACTCGTGGGACCAAAATAATGAACTCTAATTTAAACAAAAAAGAAACAGAAAATAGTAAAAAAAAAACAAAAAAGGAAGAATCCCTCTTAGGGACCTCTTCCGAGGAGGATCTACTAGCCTCCAGCCAGGAGACAGTAGTCAACCCCTCAAGCCAAAGGAGCACCAGCCATAGTACTCCTTCTGGCAGTCGTCAACCAATCTTACCATCCAAAACTATGACAACAGTAGGGGCCGAGGATACCAGCCATAGTATCCAAAAGCCTAATACTGAAAAAAACACAACCGGGAGCACCAGCCACAGTGCACCCAAAACTAAGAAGTCCTCCGGTTCTCTCTTGAAGTCAAGATACAACAGGGCTGTCTTCATCCTTGCAAAGATTGCGAAGAATGAAGAGACTGGAACGGCTCACGAGAGAGATAAGGACGACAAACTTAAATATCAAAAGGTGGTAGACGAGTACGTCAACTACCAAAACAACCAGAAGCAACAGAAAAAAGAGAGCGTGAAAAGAAACAGGTCCCAAGATGAGACCTCTCACGCCTCTAAAAAGTCGAAGATCGCCCCTAGACTTACAAACCTTCAGCGTCCATCAACTTCCCAGGCAGCCAGAACCTTTACCGAGGTGGTGAGGGATCACCTGCACGTTGCCCTCATAGACGAGATGTCTAAGAATGGCAAAACAGTGATGGACCACTGGTGTAGCATTGAAGCCAAACTGTCTGAGATGGTTGTGGAGTATGTGCTATCTGGAGCTGACAGCAGACTACCCAGTTTCGACTGCGCGGATGTGGTGCGAGGATATCGGGTGATCAAATGCGTGGACCAGTACTCTAAGGATTTCCTTGGCTCATGCATCGACAAGATCGCCGAAGCTTGGGATGGCTTAAAGCTTAAGCTTATCCCTGCCAAGGATATCCCCACGAGACCTAGGGCCCGTATTTGGTTACCAGTTATGAAGATAGACTCTGAGAGTCTCCTCAAGTGCCTCAAACTGCAAAATCCGACCATTCCCATGGACGACTGGGCTGTCATAAAGGCAGAAGAACCCCAGAAAAACAGTCTATCCTACCTGCTTCTGATAAACGAGGAGTGCCTAGGGGCACTAGAAGCAGCAGATTTTAAACTGAGGTTCGGCATTAGGCACGCCAAACTCAAGATCTTCCGATCGACGGTTCCTGAAGACGACACAGACGATGTCGCCGCTGCCAACAAGTTGTTGGAGGAACTGGCGATCGCTTCCAACACCCAACAATAAGATGCTGAAAGTCATACAGACGAATCTCCAGCACTCGAAATGTGCATCAGAGAATCTTCTGGTCTTCCTCAGGGAGGAAGACATTGACATCGGCATCATCCAAGAGCCCTGGGTCAGGAAGTCGACCGTACTGGGCCTCTCAGATAACAACTACAACCTATTTTACAAAAAGGACGTCGGTAAGCCAAGAACATGCATTTTAACAAAAAAATACATTAACGCTTTCCTATGTCCCAACCTTAGCTCGGGTGATTTAACTGTCGTTAAATTAGAACGAACCCAGGGTCAACACATATACATTTCATCCGCTTACATGGCGCACGACAAACCATCCCCGCCAGAAGAAGTGCAGCGACTCACAGCAGAGATACAAGCGAGGCACGGGTGCCTGCTTATAGGTTGTGACGCTAACGCGCGACATCATCTTTGGGGCAGCAAGGAAATAAATGAACGAGATGAGTCTTTATTTGATTTATATGATGATAATGTGGGTAACACCCCTACCTTTATATTTCCAAGCACGGAAAATTATAACGGTTGGGAAGAGGTTTTAGACATTACACTCAAAACAAACAATGACATCGTTAGGGTTGAGAATTGGAGAGTCTCCAAATTAAAGTCCTTTTCGGACCACGAGTGGATTCTCTTCAATCTCAGTATCATGGTAGATACTCCTGTCCCATACAGAAATCCTAAAAGAATTGACTGGAAGAAATTTGGTCAAGTATTGAACTCTAAACTCCCTAATATACCACACCTAAAAATTGAATCGGGTGCAGAACTGGATACAATTACGTTTGCACTTGAAAAGGCGAAGAATACAGCTTTCAAGGCATCGTGTCCAGTAAAATATAGTAAAAAAACCTTACCACCGTGGTGGAATGAAGACCTAACCATCCTGAGAAGGTTGACTAGGGACATCTTCAATATCTGCTATAGGCATAAGTACTGGCAACCATACAAGGACTGCCTAAAGTTCTACAAAAAATCGATCAGATCAGCTAAGTCACAAGCATGGTCTGAGTACTGTCAATCTATCGATACTCTTAAGGAATCTGCAAGACTCAGTAAGATTCTTTCCAAAGGACACTCCAGTCCATCTTTTATCAAGAGAACGGACGGAACGTGGACAGAATCCACTGACGAATCCTTGGAGCTTCTACTTAACACACACTTTCCTGGTTGTACAGACTACTGTGCTACCCTGCCCAACTTTCGGGTCAACCTTCCCTTACATCGGGAAGAAATAGAGCGCATTATAACCAAGGAAAAGATCTTCTGGGCCATTCACAGTTTTGCTCCGTATAAATCACCAGGGCAGGACGGCATTCTTCCCATCATGCTTCAAAAACATGACAGGATAATTGTGGCCCTGCTAGTTGAAATTTACAGAAGCAGTATCCTACTGAATCACATACCTCAGTCTTGGAAGTATGTCCGAGTAGTTTTTATACCGAAAGTCGGCAAAAGAGGTCACGAGTCCGCGAAGGACTTCCGACCTATTAGCTTAACCTCCTTCATACTCAAAACTTTAGAACGCGTACTTGACCTTCACATAAGAACAGGACTTGAAAGGTCCCCCTTATGTAATTCACAACACGCATACCTCAAGGGCAGGTCGACGGAGACCGCTCTTCATGAAGTAGTGCGTACAGTTGAAAGGTCACTCTCCCATCACCAATATACCCTAGCCACCTTCCTAGATATAGAGGGCGCTTTTAACAACGTCCGTACTGAATCGATCCAGGAATCTCTCTTAGAACTAGGTGTAGAGGATTTCATCACTTCATGGATCATTTCCATGCTAAAAACAAGGATCATTCAAGCAAAGCTTGGTAACACTCATCTAACCAAATCAGTAAGCAGAGGAACACCTCAAGGAGGGGTGATCTCGCCTCTCTTATGGATTATGGTACTTAACAAAATCCTTTCAAACCTTGACAGGGAAGGTATACAAGTCGTTGCGTATGCGGATGACGTGGTCGTTCTAGTGTCAGGAATGTTTCCGAACGTGATAAGTGAAATCATGGAAAGGGCCCTGGGTAAGATTAGCGGTTGGGCTACAAGTTGTGGCCTCAGCGTTAACCCAAGTAAAACTGAACTGATGCTTTTCACCACCAAAACCAAAATACCAACCTTCTCACTTCCCCGCTTAAACAACCAAAATCTTCCTTTATCCACCAGCGCTAAATACCTTGGTGTCATGCTTGACCCCAAACTCAACTGGAAGTACAATATCGAACACCGAGTGCGGAAGGCAAGCATAGCTTTCTACACTTGTAGTAAAACCTTCGGCAAGAAGTGGGGGCTTCAACCAAAGATGGTTCGCTGGATGTACACAGCGGTAGTACGTCCCATCCTCACCTACGGATCACTAGTATGGTGGCCCGCTTTAAGCAAAGCCTATAACGTCCTTAAATTAAGTAGAGTCCAAAGAACAGCTGGAATTGGAATCACTGGAGCCCTGCGATCAAGTCCGACCGCTGCCCTCAATGTCATTCTTAATTTCCTGCCAGTGGATCTGCATATAAAAAACATTGCAGCGTGTAGCGCTGTTAGATTGAAGGAATCTAAGTGTTGGTCCGAAAGGCCTTATGGCCATACCAGCATCCTTCTTTCCCTTCCTGACGGCTTAGGCCGTATGTCTACAGACTACATAGTACCCAAATACGACTTCCATAAAAACTTCTCTGTTAGAGTCCCCTCTAGATCAGAATGGGAGGAGAATGCGGTCGTTAATGAATTCGACATACCTATCTTCACAGATGGTTCCAAGATGGAATGTGGAGTAGGAGCAGGCATTTTCTCAACAGAATTAAACATCGCCAAAAGTCTTCGCCTACCCAACGTGGCCAGTGTATTTCAAGCAGAAGTACTCGCAATTAAGGAGGCGTGTAGACTGCTCCACAATAGTGCGACTCCCAAAAGAAAAATAGGCATCTTCGTCGACAGTCAGGCCGCGATTAAGGCTGTCGGTTCAACTAAGTCGACGTCCAAACTTGTTGTGGAATGTAGGGAGATACTGACCAGGGCACTCATTCCGTAACTCTGAGAACGATAATCGTTTCAGCGATAGTAGTCAACGATCTCGTCATTAATTTGCTTCACGTAACTCTTCTTCTATCGTGTCGTCCATCGTTATTTTACACAAAGTTTGCGAGCTTTCAGTATTTCCCAGAAGCTCACAAACTGTAGTTGGAATCTGGCGGGAATTTTCATAAGTGACATTTGTTAAAGGATTTAGGTTCTTGTGTTTGGTGCCGGGGAATTAATTGGTTCTAAAATTGGGGGAATGTAGGTTAGACGACAACCGCCTGGCAGATTTATTGTTCAATACCATCAAAAATGCTTCTTTTGATAAACGATAGCGTTGAACAAAACTACGAAGTAAATATAAGAATAAAATAAAATTTGTAATGAATGTATTTACATTTCCGTTAGAAGAGATAATGGGTCGGATGCGTCTCTTAATTGTCTCCGTCTTCGTAGCAATTATGATTTTAATTGTTGATTGTCACATAATTATATAACATGAATTGGGAATCTTTTAAAAAATTACTAAGTCAATTTTTCACAATAAAATTCATGAAAAAGATTCCTATTGTCTGAAAAATACACAAATAAATGCAAGACGATACCTCTTTAGCTATCGCGCAAACGCTATCGTCTTGACGATAGTAGTCTGTCGATTATTGAGTTACGTGAAGCAAATTTTGTATCGTCGAAACGATGTCGTCCGGACGATAGTGATTTTTAATGTTACGTGATGCACAGCTATCGTCGAAACGATATCGTCAGGCGATTATTGAGTTACGGAATGAGTGCCCAGGGCTTGTCATCGGTTTGATATCACTCTCGTCTGGGTTCCCGGCCATAGGAACATCGAAGGGAATGAGAGGGCCGATGAACTTGCCAGATCTGGCTCAGCTCTGTGCATGTCTCATGCGGAGGAAGTTTTCCCTCCGCTGGGATATGTGGTGGTGGTGGTTGGGTGTTGTGTGAATAGGGATGGACATCTGATTGGCATCAACTTGGCGATGTCCAGTGTCGCAACTATCTCACACTCACCAATTGTGCTTATTTTACCTCCCCGTGGTCACCACCGGGTACTGGTCTATGTCCACCCGGACTTGACTTGCTAAACTTATAAGCGCGAGTGTTGAACACGAAGAAAATAGCAACACTATAATGCTCTGTCGGATTGACTGTCTGCTCGAGTCTCAGAAGTCTTACATGAGCCCCTCAGAAAGAGGACGTACGGCGGATGAATTCACAAAGCTGAATCAACGGTGGCGTCAACAGTCAACATGGCAGATACCTCAATGGGCTACTCTGACGTATTTGGAGCTGAGGTCATTGAGGATTTTCAACACTAGTCAGGGTGTTGAAATAGAGATGGTGGCGGAAGAGCCCTTAATGGGTCAACGGCAGCTCTCACATCCCCGCAGCGGGTTACTGACTCCGGAATATCCCGGCTCCTTTTGTCCAAGGGGTCGCAAAAAGGGCCTGGTCCTCCAGGTTGGGGGTTGTACGCCGGGGTAACTGCCCGACTACGTAAAAATATAATAGTTGCGAAGCACCAACAAGCCTCGGATACGGATGATCTAACTGTTGACGAACCTGGCAAACGATTAAAGGACAACGAATTTCGGATCTGTACGTGGAATGTTAGGTCCCTTAACAGACCGCGTGCAGCCGAACAATTAGCGGAAGCCCTGAACCACTATAAAGCAGATTTAACCGCCATCCAAGAAGTGCGATGGGATGGCCCGGGCAAGAAGAAGATGAAAAACTGCGATATCTATTATGGCGACTGCTATCGGCAACAAAAACAGCGCTTATTCGGATGTGGATTCGTCGTTGGCGCCAGACTTAGGCAAGAAGTCTTAAGTTTCAACTATGTAAACGAGCGCATCACGACAATCCGCATCAAGGCTAAATTCGGCAACATTAGCTTAATATGCGCGCACGCCCCCACGGAGGAGAAAGACGACGACACCAAAGAAAGGTTCTACGAGCTCTTGGACCACACTTACGAGCAATGCCCTGGATATGACACTAAAATTGTCTTAGGCGATTTTAACGCCAAGTTAGGAAGAGAGGGCATCTTTGGTAGTACCGTCGGAAGGTGCAGCCTACACGACACCACCTCCGATAACGGATTTAGGCTGATCGACTTCGCGGCGGGGCGAAATGTTGTCATAGCAAGTACGCGGTTCCCGCATCTCGATATTCATAAAGGCACATGGAGATCTCCTGATCAATCAACCGTCAACCAGATTGACCACATTGCGATCGACGCAAGGCACTCCTCCAGTATTATGGATGTCCGAACGTTCCGAGGGGCCAACATTGACTCGGACCACTACCTTGTTGTAGCCAAGGTACGCCTTCGGATATCCCGAACGCCGCCAAAACAAGTAAATACTGGGAGGAAGTTTGACGTCGGACGGCTACAATCGCAAGAGATCACCAGATCCTTTTCCGATCGAGTCTCTCTCAATCTCTCAAAAGGTCCTATGCAGCCAGCATCAAGTATTGAAGACCAGTGGCAACATTGCCAAAAAGCCATCAGAGACGCCGCCTCTGATGTGCTGGGTTTCACCCGACCGCCACAACGAAACCCCTGGTTCGACGACGAGTGCCGGCAAGCACATGCAGCGAAGCAAGAGGCATACAAAGCGGCGCTGCAAAGGAGGACCAGAGCTGCTCGTGAGCTCTACGCGCAGAAGAGAAGAGACGAACACCGGCTTCTAAGGAGAAAAAAGAAAGAGCATGAGAAGCGCGCGATCGATGAAATAGAGAGATGTTACAACAGGAATGAGGTTCGGAAGTTCTACCAAAGGGTAAAAAGAACTTCACAAGGCTACAGAACCCGAACCGAAGCCTGCAAGGACGAACAAGGGAACATCGTAGTAGAATCGCAGTCGATGCTGAGGATATGGAAGAACTACTTCTGCAGACTGTTTAACGGCGATGACGACTTAAATTCCGCTGTCAGGCAGAATGAACCGTTCAACCTGGACGATGAGGATCAACAATACCGTCCACCCGACCTGGACGAGGTGAAGATAGCTATATCTAAACTGAAGTCCAACAAAGCCGCTGGAGCAGATGGCCTAGCCGCCGAGCTGTTCAAAGCGGCAGGCGATGACTTGGTTAGGAGCATGCACCAACTCATCTGTAAAATATGGTCGGAGGAAAGTATGCCCGATGAATGGAACCTCAGCATTGTTTGCCCGATCCTCAAGAAAGGAGACCCTCTGAACTGCGCCAATTACAGAGGTATCAGTCTTCTAAACATTGCCTACAAGATCTTATCTGCCGTTTTGTGTGAACGCCTGAAGCCTTTCGTAAACAACCTGATTGGTCCATATCAGTGTGGCTTCAGGCCAGGAAAGTCCACCATAGACCAAATATTCACACTGCGGCAGATCTTGGAGAAAACCCAGGAACTTCAAATCGATACCCACCACCTTTTCATCGACTTTAAGGCCGCATATGACAGCATTTATAGGGACGAACTATACAGAGCAATGTCTAGTTTTGGCATCCCTGCCAAACTCGTCCGTTTGTGCAGGATGACGATGGAGAATGCACGCTGCTCCATCAAGGTCGGTAAAGAACTTACCGAGACCTTCGATGTCAAAAAAGGATTTAGACAAGGCGATGCGCTGTCATGTGACTTCTTCAACATCGTTCTTGAAAGAATAGTGCAAAACTCAAACGCCAACACCAGAGGCACTATCTTTCAAAAGTCTGTCCAATTACTCGCATACGCCGATGACATTGACATAATTGGCAGAACGCAGCGTGATGTTAATGGCGCGTTTGTGAGTATTGAGACTGAGGCGGCGAAGATGGGTTTGGCGGTTAATGAGGGCAAGACGAAGTATATGCTGTCAACTAAAAAGGACACCCAACACCGACGGCTCGGACAGAACGTCACAATAGACAGATATAACTTTGAGGTGGTTAAGGACTTTGTCTACCTAGGCTCCGCTATGAACTCAGACAACGACACCAGCGCTGAGGTAAAACGTAGAATTACTCTTGCCAATCGCTGTTTCTTTGGGCTAAGAAGGCAATTGAGTAGCAAAGCCCTCTCTCGAACAACTAAAGTGACCCTTTATAAGACCCTTATCATCCCAGTTCTGCTATATGGCGCAGAGGCATGGACTCTATCAAAAGCGGATGAGGTAACTCTCGGTTGTTTAGAGAGAAAAATTCTTCGTGTTATTTTTGGTCCCGTCTGCATTGACGGTGAATGGAGAAGGAGATTTAACGACGAACTGTACGGGCTGTACAGCGACATCGACCTAGTCAGAAGAGTGAAGGTCCAACGACTGAGGTGGCTGGGTCATGTAGAGCGAATGGACACGAATGCTCCGGCCCGGAAGATCTTCGAATCCATACCCGAGGGAAGGCGCAGTAGAGGAAGACCGCGACTCAGGTGGCGCACGCAAGTGGAAGGGGACCTTAACCAACTTAGCGTGCGAAACTGGAGACAGCTAGCTAAAGATCGCGCTGGCTGGAGACGCTTGTTGGTTGAGGCCCAGGTCCACCCCGGACTGTAGCGCCACCTTAAGTAAGTAAGTAAGGGATATGTTAAGAGAGAAATCCTCCTGCACTTCACCTCATGGGCTGAGACTAGATGGTTGAACCTGACGAACTGTGTCATTTCAAGGAAGATCTGGCCAACCTACGATGATGCCAGAACAAATAGTCTTTTAGCCAGAACACGTATAGATGTCGCCAGACTAACGGCAATTAGTACGGGTCATTGGCCTTTAGGAACTCACGCAGCCAAGCTTGGCATCCCCCACAATACCCACTGCCGTAGCTGTGCTGACACTAACAAGAGTGAAACGGTGTTCCATCTTTTTTGTGAGTGTCCGGCCCTAGCCAAAACCAGACGCAGTGCACTAGGTCATCCCTTTTTTTGATGACCTTTCGGCCATCCAAAGCATCCACTTCCATAAGATTATCAAATTCCTCAACTCCACAGGCTGGTTTTGAGCTCCTTTAAACTTCCTTTACCCCCTTTCTTTTTAGGTTCCGTTAGTTGTGGTTTTAAAACGGCGCTCAATGCGCTACTTGTGTTTTTCCCTCGTCGGGAAATACAGCCACCTAAACCAACCAACCATACGGGCTATACAGCGACGCTGACCTAGTCAAACAGCTGAAAATACAACGGCTGAGATGGCTGGGGCACGTGGAGCGTATGGACAACAACGCACCAGCCCGACGAGTCTTCGAATCCACCCCTGAGGGACAACGTAGCAGAGGAAGACCCCTCCTTAGGTGGCGCGCACAATTGGAGTACGACCTCAACCAACTTGGTGTGCGTAACTGGAGGCAGCTAGCGCGGGACCGAGCTGGCTGGAGGGGTTTGTTAGTTGAGGCCGTGGTCCACCCCGGACTGTAAGCGTCACCAAAAGTAGGTAACCAACTGCGAGTACCCTCTTTTGTGGAAAAAAGCAACAATACTTCTTCTACACTTTCTATCCAAAGTATTTGAAAGGGGAATTCTCAAGCAGATGCAAGTGTACCTAACCAACCACAACCTTTTAAGTTCCGCACAATCCGGTTACCGTGCGAAGCGGAGTTGCACAACTGCACTCTTACTCGTTGTCGATGACATTCGGCAAGCCATGGACGCAAATTGTCCTACATTCTTAACATTACTCGATTTTTCAAAAGCGTTCTATGCGGTGGACCATATCGAGCGAAAAACTGTTAAATAAATTTAAAATTTCTTTGCCTTCAGTAAAACTAATTCTTTCCTATTTAACGGGGCGCCAACAATGCGGGGCAGTAGGAAATAAAATATCTTCTTTCCTTGGAGTATCGGCAGGGGTGCCACAAGGTTCCATCCTAGGTCCGTTGTAGTTCTCTTTAGATGTTAATGAACTTCCTCAAATCACAAAATATTGCAAAGTACATAAATGTTTGCCGACGATGTTCAATTGTATTTATGCTGCTCGATGGATAGTATAAATGGAGCTATTCAAGACCTCAATGAAGATTTGTAGACTATTCAGCAGTGGGCGCAAGAACACAACTTGATTCTAAATCCTCAGAAGACAAAAGCTATGTGTATGGTGTATCCATAAAAAGAAATTGGATACAACAACCCTTCCGCCAATCAAATTAGGGCAATCCACTATAGAGTATGATCATACAACCAAAAATTTGGTCTTAGTCTTTAATGAGAATCTGACTTGGAATGACCATGTGGCAGTCACAACTGGAAAGGTTTACAATGGTCTCCGCGTGCTAAGATCAACAAAAAGCTGCGTACCCGTCAAAACCAAAATGCTGTTAGTCAAGACTTTACTTTTACCTATTTTGTTGTATGGTTTGCGAAGTCTTTTGCAAAGTTGAATACAACAGTCGGCACAAATAGAATGTATTAGGTATACAACAATTTAGCAAGGTACGTATTTAATAAAATATATTTCGAGCATATTTCAAGCTACTCAAAACAGATAATGGGTCTAAGCCTTGATAATTTGATTTTACTTAGGTCGCTAACTCTACTGCACGGAGTTATACAGACACGTCGTCCAGAATATCTTTACAACAGACTAAATTTTGACAGCTCACAGAGAACAGCTGCTTTAATTCGGTCTAGGTCTAATTCTTTAAAATCTGAACGCACATTTTTCGCCCATGCCACACTCTCATGGAAATCATTACGCTTTTTTTTTATCCTAGGGTAGGTGCAAAACTTCCAAAGACACTATGAGAATAACAAGCGCGTTCTCATAGTAGTGTCAGATTTTTACTGACTAAAAACACCACCCTTCATAGATTGTTAGATACTGCAACTAAGATATAACTTATCAAGCAATTTTACTATCATTAAATAACAACTTTTGACAGGTTACTTTCCAATGAAAGATCTTGCGTGTTCCGCAAATTAGACGCGGTTAATCTTATCTTGCCAAGTCGAACGGTTTCGTTCTTTGTAGGTAGTCGGCGCAATAAATTGCTCTCGTCCAAGATTTGTCGGTTTCTATGCTTTCTCGCGAAGCTTCTAGTTTCAGCTTCGATTGTTGGAATTCCGAGATCCATATGGATATCGTCGTTTCTAATATACCATGGTGCTTGTACAATTTCTCTAAGCACTTTATTTTGAAAAGTTTGTAGAACATTGGCATTTGTTTTCTTGGTACAACACCAAAGCTGTATACCGTAGGTTCACACCGGCTTTAGCACTTGCTTGTATAAAAGCAGTTTGTTCTCTGTACTGAGCTGGGAATGTTTTCCGAGTAACCAGTTCATTTCTCTATATTTGATATCGAGTTCTTTACGTTTCATTTTCACGTGCGAATTCCATTTCAGCTTTGCGTCGAGTGTCATTCCCAGGTATTTGGCCTCGTTTGCAAAGGGTATTCGGGCCAAGTTTAGAAAAATTGGCAAGTCATTAGTTTTCTTATAAGTGAAATTCACGTGATCAGATTTAGTTTCGTTGAGGGCGATCCGCCAGTTCCTTGTCCATTCATTTACCTTATTCACTGCGGCTTCCAGTTTTGTAGTCGCTTCTTCGATTGTATTGGCTACTGCTAGGATAGCTGTGTCGTCGGCGAACGTAGCAAGGGTAGTGACATCTTCCCTTGGAATATCGCGAGTATATAACAAATAGAGTAGCGGACGCTTCCTTACGGTACACCGGCCGAAATTTCTTTTAGCTCCGAGTATTCGTTTCCATTTCTAACACGGAAGAGTCTATTCCCGAGATATGATTCTAGAATATCATATAGGCTTAAGGGGAGAACTTGTCGTAATTTAAATTTCAAGCCGCCGTGCCACACCTTATCAAAGGCTTGTGAGACGTTAAGGAATACGCTTGAGCAAATCTTTTTTTTCTTCAAATGATTTCTCGATTACGTCAGTAGTTCTATGTACTTGGTCAATCGTCGAATGCTTGGTTCTGAACCCAAACTGGTGGCAAGGGATAAGATTATTGACTTCAATAACCGGTTGTAGGCGCCTAAGCAATATTCTCTCGAAGACTTTGGAAATGACTGGAAGAAGGGAAATCGGTCTATACGATTTTACTTCATTAGGCGGTTTCCCTGGTTTTAAAACCATTATGACTTCCGCGACTTTCCATTGACTCGGCACGTGTTTTAGTCTGAGCGCGGCATTTAAAATATGAAGAAGCAATTAATGCTTTCCTTGGTAGAGCTTTGAGAACTTCTCCGGTGATCAAATCATAACCAGGAGCTTTCTTAGGTTTTAGGGATTCGATTTCACGTTTTAGTTCACTTAGCGTTGCACTAGTGAGTGTTCAATCGTCAGATTGTAATTCCGCCCTATTAGTATTGTCGTGGATCGCTTGGCCATCGTACGGTTTAAAAGTTTCTTCTAGATGAGCGGCAAAAACGTCCGCCTTTTCCTTATCTTCCCTTGCCCATTCATTTCGATTTATTCTAATTGGCGGCGCGGGGATTTTGGGCCTTTTGGTGCCTTTTACAGCTTTCCAAAGTGAATAATTGGAATCTTTTTTCGCTGTTAAACTTTCAAGGTAAGAACCTATCGCACGATTTTTAAAATCCTTAATAACTGTCTTCAACAAATTGCACAAATAATTCAAATGTGATTTGTGTTATGTTCGGGAGGATATCGTAGCCCGTACTTGGCCGGCGTTTTCCTTGGATTAGGCGTATTATTCCAGGAGGCGAGCTGTACGATCTCGAGGAAGAGCCAGAACGTGTGCTTCGCTTTAAAATCGCCGCCAATAATGATATTTGGTTTGAGCGATTTAAGCAGGTTAGTATAATCACTTTTTTCAAGCGCGGAACGCGGTGGACAGTAGATAGATGAAATTCTAAGAGTACGCTGACTATTTTTAACTCGAATCGTGCACAGTTGCATAGTTTCAAGCTCTATCTTCAGGTATTCGTATTGTTCAATGCAGTCTTTAATAAGCAATGATGATCCACCTCTGGCGTTTCCCGATGGGTGACAAGCCTATTATTTTGAAATTCGATCCCTTTTTCACGTGAGTTTCAGAAATCAAGCAAATGTCTCTTTCTCGCGTATGAATATTTCCAATTCGCCGAGTTTTTGTAAACGCCCGTTTGCATGCCAAGTGCATATTTTTAACATTGGTTTTTCATTCATGTTATTTTTGAAGTACGCGTTTTCCGTGAATTATTTTCTAGCTTAACCAAGCGATCGAGAATAATTTTGTTTATTTTGCATAGTTCTTCAAGTTTCTCGAGAATAACTGAGAAAACATGAGAAACAGGGTCCGGCGAAGTTTCAACGTTTTTTGCTCCTTCGAATGCCGCGGCCGCGTAGGACTAAAAGGTGGCAGATTAGATTGAATGACCTAAAGTCAGTCCATATTAATTATACATGTAAAAACGTACCACATATTCCAGTATACATTAATAACAATGTAGTGGAATACTCAAATACAGCTAAATATCTAGGTATGACCCCAGACGCTAAACTGTGTTGGAAAGCGCACGTAAAGAAAAAAAGAGATGAGCTGAACATGCGATACAGTAAAATGTATTGGCTTATTGGGAGATACTCATCCCTGTCCAACTACAATAAATTACTGCTATAGAAGCAAATCTTGAAACGAATATGGACCTACGGGCTCCAATTATGGGTATGCCAAACAAATTTACAAAAAAATTCAAGTCTTCCAAAATAAAGTACTAAGGAACGTTGTTAATGCACCTTGGCACATACGCAACGCTGATCTACATAGAGATCTAAATATTGAAATGGTTGAAGATGAAGTTAAAAAAGTTGCCCAAAGGCACAGAAGTAGGCTTCTCAACCACGTTAACGTTGAACTTACACAATTGTTAAATACAGACAATGTAATCAGAAGATTGAGGCGAGTAAAACCCCTTGATTTATAGGAGTTAGCCCAGGCCAAGAGATTAGGTAATATCCTCAAACAAAAAAGTTTCGAAATCCGACAAACGGTGGATTCTTCTTATGAATTTTTCAAGTTATTTAAAGGTAAATTGCCGATTAGTCGAACAACTATGTGCAATCCCATTCGGGATGGCGATGGGAGATTTTTTAGATTTTGTTCGAGTCCCTCACTATTGCAGAAGCATCCCTCGCGTACTTGCTCTGCAATGTCTTTCGATGATTTTTCCTTCCAGCGAACCCCCATACAAAACAAAAAAAAATTATTTTGTTTCCCTATATGAAAGCACTCCAAGCACTCAACAATAATGTTATTAAGCATTTCACAACTCATAAGATAATTGTAATCTTGCTGTTAAACTATTTCAGCCGTATTAAAAATTGTCGCGTAACTACATGTTGGGCCTAACTATTGGCAAACACATAAGTTAAACTCAAATTGCTTTAATAAACATTTTTAGAAGATAACTAACGCTTCGTAACTTTCATATAACTAACTAACGGCAGGAGGTCTGTTAGCGAGGTAATAAATCATAAAAAATTCGTTAACGTCAAAATGACAAATAAATTCAATTAAAATTTTTAAAATTGTGGAACAAAATGGCTGACCGTTTTTCAGTGTTTTTAAATAGTGTAAATATTTGGTGAATATGTTAGGGGAGGATTCCGTTACCATCGCCCCAACTCGAAAAAAAGTGTAGAAAAAAAGAAAAAAACCGGCCAAGTGCGAGTGTCACTCGCGCACCGAAGGTTCCGTATTTGGCTAAAGTCCAACACATCAGATATTATTTGAAATCTATAATATCATTCAATCTTTCCCCTCTTCATGAATTCATCACAATTTAGTTTAATTTAATTACTTAATATTTTTACTCTCAAAAATTACTCGCACATTTTCATTTTCTAATTATTACCTAGTACCCAACCCACGCCAATTTTCCATTCTGTATGCGACCTGTCCCAATTAAAAACTATTGACTAAAAATATATTACTTTTATTTTGTTCTGTACTCGCCAAAAAAGTGTATTATACTCCCCAACGAAATTAGCAAGCGGGAACCCTGGTGGTATACCATCAGTGACTCTCTTCTGTCCTTGATGGGGTCAATTGTGCACAACTGCGTAGTAAAAGATTAAAACTTATGGGAGCAACGTATTTTACACGGTAAAATTATCTTTTTTGAAAATATCTTGTAAACTATTAATTTTTCGGCAAAACAGTATTCAGCACATATATAGATAAGAACATGATCTACAAAAAAAGGAATTTATGTATTTTTTTGTGAATCAAGAAATAAACCGTTTTTTGGGCGAATGAAAATATTTTTTTCACCAGATTACTAATTAATCGAAAACCAATCGATGTATTCCTTCCATTGGTATTTGTCGTTTAACTAGAGGTTATACATACCGGATGTTGTGTGTAAATTTTAGCCTCCTATGTCAATCGGTTCTTGAGATAGACCTGGTAACAAAATTGGCTTAGTGGGTTCGGACAGACAGACAGACAGACAGACGGAGAGACATCCGAGCGAAACTAATAAGGTTACGTTTTTTCCCTTTGGGTACGGAACCTTAAAAACCCTATGAAAATGTTTACAAATAAGACATTGAAAAATAAACAAAAATTTTCTGTTCTTTTGCTTTATTTTCTGTTTTTTTGCTTTTTTTTTCATTTGATACAACTGAAATTTACTAGCCAGCCATGATGACAGCCAATATATAATAGTTTTGAGTACAATTTGGTTAGGTGATGCCAGCTCTATGTAGCTATTTTAGAGAAAACATCAGCTAGTTATTATATGAGCTATTTTCATTTATTAATACGAATTTTTAAATAATATGTTATTTATTTAGCTAGGTGCTAGGTAACATACGAGTTGGAGAGTAGTTGCGGGTTTAGTATTAATACGGGTGTTTGTGTTTAAATAAATATGAAATATGAAATAACAAAGCATATACACAGGGTAATTATTAAAGAAAAATATACTCACAAACTAGAGCTTTGTCTCCAGCAGTTGGCTCGCTCACATCCGAAGATTTAACAGTAGTTCCATTGTCCAATACGACATCAACTCCATTTTTTAATAAACCCAGCAAAGGACCCGGTGGAACACCCTTTTCCACACATTTTTTTAAGTCCAAACTTCCAGGTCTTGGCTAAAATATAATAATGGTAAATTATTACTTTACTATTTAATTTAATTTATTGTTATCTAATGCACGTGTAAAAGACAGCAAATAAGAATGTGTGACTTTCATTAAGGTTTTGACAACTTATTTTTTGAATAAAATACAAACTACTTGAGATATCTCAAAAACATAGCCCTAAACTAGTTAATAGACTGACTGATTGGAACCACTTTATGCAGAAGTTGAAAGAATGTATCCAACTATCGTCAGCTATTCAAACAGAAGATCAACTAGAAGAAGCAGTGCAAATATTTACACTGGATATACAAAAAGCTGCATGGGCTGCAACTCCCCAAAGAACAAACAAGATTAAACAAAACTCTTATCCTCGAGAAATATGTGAAATTATTACAGAAAAGAGGAAAGCTAGAAAACGCCAAGCGACAAAACCACACTGAACAACTTAAATAATAAGTTCAGAAAATCTATAAGAGAATTTAATAACGAGTCTTTAAAAACGTATCTTACGAGTCTTACAAATGATGCTAGTACCGACTACTCGCTCTGGAAGGCAGCAAAGAAAATGAACAGGCCAAAAGCTCACATTCCGCCAGTAAAAACCAGAGAAGGTAACTGGGCAAAAAGCAGTCAAGAAAAAGCAAATACTTTTGCAGAGTACTTTGAGAACGTCTTCAAACCTTATGAAGATAAAGATTATCAAGGAAACGAAGAAACGTGCGAAGAAGACAGACCTATTCGGCCGGTAACAGCTAAAGAACTTGCCAAAGAAATCAAAGAAGGCATAAACATAAAAAAGCCCCAGGGTTCGACTTAATCACAGGGGAAATTTTAAAACAATTTCCTCGAAAAGGTTTAAAAAAAAAACTAGCGCAAATTATAAATGCTGCATTTAAATTAAGATATGTGGCAAGCATGTGGAAGGTCGCGGAGGTAATAATGAAACCAGGGGTGGAATCGGCTAAGGTGGTAGTTGATAGTTGACAATCAAAATCATAGCTATACGTCTGCGTAAGGTGATTATCAAATTGACAATCGCTTTTTTGCGATCAATTTCATGTGACAGCTATTTAGGTGTCGCTTTCATACATTTGTGGCATTTTCACAGGTATGCACCTCGGCTTCGACTCCAAATAAATTAAATACTTTCGTGAAAAAAGAATATATGTATATTAAATAAATGAAAGTACAAAAGTGAAATTTGAAAATTCGTGAAGTGCTATGTTTACTTCATTGGAACTTTTCTACAGAAATGAAGAAAATAATTACAGAAAAGTCCAACTATTAAGAAGAAACCTTGTTTTGGGACTGGTTGATTTACTATCTCTAGTATGTTCCACCCATCCCTCAATTGGCTGCAACCTTAAATCTTCTTTGGGGGTGGTGGCTATTTTAAATTTGCAGTTAAAGTGTTGATGGAAATCATATCATGATTTTAAGTCCAATGGAAAATGAGAACATGTTCTTCAATCGGAAATGAAGGCATAGTATAAATGCATAAATCTGGAAAGTATCCGTATTTGCTCTTTATTAGCTTGAGTCTTGAGACCTTAAAAAAAATAAGCAAATTTATTGTAATTTGTGAAATATTAGTATTCTCAAATTCACTTATAATTTTCACAACAAAAAAACACTTCAAATATGTATCAACATGACATCGTCGGCAAGGAAGTGACGTCAAAAATTCTAAGTGCTGCCAATAATCAATAATTTTTTAGTGATCGCTTTACGCAGAGCAAAGAAGAGTTGTTCGTTGTAGAACTGAAGTGTTCCAGAAGAAGCAGGATAAGTCGATGGCAGACAAAGGCAATGATCGCGGACAAAGCAAAAAACTGATCGGATTACCAGACAAAGGCAAGGTTGTCTCAAGATCAAACTGTTGTACTGGATTACGTTAAGAGAACGGCGAATTAAAACAACTTATTTGTACCACGTTATAAAATATAATGATTTTCCTTTTCTTCATTTGACAATTAACAATTTGTGTCTTTGTTTACATTTTACATTTTGACATTTGGGCATTGTTGTTAATTGCTGCATTCAACCCAATTTGGACTTCATTCACTTGTCGGCTGGACTTTGCTTTGGAGACGTCGTTGTCTCCAACAAGAGTTGATAATCAAAAACGACGATCAAAAAAGTGACAATCAACCATAACCTTAGCCGATTCCAGTCCAGGTAAACCACCTAGCGAAGTAACCTCATATCGCCCAATATCGATACTAGCAATGTTGTCCAAGCTATTCGAAAAAATGCTGGCAAAACGTCTGGAAAAAATTATTGATGAAAAATCGCTACTTCCAAATCATCAATTTGGGTTTAGAAACAAGCACTCTACTATTGATCAGGTGCATAGAATCACAGATAAAATCGAAAAAGCATTTGAAGAGAAAAATGTGTGCTCTACAGTATTTCTTGATGCTATAAGCTTTCGATAAAGTCATGACAACTCAACAATTTTTTCGTATTATGCAAGACAACTCCTTTCAGTTGTCTTTAAAAATAAATTGCCATCTTTTAGGAGCGTATTGAAAATCGAAATCAGCTGTTAAATGTAAATTTTGTGAATTTATTTGTAGAAATTGAAAGCGAACGAAGAAATATTTACAATTTAACGAAAAAGTTAATAAAAAAAACGATGGAAAGTAGTTCGATGGACCACCCCCGGTTGTTTTGGTGACTTGAGGGTGAACTTACACGGGAGCAAGCTACGTAAAACTGACCGTGTGTAAAGCAAATCTATACCAGCGTATTTCAATGACTGGCCCTGACCCTGAGACTTATTGATCGTCATAGCGAAGCACACTTTGAGGGGAATTGTAATCTCTTAAAGATAAAGGGGAGGTCATTAGGTATCAGAAGAATGCGCGGCATGAATGCTTTTTCCCCCTGAGCGACCCCGGTCAATATAATAGCTTCGATTAAATTTGTATGCAATGCTTTGATTTTCAGTCTAGTGCCATTACATAGTTTTGGTCGTTCCGAAGCAGCATTACAGGTGTCGGGGTGTGCCCTTCCGAAGAGTTAGTCTATAGTATGGAATACTGATGGTTTAAGGGAATTTAAAAACTCTACCGGATAGTTAACGGCTTCATCTACATTGCAAACAGTGTCTATAGATGTGTACATCACTTCTTCCCCGTCAAAGGACAAGTAAAATGTCATTAATGAACGCAGCTTGATCATTCTTTGGAGTCAAAATTGCTCGTTCGCAAGGCCATTCTATAGGCTTGTCATTAATTTTAGCAATGTCCGGATAAATATTATTTATTAGTTCTTGGACGGTATTCACTAATGTACACAACTTGTCCGGGACGACAATTTTATCATCACCGTTTCCTATTTCCATCAACATATCTGAAAATTGAGCAGCTGATGCATCACCTTTCAGATATACTCTCATACTTTTGGTCAGTTTGAGGAATCAAATTAAATGTAAAATAAATTGAAATCAGTAACCTAATAAACCGAAAAAATTGCACACAAACAATCAGCATGAGGTCGCTTCGCTAGCTACCTACTAAGGTAAGGCTTCATATCCATTCCATACCATACGCCGTCGCGTCGCCATGAGTTAAACGATAAAGATAAACACGTCTCACTCAGACTTCACCAACGCAGCCAACACAAAACCCACAGCAAACAGCCATAGCCATGAGCCATGTACGCAGACACGCAGTACGCACGCATTGGTTGCTATCTGCTACTGCTATGGACGTCGAGTGGAGTAGACTGCGATTAAAAAAAAATCATTTCATTTCAGTTATACCATTGTATATAAATCTAATAGTACTCTCATCAGAGGAAATCGACACTAGCGCCTCTATAGAGCAGAGGCCCGATTACTTTATTTTCCTATCATTGACGGCAACCATAGTTTTGCACTCACCACAGACACCAAAATTGCTGTCACTGAGAATAGAAAAATGCAAGAGAGAACCAAACGAAATAGTAAACAGAATGAAACCACCCCTACAAATGGCAGGATTTGTTATTAGATCTAAAAAAAGAGAAGAACACAGAAGCACTTCTGTTCGCTTCGCATGAATGTACCTGCTGCGTATACTCGTATAGTTGTGTGTGTACGCATAAAGTGCAACACAATTTTCTGGATTGTGCGAACAAATAGATATGAGATAATTTGTGTATCATCTCATCTCGTTTGCATGCGCAAACTATTTTTTTCTTCTTTCGATCTTTGCTTGTTGGTGATATTTTTTTGATGTATGTTTTCTATGGATGTTTGTGTGCAACAGAGCTCGTTGCCTAAAAAAATCCTAACTTTAACAATTTTTGGGTTATCTGATTATTAGGGTAATTGGACGAAAATATAAATTTTTTTGATGTTTTATGTAGGTATGCCAATAAAAGGATTTCCACGCCCTTTCCGCTGGAAACTAAATTGTACTTGCAATACTAAATAAGGGTGGGCATAGGCAAGAATTGATTTAAAAGCATTACGGAAGCAAAGTTACCACAAGTGTTTTGCGTTTTATTTTAAAGTAAAGCTATTATTTTACAATTAGAAGTTTTTTATAAGTTTCGCATATTTGAAAAATTGAATGTGTTTTAAAGAGTAAAATAACGTATGCGCTACAATTAGAAAAGACTAAGTGGTGTGCTTGTTTTAATTAAAATACAATTTTATTTCAATTACATTCGTTACATAAGTGCTTCTGGATCTGTTGGGTCCGTAAGTATATACATATATAGTTACTTAATTTATACCTTATTTATAGGTGCATAGTGCGTAATTATTATAGATATTTTAGCTCAATTATTATTATTTTAAAGTGCATACGCCCTAAGTTTTAAATAAAAATGCCTGTTAGATGTGCTTACACTCATTGCCTCAGCGTAAAAAAGCCGTTTTCCTTATCATTTTTTCTAGTTCCAAATGACCACCGTAGGGAAATTTGGTTAAAACATTCTCGGAACACACATTTAAAAAAAAAAATCCCGTTTTTGCGAGAAACATTTTTACCCAAAAGATATCATAACAAAGGGGACACGAAAATGCCTTACTAAAAATGCAATTCCAATGTCAGCTATAAATGTGTGTAAATGTACTGACACTGTAATTGATAATACGTGCTTTGGGGTTATAAATTTTAGGGAAAGTGCAGGTGAAAATAATATAACTGTTTTAAAAGTTGCTACTGTGATAGAAGAAATTCAAAATGATTCACCTCCATTATTAGTAAATAAAACCTCTTCTCCAATTACATATGTAAGGGATTATAGCTTACCTCTAAATATTAATGATGGTATTGAGGCCTCTTCCTCGCAGTTTCCATCTCCCCATAGACAAACAAATAACAAAACATTAGAAGCAAATAGCATTAAGACGACTATATCTCGTTTTTTATTTGATACCCCAAAAAGATTAAAAGAAAATATAGAGAATACAATTTGCAAAAAAATTTCGAGCTTCAATTAGAATCTAAAAACCCTGATGTAAGTACGTTTGTTAATATGCAACTATTTCACAAGCCTAAGGCACATTTTAACGACGAAGAAAAGGATATTTGCTTAAATTTTTTTTATAAATCCCCATCGCTTTATACCCATATGCTAGATACGGGATTTAGTATGCCAACAATAAGTACAATTTATCGTTGGCATTCTGCATTAAGCTTGCCAACAGACTTTTCAAAGCAAATTACAATGTTGTTAATGTTGTTAAAAAAAAGGCGACGACTATGACGGACATTGAAAAAAAATGCATTCTGCTCTTCGACGAAATGGCGATAAAGCCCGAACTAGAATATAATACGAAAACGGACTTAATATATGGGTTTACTGATTTTGGCGAGCTAGGTAGGCGCAATACAGTTGCTTCCAAATTGATGGTTTTCACCCTTCGTGGACTAAATAAAAATTGGAAGCAGACGGTGTCTTATTATATAGGATGTCCATCAGGAGCAGATATTGCTGAGCTATTGAAGATAAATATATCAAAATGTATGGAGTGCAATCTGTCAGTAATTGCTGTATGTTGTGACCAAGGTAGTAATAATAGAAAGGCATACAAAATACTTGGAGCGAATGAGAATAAGCCATGAGAATACAGACATTTACGTAGGTATATTATGTATTAACTATTTTAATGTCTATTCTGGGACAAACCATTCAAAGAAAATATCGTACCGAAGTTTCGGATAAAAACATATTTTTTTCCTTTATTTTTTTTAAATCCAATTAAATACCTATAGTCCTGTACCGAAAAATAATATTTATGGTGCTGTTAAGTTTATTTTTATATGCACTCCTTTTTGTTCCAAACCGGAAGGACAGTATGGTGCAATTTTATTAATCTTTTACTGAGAAACATAATTTCCCTTTTACATTGACGGTTTTTGTGAAAACTGTAAGATTGCAGCAAAATTAGGTTTCTGCGCTGTATTTTTCTCGGAATAGGTTAGGTATACGTAGGCATATAGGTAGATCACAGAATAAGATCATAAAATACTTCCGGCTTAGTACATACATAATAACTTGTAAGGCTGTGTGTCAATTGAAATAATTTAGGTATCCTTGGATAATTATTAGCTTCCGATTGGGTTGAGCGTTTATCACCATAGGGTCAGGACAAACTATTTTATATAATTACATATATGAGATTAAATATGAACATATTATCAGAAGCCTTTTCTATTAATGCAAAAACTATGTCCTGGTACATAATGTAGTTACAAAATCAGAAGAATAATCTAAGTCCATTACATATCCAACTTTCAACAAACGGGTCTATGCAGCAAAAACCCAAAGCTTATTTCAAAGAAATAATGAAATGTAGCAACGTTTCGGAAAAATACCAATAACCATTTCGGCGAGAAATATAGAAAATTGAAAGATACACATCATATCTCATCAGAATGGATCTACATTGAGCTAAGTGTAACAGGTACATATTTCTCTTGTCTTGCCAACGTACAGCTACAGCCAACCCTTAACCAACACAATCATGATCATATCTCATAAACCTCACGGGTGGGACGAACGATTCTGCTCCCAGTCACATCACATATCACATACCCACAAAGGAATCCAAAACAAGTAGGCACGCGTACGACACGACACACGGACACGAGGTACCACGACAAGAGTGTATGTGTGTTTTTTGTCGTTCTCCGTCCTTTCGCTCACTCAAAACAATTCTTCTCTGAGAAAAGGTTATTCTTTTGCTAACCATGCGACCATACGCCCTCTACAGAGCAGAGGCCCAAATAAAAAAATTCGTCTGATGAGAGTACTATTAGATTTATATACAATGGTTATACTCACTCGCATGCCCGCCGCACACAAGACACAACACATAACCCAACCCAATGCCAAAAATCCAAAACCGATACGGGATGGAATGTGGAACGTCAAAGTGTAGTGTAACACTAACAATATTAAACCGTTGAGAAATCAAACGCACTGTGGCTGCGGGTATGTATGTGTATCGATATACTCAACCCACTCACCCCCAAGCACAGCCGGCAATCGAGAATTAAATCTGAATTTCTTGTTGATTAAATAAGATCTGTCTTTAATTTCTTCTTGCTCAGCCTCTGAAAGGAGCAGAAAGATAAGTGATGGCTTAGAATACTCGGGGAAGTATTGGTTTATACGATTAACGGTTCATGAGTAACAGAAAAACCGCTCTAAAAAGGGCAGGGAGGGTCGTATCGAAAAATGCCTTCTTAGTGCGTCTACACCGCTAGTGGAACATATCCTGAAAGTTTCATTAACCTACGATTAGCGGTTTGGCCTGTACGATGTCTGTCAGCTCAATCACGCTACCCTTTTATGTATAGAGATACACACAACTGAAAAGGCAACAATTTTATTAGTTGTCTACTTATAGGATGATGGTTGTCCTTTGACAGACAACTAGTTGTTATCGATAATGCCAATTATAGAAAGGCAACCTTGATTTGGTTGTAGTTGTCTTCCGCAATAGGGGCATTACTTAACGGGCTCCCGACCCGTGAAGTCTCTGCCTGAGACACTGCAGCCTTCCATCCTCTGCGATCCCGGGCACGCTGCTTCCAGTTTGCCAGACCAAGCGCTCTGGCATCCGCGATGGCTTGGTCTTTAAAACGGAGGTTCGGTCTTCCTTGTCGCCTCGAACCTGGGGGCTGGGATTCAAAGATCCTCTTAGCTGGAGCATTGTTGTCCATTCGCTCGATGTGGCCGAGCCAATGTAGTCGACGTGTTTTGGCTTTTTGGACTACATCCACATCTTGGTACAGCTCATAGAGTTCGCGGTTGTATCTTCTCGTCCATTCGCCCTCCTCGCGCACAGGACCATAAATCCGACGAAGAATTTTTCTTTCGAAGGAGCCCAATATCAGCTCTTCCTTCCTGCTTATCGTCCAGCACTCGGCGCCATAAAGCAGAACTGGCACGATGAGTGTTTTGTAGAGCGTACATTTCGTCCTTCGAGTTAGGAGTTTTGAACCAAATTGTTTTGCCAAACCGAAGTAGCAGCGGTTTTCTAGGGTAATTCTTCGCCTGATCTCCACTAGGGTGTTGTTCGGGCGTTGAACAAAAGAATTATTGAAACTGTTGCGATTACTGTTTGTTAAAAAAAGAACGCTTCAAAATTCCGCAATATTAATTGAAACAACCGCTTTCCACAACGTTATAAATATATGTGTTTTAATAAAAGCAAATTCGGATCTTTATATACAATTGTTTGTTTACTTTGACATAATTTCCCTTTTGGGAAATTTCAAAGGTAGTGGGTGAGTTTAGTGCAATTGCACTTTACATTTGTTGATTTTGTCATCAACATTCTCCCCCAACGATGAACGAAGTTCTTAGCTTGTTGCTACTGCTACTGCACGCCCCTTCTTTCATTTGCCTCTCCTTTGTAATCATACGGGCCCCACTGTGGTTGCTGCTGATGTGCCTGTTGTTATCTTTATGTAATTGATTGTATAATGCATGTGCTTGGGTACATGAAAAGAAACAACAGATTATTGCATATTTTTAACAAGAAGCTAAAGACAACACTAGAACACATAAATAGTAACAACAATTCCAGTGGACAAGCTCACAAACGATCCCGTTCATATGCGATCGCTTTGATTTCCTAAGCACTGTGTGCTGATGTTGATTGCACATTGTGTTTTGTTGTTGTTTTGCGATGGCGAAGTCGATATCCAAAGCAGCTGTTGTTGGCGTAGAGAAGAATACGATGATGATGACAATGAAAGTTCTCTTGATGCTGTTGTTGTTGGTTGTTTGTGTTTTATACGATCGGTCGTGTGAGTTTCGGTGGTGCGTGAATTCAATCGTGTGTTTATTATTACGTTTAAATGAAAATTATAAGGAAATAAGGTTCGGACGTGTGTTTTGGTGTGTGTTCTTGGATATTTCAGGTGAGTTCAATTAAAATTATATAAATTAAATGTGAATTCAGTGTTGGTTTATTTTAATTTTCGGTAGCGTCCATCGATGGTGTGCATGTGTGTGTGTGTTGGGTAATGGAATGCATTGGCTGGCGATGGTGCTTTGAAGATGTGTATTTGAGTGCGTGTGCGATTGGAGGAAAATTGATTTATGATTGTGTGTATTCTTATTGTGTGGTTGTGTGGTGTTCGATAGTAAGAGAGAGTGAGTGCGTGAATGAGTGGACTGTATTCAAAGTGTGTGTGCGGATGTTTGTGAAATGGCGCTGAGTGCCTTTGGATTTAGATTTGAGTGGGTATGAATTGTGTTGTATGATGACAGTGGTGCGAAAAAGTTTTCTTTCGTGTGTATGAAAATTATTTTAAGTGGTTTGTGATTTATGTATTATATTTCTTAGTGTAATATTATTTATGTGTTGTGTGTTTGTGCTGTTGAGGGAAGCATTTGGGTACTTAATTATTATTATTCATTTTATTATTTATTTTGATGAATGTTTTAATATTATGTGTGGATGCGTGGAATTTGTTTTCAATTAGTGATGGTTTGTGTAGTAGTTGTTTTGTGTTGATTTTGGGTTTGTATATTTAATTTTATTATGGGGTTTGTTCCTGTATACCATTTTCTTAAGTATGGGGTTCGTTGATTGGTAGCGGACATAGTTTCGAAATTGGTCGTTTGAAAGTTCCCTGCTGTGTTTTTATTTGGACCACTCGTGTAAGATTGTCTGATCCTGGGTAAGTTTCTGTGATGCGGCCTAGACTCCATTTTGCGGGGGGTAGTCGTTCGTCTTTCAACAGGACAAGGTCTCCTATTTTCAGTTGAGTTTTCAGCTTCAACCATTTAGGGCGTTGCTGCAGTCGAGCTAAATATTCTCCTTGCCACTGTTTCCAGAAGGTTTGTAGATGAGCTTGAACTGCCTTCCATCTGTCGATGTGTCCTTGTTTGCCTATGGACAGATCTGGCTCCGGTACAGTGAATAGCGTTTCACCTATTAGGAAGTGTGCAGGAGTTAGCGGTTGGAAGTCGTCGGGGTTTTCGGTTAAGGGACACAGAGGCCTCGAATTTAAACACGCTTCGATCTGCGTCAAAAGCGTGGCGAGTTCCTCAAAGGTGAGTGTACCGTTTCCGACGATCCTTTTTAAGTGGTGTTTTACGCTCTTCACCCCTGCTTCCCACAATCCTCCAAAGTGGGGAGAAGCCGGGGGAATGAAATTCCACTTTGTTCCTTCTGCTGCTGTGACATCTGCAATCTCCTTCCAGTCTTGGATCGCGCTTTTCAAAAGTCGGCGGAGTTCTGCATCAGCTCCCACGAAGTTAGTACCGCAGTCGCTGTAGATTTGACCGCAAACTCCCCGTCGAGCAGTAAATCTTTTGAAGGCGGCTAAAAATGCTTGGGTCGTAAGGTCACTTACCGCTTCTAGATGAATGGCTTTGGTGGCCAAACAAACAAAGACAGCTATGTACCCTTTGTGACATTTAGATCCGCGACCCTTCCATGCTCGGATGTTGATTGGTCCTGCATAATCGATACCTGTGTGCGAAAAGGGTCTCGATACTGTCACTCGGGGTGCAGGTAGTTCTCCCATTAGCTGTTGCGCTGTTTGACATCGAAACCTGTAGCATGTGGTACAACTGTTGATTTGTTTCTTTACAGCTCTTTTGATTTGGAATATCCAATATTTTTGCCGTATGTGTACTATCACAAGCTGGATTCCTCCGTGCAATGACCGTTCATGAGCGTCACGAATGATCAACTTTGTGAAGTGATGCCTGGGTTCCAAAATGATTGGGTGCTGTTGGTCATAGGAAATATTGGCATGCTTCAACCTTCCGCCAACACGAAGAATTCCTTTCCCGTCAGTGAATGGGTTTAATGATCCCATTCCTTTGGACTTTGCACCTGCGGTGTACATTTCTTGCTGAGCAGAGCGCGCAATTATATTTGTAGCGTTGCTTAGCTCTTTGGGTGAAAGTGATCCAAAGTGACGGTTGGTGAGGTGTGCCTTGGCGTTGTTAACAAAGCGCAAACACCAGGCTGACACTCGGATAAGTCGTGTTAGGGTTGATGTCCTGTGAATTAATTGGGTAAGTACATTTTCTACCAGTCCTGTACAATGAACCTGAATCTTTCTTTTGCCTTCTTCTGTAGAAAGACTTGTTGGTTGGGGAGGCAAATTGAAGACCCAAGATGATCGTAGAAAATCTGGGCCGTTCCACCAAAGTGACTCGCGAACTAGTGCCGATGGTAGCATCCCTCTGGATGCTAAATCTGCGGGATTAAGATGTGTTGGGACGTGCTTCCATATGTGAGTGTCCGTCAGTCGCTGAATTTCTCCTATTCGATTCCTGATGAACGTCTCCCATCGTGATGCCGGTGAGAGAATCCATGCCAGTGTTATGGTAGAGTCCGTCCAGGCGTGAATCGTGATGTCGTTGAGCTCGAGTGTGGTTACTACGTAATGTAGCAGTTTAGCCAGGATAACAGCACCGCAGAGCTCCAGACGTGGAAGACTAACCGGTTGTACTGGTGCGACCTTAGACTTCGATATCAAGAGGTGCATATGTACATTCCCCTCGCTGTCTTCTGCCCGAAGATAAACTGCTGCTCCATACGCCTTCTCTGACGCATCACTGAAGCCATGGAGTTCGACACGGTTCTTCCTGCTGACTGTTTGAACCCACCTTGGAATTCTTATTTCATTAATCGCCGGTAAATCCTGGTACAACTTGTTCCATTCTTCAAGCACCTTCTGGTCGATGGGATCGTCCCAAGCGAATTTCTGGATCCAGAGAAGCTGCATGACGAGTTTTGCCTTAAGAATGCAAGGTGATATCCATCCCATGGGGTCAAACAGCCGAGCAATGGTCGACAGTACGAATCGTTTTGTTGGCTGTGGGTTGTCTGGAGTAGTGAACCGAAAGCAGAAGTGATCAGAGTTAGGAAGCCAGTGGATGCCCAGTGTTTTGATTCGGTCTGATCCTTCCGATGGAACTGCCAAAGATGATTCCCGATCCTGTATTGGAATTTCCTGAAGAAGCTCTTCCGCGTTCGACATCCATTTCCGTAAGTTGAAACCTGACTTTTCTAAGATGGACTTTACCTCTTTCTTCTTGATTTCAGCTTCTTCAATGGTGTCTGCACCAGAAAATAGATCGTCGACATACATTTCGGAACGAATCATTTTTGCAGCTCTTGGATGCTGGGTTTCTGCCGCCTTAGCCACTTCCATCAATGTCCGAATGGCTAGATAAGGAGCTGAAGCCGTACCAAACGTTACCGTTTTGAGGCGAAATACCTTCAATTGGTCTGCTGGATGATTGCGCCAAAAAATCAGTTGGTAGTTTGAGTCCAACTCGCTTACCCATATCTGCCGGTACATTTTTTCTATGTCCGCTGAAAAAGAGAAACGATAGAGTCTCCAACGTAGAGTCACATCAGTGACGTTGTGTTGCAGCGATGGGCCAGTCATCAGGTGATCATTTAAGGAAGATCCGTCAGATGTCCTGTATGATGCATCGAAGACAACTCTCAGTCGCGTAGTGGAGCTTGTTTCCTTAAGGACGGCATGATGTGGAAGAAAATAGTGACCTCTGTTGGATATGTCATCTTCGTCAACTTCACTCATGTGGCCCAGCTTCAAATACTCCTCAATGCAAGAAGCGTATTGGTCATGCAATTGTTGATCTGCTGCTAGACGTCTCTCCAGGGACCTGAAACGTTGAAGGGCTCCTTCGCGTGACCTACCTAGTACGGGATGAACATTTTCTTTGAATGGTAGTGCTACTTGATAGCGTCCATCTACCATACGCTTAATGTGTTGTATAAAATGTTCTTCACAAGCAGTGTCTTCAGTGGTTTCGTGGCGTGCGAATGGAGCTTCTTCAAGTTCCCAGAATCTTCGAAGTTGCGTGTCGACATCGGATGTTTGGAAGAAAGCCCTGATGGATCGAGGAGCAACTGGAGATCTGCCGAACAAAATCCATCCCAGTCTGGTGTTCTGAGCAACAGGAACGGTTTTATCTGGATGACGTGACATCTCCGGCAACATAATGTCAGCTAATATGTCACTGCCCAACAAAAGATCGATTTTAGCTGGTTTATAAAAAGATGGATCCGCTAATTGTAGGCCGGTGAGGTGCCTCCAATTCCCAACGGATAGGATTTGGGTTGGAAGATGCCCAGACAGTGACTGGAAGATTAACGCCTGCGTGGTTGTTTCGAAGGCTGTATGGTACGAACCAAACGTTATGTTCACAACCTTTTTACAAGTGCCACTGCTGACCAAACCCAACCCGGACACCTCGACATCAGTAGATTTTGTTTTCAAGCGGAGAAGTTGCACGGCGGACTCCGTGATAAAAGATGCTTCAGATCCAGAATCAAGCAATGCCCGGAGTGGTATGCTGTTTCCGGATGACGTCTTTACCTTCACAATTGCTGTAGCGAGCAAAACCTGTGTATTGGCATCATGCGTTGAGTGATGGTTTCTCACGCCGGAACTGGTTGAAGGCTGCTCTTCGATGGATGGATGGAAAGCTGGAGCTTCGCTATTAAAAATTGAGGTACTATATGTTTGTGTTGGATGTGGTGGTTGAATATTTTGAGTGTTGGGTGGAAATGAATGTGAAAATTGATTTGTGTTGTTTGTATTGTAAGAATTAGAACTGTATGGGTTATTGCGAGTAGTGGAAGGGTTGTTAGAAGGGTTTGATTGCGGAAATGAGTTTTGTGAATGAGAAGCATTATTTGTGTTATTGTGTAAGAGTGAATGATGAGGCTGCTGACAATAATAGCACCTACGTATACTTGGACATTGTTGGGACGAATGACTATACGCTAAACAGTTAGTACATAGACCTAATTTATTCACATTTTGATATTTATCAGAAATGCTCATTTTTAGAAATTTGTTACATTTCCTGATAGCATGCTGACCTTTGTTGCAAAGCTTGCAAGTGAACTTCGAGGTGGTTTGTTGCGCATGGAACGAATTTCGCTGTGATGCCTTTTTGGACGGATCTACCGATGAACGAGCGTGTTGATAGCTCACCGCTTCCAGAGTACGGAATCTAGTTTCGAGGAATTGGGTAAATTCCGCGAAAGTGGGTAGCTCCTTGCTGTCTTCTTTGGAACCCAGCTTTTCTTCCCAGAGCTGTTGCGTTTTCGAAGGAAGTTTTTGCAACAGGATGTAAACTAGCACCACGTCCCAGTGTTGAACGGGCACATTTAAGTTTTCCAAACTGTGCACCACTTCCGTTGCCGTGTCTAACAGCTCTTTGAGGGACTCAGTCGCCAAATTAAACAAACACTTGAGTTGAGTGTTCACCAGAAATCGTTTGTGGTCATATCTGTCTTTAAGAATAGCCCATGCTTTAACGTAGTTGCCATTTGTAATACACAAATGTGCTAAAAGTTTGTCGGCTTCTCCAGATACACTTGTTTTAAGATAGTGCATCTTTTGAATTTCCGACAGCGATGAATTATTGTGAACAAGAGACACAAATAAATCGTGGAAACTTCGCCAAGACTCATAGCTCCCTGAGAAAACTGGAACCGGAATGTTTTTCAGTCTTAAATCATTATTTGAAACTGATTTGGTGTTGCTTGAATCCATGTCGGTATCATCCTTCTTGACGTCGTCCTTCTCTTTCAAGTTGTCGATTGCGTCGAGTAAATCACCCCGGTAATCAAGGTACGTTTCCCGAATTTCCTCAAAGATATCCTCGATTTTAGTGTCATCGTCATTTTCCTCCAGCGCATTGACTAACTTTTCATAAATTTCAGACGCCGTCTCCATTGTTTGCTCTAAAAGAGTCAAGCGGCCTGACAAATAATTCGCCGTACGTTTAGAACCCTTTTTGGAGTAATTTACGACATCCTTTTTGAGTTGGGTAAGTACTCGACATAATTTTTTAGGTTTCATATTTATGTTTAGCACTTTTAAAGTATAAATTCAACAAAAAAGTAAAATAAAATTCACTTACTTGTGAAATGTTAATTTTACAGCTGACAGTCCAAAGTCCACCAGATCGCAGTTGCAGTACAAGTCCAAGTTGCAGTCCAAGTCCAAGTTGCACACACTATTTTTCCCAATGGCGATGATGAAATCTTCACAGTTGAAATCCAGCGATGGCGAACACACAGCACACAAATTTTAATTTAATTATATTTGCGAAGAAACACACAAATCGCATTCAAATGTTTTGAGTTAAAATCAAATTGAATCGCAACAGAAGTAAAAATGAATCCGGCTCGAAGGACCAAATGTTCGGGCGTTGAACAAAAGAATTATTGAAACTGTTGCGATTACTGTTTGTTAAAAAAAGAACGCTTCAAAATTCCGCAATATTAATTGAAACAACCGCTTTCCACAACGTTATAAATATATGTGTTTTAATAAAAGCAAATTCGGATCTTTATATACAATTGTTTGTTTACTTTGACATAATTTTGACATAATTTCCCTTTTGGGAAATTTCAAAGGTAGTGGGTGAGTTTAGTGCAATTGCACTTTACATTTGTTGATTTTGTCATCAACAGGTGTCATTCGTGGAGTTCATATTCCCACCGAGGTAGATGAACTCCTTAACTACCTCGAAATTGTTGCTATCAATAGTGACGTTTTGTCCTAGGCGGTGGACAGATGCGTTTTTGTTTGTTGATAGCATATACTTGGTCTTGTCCTCGTTTACTTCAAGGCCAACAAATTTCGCCTTTTCCTCAATCGCCGTAAAAGACTCAGTCACGGCACGCTGGGAGCGACCGATGATGTCGATCACATGATAGCGCATCTCCTAGCCGAAACCCGGTGCATGTTTGGAATAGTTCGGAGGAGTTACTTCCAAACTGCACGTAGCAGCGCGTTTTCTCCAGCGTCACGCGACACCGCTGGATCAGTTTTGCCGGGATCCCGAATTCGGCCATCGCCATATAGAGCTCCTGACGATGAATGCTATCATATGCTATCATATAGGTGGTGAGTCTCGACTTGAAATTCATTGGTCTTTTCCAGGCTTTGCCTCAGTGTGAAAATTTGGTCTATGTATGCGCCGATTAGTGTGTTGCAGAACGGTTTAAGACGTTCCCACAGTACGTTAGATAGGATCTTGTATACGACATTAAGCAGGGATATGCCTCGGTAATTCTTGCAAGACATAGGATCGCCTTTGTAGATGGGACATATGGAGCTGATAGCCCAGTCATCGGGCATGCTTTCTTCCATCCATACTTGGTTGATGATTTGGTGCATGCGCCCTACCAAAACATCACCACCGTAGTTGAAGAGCTCCGCTGGTAAACCATCAGAGCCTGCGGCCTTGTTGTTCTTAAGCTTTTTTATAGCTAAGCCAACTTCTTCTATACTGGGTGGTGGAACTGGTTCTTCATTGACTGGACGTGGGTTCTCTTCTTGCCCTATCAGCTGCAGGAAGTGCTGATTAAACACATCTACTATTCCCTGCGCTTCGGTGACTAGATTTCCTTCGCTGTTTCGAAGAGCCTGCGTTCCGGTCTTGAAGCCAGCAGCCAGTTGCTTGGCTTTCTTTTAAAATCTCCGGATGTTGTTTCGATCGCGAGACTCTTCGATCTCCTTGAGCTGGGAGACCGTAAGCCCTCTTCTTTCGACGCAGTATCTTCTTTTCCTCCCTCCTCCTGGCTCTTTAGTCTTCCCTTCGATCTCCTTGAGCTGGGAGACTGTAAGCCCTCTTCTTTCGACGCAGTATCTTCTTTTCCTCCCTCCTCCTGGCTCTTTAGTCTTCCCTCGCTGCCCTTGTTTTGCGCTGCAGAATATTCATATGTGCATCTTCTGTCACCTTTTTCCGACGTACGCATTCATCATCATACCACGGGCTTTTTCTGTGGGGTGGCTGGTACCCTATAGTAGTTTCGGCTACCTCCTTGATGATGTCGCGATACTGGGACCACTGGTGGTTGGCGTCTGTGGTAGGTAAATGCACAGTGGGGAGTTTCTCACTCAGGCGCTCTCTGTAGACACTGGCTACTCCACGTGTGCTTAAGCGTCCTACGTCGAATTTCTTCTTTTGAGAGGTTCGCAGCTTCTTCTCGTTGGACAGTCGAGCTCTGAATTTAGAGACAAGAAAATGGTCAAAGTCGACGTTTGCCCCTCGGAATGTGTGCACGTCGAGAATGTTGGATGCGTGTCTAGCATCGATTAGCACATGGTCGATTTGGTTGGCGGTTCGACCGTCTGGAGAGCGCCAGGTTGCTTGTGGATCCTTAGCCCTGGAAACCTAATGCTACTTATCACCGTATTACGAGCTGCTGCAAAGTCAATTAGTCGGTAGCCGTTGTCTGTTGTCGTTTCGTGGATTCTGTGCTTACCAACTAACCCGCCAAAGATGTTTTCCTGACCGATTTTGGCATTGAAGTAACCGAGCACAACTTTGACGTCATACTCCGGATATGCTCCGTAGGCTCCATCCAGGAGGTCATAGAACTCCTCCTTGATAGGGTCTTCAGCCTCGTCGGTAGGGGCGTGTGCACATATTAGGCTTATGTTTTGGAAAGTAACTTTGATGCGGATCACAGCCTAAGCCGATTTCCCACGACGAATCCGCTTTGTAATACATGCAATCTTTTATGGCAGCTGTAATAAATGTTGCAATTTTTCCTTTTCATCATACCGGATCCTATCCATCGTATCTCCTGGACCGCGGTAATGTCTGCCTTGTACCGCGCGAGGACAGACTCAAGTTTTTGAGTAGCACCTGGAGTATAGAGCGTCCGCACGTTCCAGGTGCATACTCTTAGATCGTTGTCCGTTTACGTTCCGGGTCTGGTTGCCGTTTGAGGGAATTCGTTATCCGAGGCTCCTCGTGTCTCTCCCATAACTAATTCTTTTTTTCCATGGTCGGGAAGTTACCCCGACGGCACAACCCCCAACCTGGAGGGCCAGGTCCTTGTTTTCACACAATCCGAGGCCAGTAACCCACTTCGGGATATGAGCGCTGCCGTTGACCCATTAAGGGTTCATCCGCCACCAACTCTTTTCCAATAACCTGGCGTGTTATTGGAGATCCCTATAGACCTGGGGTCCGAGAACGTCGAATCGCGAAGTAATTCGGCCTAACTGGAATTGTAGACGCCACCGTTGACTCCATCTAGGGAATTCGTACGCTGCCGTCTGGAACAGGAGGAAGTGTCTTAGTGAGGAGACACTCCACCCCCCTCTCGTCCGCTGCCTCCAACGACCTTCCAAAGGGGTTGGTTACCCAATCTCCAGTCGAGGTACAAGGCACCCACCGGTCACCAACGTGGAGGTGAGAGTAGGAGTTGATTGTGAGAGGCTAAGTGAGAACGCTTGTGTTCTCTTAAAACGCATCACAACCCTTCAACCACAGTAGTCAAGGAAGTGGAAAATATTCCCGAGGAGAGTAGACGCCCAGCTGCTTCACTAACCTCACTACCGGAAGTCCATTTTGTACAAGAACTGCTGAGTGAGATTTCTTTCTTTCTTCGAATTGTTGCATTTGTTCTACGTTTTGCTCAGAATTGCAAGCTTTCCTTTGAAAAGCGTTCTTTTGGTTTCTTAGCCTTCTCAGAGCTTCGTACCTCTAAGGATACTTGTATTCGCTTTTGTCAAGAGGAGTTTAAGGAAGAAATTCAAACGTTGAAACATCAAAATCAGGTTTCCCAGCGGTAGAAATTATCTTCCTTATCTCCGTTTGTTGATGAGGTAGGGTTGCTGCGAGTGGGGGAACGAATTTCGAATGCTCCGTATGTTTCCTTTAGTATTAAACACCCAATAATTCTGCCAAAAAATCATGTCTTCCGCAGCTTATACTTTTGGATGCTCACAAGAAATTTTTCACGCTGGTGTGTCGGAGTTGTTTTCCGTGGTGTGTCAGGAGTTCTGGATAATTGGAGCCAGAAACATGATTCGTAAGGTGGTACACGACTGTCTGGATTGCTTCCGTTTGCGTTCTTCGACGTCCTCGCAGCTGATGGGAAATTTGCCTTCCTCGCGTCTATCGCCATCATTTGCATTTGATCAAACCGGTTGCGATTATGCGGGTCCAATTAGCTTCGCGCATCGAAACTTCGGAAAGCAAAGCTGGTTAAGGGGTATTTTGCTATCTTTGTTTGTATGGCCACGAAGATGCTACACTTGGAAGTTGTTAGCGACCTTTCTACGCATGCTTTTATTGCCGCCCTGAGGAGATTCATCCGCTAGAAGGGGAAAGTGTATTCCGATAATGGCACCAACTTTCAAGGAGCTGCTCGGAAGTGTACGAGTTGGTTCGGTCTTCGAAGTACAACGAGTTGGTGTCAACGGCTTTGGCAGCAGAGAACATTTGATGGGAGTTCATTCCGCCTCATGCTCCTCATTTTGGAGGGTTGTGGGAAGCGGGTGTCAAATGTGTCAAGCAGCATCTGCATCGCATCGTCGGAAATAATATTCTCACCTTCGCCCATACACCGCTATACCAGAACCCAGTTTTTTGGAAGTTCCGACAAATCGCTTGGGACGTTGGAAACTGGTGCAAAATATGCTGCAATCCTTTTGGCAGAGATGGCAGTCCGATTATAAAGGATCGCTTCAGCAACGGCCGAAATGGAGACGGACTAGCCGGGACCTCAAACTGGGTGATCTAGTTGTGGTGAAAGAGACTAATCTGCTACCTTCCCAATGGGCTTTGGGTCGTATCGAAGAGCTACAATCAAGCAAGGATGGACCTATTCGTATGGTTACCCTTCGCACCAAGAAAGGGCTGTTCAAGAGACCCATTACCAAGCTGGCTCTATTACCCATTTCCTGAAGTGCCCTTCAGGGGCGGCGACGTGTTAAGAAATAAATTCATGTAAAACATAATTACCTGTTGCATGAATTGAATTTATATAACTACATTTTTTTTCTTTTGACCAAACATTGTATAACATACACTATACAGCTTTACTATATTGTTTTTACAACGAGCAAAGATGATCAGCTAAGTTAATTTTCCATTTGTATGTACACTTGTGCATTTGCCTATACGATTCCACAGCACAGCACACGCACTATGTTTATTGCAGCGCAAGGGCTAGCGGTTCAAACCTACGGTTTGTTCTCTTGTCTTTGCCTATGCAATGCATATGCCTTACGTTGGGGTTTGTTCACTTGTGCTGTGTGTGGGATCGAAGCGGTACTTTTGTTCAGCTTGTGAGTTGATTGCAATTGCAAATCGTTTATTTCTTTCTCTTTAATAGCAACCAACAACCTGTTCACATCTTTGCTCGCGCTATTGTTTGACGAGATTATTATCGTTGCTTAAAGAATAAAGCTAAGTTATAACGTTGTAGTTCGGGTTTTATTCTTTACGTTTAAATTCGTACCCTGATGGGAAACTTGCGACCGACAAATGGCTCAAGGTCGAGGCAAAGATCCTGGAGGCCATGATATCAGAAGGAGAATCTGCTGACATCAATAACACCTGCAACTTCGATGGGGCAGGTTGGCGGAAGGGAGTAAAGGTAGTCGGGTGCGGCAACAAAGAGTCTTTTGACTTTTTAACTCGCTGCATTCGAAGCCTTGGAGAACTGTGGCCTGGTGCCAAACTAGAAGCCATTCCTGCTTCAGCTCTACCACTGCGGACCCTGGTGCACGTATGGATACCTCCTCCGGTTCCGGAGGAACAATCCATACTCAAACTGGTAGGTCTGCGGAACAAAGAGCTGAACGTAGGTGAATGGAAAATCGTGAGTTCTAAGCCGCGGGAGAAGGGTGGCGGTAGGGACCTACGCATTGTGGTGGATCCAAAATCCGCCAACCTAATAAGATCCGCAGCAGGGGTTGTCAAATTTGGGTTGGGGAACATCAAGTTCTCCTTCCCCAGTAACGATGACCAGCGCCGGAAAGCTAAGGGTGGTGCAGATTAATTTGCACCACTCTCAAGCTGCCACCGACGACCTGCTGCTCTTCATGACCGATGAGAGTGTGGACGTGGCCCTAATCCAGGAACCATGGCTAAACAAAGCCAAAATCCAAGGACTGAGGTCAAAAAACTACACACTCCTGCATTTCAGCAACAGCGATCTGACAGTGGCGATATGCGACCGCAAGAACGAGCCCCAACTCATTCTTGCATCCGCATATCTGCCCTACGAGGAAGAAGACCCCCCATCACCACTACTAAGGGACGTGGTACAGCACGCCAGCAACACTAGAGCCAACTTAGTAGTAAGTATGGACGCAAATGCTCACCACACGCGGTGGGGCAGCAAGGATATAAATAAAAGAGGTGAGTCTATACTTGATTTTATATTACTTTCCAACGTACATATTTGTAACAGGGGTAGCCATCCTACTTTCCACAACAAAATTAGGGAAGAGGTAATTGATCTAACTTTAGCGCTCCCTGTAGACAGATTCAGGGTCGATGACTGGAAGGTTTCCTCGAAGTGCTCCTTCTCTGACCACTTCAGGATAACATTCACAATTGACTTTGAATTACCAAAAGAACTCCCTTTTAGGAACCCTGTTAAGACTGACTGGAATAAATTTTCTGAACTGGTCGAACCTCGACTTCCACCTAACCCCATAGGTACTTTGTCGAAGGCGACACTCGTTAACGAAGCAGTCAATCTTCTCACCAAGACACTAAATGACTCTTTTAAAAAATCCTGTCCTATTAGTCGCCCTCCCAAAAGAACACACGCGGCTTGGTGGACTAGGGAACTACGACTTCTCAGGTCCAAAACCAGGAAACTTTTTAATAGAGCCAAACTGACAAAAACCGATGAAGACTGGAGTATATATCGCAACAGCTTCAACGAGTTTAAAAAGAAAACCAGAGCAGCCAAACGAGTGGCCTGGGCAAACTACTGCTCCGACATAGAATCCACTACGGAAGCGGCAAGACTCCGGAAAGTTCTTGCCAAAACTCCCTCATATAGGGCACCTCTGTAAGGAGGATAATTGTTGGACAGCTAGTGGCCAGGAGACTCTTGACCTGCTCCTCAGAACACACTTTCCGGGATGCACAATCCCAGTAAGGCCGCTACACAGTTCTGATGGCAGCCCCTCCTCACTTCCGATTGAAGAACTGGCTATCATCAGTGACTGCACTAGCACGAATAGAATAACATGGGCTCTTCAATCCTTCCAACCGTACAAGTCGGCGGGACCGGACGGGATTATACCTGCCATGCTACAAAGAAGCAGTAAAAGGACCATCCCATGGCTGCAGGCAATCTTTCGTGGTTGTCTGACACTCGGACTTGTTCCTGATTGCTGGAAAGAGGTGAGGGTGGTCTTTATTCCCAAAGCAGGGAAACCCAGTCACTCCACACCCAAGGACTACAGACCAATTAGCCTCTCATCTTTTCTTTTGAAAACACTAGAAAGGTTATTGGATCTGCACCTCAGGAACACTCTCGAAACAAGCGGTGCTATGTGTAGTGCACAACACGCATATGTCAAGGGCAGATCCGTGGAAACAGCGCTACATGAAGTAACGAAAACAATCGAGAAATCGCTAGGTAACAAGGAATTTACGTTGGCGGCCTTTCTGGACATAGAAGGTGCATTCAACAACCTGAATACAAGAACCATTACATCCTCACTTGAGGAGTCAGGTTCACCACAGTTTCTGACAAAGTGGGTTAAGACTATGCTTAACAGCAGAGTTATTAACAGCAGCCTAGGGGACTGTGTGATTAAGAAAAGTACTAATCGTGGAACACCACAAGGGGGAGTCCTATCTCCTCTACTGTGGAACATCTCGATTAACAAAATACTTACATCCCTTGCCAACAGAGGTATCAACAGAGGTATCAAGATAGTCGCCTACGCGGATGATATAGTAGTACTAATAACAGGAAAATACCTTTCCACCATTGGAGATATTATGGAATCTGCGTTATCAGAACTATCCACATGGACGGAACACAACGGTCTTTCGGTTAATCCGGAAAAGACCGAACTCATTCTGTTCACCAGGAAATATAAGGTACCAAAATGGGACTTAACTGGAAACGGAATACTGAAGAAAGAATGAAGAAAGGACTTAATGCCTTTTATGCATGTAGGAAAACCTTTGGGAAAAACTGGGGCTTGCAGCCGAACATTGTGCACTGGATGTACACCGCGATTGTGAGACCCATTCTTACCTACGGCTCAGTAGTCTGGTGGGAGGCGGTTAAAACCAAATCCCATCTTAAGAACCTGAACAAGGTGCAGAGAATTGCTTGTTTGGGAATAACAGGCGCAATTAAATCCACACCACAATTAGGTCTGGAAACGCTATTGAACCTGCAACCCATTGAGCTATTCACTATGAAAGTGGCAGCCAAAGCTGCTCTCAGATTAAGAGAGAACAAAACTTGGAAGCCTGGTTACTGCGGACACTCAAGCATACTTGAAATCTTCGATCGGAAGGGACTCATGTCACTCACCGATTACGAGAAACCCAGATATGACTTCGAGAAAAACTTTAGAATCACTATACCCAAAAGGCAGGACTGGAAATCACCCAGTACCATCATTAAAGGTATAGCCGTCTATACGGATGGTTCAAAAACAGAAAATGGAACAGGAGCCGGCATATTCTCAGAAAGGTTTGCTATTAGCCAGTCGTACCGACTGACCGATCACTGCAGTGTCTTCCAAGCTGAGATATATATGCGGTTAAAAAAGCAGCACAGACTATCTTATCGATGGGACTACCAGCAATGGAAATAACCATCTGTGTGGACAGTCAAGTAGCACTCAAAGCTATCGGCTCCAATCTTATTAATGCGAAATGTGTTACAGATTGCCTCGTGGCGTTCAGGGCTATACGTCATCACTCAATTCTACTCTGCTGGGTTCCGGGACACGTTGGGGTGGAAGGGAATGAAAAGGCGGAAGAATTGGCCAGATGCGGCTCTGATATGAACCCTCATCTTGCGGACGGAGGGGTGTTACCGCCTTTCAACACTGCTAAGACCTTTATTGAAGGCGTCATCACACAACTGGCTAAGGAACAATGGAGCAGCACCATCGGTTGCGTCATAACCCGAAGTCTGTGGCCTGTGATTGACACCAAAAGATCAAAGTTCCTAATCTCCCTTAACAGAAGCCAAATCCGGATGCTCGTCGGCGTTTTAACCGGACACTGCATCATAGGAAACATGGCTAAAAGGCTAGGACTTTTTGCAAATGACTTCTGCAGAAGCTGTAGAGACGAGGAAGAAATAGAGTCCGTGGAACATCTTCTATGCCACTGCCCAGCTTTACAGGAACGCCGCTCATCCTGTATGGGAGCTAGGTTCTTCGAAAGTCTGAACGACTTGGCAGGGGTACCCCTATCAGACATAAAACTATTCCTCAACAGATCGAAGTGGTTTTGTTAGCCACATGTCCTTACATGTACAAACAGGGTACTCACAATGGGCCTTCATGGCTTCTGGGTGAAATTTGCATCAGTTGCAAAACTGCCCTCCCAACCTAACCTAACCTAACCTAATTCGTACAATATCAGACACCGACCTTTCCCAGGACACCATCATTATTGGATTTCTTTTTGACAGCCTCGAGTCTGGCTAATGTTCTCTATGCTCTATGAGATCCAGAACTACGACTGCAAGACTCTCACCAGCGACTCTGACCATGAAGCAGTGCAACTAACCATTAACCTCAATCAACCAATCTTCACGTATAAACAACATCAAGCTGACTTTATTAATTTTCAGGAATTGGATATTGACCTATTCCAAAGAGAAGTCGAAAATAACATTACTCTGCCCCCAGCGTCCAGAAATCTCACCAATGAAGAGACAGATGCAGCTGTCGAAGGCTTCAACGATGTTCAACTTCAAAAGAGGCTGCAAGACATCAGACCTGGTCGTGACACCTTCAAGAAGATCAACAGAATTATTGGTAACGGCCCGAAAATGCCGGACGTCCTCAACACAAATTCAGGAACCGAAATCCCGGCGGACGAAAAGGCAGAAGCATTAGCGGACTACTACTACTTTTAGTTTTCTCCACTCTAGGTCCTTTTTTTTTAGAAGACCGCCAATCACAAGAGAAAAGCATCACAGCTGGTGCCGCCCAAGGATCCAAGCTAGGACCATTAATCTTCAAAATTTTCACGTCCGACCAACCCCAACTCGAGAACGCAACTAACACCTGCCTGTTCGCCGATGACTCCGTCACATACAGCAACTCGATATTCCCAGACATAGCATCACGAAGAGTAGAAGCCCACGTAAGCAAGCTATTCCAGTACTACTTAAGATGGGGCATACGAATCAACACGGTCAAATCTGAACTGATCTGTATAAGAAGACCAATCAGAGGAACCAGAGTTAGGTCGGCCACCACCTGTCGTAACATAAAAATAACAACCACAACCACAAACAACATAAAGTATCTTGGAGTCAAATTCAACGAGGGATTTAGATTCAACCCACGCCTGAACGCTGTTCTCAAGAAGGCATCACTAGCATCACTAGTTTACCCTCTGATGAAGAAGCAAAATGGACTAAGCATTTGCTGCTGCTATACAAGCAGCTCATAAGACCAGTAGTAACCTACGGATTCCCCATTTGGTATACCGTCTCCAAGATATACATGAGGAAGCTGAGCGTATTCGAAAGAAAACTCTTGCAGATATGCACAGGACTGCACTACAATCCAACCCAGAAGAAAAACGTCAGAAGTTCACGACTCTACGAAGAAGCCAAAATCCTACCACTGGAAAAGTATATGGTCACACTTTTTCGGAAAATTCTCAGGAATACCTCCGGCCATCCAAACCCACTAGTCGAAAGGATCGCGGGCCTGCCACACATCGCAGAGCACCGGAACCTTCATGTACTGGCTCTACTTAACGACGAGTTATTCCCAGGCGACACAGACAGGGCAGCCTTGCCATTCTACGACTCAACCGAGACAATCCACCATCGAGGATAATACCAAGATGACATACCACCCCAAATCCACAAGGACCTCAACACACGGACTTGAACACCCTGAGGTCAACCCACACAACGATGCATACCATGAGTATGAATCCGAGAAAAAAGCCACGATTTATTTTATGTATAACAAAACAAACATTGTATACCGTTGGGCCGTTGAGCCAACGCATTTAAATATTTAATATTTATGTATGTATTGTATATCTTTCAACTGAAAAAATCTTAAATATTTTAAATCCTATTTTATAAATTCAGATTTTTTTATTATTACGTGCTTTTCAATTAAGACTTCACCACCGAATGAAAAAAAGCTAATTTTTAATTTGTCTGACAATGAATGCAAATTATTTGTAAGCAAAACATTTGCAAATGAAACTGTTATAGTTTCGGGAGAAAACCTGTCGACCGTGTGAGCACTAACAGGCAAATTGGTATTGTAAGGTAGTTCGCTATTGCCAGATCATTTGTAGACATGCCAGATCTGGCAACCGTCTGAACAAAGCTTAACAATTTAATAATTAGTATTTGCATATCCACTTATATTTGTATATGATTATTTGCAGATGAGAGTTCTTGACCAATTTAGTGTTTATGTGTAATTCGTGGAAATGGTTATTCCGTCGGCTTTTTTGGTCATAGGCGTGTGAATGAAACTATCAATTAGTTCATTGTTTTCCCGACGTTTCGGCAGGGATTGCTGCCTTCTTCAGGGTATCTTTATTGTGAAACATTTATAATTATTAAAAAGTACAAGAGAGGAGATAGCGTTGAACTTACAATATTTAAAAAAAGTTATAACTGCTAAAACAAAGAACAATGATATTAACTTTAGCACAACGATTAAAACAAAAAAAGAAAAAACAAATTTATAAACAACAAAATTGACACACTTAGGGTGTAACACTTCAGTTGAAGTTTAGTCTAGTATTAGGTTTTTCCGTCGACTAGACTAGACTGCCTTGGTAATGACAATGAAAGTTGTAACCTCTGCTACATCGGTACAACAAAACAGTTCCTGTCCCAAAGAATGTCCAACCACCGGTCGGACATTAAGTCAAGAAACGGTGGAAAAACGGCACTAGCCAACCATTCCATTCAGGCTAACCACAACCCAGACTTTGACAACGCAACTGTGCTGCAGACGGAGAGACATACCTCGAAACGGTATACTCTTGAGACGCTACACATAATTAACAACAGGAATAACATGAACAGAAAACAGGACATCCAAAATATATCTGCTATATATAGCTCTCTAGTCGACGGAAAAACCTAATACTAGACTAAACTTCAACTGAAGTGTTACACCCTAAGTGTGTCAATTTTGTTGTTTATAAATTTGTTTTTTCTTTTTTTGTTTTAATCGTTGTGCTAAAGTTAATATCATTGTTCTTTGTTTTAGCAGTTATAACTTTTTTTAAATATTGTAAGTTCAACGCTATCTCCTCTCTTGTACTTTTTAATAATTATAAATGTTTCACAATAAAGATACCCTGAAGAAGGCAGCAATCCCTGCCGAAACGTCGGGAAAACAATGAACTAATTGATAGTTTCATTCACACGCCTATGACCAAAAAAGCCGACGGAATAACCATTTCCACGAATTACATATATGATTATTTGGTTCTTATACTTACTTTAAGTTGACACACATATAAAATAGTTGACTTCAGACCATTTGTTGAAGCGCCATAGTCTTTTTCCTGATTAGAACTAAATTCATGTTATTTGAAATAGCTTTTTGTCAATAAAAAAAATTTATCTGCAGTTTACCTGTGTATGGGGTACGCACGAACACTCATGACTTCATCCTCAAACAAGTCATTGCTCAAAGGATTTCGGGTTTCAATTTGTATCTTTTTAAGTACCACAAAGCGATTCATTGCTTGAAATAGAGTATTCTACGGAAAAGGAATAAAACAAATTTTAAGAGATTAAGATACTTAAAATAAAATTTGATAACAACAAAAATTATAACATCTTTTATTAACAACTAGCTGGGCCGGCGAACTTTTTTCCGCCCAAATTCGTGTATGTAATGAAAATAATAATTCCGGGCATGCACAATTGCACAATTGTACAAGCTTGTTTATGCAATTCGGTCAATACAATTTCTTTATTCAAAAGTTATATTTAATACGATATAATCCTTAAGTCCACTTATGCTCTAAATTAACAAAAATCAACTTCTGCTAGCTATTGACTGAATTTCTTGTTTCACCTGAGGCGAACTTCAAGTTGTCGATGATGTGAACTAAATGGACAAAAATTGTTATGATTTGACAGACAAAAAAAAAGTAAAAACGCTTGTGACAAATGAGACTTACTATTTAAGTCGGCGATGATCAGTGATGCTCTAGCATAATTGTGCTTTCTAGGCATAATTCCGATACTTAAGGAATAGTAGAATGTGAATCCTGGTGCACTTGTGCTTGATCGGTAGTATGTAAAAGTGTGTGATGTCGTTGCCTACATAGCTTACAAGTGAACTGACTTCGATAGTCGTTAACCGTGTGTGTTGATGAAAGACAATTTCCACAATACTTAAGCATTGAAACTTTTGCAATCCTATTGGGAATAGTAATTGCAAAAACTTTGAACAGAAACGAAGTGGATGAGGGGAATTGCATAAACGGAAGTTGAAATTATTCGTTTTAGTGTGAAATACACGAAGTGTTGCTGTTTTTGACGTGGTTTTTGAGCCTTAAGATTGGAATCCCTAATATCAGAAACTGATTCTAGGATTTGGTTTTGCTTGGTTAGAAATGCGTCCAATTCTGAATGCACAAAACATTTTTCATATTATTTTTAATTTGTAAGAAATTCACACAATAAACACAAACCGAAACCAAACGAACGACGAACAATAATTATCGAATGAATGAAGGAGCAAAAATCTAAACGAAAGCTTTTTTATAGCTTTTTCGGTAGGTGGGTTAACATAAAGATTTTTTGGTGTTCCAACTCTAGAGCAAGCAACATATAATTGGCCGTGCGAAAAACAGGAATTTTCTAAGTTTAAACCAGCAACACTTAGCTATTGGCCTTGAGCCTTATTGATGGTTATGGCTGTTTGGACTCGAATACCTTCAAACCGGTTTTGATGCAGTTGAAGAGTTTCAGTTTCCTGATTTACTTGCTCTGGTTCGAAGTTGTTCTAGACGTGCTGTATGTTGTTCGGGTGTTTTTTCTGCTCTTGACTGTTCAACTCTAAGACAGCTTGATTCTAAACGCACTTCACGGTTTTCGGGCGTTTCGGCTGTAATTCTTCCAATTGAAGCTCTTTTCGATGGCATTTTTGATCAAAATTGTGGATATGCACACTGAAAATTTCAAAAAGATCGGTGCAGCCGTTTCTGAGCTATAAACTTTGTTTTATATATAGACTAGCTGAAACCCCCGGCTTCGCCCGTGCCTTGCCTTCGCCTGTTTCAGAACAGTTGTTGGAAAAATAACATCTAAGAAATTTTCTATCTTGTAGGGGGGCATGTTTTTCGGAAAAAATGTATTTTTCTCATAACGCCTGAGTTAGCGAATAAGAGATATTTCCTACCACTGTATAAAATAATTCGTCTTCCTTCTTATTACCGTTACAGGTATTCGTTTGAAATTGTAAATCACTCTCTTTCAGTCCCGTATACATTTCACACCCTATCTCTTTCAATCCCAAGCCCCCCACACACCACATTCCATCTAAATTTAAAATGCGATTTATGGATGAATAAAATGAAATGAAATATAAATTGGCCAAAAGAGCAGGACAAAGACGGTGCAAAAGTGTCTACACCTTTCATACCTTCACCCGCTGTAGTGCGATTGAAAAGCGGGTACAATTGTATCAGTTGATAGTTGATACAAATATTACAAATGTTCAGTGAATTGAAACCCAGAATTTGTTAACAAATGACACATGTAATAATTTTAAAATTGAAAGTTTTCTTTTAGGAAAGAACTCACACATAATAGTGATATTGATCACGTCGCAGTAATAAGCACAAATCCTGAGGTGGGACTAACTCTTATTATTGTTTTATCCTTTGAAAGTCTGAATTTCTATGTTTTCAAAAACAATGTGATGTATTTTTAATTATGATCATATGTTTTGTCACCAATAATGTTTTCGAAATATTGACTTCTTTTAATGAAAGGCCAAGGAGGAAACATATTTGTTTTTTTTAAATTAAGAGCTTAATAAATATGTAGTAAAAATAATGTGGGCATATTTAACTTAACTTCATATACCAAAGAATTTCCATAACGGCAGTTACACTTCAGTCTTAAAAGTTACAATTTCAACTCGTGAAAAGTAGGTACAATCTGATAAATTAATTTTACATCACTGATTGTGCATGCATAGTTTATGATTGCATTGCACATGCAAGTACATATATGAGGTGTATGGGCCGCTTTACTCTTTAATGATAAGGCATCTCTCTCCTTCCTATTCAATAGACTATACACATATTCACCTGCGTTTGTACAGAGAGTAGAAAATAGTTCTTACCCCTACCCTTCTTATTACCGTTACGGTACCAGGTGTGTTCGTGTGTATAGGATTTATGAATGAATGAGAGACATAGGAACTGACTTTTTTTTTCTTGGCAAACCAAACAAAATATTGCCTCTGTCTCTCTCTCCCTCGCATTAGTCTTATTTGACAGTGATACCAGATCGGCAATAAGTTAAAGGGGTCAAAGGGATTTTTCAAACCTCATAGTACAAAAAATGGATTTTACTTTTTGTTAAATTTTTGTTCTTAAAATGCTTTAAGAATAAAAAAATTAGTCAACCTACTGTAAGGCAACCCAGCTTAAGTACTCAATTACTCCCCACATTTGTCCACCATCCGGTATAACGCCACCCTTAATAATTATGTACTCCCCACAATCCACCACTCGCAATGTAAACCATTATTCCCATCCTATCCCATTCACACAAGTAACTCCGTGATCGTGAAACGAGCAACATCGCCAAATAATAAACGATAATTTGTTAACAATTGTGTGTTATTTAATTTCATTTGGAGAGACCTACAATTCAGAAGTGGAATTTCCCCAAAAAAAAAAAAATAAGGAATTAGAAAGTGTATAAAGCATTAAATAATAGCGGGTTAAGATTATCTTTTGAAAAGGTGTGGTGCGTAGTCAAATATTTGGTTTTCTCCTTTTTCTTCTTCAATCGTGTTCGTTCGTGTTGAAACAAAAATAAATCCATTGAAGTAGTTGTATTAGAGCTTACTGGTCTATGTTTTCCGAATCAAAATAGAAATTTTATTTTAAAATCCATCACATCTCACTGTAAACAAAAAAACGGTCCACTTCGACTGCGAGACATTGGAATAAAATCTGACGTTTACATACATATTCATGAAGCTCTAACAAAACACAACCATATGTTAATGCAACGTGCACTGGACAACAAAAAAGAAAAGAAATTGGTGTCCGTGTATTCTTCGCGCGGAATTGTGTACGTTAAGCCGAATGCAAATGGAAAAGCTCTTGCTGTTGACAATCTGGAGAACCTTGTCAATATCATCAATGGATGCGAAAGTTCAAAAAGCTCGTCGACATATTCGAAGAAACAGTAGCGGCCAACTTTATTCCTTTTCTTGTATTTTATTTTTTATTATTATTATTATCTTCTTTTTTTTTTCGTCTTATTATTTTTTATAGTTTATATAATCTTCTTTGTAACATCTTTCAAACTTAAATTACATATAATATTTATTTATTCTATTCTTTTATATATTGTTTTGCTACTTGTCTTACATCTCTTTTTCTTTCTCTATCTCATTTTGTTAGTTACTATGTCAAATTTAATGGATTCTCCAGCAACTGGTGGTATTACCTTAATGGGTTCTATGATTAAAGTTTTTTCCAAATACAAGAATGGCCTTCAGATTTGCCATATTAATGCTCAAAGTCTTTGGCCTAAAATGGATGAGTTTCGTTATCTGTTTGTAGGTTCTGGGGTCGATATTATTTGCGTTTCAGAAACCTGGTTTCTTTCAGAATCTGACTTAAACGATAAATTGTATGGTATGGAAGGTTATCAAATTTTCCGTGGTGACAGAGTCGGTCGTGTAGGTGGTGGAGTCGCTGTTTATATTAGAACTGGTGTATTTCGTAACGTTAAAATAAATTGTGTGTCCAAAGGTAATAGTGAGATGGATTTTTTGTTTCTTGACCTAGCAAGCGATACCGATAGAATTCTTCTCGGAGTAGTTTACAGACCAAATAAGAATGTTAATCTTTGTCACCTTATTTCATTGTTAGAAGAAATATCTGTCTGTTCGCCCAACGTCATTGTATGTGGTGACATAAATAGTGATCTCTTATCCGAACGAAATTTGATCGATAGTATGCGTTCAATAAATCTTTTTCCCGTTAATTCTTCTACACCTACGCACTTTAACGATACTTGTAGCACCTTACTTGATGTTTTCTTTGTTAGCGAAACTAAAAAAGCGCTCTTCTATGACCAATTGTCAGCCCCGGGGTTTTCAAAACACGATCTGATCTTTTTCACCTTTGATTTCACTTATTATGAATTACCTAATTCATTTGAGTTTAGAGATTTCAGACACATTGACTACTTGGCTTTAGATAATGATGTGCGCAGCGTTAACTGGGACTTAATATACCGCATGTCTTCTTCAAATCAACAAATTGAGTTCTTACAATCGAATGTTAATCAACTATTTAATATTCACGTACCCCTTAAATCTAAGGTAGTGAGACATATCGCTAATTCATGGTTTACAAGTGATATCCGAGAGCTAATGGAAAGGCGTGACGAAGCGTATAACCTGTGGAAGCGCTTTCGATTAGAAGAGCACCACAGGTCATACCGTACTCTCCGTAATACCGTGGTCTGCAAAGTTCGTGCTGCCAAAAGACGCGCTTACTCTGTACGATTAAATGCATCATTCTCTGGTAAACAATTGTGGAAGAACTTGAAGGCAATTGGTGTAGGTAATCAGCCGAACCGCCTCCTTCATAATGTTGACGGTGATGAACTTAACCGATGCTTTGTGTCTTGCACCCGTCCTATTGTTTCATCTACTCCGCAAGTACTGAACATCACCAACAGCACCATTTGTCCCCATGAAGCTTTTGAGTTTTCTCTCGTGGAGCAGACAGATGTGGTTGAGTGTATAAAAAAAAAAATAAATAGTTGGCGCTACAGGTCGTAGGGACCCTGGGCCTAGCTTCTCACAACCATTCGTTTTGTGTGAGTTTTCATTTTTGGAACGAATGGAAGGGATCTACAATTTTATGCCGATTCCAAACGGCTAATTGAGAAGCTTTTTCAAGACAGTTATACTCTCGGATGTTTGTCAGACGTTCGCGAGAGGTGGCGCAGCGGAAAAAAACCCTAAGTTGGAATTTGGGTTTTCGCGGGATTCGAACCTGAGCCCCTCGCTTAGTAGTCCAACACACTAACCACTAAGCCACTGCGCCTACTTTGTTGAGTGTATACTCTCCATTAAATCTAGCTCTGTTGGAGTTGATGAAATTCACCCTAAGTTCATAAAGATTATTCTGCCCATTATACTACCATATGTCACCCATGCCTTTAACCACATCCTTACAACAGGTGTGTTCCCCTCAGTCTGGAAGAATTCTAAAATCATTCCTGTTCCCAAGAATCGTACAGATAAAGACTTTCGTCCAATTGCTATACTTTCCTTTCTTTCAAAAGTCTTTGAAAGAATTATGCAGAAGCAAATGAATAGGTATCTTAATTCGAAAAATTTATTGTGTCCTCATCAGTCTGGTTTTCGTGCTAAGCATAGTTGTACCACTGCACTCTTAACTGTGGTTGACGACATAAGGAAGAACTTAGATAAAAATCATATCACGTTTCTAGTGCTCCTTGATTTTTCCAAAGCATTTGACACCGTCAATCCCGCAATACTATGCAATAAGCTTACAAGTATATACAACTTTTCTTCTTCCGCGGTGCGTTTAATATCGTCTTATCTTATTGGTCGTCAGCAGGCTGTGTATGTGAACAGTAGAATGTCAGACTTTCTTCCCATAACATGCGGAGTTCCTCAAGGTTCCATCCTAGGACCCCTACTTTTTTCCCTGTATGTCAATGAGTTGCCTTCCATAGTCAATAACTCCTATGTTGAAATGTATGCTGATGATACTCAGATATATATAAGCTGTTCACCTGACACAATCGATCACTGCGTCAGTTGCATAAACTCCGATTTGAATAAAATATCTAGTTGGTCGCAACAGAATTCGCTTCTTATAAACCCTAGGAAGTCTAAATGCATTGTCATTTCTAGGAAAACCTTAAACACGTCACTCTTTCCACCTATCTACCTTAGCGATGGTCCGATCGAATATGTTGACACCGCAAAAAATTTGGGTATGTTATTTAATAAAACATTAACGTGGAGTGATCACATTAACGTAACAGTTGGTAAAGCTTATGGTATTCTTCGTTCTCTTTGGACGACTCAATACTTCACTCCCATGAAAACGCGGATCCTCCTAGCTAAGACCTTAATTATACCTATTTTAACATACGGTTGCGAAGTTTTTGGTAAGTGTGACTCAATTAGTAGCCGGAAACTAAATGTCGCCTATAACAACACAGCTCGATACATCTTCGGTCTTCGAAGATACGACCACATTTCACATTTTTCTTACCGGATCTGTAATATTACGTTTGATAGACTTTTACAATACCGTACCATTTTAATGTTGCATAATATAATTTATACACGTCAACCCCATAACCTTTTTAACCGTTTAACGTTTTGTGCATCCATCAGGACCAGACATATTTTATCCCCGCGCTATTCTTGTTTAACGTCTGAACGTCAATTTTTTGTTAATGCCACTAGACTCTGGAATTCCTTACCGCGCCAAATCAGAGAAATAGGATTGAAAAAGAGATTTTCAACTGAACTAAGATCTTTCTTGTCTGCCAGTTAATTTTACTTGTTCCTTGTAAATTCACAATTTTTGCAATTTTCTTTTTTCTAATTTGTTGTAACTTGTTTTATATAATTCTAATGTAACTAATTCTTATTGTACTGTGAATTTGAATCGGCCGTTTATATTCTTATATTTTTAAATTTTTAAGTATTATTCTATTCGTTTTATGGTAGTCTTCATTGTTTCTTGCAAATCAATTATTAAGCTTATCACTATTTTAAAAGATATATAATGTCTTACTGTGAAAGCCTTCAAATATCCACTTAAATAAATAAATAAAATAAAATAAAACTATTTTATTCATTTCCCGACGTTTCGTTGATGTTTTTTCAACTTCTTCTGGGGACTATTTATTGGGTTTTACATTGGTCGAGTGGTTTTGACCATTTTTTTTTTTAATAAATAAACACAAATAGTACATGTATAACATAAACACTATACAAGTAAATAAATAAACAAAATTACTAGACAAGAATCTTATAAACTAGTATCACAGTGGCAATAAAATCTCTGTGATACTAGTTTATAAGATTCTTGTCTAGTAATTTTGTTTATTTATTTACTTGTATAGTGTTTATGTTATACATGTACTATTTGTGTTTATTTATTAAAAAAAAAATGGTCAAAACCACTCGACCAATGTAAAACCCAATAAATAGTCCCCAGAAGAAGTTGAAAAAACATCAACGAAACGTCGGGAAATGAATAAAATAGTTTTATTTCTATTTTGATTCGGAAAACATAGACCAGTAAGCTCTAATACAACTACTTCAATTTATTAAATACCTGGTCACCACTTAACAAGAAAAATAAATACATATAAAAACATATATCCCTGCAAACCAAAAGTCAGTAGTTTATCAAAAACACAACTACAGATAAACATGATTTTGTGAATGTGTTTGCGTTCTCTTGGAGTATTAGTATTTGGATTTATGTACTCTGCAAACTTTCAATTTTGTCAGTTTTTTGTTGTTGTTATCCTTCATAATCCAATTGGGATTTCTGCCTGGACAATTAAGAATCGCGACCGATGTCTAGACACTTTCCAAAATATGCAAAAGCAGATGCAAAATGCAATGTGTTGAAAGAAATCGAATCATTTTGGCTTTCAGTGCGTGCTAGATGGCCGAGCAGGTAAGAGATCGCTGAATGCGTTAACTTTGTGTAGAATAATGTTAATAATATTTTTTTATTATAGTTTGAAGGCACCATCAGAAGCAAAGTACTTCCTTTGCACTGCTTTTGACGAGGAAAAGAAGTACATCTTTAGTACTTCCTTTTACACAGGAGCAAAGTACTTATTAAGTACTCCCTTTTATGTAGGCACGATGTACATCTTTAGTACTTCCTTTTACGTAGGAGCAAAGTACTTATTAAGTACTCCCTTTTACGTAGGCACGATGTACATCTTTAGTACTTCCTTTTACGTAGGAGCAAAGTACTTATTAAGTACTCCCTTTTACGTAGAAACAGAGGTTCAAGGCAGTAGTTTTTTCAATATGTTAGAAAGGGATGGGTGCTTCACGTATTCTCATATACGGTAGGTATATAACTGAGTATTTGGCCGAGCGCCTATCCTTTTTCAGTGGAAAGAAAGTACTTTTTGTCCGTACATGTTGCGTTTGCAGGGATATTATTGTTACCGTGTAGCGCGCCTGAGTGTCGTATCCTTTCGTGTTTATTCATGTTGAAACAAGACTAAATACATATTACATACATATATATCGCTACCGTGCGCGCAGTGCGCCTGAGTGTCGTACCCATCCTTAGCTTGTCGCGACAAGGAACCGCAAGCTATTTTGTGTTGGTATTGTTATTCGGACTGTCTGTCGTTGGACTGCAGTTCGGTGTTGATTATTTTGATGGTGCTTGGTTGTCAAAGGAAAGTTTCATACAGTACGGTTGTGTAATTCTATTACTGTTGGGTTAAGGTTGTTGGGACGTTGTAGCTCACTATTTTTTTTTTTTCATATATGGTGTATGTTATAAAGGAAACAAAAAAAAAACGAAGCAATTAAAAAAAAAAAACGAAACGAAAATGAATAAAGGGATAGGAAAAAAAATACGAGTTGAAAAATTATGAAAAAAAAAAACGAAATAAAAGAAAAGAAAAAGGAGAGATAGCAAAAAAAAACGTATTGTAGAAATTGCAGAATACAACATAAATGATAATACCTATGTATCAGGGATAACTGAAAAAAAAACGTGTTTGATTAACTATTTTAGATTAAACCATGGCATCAATGAATAAGCGGAAAAGAAAGGGTGATGATATGGTTGGTGAAACTCCAAGTAATAAAACAAGTAGTAAGTTGCTTGAAGAGTTGACAGGTAATTGAATTTAAATAAAGAAAGAGAAAAGCAAATGGCATCCATAATTATTTAATAATTTTTTTTTATTTATTTTCTTTTTTTTTTCTGCTTACTATTCCTTACCCGTTCCTTATTTCTTGTGATGGTTTTGTTGACTGACGAACATAGACAAACAAATTGATAAAATGACAGTAGCCAATCTCAAGGTTCAGTTACAAAAAAGGGGATTACAGGTTCAGGGAAACAAGAGTATTTTGAAGAAAACACTTATAGAAAATGTCAAACAGAATTCTTTCCCTAACACCACAAATGGTACAAGCGCCGAAACTTCTGATGAGTCGTATATTCTTTTGTTAGAAAATGAAATAGTAAAGCTTCGAACAAGATCGGATGAGTTGGAAAAAAAATGTGAGGACCTAGCCAAAATTGCAAAATCGAAGGAGCATTTGATGCCAGTGAATTCTGCCACATCCTCAACATTTGGGGGGTTGCGTGATGTAATCTATATTTTGCCAACATTTGACCCATCCGATCAATTTTCCGGACTTAATGCAGAACAGTTTATCGAACGCGTCAATGGTTTGAAATCGGTGTATGGCTGGAATGATAAACTTGTTCTATTTGCAGTTTCGACTAAACTGAAGGGTGCATCACGAATATGGTTTGACGGACAAAAGACATTTTTCGATAGCTTTTTATCGTTTTCAGTTGCACTAAAAGATAGCTTTCCATGTATTATAAACGAAGCAGATATTCATACGCGCTTATCATGCCGATTCAAAAAAAATGAAGAGGATCTCGATACCTATTTTTTTTCAATGCGCGCTTTGGGAACGAAAGCAAATTTGTCAGATGCCGCAATATCAAAATATATTATATCAGGATTACGAAACCCATCGTTGGCACATTTGTTATCTGGCTTGACGTTTTCCTCTGCCAACGATCTGCTTTTAAAAATTAAAAGTTTTGAAAATACGTCACAACAGCAAGAAATGAACAGATATCAGTATGAAACATTCGATAGACGTAAACCATTTTTCGGGCGAAACCTTTCCTACCAAAATAGTTCTGGGACGGAAAACAGAATATGCTTTAATTGTTCTGAGCGAGGTCATATTTCCATTAATTGTTCCAAGCCCTCCCGTCGCACAAGGTGCACGGTATGTAATAGGAGCGGACACACCGAGCAACAATGTTTTCTCGCGAATGCGAAATCTAATAAGCCTACTGTAGTGGAAGAACGCCGTGTAAATTTAGTAACTATAGCTACTGCCAAAAACGAATACTACAAACAGATTTTTATTAATGGCCTTTCACTTCTCGCGTTCATTGACTTTGGCAGTGACTGCAGTATTATAAGACGGAACGATTTTAGGGTTTTGAAAGTACCAGCAATCGCTGCGCATCAAAAGCTGATAGGATTTGGTGGTGGTGGATTTGAGTCTTTTGAAAAGGTTCACGTCGAAGCCACCATAGACAATGTAACTGCACACATTTATTTAGTTGTCGTAGACGATCCTTTGCTCACGTTTGCTGTATTAATTGGTAGAGACTTCTTGGATCAACAACATGTACGAATTGTCAAGGAATATCAGAGTCTTAAATTTGAAGTGCGCAAACAAATTCCATTCAAACATGATCTTCAAAAAAAAAATGTTTTACTTCTACCGGACTTGAATTATAATAAGGAGATAGGTAATTTTGCCGAACAGAGCCTTCTTAAATGCGTCAATGATTTTAGACATTGCTTCGCTATGAACATTTCGGAATTAGGGTTGTGCAATATTTCCGAATTTAAGATAATATTAACATCAAACGAACCAATAAATAAACGCCCGTATCGAATTGCATTTACTGAACGTCCAAGAGTGCAAACAATAGTCGACGAGCTTCTTGCAAACGGTATAATCCAGGAAAGTGGATCGGAGTATTCCTCTCCACTTTTACTGGTAAAGAAAAAGAATAATGAAGACAGGCTTTGTATAGATTATCGACATTTGAATTTGTTGACACAAAGCCAACCATTTCTGATGCCAAATATTGAAGAACAGCTGGCTAAATTATCTGGTTATACTTATTTTACATGCCTTGACCTTTTATCAGGATACTATCAAATTCCTATTAGTGAGCCATCGAGAAAGTATACAGCGTTTAATACATGCTCTGGTCAATACGAATTTCGGAGAATGAGCTTTGGACTAAAAAATGCCCCAGCAGTCTTTCAAAGCACAATGAATAAAATTTTGCAGCGAACTGGAGATGACACCATATTGCTTTATCTAGACTAGACGATATTGTGATACCCAGTAAGACCATTCAAGAGGGAGAAAACAAACTTCGTTGTCTGTTAGAAGTAATGGCAGAAACGGGAATGACGTTTAAAATCGAAAAATGTAAGTTCTTTTATACAGAAATCGAAATACTGGGTCACATAGTAAGCAAAAAGGGAATTAAGCCGGGTTCAAAAACAAAGGCCATTCACGACTATCAAACACCTAGAAATGTACACGAAGTTCGACAATTCTTAGGCCTCAGCGGATATTTTCGCAGGTTCATAGAGAACTATGCACTTATTGCCGAACCACTCAATTGTCTCTTAAGAAAGGATTCTACATTTAAATGGGAAAAAGAGGAGGAGGAAGCCTTCCAAAAACTGAAATGCCTTTTATCTAGCGAGCCACTGTTAGCTATTTTTAATCAGAACGCCAGACACGAAGTCCACACTGACGCGTCTGTAATAGGTCTTTCAGGTATCTTAATGCAAGAGGAAGGTAATACGCTAAAACCAGTTTAGTATTTTAGTAGACACACAAATCCGGCAGAAAGATGCTATTCAAGTTATGAGCTAGAAGTCCTTGCCGTAGTTGACAGCCTTGAACGATTCAGAATGTACATCTTGGGAAAACCATTTACAATCGTTACGGATTGTCAAGCAGTAGAAGCAATTAAAGCAAAAAGCCCATTAAATCGAAGAATAGCAAGATTATGGCTTAGACTATCGGAGTTCGAATTTAATATATTGCATCGTCCGGGAAAGCAAATGCAACACGCTGATGCATTAAGCAGGCAACCAAATGAAAATCTTATTGAGATCGAATCTGAACCAAATTGTATTTTTAAAATTGAAATCGATAACAGAGACTGGATAACATCCCTTCAAATACAAGACCCAAAATTGGCTGAAATAATACAAAAGCTTAAATGCAATCAGCAGAATAATGAAACCAAACAACTTCATATTGATTATACTTTCAAAAATAACAAGCTATACAGAAAAATTAACGGAAACAAATTGTGGGTAGTCCCGGCTGGAGTGCGCTGGCAAATTGTAAAAGCATACCATAACGATCGTGGCCATTTCGGCTTAGAGAAAACTCTGCAACAATTGGGTACTACTTTTTGGTTTCAGCGAATGCGTCAATACGTTAAAAAATACATTCAGTGCTGTGTAGACTGCTGTTATAATAAAAGGCCTGGCGGAAAGAGGGAGTGCGAGTTTCATTCATCAGAAACCCACCCAATCCCTTTTCATACCGTGCATATTGATCATTTGGGTCCCTTTACAAGAAGTTCATTCAATAACCAGTATCTAATCGTGCTCACCGATGCGTTTACAAAATATGTATTGGTTAAAGCAGTAAAAGACTCTAAAACATCATCCGTACTTAAATTTCTTACAGAAATTACATTAATTTTTGGTATTCCAACACGTCTTATATCAGACAGAGGAACTGCCTATACTTCACATGCATTCCAAAAGTACTGTGTCGAAAACTGTATTCAGCATATCAAGACAGCCGTTCGCACACCCAGGGCTAACGGTCAAGTAGAAAGAACAAATAGAACGTTGCTCAGTGCAATCTTAACAATGACACAAAACGAAAACGGACGTGATTGGGACAAACACATACGAAACATTCAGTGGACAATTAACAACTCTATTAACAAAACCACACAAAAAAGTCCAAAAAATGATCTCCTTTTTGATTTCAGACCGAGAGATATTCTTAAAAATAAATTGGTTTTAGCACTACATGATAACGAAAAAGATGTCCTTCAAGGGGAAGTAATCCTTAACCGCCAAGGTGCTTCTAAAAGAATAGAAGAACAAAAACTGAAGTGGAAAGAGCGTTATGATCTGCGTTTCAAGACTCCTACCAAATACAATAAAGGCGACTTAGTGGTGGTTGAGTCAGAACCACCCGCTACCGGGGACTCGCGTAAATTAGAAGCAAAGTACCGCGGTCCATTTATTATTGCCGCTGTACTGCCAAAAGACAGATATGTAATCGAAGATGTACCGGGAATGCAGAGGAAGCAACGATTTTACCATTCTGTTTTCGCCTCTGACAAAATGAAGCCCTGGTGTCAGCTTAGCCCAGATATAGATGAGTTACCAGAAGAAACGCGGTCGTTTCAAGAAGAGGATGGCCGACTGTAAGGCAACCCAGCTCAAGTACTCAATTACTCCCCACATTTGTCCACCATCCGGTATAACGCCACCCTTAATAATTATGTACTCCCCACAATCCACCACTCGCAATGTAAACCATTATTCCCATCCTATCCCATTCACACAAGTAACTCCGTGATCGTGAAACGAGCAACATCGCCAAATAATAAACGATAATTTGTTAACAATTGTGTGTTATTTAATTTCATTTGGAGAGACAGAGACCTACACTACGATCAAAATAAATATTTTCCTGATTAGAAAAAAGTCATTCAAAATAGGTAACGGGTGATTTTTTAGCTGGTTTGGTTTTGGCAACACTGGTTGTGACAGCTAACGCGTGTTTAGTACCTTGTGTCACTGTCAAACAGCTTCAGTTTGGTTTGCAATTTAACCATGGATCGTCTTACAAATGAACAACGCTTGCAAATTATTGAATTTTACTATCAAAATTCGTGCTCGGTTCGAAATGTTCATTTTCGCTTTTTTATCGAAAAATTGTGTTCAGCGATGAGGCTCATTTTTGGTTGAATGGGTACGTAAATAAGCAAAATTGCCGCATTTGGAGTGAAGATCAGCCAGAAGCATTGCAACAGCTACCAATGCATCCCGAAAAAGCCACTGTTTGGTGCGGTTTATGGGCCGGCGGCATTATTGGGCCATATTTCTTCAAAGATGATGCGAATCGCAGCGTTACTGTCAATGGTGAACGCTACCGAGCTACCGATGATAACAAACTTTTTTTTGCCCGAAATGGAAGTTCTTGACTTGCATGATATGTGGTTTCAACAAGACGGTGCCACATGCCACACAGCACGCGAAACAATGGCGCAATTGCGAGGCGAGTTTGGTGAACAGTTAATTTCACGTTTCGGGCCAGTCAATTGGCCGCCTAGATCGTGCGATTTGACACCATTAGATTATTTTTTGTGGGGGTATGTCAAGGCTAATGTGTATAGGGACAAGCCCGCTTCGATTGACGCACTGGAAGCCAACATCCATGCATTCATTCGTGAGATACCGGCCGATATGTGTGAAAGAGTATGCCAAAATTGGACTCAGCGGATGGGCTACCTGAGACGCAGCCGCGGTCAACATTTGCATGAAATTATCTTTAAACATTAAATTGCAAGGTTCAAACTATCGATTCAAATAAATATTTCATTCATTTTTTCGAATTTTTCGTGTTTTTTTTTTAAAAAAAAGTTCTAAACCTCTTAAAAAATCACCCGTTATATGGCTGGTGCCCGTTTCAAAGATAGAATACCATCCTATAGGTGATACTTTGCAAAACATAACAGGTATAGGAAAACGGGTTGTAGCACCTTCCATTAAAAAATACAATCAAACGCTATTTCTAGAGTTGTATAATTAAAATTATTAATGGAAATTGTCAAAATAAAGCACTTTGCGAAATGCGAGCAAGACTTCAAACGAAAGGTAAGGTCAAAGTCGGGTGGGTATAGCTACATATAAAAGAGACTGACGTACGTATGTGCACTCATAACTCGGGAACGGATCGTTCGATTTTTATGATTTTTAGTTTAGATTCGAATTGGCCCAAGGAACGACATATGCTATACTTTTTGTCGAGTAAACAAAACGGATAGTAGGTATCACTTCCATTAGGAATAACAAAAATTATGTAAAATTTTGAATTTTTGTATTTTTGAATGTTCCGGGCCTACCGCTACACAATTTGAAAAATGTCGGCCCATTTATAATTTTTTTGTGAAACCTCAATGCACCGAAAGTTTGCGAATGATGAAACACATCGACATTACTATACTTCAGTCATTTCTGTTGCACAACTATAAGTTTTGAATAAAGAATTTGAATTGAACGAATAACAAAAGTAGCATGAGCTTTGTGCATGTTTGAAATTATTATTTTCATTCCATTAACGAATTCGGGCGGAACAAAGTTCGCCGGGTCAGCTAGTACTAAATATAAAAGAAAAAGACAAGAAAACAAACTCAAATGAATGAGATATGATCCAATCGAGACAACTCTTCCACCCTCTTCATTTCTTAACAACCAGTCTCCACGAGCGAGAAATTCAAACAAGACTTCCGTCACGACAACGATCTGTCTCGTGTAGACCGCGATTGTTCGGACATGACAGAAATCTAGACTTTTCAGTCAGACTTTTTGTCCTGCCATCTCTGGAGACAGAAATTCTGACTGAAATTTGACATTTGAAGTTTAGACCAGCATTTGACAGCAAAAAAATCATTTTGTTTTGGTTACTCTAGGGAATACAAGTGCGCGGATACAATTATGGCTGATTTTCGCCTATCGCAAAGTAATACCATAAATTTAATAAATATGTACCAACAAAGTGAGCAATAATTGTAGAATTACAAAAGCCCGATTTATAAAAGGGTCGACTTAAAAAAACAGCCTGTGAAGAAATTTGGAGTTTGTTTTCTTTTTCAGAATTTTTTTAACTGTAAACAAACGCATTGCATAGGGTGGATCTATGTCTGTTAATTTGTTATGTATAAATCATCATTTGGGAAGCGTACGCATATTGCATTCGCACGAATATCAAGAAAAAAAGACGAAGTGATGTTTTTATCAGAGACAATATTGTATTGCCTCTGGTTTTCATGTTGAAATAGACACACGAAAATCTGAGTGCGAAGCTGAAGAAGCGAGCGCCACCCTCCCTTGTTTCTTCGTTGATGCCTTCTAATGAAATGAAATGTCATAACAGGAGTACAGGTCTGACATAAAAGTCTGACAGAATTCAGACTCGTGAAGACGAGGTGTAATAGAATTTGATTTTTACTAAACCATACGTATTTTGCACATTTTTCCTTTGCTATCTTTTTCGTCATCATTAAAAAAGCTTGCGTGTAACGAGTAAGGGAGTCGTTGATAAATATGCTGCTTCCTTTTTTTTGTTCTTGCTGTTGCTTCTGCTTACATCCTCGCTGGAGAGGTCAACCACTTGAGAGATGAGTTTGTTTTTGTTTGCCCTCTTTGCCCGCATTATGCGTTGCTTCGTTGTAAGGTTAGAGAACTTAACACAGATGATTGGCTTTGGCTGAGATTTTGAGCGCATTTTTTTAACATAGCAACTCACAATTTCACAGTCAGCAACATCTATAGATATGGCATCACTGAAAATTTGTTTTGCCTTTTCCATTGCATTGGTGTCATTTACATTTGTGACACCAACAATGTCTATAGAGTTCATTAGCGATTCTTGTTGTTGCCAATTTAATTTGGACTCTACCTTTGCATTTTTACTCTAAGCTCTTCGTTCTCTTTTCTCAACTCGGCCAATTCTTTGAGAAAGCGGATGTTGCAGTTTTCTAAATTTGAATAAGTTTAGCATATATCATCTGGAGAGTAAATTGACTCTCACTAGCAAGCTTGTTATCTTGTATGTCTACTGAAACTAACAATTTATGAAGATTAAAATAAAACGTAGCCTCAAGCATTTCCCACGTTGCCATATATGTTGTCAGTTACATTAAGAAAATACAAAAATTATATAATTTGTTAATAAATACCAGTTCAGGTGGTCCATATAACGTCAATTTAGTTACGCCAGCATCTTGAGCGGTTAAAGCCAACCCAGGTAGCCCCCCTAATTTACTCCAGCATTTTCCAGTAAAAAATATATGTTCCAGTCTAGACAGTTTTGTTTTATGTTCATGTGCTAACCGTTGGGTTCCTTCTCCGCAATTGAATAGGTATCTGAAGAAAAAAAAATGTATTAGGCGAAAAACGATAAGTTTACTGCCTTAGAAAATAAGTAGTAGGTATTTTGAATATTGTTATTTTAACACAAATACTTTGTCCACTCAAAGTAAAAAAATAGGGGCAAGAAATATATATAAGTAAAAACAAGGTAGAACACACGAAATATTCCCGATGAGCCCGATGAAGTTATTATTTATTAGAATTAGAAACCCCCCGCAGGCGAATAGACGAAAATCTATTCTTATCACAAAGGCAGGGCGTGAAGCGACCCGTGCTGAGGCCTGAATTAAGCTTACTTACTTAATTAGGTGGCGCTACAGCCCGGGTGGGTTTGGGACACAACTCAACTGGCTCCAGTTGTGCACTTCAAGTTGTTTGATGTCCTCGTTCAAATGTGTGCAGCTGTCTCTTTAGTTGTTCCAAAAGATTCGTCGATATTGTCCTTCCCTTATCTTGCAACAACTGGACTAGTTTTGCTATTGAAAGTAATCGTACTGACTTGCGAAAAAGTGTAAATGGGCATCTACAGAGTTATCCGATTTATAGATGGCAATTTTATACGACCATAAAGAGGCCTAAATTTGTTGAATTTCATCAGATTTTCTTGGCTTGTTTTTACAATTTATTTACTGTCTAAGCTGAAATACCGCAAACAAGCATGGAGAAAATGTTTGTCTAGGTTTTCTGCAAGCATTCCCTTCTTTTTCTGAAGATGCAACTAATGTAAAAATATTTAAAGGAAAGGATTTTAAATAAGCGACAAGCGATGTAGAATTCGTGGTGGTCATTCTATTACAGTACAGACCTGTTGATTTATGCAACACACTGATGGACGCAGCAAATTCCACTACATGCACTAAAACAAAGCCTCAGTTTTTAGGCCCGTTTGCTGATGCGACATTTTATGACATAGGAAACATAGCCCAAAAAAGGTATTTATGTAGAACTTAATTCGCTATTAGTATCAACAGGGGCTTAGCCGGATTACTTTCAGACAATCTATGTATATAGAGTAAAGATGACCGCCTGCTTTATACGACCGCATTTTTAAATCAAAACGCATTGTTTATGAATATCGACAGTTGTAAATCAACAAGGAAAAGGAACTTTACATTTCTTTATTCAATATAACAACGTTCAAATTACCTTGACTGATCAGTAAACAGATAAACCGCTGCTGGGGAACCCTCAGCTCCACATCCCAGGATCTGTAAAGTGACTGTTCCAGGTGGATATTTACGTTTCCGTTTAGCCTCATTCATTTCTTTAATTGTGACTGCGCTTTTTACTTTGTTGTGAGTGTAAGTTCTATACATGAAAGATCTGCAACATGCTTTTATTAATGTCGAAATTCTAAACGACATAGAATTTAACTTTTGGCAGGACAAATACAAAAAAGTCACACCATAGCAGGCAAATTGCAAGCACAAACTATCTGCCAAAACTATAAAACAGAACATCAAAGATAATCGAATACAGAGATATATAACTTCCCAGTGAAAGGGCGGCTGCCTACAAGCTGTTTTCCAGAAAAATTCATGAAGTTACACACACTTGCTCATTTCTATTATAGAACTAGCTGACTGCTGACCCCGCGAACTTCGTTCCACCAAATTCGTTAATGTAGGTACCAGAGATTAATGAATAAAAGAGATGGCTATCTTTCGTACGTCTATCCCCCCAAAACCCATTTGTTTACATTGTTGTTTTTGTAATTTCAACCCCCGTCTGTGAATACGTGTGACTAACAAAAAAGCATGTTGCTAATGGCCGACCGCGAATCATCTTGCTTTTATGAGCATCGCGGTGTTTAATTGTTTTGTGTTACGTTTTGAATTTTTTAGTTTTTGTGGAGGTGTTGATTAAACTGAAAAAGGTAGTGAAATACACATTAGAGAATACCGAATTCTTGCATTAAAGTCCAATTCATGAACTCACATATACTATAATAGAAATAAGCAGGTGTGTGTGACTTCATGAATTTTTATGGAAAACAGCTTGTAGGCAGCCGCCCTTCCACTGGAAAGTTATATATCTCTGTATTCCATTATCTTTGGTAGGTACCTAGTGAAAGTATTAATTTTGAGCATGCGCAATGCACATGCTATCGCTATTTTATGTAGACGCTTAAAAGTATTGTCTCTGCTTAAAACAGCATTTACATCATCACGCACGCGCAATTTTGCAACAAAACCGAAAAGAGAGATCTGTTTATCCGCAGTCAATACTATTAAAGGCGTAAGAATGAGATTACAAATCAGACGCCTTTGGTGTCACGGATGGTCTACCCATAATTATAGATACGTAAAACGGAAATAGACACAGGTTCCGCTCACCAACTTTTCTGCAATTGCTTGAAAACATTAATATTTCTGATTTGGAACATGTGAAATGAGATTGGTTATTAGTTTCAGTAAAATAAACCAACAATTCATCAATCAGTTACACGAAAAAAATAAATAATTGTCCGTTCATCATTTCCGGAAGCCATATTGTTTTATAGGAATGCGGAATTTTTTTAGTCATTGCTATAAAAATATCAACATGCAGAGCTTTCCTATAATTCCTATCACGCAAACAAGATGGCCGACCTAAATACGTGTCACGTTTTTTTGCGTGGTAGGTAATGCTGTCCCTTTCGGTCACACGGCTATTTAGTATTTAGCATCCCTTTAATTTTGCGTGATATGAATGTGTGACCGTGTAAATGCAGCATTATGCATTTGATACTTTTATAGCGATGACTAAAGAAATAGCAGTGACAAACATGAGAGAAATAAAATGCTACAACTTGGAATGAAAATTGACGGTCTAATTGTTTTCTACAGGGACAAGCATAACGTTCATGGAGAAGAAAATGGGCACTCTCATAAAGGCAGAGTTCCGGCAGGCGGAATCCGAAGTCGCTGATTTACGGAATGAGATATCTGTTCTCCGTGAGCAGATAAAGGTCCTTACCTGTAATGCGGAAAAATCTCAAGCGACAGCATCCTCGCAAACGGATATAGTCCCGACCGGAAAAAACACAAGCCGAAATAATAAGAACAGATCGCCTCTCCGACCTGTTAAGAGAAACATGGAGGTGGATGTAAACGGTAACCGGTCAGAGGAGCAAACATCTAAGGCCCCTGCTTCGAAAAATACTAAGGTGAATTCGCCAAAAAAAAACAAGCGGTAACAATATATTAGTTCCGTCTAAACAAGTTTTAGAACAGCAGAAACAAACAGGCAAGAAGAGTACACCGCAACCAACACCAGATCTAGACACTAAGTCGGCGCAAGAATGGGTGAGGGTTGCCAACATGAAGCATATCAAAGATGCTAGAAAACTACAGCGTCCGGATGCTATAGTCATTAAAAAGACCGGCGAATTATCATACGCGGACCTACTCAGGAAATTGAAGGCTGATCCTACACTTAAGGAAGTAGGAACGAATGTGAGTCGAATCCGGAAAACTGCAAGCGGGGACCTCTTTCTGTCGCTAAATAAAGCAGCAGATCCCACAACCGCTGTCCATAAGGAAAAAATCAAAGACACCCTGGGAGAAAACGATAAAGTTTGGTCACTAACTCAAGAGGCCTTGCTAGAATGCAAGGATATAGACGAAGTGACGTCAAAAGAGGAGATCTGTTCCGCTCTAACAGAACAAATGAATTTCGAATTCAAAGCCGCAATGATTAATGTCGATTTCCATTGGGATTTTACAGATTTGCTCTCAGATCTCAGATTTTTCGTGCCCAATGGAACATAAAACGAGATTTTTCTTCCTCCGCATTTTTGTGGTACTGCGTGTATGAAAAGTCAGCTGTTCTTAAATTGCAATTTATGCTTATAAAAATCCACTCAATTTGTGTTGATATCCATTGCGCCGGCCAAATGTAAATTTTTCTTTATTTTTCACAGACTGGTCTTCTAAATACGTAATTAATACACACTTTAAAGTTTGACAAAAGGCAAATGTTTTGGTGTTAGTAGTGTAAGTAGATGTGAATCTTGCTCAGATATCGAGATTCGAAAAATTGCTCTGACTTTTAAAAAATAGTGCTTTTTTGCGGCCAATGGAACATGAAATCTGACAGCCAGCTGATTTCGAGAGCAGAAAAACTGCTTTTTCTGCCCCAATGGAAATCGACATAAGAACGTGAGGAAAGCATATGGTGGAACGCAAACAGCCACCATAAGCGTTCCAGCGGAAATTGCGAGGAGGATGCTGAGAATAGGGAAAATGCGAATCGGTTGGGTCTTCTACCGAATACGAGAAATAACTGTACTTAAGCGTTGCTTTAGATGCCTTGAGTTCGGACACTTCGCGAGAGCGTGTAAAAGTTCTAACGAACGATCGGGTCTGTGTATCAGGTGCGGAGCAAAAGGCCACAAGTTAAAGGACTGCAAAGCCAGACCAAAATGTCTACTTTGTGAAGTTAAAAATGTCGAGTCTGGATATATTACCTGTAGTAGGAGATGTCCAGAATACAAGAAAGCGATAGAAACTTCTCCGACAAAAATATGAATATACTATAGCTCAAGGGGGATTTTTAACGCATGGGCATCGGAATGGGGCAGTTCGTATACGAATCGTAGAAGGACTGTTCTATGAGAAGCTTTCACTTGTTTGGACATCATTTTAGCTAACAGCGGAAGTAATAACACTTTTAGCACAGCTAGATTGGGATCTATCATCGATCTTACATTCGCAAGTAGCATCCTGCTACGAAATGCTAACTGCCATTTTATTCAGAGCCAACACTAGTAAGCCGTCATAAGCGAATAACGCTGATGCAGCGATCTAAATGGAATGTGAACAGGCTAGATGAAGATCTCCTAAGCTTCGTCATCAGTAAGGCGATAGTTGAAGCCAGAAATGCAGGGGAATTTGTAACACAGGTATCACACGGTAGTCAACGAGTGTAATACATCAATATCCAGATTAGGAACAGGAAAGCATCACCCTTCAGTATATTGGTGGATCCCTGAGATTGCGGAACTCAGATCGTTGTGTCATCGATGGCGACGAACTTACCAGCATTCCAGGATACGATACACCGATAACCATCAAATTCAACTTGCACGAAACGCACACCGAGAAGCGAGAACCCGTTTTAAAAAAGCTATCAAGTCTAGCAAGCGCCTCTGTTTTAGGAATCTCTGCGAAGAACTCAACAACGACGTCTGGGGTGAAGCCTATCAAATCGTATCGATGAGGCTAAAAGGTCCTCGTATGCAATCACCGACGTACCCAGTTTTTTTACAACAAATATTCGAGACTCTATTTCCTCACCGAGCGAGTTCTTGACGTGTCATGGCTGTTACAGAGAATATCTTTTTAAACGAGGACATGAAACCAGCCCAAATTGTCCGCATTGCGAAAATGTTTCTGAAAACGCGGAACACGTGTTTTTTTATTGCCAACGGTACGAAACCGAGAGGATCTCCCTACGGGACCAATTCGGGGAGTGGCTCACTCCCGATAACATCGTAAACTATATGCTTCAGAATGACAAAAACTGGACCATTGTAAGTAACGTGGCGGTGCATATACTCAGCGACCTTAGACGCTTAAAACGCCAACGTAAAGCTATTAGTAGTTCCAACAATTGAGCAATCTATCTATCTATCTAGCAGAAAAACCGCTCTGGCTCTCAAAAAAATTGTTTTTTCTGACCCAATGGAAAATGACATAAGTACCTACCTTGGTGTAAATCTCACTCATAAATCGATATTCAAAACAAAAAGTGCTTTTTCTGTCCCAATTTAAGCTCAGTACGCAAATGACCCGAAACGGAAAATCCCATACAAAAGTGGCACAACGAAATCATGAACGAAAAATTTCGCTCTCCTTTTCGTTTTGCAGTACGCAGCTGGTACGCAGATGCTGCGAAATGATGGCGGAAAAGTGGTTAGTTGCAGTAGATTGCTTGGTACAATTCACCACTCTCTTTTCGCACACATTTTTTGTCCGGGACGTTATTTGCTTGCGAAAATTTGACATTTGTACTCCAGTGTTCCCAGATTTTATAATAGGTATGGAGGCAAGTTGGAAAATTTTGGCGCCAAGAATACCTAAACTCATTGGCAGACTTATTGAATTGTTTAAAGACGACGATTAATGAAAAATAAGCCGTCATAGCACAAATTCAGACAGATGGAACCGTAAAAAAATTAAATATGATTTGTTTATGTTTTTTGTGGAATTAACTAAGAAGTTGATCGGAAAAAATTGTTCATACGGAAAAATTTCTAAAATCTTTTTCTAGAAAATTTAAAGGTAATTTGCAAATATTTTCTTGTAAGTAACTTTATAATTCATAAGCAACATTTGAAGACTAAGAATGAGTTCAGCCATCAAGTTTAAGTGGTCAAAAAAAGCAAAAATAAAATGTTTACGGTTTCGTCATGCGAAAAGAATATGTTTGTTATTGAAGTACCTATGTATTTTTTTTTTTAAATACCTAACTAGCCAAAAAATCACGAAACTTTAAAGTAAACATTCTAAATTAGGACAATTACCAAATGAAAATTTTAAGGAGCCAGCGATAAGTTCGAGTATCCAAATCGGATATAAATTTACAGTGATGGTAACACTGCTACTTGTGTAGCAGCTGATGTTGAAAACCTCCACAAATTATTTTCCGCTGCCTTTTCGCAGACGTTTCGTTGTCCTTTTGGATAAAATTCATTTCTGAATGCACCCATCGGATAATAGCTTTGTTTTGACATTGACGTTTAATATTTCGATCAATAAACTCAGTCTTTTTCGAGTACCTCTACATAGTAAAGAATAACAAATTTTCGTTAGTAATGGCGGCCTTGTATGTCAACTATAAGTGTAATTAAATAAATAGAGACTTGTTCAAAACAAATTATTGTATATAAAAAAAAATGTAACAGTCAGTGTAATAAGATGTTCAGTGAATTCAGAAAACTACATAATGCAAGCAATCTGAAAGTACAATGTTTTTAAATATTTCCGAATGTTTTATTAATTCATAGGTTTATAAAGGCTGTATCTAGTTTAGTTCAAAAAAATAAAATAAAATATGTTTTCACATCAACCTAATACTGACGCTGAGGAATATGATATCTTTAAAACTGAAAACATTGCTCGATGGAGAGGATTACTTAGCCCTGCATTGAAAAAAGTATGTCTTAGTAATCCATGCAAAGAAAAATAAAACTTCAATTTCTTTTTCACGTCATTAAAAAAATAGGTTTTAGAACAAGTGCATCCGCGCTTACCGGCCCAAGAGGATGCATTGTTATTTGTGGAAACACTTTGCCTTCGCATTTTGAAAATGCTTTGTGGAAAACCATCGCCTCATACTATTCAGGTTCGTTTGTTTTTACTACTATCTATTATTTCTATTTTATTAAAAGATTTATAATATTTAAATGGATACTAGAAATAAATAGCAATTCCTTTAGATTAAAAACAAACAATCAGTATTATTCGTAGAAGTGTTTCATATTTATCATACTCAGGTCCAAAGAATTCCATTTCTCCTCCAACTTGGTGAAAAAACATCTGATTGCAGATTAGCACTGTTTAATTGTGACTGGTGCATGTTCGTGTCCGACCATAAAGTGAAATGATCATTATCAGAGTATGTAGTTTGTTTGGTGAGGGTTGTTGACCTACAATGATTTTTCTATTGCAAATCGCTGATGAATTGATTTTCTAATTTTTGTATAAATTGGATTGTAACGTCTGAAAGAGTACCACATACCTAGGTTGACTCATGCTCATATAACACAAAGCTGTTCCTTCCTCTGTAACATGTGTTGATCGTCTACCGATAATGGGCTTTTGAATGATATGGCAATGATCCGAGTTTGGAGTACGAGATGTACCATTATATACATATATGTACATATGTACATGCAATATTGTGTTCCGTATTTTAAGCATAGTTAATAGTAAGTAGTAGTGTTTCTATCGCACACAACAATGGTTGCAAAATATTGTAAGCATATTACAAAATATAAGTTAGCGAATAATTTTATTTTAAAATTGCTTTATACATATATAAGGTGGTTGTTTTAATGACATTTCCTTCTCTTATCAGCTTCCTGAAAAACTAAATCATCTGCGTCTGATTTAACGATCACACGCCAACAACTATTTGTTTTATTCACCGTTTGACTAATGATTATTTCCAGAAGTTATATAAATATATCTTATCCTTTAACTATAAAATGAACACCTCATTTCGTTAAATAAAAAAAAATTAACAAAAACTGATTCCAATTGTTTATGATGATGTCGTCGTTTTAACTTATTCATATCTAGATTCACTACTCTTGTTATAAAAGGTATTGATTTTATAAAATCTTAAGCGAGTTGATAACTGATCATTTCATTTCATTCAATAAATAAAAATAAATAAATCAGAAGCGTGTGAAGTACGCAAAATATGTTTCAAATGACGTAAAAGTATGCAGTGTTCAATGTCGGATGTTTGATTAGTTGCGATGGTGAAATCGGAACCAGTTTTTTTTTTTTTGGATACTATTATTAATTTCAGCTGTTCGATAACCTAAAAATGAATTTAAACATCGAGGAGGAGACACTAACTAAGAAATAATTACTATGGAGTCAGACCACGCGTAGACGTTGCTCAAGGTGATATTGAATAAGTTTTGAACGTAGACGAGTAGTAGATAGAAGACCAGGGCCCTATTTCAACAACCACTTTTCACTTTGCATTTTGCTATTTTTCACTTTAGCTTTGCAAATTTCGTTTCACCAAACGCAAATTTGCAAAGAGGAAATTATTCCTTTGCAAAGTTGAAAATGTTCCCTCTTTGCAAAATTCGTTTCACCAAACACAAATTTTTAAAGTGCAAAGCATGTTTTTGCAAAGTGCAAAGTTTTGTCAATTTGCAAAGAATTCGTCCATTTCGTTTGCACTTTACATTTAAAATCGTGAAAAGTTTTTCAATAATATGCAGAGAAAAAAATCATTTGCATTTGAGCTTTTGTAGAGAACAGTTGGTGATATTATTAAAAAAAAATATAATGAACCGTTTCGAAGCACTCTTTGAAGACGAAGAAGCTACAAATAATATAGAAAGGGTTCTAAAATTAGAGAAAATTTTGAAATTGGAGATCATTTTTCAACCCTGGAAAGCTTTCGTTTAACGAAGACTAGTATTGGACGTGTTTTGTCAACAATTGGACATAGGCTAAGGTTAGGCTAAGATTCTATGCACACTACGTTGTGTTGCAACCACCATTTGCTGGCCACTAAATACTTCGGAAATAGCTGCCCAATTTTTTGCTCAAGGTGGGTTCCCTTGTGTAGCTGGATGCGTTGACGGTGCGATAATAACATTGATGAGACATGGGAAGCATGCATTACATGCAATGAATCTTTCTATGCGATTAACGTAAGCTGGTAGTGAGCACGATGCAAGGGTATTAAGGAATTCCCGTTTGGCTGCGACCTTTCCCAAATGCAATATTTTTAGGAGACGGCGCTTATTCTTTAAGTGAATGTTTAATAACACCACTAAGAACAAATCCGGACGTTCCAGTAGAACAGCGTTTAACCAATAAAGTTATTATATGTACCATGGACGTTGTAATTCACAATCATGTCTAACATTTTGCATAATGACATGTATGCAGTGGAGGGTATCAAAGCATCGGCCAGGTCGATGATAAATTTTTTACTTGTTTGGTTTGTTCTGAACTTGGACGCTTTATTTTAGGATATTATGTTCAAAATTGCTCAAATTTCAGTTGAATCGAAATTCATAGAGTATTAGAAAACAATTATTTTAAGCCCCACGAATAATTTTACGACAATAAAACTTGCTCTATGTTACGTGTTGGGTGGAATTAAATGTACATAAATCATACACGCTTATGTTTTTTACTTTGCAAATTTGCAAAACACGATTATAAATGCAAAGTTCTCTTTCTAATTGGTGAAACACTTCGGCTCCAGGAAATAACCCCCCAACGAAATAACCCCCCAAATAGAAAATGAAATAACCCCCCAAAATTAGGCAATAATTTCACTGTGAAATTATACCCCAAATCGAACATGAAATTAGTCCTCAAAATGGTATGAAATAAGTCTCCAAGACGGTATGAAATAAGTTCCCAAATAAGTAAGAAATCGGCGCGGGCGCCCTTCTCTCGAATTAATATACATTTTTGAGACAATTGTAATTTGCGCAAATTATGAAATGTGCAACCCCCCTGCTTGGGTTTACTGTTGGATTACGGGGTGGGTGCGAGGTTTTTTTCTTATATTTTTTGTTGAATTTTCAAATTATTGGGTGGGACATATGGCCAAAAATCTCGAATTTACTTTTTATTTTTTCGAAATTTATGTACATTCGAGAAAATTCCTAGTAGCTTCTTGGATCCTAAGTGAAGTTACGTTTATTTAAGTTACGAAGGTATTAAAATTCACAATTTTGGGGACTAATTTCATACTTCAATTTGGGGAGTTATTTCACAGTGAAATAACTCCCCAATTTGAAGTATGGAATAAGTCCCCAAAAATCCCCACCTCCATACAAATTTTGGGGGGCTATTTCTTTTTCTTTTTGGGGGGTTATTTCGTTGGGGGGTTATTTCCTGGAGCCAAACACTTCTACTTTTCACTTTGCAAAAAAGTCTGAAAAAAAAGCAAAATGCAAAGTCGTGAGAACTTTGCATTTTTGGTGAAACACATCTCACTTTTACTTTGCAGGAATTATTTTTTTTTTGCAAAATTGCAAAGTGCAAAATGAAATAGTTGGTGAAATAAGGCCCAGCTGCTGCCAGAGCCCTGATCGGAGCATGCGATATTTTGCATCGGCAATGTTTGTTTTGAAATCCTTATTAGAGTTCACAGCGCCACATAATTCCGGTGTCATATTCGAATGCCGATGCATTGTAAAGTCCGTGCAGTTAAAATGACGTGTTCCCGATGGTTCTGGATATTTGGATTTGGGTGAACGTTGACAGTTCGTCACAATATTTGCTCCAGTTTTCTGCAAGGGAATAAAGAATTTCGTCAATGCGGTTTTCAATGCCACTATTCCTGCGAAATTATTTTTAATTGGACAACAGTAGGGGCAAGAGATACAGCTCAGAGAATTTGGCTTTTTGTAATGAGTTTAATACATCACACTTTGAATTCCAGTTTATCCACGAATCCGCGTCATTGTCTAGAGATTTATTCTCACGAGAACCATTTGCTCGGTCGCGAATAAGTTCAGCACTGTTACTTTGACACTTACTACCGCCTTTGGGTAGTACTTCGATCAACGAATCACATTTTAAAATATGCCCCCCACGTAAAAGTCGTTTAAGAACATTTTTCCGACCCATTCGAAAATGCATTCTTTTGCAATTGCTCCGAAATATGAACTGAGAACTAAGTGGATAACTGAAACGAGCCGATAATGATTTACACCAAACTATTCATTTTAATGAAGACTGGCGGAAAAACGAATGGTGGACAAAAGCTTAGATATACTAAGGAAAAAATGCGCCGAATCGCACCCTCTTAAAATTATAGTCACCGTACGGTATGTTTAACTTTTTTTTGTAGTAGATAAAGCTCTTTTCAATGAACATGGAAATAATTTGACATTTATGTTGCTATTGTGCGCTTTAAAAAAAGGCCTTTACTGTAACATTTAGGTAATTTTTGTGACATTAAAATAATTCAAAAGTAACGAATGCTGTTGAGATGCATGTATGTATTATTTTGCCCAACCGAAGTAGCAACGGTTTCCGAGGGTATTTCTTCGCTGGATCTCCACTCATTCGTGGAGTTTATGTTTACTCCGAGGTAGATGAACTCTTCAATTATTTCGAAATTGTTTCTATCAATAATGACGTTTTGTCCTAGAACTTGTTTGTGAATAGCAATTACTTATGCTATTGCTCGTTCATATCAAGGCCAAGAGATTTAGACTGTTCTTCAATCGACGTGAAAGCCTCTATCACGGAACTTTATAAACGACCGTTGAAAACCCCCATATTTGGCTATTTCTCCCAAAAAACGTTACATTTAAGTGTTTTATGCGAGTTTTCCATTTTTGGAACGAATGGCAGGGATCTACAGTTTGATGCCGAATCCAAACGGTTGATTGAGAAGCTTTTTTATGACAGTTATACTCTCGGATGTTTGCCAGACGTTCGCAAGAGTTGGCGCAGTTTAAAAAAAATGGAATCGAACTTGAGACCCCTCGCTTGGTATTCCAACACACTAACCACTTTTTCGAATGCTTTTTTTTTATTTTTTTTTTATAATAAACACGCGCTAAAGAGGTTGTGACTACTCTTATGGTGTAGTTCGAAGTACACAGCGCGGGCGTTAAGGAAATTGGGATAGAGAAGATAGGAGATTCCGATGCACATTGGTTTTAAATGTCTGTAAATTGTACCGAGGGGGAAAGACCGAGCTGGGCAAGGCATTCCACATTCGTGTTGTACGGCTTATGAAAGAATCTCTATATTTCATAGTACGACCGAAAGTAGGCTGGAGGGTAAACTGATGGGCATTCCTGGCTTGGCGAGTATTGCGGTTGAATTGTTGAAGGGGTGGAATGCAGCTGGCAATTTCATTTGAGCACTGTTTGTAAAAATAGCGATAAAACAATGAGAGACTTGCTACATTTCTGCGATGTTCGAGCGAATTTATAGAATTCGCTATATTTATGTCTCCAATGAGTTTTAAGGCACGATTTTGTATCCTATCCAGGAGGTGCAGTGAGGTTTTAGGGGCACCAGACCAGATATGAGAGTTGTACTCAAGTTTGGGGCGAATGAACGCCTTGTATATGGTAGCCAGATCAGAAGGGGTATAATATTTCTTGCACCTTTTAAGGAAACCTAGACATTTCGCAGCGTTCTTGGCGACTTCGTATATGTGGTCATTCCAACGAAGTTTGTCATGGACACACATACCGAGAGTGGAAAGTCTTTCGGTTTCGGCGATGCAAGTGCCATTCATGGATAATGGCTGAGGATTCTGGTTTCGCTTTAATGACAACAGACAGCATTGTGTTTTGGAAGCATTAAATTCCACTCTATTGGCTAAACCCCATTTTATAATGCTGTCGAGATCGGAATTTAATGAGCTTAACATACGTTGCCGTTCCAGTTCTACGGCCGAAGAGCAGGGACGTGAGTCTTGGAATGAATATGAGAAGCTGAGGGTGCTGTCATCGGCGAAGGAGTGGATTGGATTAGTAGTTACAGACAGGAGATCATTTATGAAAATGAGAAAGAGAGTCGGAGACAAAACGGAGCCTTGGGGAACACCAGCAACTATATGGTGAGTTTCAGACTTGAAACCGTCCAAGACAACTTGAATTGAACGGCCCGAAAGGTAATTTCTAATCCATTGAAGTAGAGACGCATCGATCCCATATGCACGCATTTTCGATAAAAGAGCTTGGTGCCAAACTCTGTCAAATGCCTTTGAAATATCAAGCGCAACAATCTTCGTTTCACCAGAGTGATGTAGCGATTGGTTCCACTTTTCGGTGAGATAAGCCATCAAATCACCAGTGGATCTGTTGCCACGAAAACCATACTGCCGGTCATTAATGAGTTTTCGTGATTCAAGATATTTCATGAGCTGACGATTTATCAGCGTTTCCATGACCTTAGAAAGAATGGATGTAAGTGCTATGGGTCGGTAGTTGGTGGGAGAAGAAGATTCGCCTTTTTTGGGGACGGGCCGGACAAATGCTGTTTTCCACCTTCTCGGGAAGAGTCCAGAAGAATAGGACAGATGGAAAAGCTTACGCAGTGGTTTTGCCAGCGTGGAAGAACACCTCTTCAGAACGATTGGGGAAATACAATCTGGACCAGCGGATTTATTTATGTTGAGGTCATGAAGTACTCTTGCACTGTACGAGTGCGAAAATGGATTTGTCCCATGGTGTGTTCGACGCTCTCAAGTACAGGTGGAGGCAAAGCGCAATCTGGGAGCATTGAGCTGGCTGCAAAATGTGCAGCAAGCAGATTGGCTTTGTCTAAAGAGTTGACAGCTGGAATGTCATTGTGAATGAGCGTTGGGATGGAAGGGGAGGCCGAATTCTTTATATTTTTTACAAACGACCAAAAGTTTTTACTACCCTTGGGACATTGTAGTATTTTTTGCCTCAACTTTTGGTCATACGAGAATTTTACACGCTTGATTATGGTATTGCAGTCATTTCTGGCTCGCTTGAACTTTTTTCGGTTTTCCTCAGATGGGTTGGTCTTATATGACCGAAAACTTAACTCCTTTAGTCTGATAGCCTCTTTACAGCTCGAGTCGTACCACGCGTTTTCTTTCGGTATGATACTCTTTATCCTGTTAGGAATAAATGATTTCATACCTAAGATGATAATACTAGACACCATATCAGCGGCGGCATCCACGTCGTTATCGAGGAAGCATAACGACCAGTTAAAACTCTTAAAGAAGTTGTTAAGTCCGCTCCAGTTGGCTTTCTCGCATTGCCATACGGTTCTTTTCGGAGATTTTTCTTTAACTGTGTGGTTGGAGTACGAGAAATTAGCTGATATGATGCAGTGGTCCGACGAGCCTAAAGGCGATAATACTTCTAAAGAGTATTTATCAGGGTGGGAGGTAAGAAACAAGTCCAGAGTGTTGGCATTCTGACCGTCAATATCAGGTACGCGTGTTGGCTCATTTACAAGCTGGGTTAATTGGTTTACCTCAGCGAAGATCTGAACATAAATACCTTCGGGTGTTGTCTGTCCAGTATGTCGAAGCCAGTTAGAATTGTGAATATTGAAATCGCCCGCAATGACAATTTCAGTATTAGGATACAGGGAGACAATTCTTGTAATGGAGTCAGACAGCGCATCAAACTCGTTAAAAGTCGAGTTGCTATCTAGATTAGGGCTTCTGTAAATGAAACAATAATGAATGATTTGCCTACGGATGTGGAATTTCAGCCATATGAAATTAAATTCCGAATTGGAACATTGGCCATAAGAACCTGGAGTTTGGTAGGCAATATCATCACGTACGTAGATGGCGAGACCACGGTGGAGAAAGAATAAAGGCACTAAACGATACCCAGGTAAATCAAACTCCGATTTATCAGAATTTACACCCACCTGGGTCTCGCTCAGTGCAAAAACAGCTGGTTTATATTTAGCAACGTAGACGTACACAAAACAGACACCAAAAAACACAACTCCGACGCTTCTAAGCAGGGCTGTGAAGTGAAAATCCAATGTTAGATTCTCAAATCAAACTGTCATAGGTGTTATGCCCGTATGACAATTTGCTTTGATCCACCAACAAAACTTTAACACACAACCCGCTATCCGCCAGATGTTGCTCTCACCCACTCATTGCAATTGCCTTATGTACAACAGTACAAGCACAATCGCTTGTATGTTGGCGGCCGGCGATTGCAAAGACCAAGAAAGTGCAACAGCAAACGAGTTGGAATGGGAGATGAGGGATTCGCCCACGCTATGGTGATTTTTTTTCCTCTTTTTTTTTTTTTTTGATTTTTCCTTTTTTCACAACACTTCACTGGCACTGCACTCTGGATGGATTAATTGCGCGGCAGAAGATCAGTGATTTGTTAACGGAATTATTAAGTTAATAATAATTAATCTTCGCTTTTTTTTTTGTTGTTGAAAAAACTTGTTTTTGGGTGTTTTATGCGCGACTTAGGGGGGAGAACGCCACGGCTGCACAAACGTGTGTTCGCGACGGGTTGCAATTCGGAACTTAATTGTGCGGCAAACAAATACACAGCCCTTACAACTTTGATGTAATTGTTGTTTATAAAATTTACAAATAAGATTGGTGCCTAAATCCTGAAAACATATTTGAGGAACTTTAACAAAAACTTTTTCCTAATGAAACGCCAATAGCTTTTTTTGAAAGACTTGTTTTGTAAATGAAAAAATTCCAAAGATATTGAAACAAACAATTTTCACTGGCAAATATAGCTTCGGAGGATTGATCGATTATTCAACAGCATTTCAAAATAACACACATTTATTTCATTCTCGATCGTCATGCTCAATTTTGAATCATTTAGTTGTGAACGGAACGAATTGTTGTTTATAAAATTTAGAAATGAAATGCGTGCCTTTGGTCTTCTGTCCTCCTACGTCTTGTAGAGAGAATCGGGGGCAGTTTATCCTCGGATAAGGGAAGGGTGACCGAAATAGTCTTCCCCCGCCTGTAATCCTCAGACAACTCCTTGAAGAGATGAGACTGGGGTTGACTATTGGACAATATTTCTTCGGATGTACGACGGGTGACCGAAACAGCGGGCCCCTCACTTTACCTTGGTGCAGGGAAATAACTTCACGGGCAATAACTTCACATGGGAAATAACTTCACCTCGAGTGGGAAATAACTTCACTTACAAAAAGTGAAGTTGTTGCCCACTGAAAGTGAGCAATAACTCCACCGTAAATTTTGTGAAATTATTTCCCACCTACAATTTGAGAATTTGTTGATTCTAACTGGAAAACAAAATCAAATTATTTATAAGTAGTATAGCTAATTTATTTAACTTTGCATACACCCAAACTCGCAACTACGCCCACCCCTAAACAGAGACCCCAAGCCGGGGGGTTGCAGGGGGGCAGCATGCCCCCCCATACATTTTACACTGTTTATGAATATTAATTGTAGGCTGACATACCTATGTCGCGGCATGTTAAGAGAAATTATTTCCCACAAAAAAGTGAAGTTTTTGCTCACTTTCAATGGGAAATAATTTCACATAAAATAAGTGAATTTATTTCCCACTCGAGGTGAAGTTATTTCCCATGTGAAGTTATTGCCCGTGAAGTTATTTCCCTGCACCATCTCGTCGAAATGACGTGAACCGGTATACGCCATCGGGGATAATTATAGATCGGCCATTACGTTATGTTATGTACCTTACTTGAGTCTTAATAAGGTTGGTCAAGAAGATGACCGGTCGACAATATGCCTTCGGATATGCGGGTGGTGACCGTATCGGTTAGACCCTCGCTTTTGTCCTCTGGCAACTAGGGCCTTACTAAATAAAATATAAAACTAAATGTTGGTGCAACAAGTATGTAGAAAGCCGAAGCCTAGCATCTCCCAACCATTCGTTATGTGGCAGTTTTTCAATTTCGGGACGAATGGAAGGGATTTACAATTTTATGCCGAGTCCAAACGGCTAATTAAGCTCGTTCATGGCAGTTATACTCTGTTGAAGTTGTCAGACGTTCCCGAGTGGAAAAAATTGTCCGTGAATCGAACCTGGTACCCCGTAGTAGTCCAACATACTAACCACTAAGTCACTGCGCCGACCTTACTAATAATATTTTTAACCTTCACACTAAATATTTTGTAGGTCAAAATGGTTAAATTGATATGGAAAATACCGCCATTACGAGTTACTAAAATTTAGCCTGGACACGATCATATAGTCATTGCCTGTTCCGTATGCACTCGTTGCAGGCAATGTTTATACTGGTCGAATGGTTGCTGCTGCGGCCTCTTCCTTCTTTCTTTTCTTTGTCGGAGATTGTTACTATCCGATGGAGCACTCAGACACAACTACTGGTCCATTGTACTAACAAACAGACACCTTACATTATAGTACGTATTTTTACCGTCTTTCGAAGAATTGATGAAGAGCTTAGATGTTCGGCACTCACCACATCTGCAACAATATCCGCCAAAGGCGGGACAGCTACAGAGGAAGTGTTCCGTTGTCATCTCCACAAGTTACAGGACAGACGGTGTTGTCGCTCAAGCCCAATACATTTAAGTGTTTCGCAAAAAGCTTGGTGGCCCGAAAGGACCCCACAGGCAGTCTGCAGTCGATGCACCTAAGAGACAGAAGGAAAGACGCGAACCATTTACAGATGTCCGGACGCCGGTCGGCATCAGCTGGCTACAACCATGTTTCAGCATACTCGGATAAATTCCAATGGAACCCTCAAACGATGCAATTGCATATTTGATAGCGTCATCCGTGACCACTCTGGACTAAAAATCTCCGCCTTTGTCTCAGTGTAGGTACCATCAGATTTTTGGAGCGATTCCAGTTTACTCGGTCTGTCTAACTTTAACAAGCCTACTGGTTGCACTTAGTTATACGACCTCCTCACAAAATTTCCTATAAGAGTCGTCCTTCGATTTACGAATCAGTCTCTTAAATCTGTGGTCGGACAGTCTTGGAATTCCTGTTGGACAGGTAACATCGGTTACCTGCTGTCTCCTGGCTGTAACAAATGCAGGTCTACAACCCACATTGTTGATGGTGATGTCAGGCGATAAGGTTAAGTCCAGAAGATGATCTCCTCGTATATTGCATTTGCTGCTTCCCCAAACAGTGTTTTGAGCATTAGTATCGCAACATAAGATAATACCTATCTTTTTGGACTCGTATTACTCTATGAGCTCAACAACAGCATTTGGTGCGATTTTTCCACACCCATGGTTCCTGGATGGATGTTTTGCAGTTTTTTATTTTACGGACAGCAAGCCTTCTGCTTAAAAGAGCAGTAGCAGCCTTCCAGTGCTGTATGTTAATCTGAGTATACAAAAGGGATGCAAACTGATCTGACAATATTGTCTGATCGCCAAATCGACATTTTTTTGGGTTCTCTTAAGCAACGGCGGCTATCAGCTAGGTTCCAGAAATCAAGTGAAATTAAATCGGAATCGAAATTGTAAATCGAGTGAATTCATTTTCAATGTTCTGCATTTCGACCGATTTGGTTACTCCGAATTTTTTTTGAAATCACTTTTCGTGAAATTGAAAACAGCTCTCAACTGTCATTTTGGATAAATTGTTTAGATAAAATTGTCTGTTTGTAAACAGTTTTGTTGTTAACGGGTTTTAAAAGATTGATAACAAACAGATAGATGAATCGTGCCCTCCAAATGGTACTGCAAATTGCCTCCAGGGCAGTATTTTTATGTTTACCCCCGTTTAAAATTTATTTTTATTGAAATGAACTATCATTATACCTCTCATCTCAGAAGGCCCCCCAATTGTCCCATTCCCATAATTTTCGTCGTCGCATATCGTCTTGTAAGTATAATCCTGTACAGATGTCCTGTACTCATATACATGTTAACGATTTCTTCGTGTGCGCCAAGCCTGTCTCGATATCAGGATTGGGTGTTTGCATTTGCTTACAAAAGTTGATTTTTTACTTACATTTTGGATTGCGGCTTTTGGTTTTCACTATTTCACATCGAATGACCAGGTCGATTTGAAATCACTTGTGGAACACAACAATTTCACGTCGTTCGATTCCGAAAAATTTTAAATCGAAATCGATTACAGTGAAATGTAGAACACAAAAATTGTTTTTCGATCGATTTCAATTTCATTTCGAGTGAAAGTTAAATCTGGAACCTAGCTGTATGTTCTCTTTATTTCGCACCAATTTCTGTATGGTTAGTGGTTTAAGGTCGACACGCCTAAACTTTTCCACTGTGCGAGTGCGACAGTGTTTTAAGAAATTCCTCATGACGAAATGGTAAACATTGCTGAATATTTTAACGTGTTGATGTAATTGGTAAGTTTCACAGCTGCTGAAACATAACAAATGGAAAAAGTATCATTTATATCTAGTCGTCCTTTAGATAATAATAAATGAACATGCACAGCCAACTAACCTAATCAACGTTAATTTATGTACAAACATATTACTAAAAACCTATTATGGACTGCCGGTAGCCAACTTCTGGCATTTTCCAAAACAACGAGGTGCTTACAGCTAATCATTAAAGAAATGCATGCTGCAAACTTAAATTTTCATTAACTAAAAAAGCTACATCTTGTCAATAGACATTTAAAATAAGTTCAAATCTCATGTTATAATTAGTATAGATGTAACTAATTATAACATGAGATTAAAATATAAAACTTCGCAGACTAAAACCTATCGCTTTTTTGTTTCCGTTACTTGAGTAATTTATATTCAGTGTATGGTTGGGTGTGCATGAATCGGGTAGACGCTGATTGGCATCAACCTGGCGGTGCCCAGCTGTTGTAACTTTTCATACATATCAACTTTGCTTATTTTACTTCCCAGTGGTAACCACCGGGTACTGGTCTGCCCATACGGGCGTGACTTGCTGAGCTTATAAGCGCGAGTGTTGAACAAGAAGAAAATATCAACACTATAATGCTCTGTCGGAGGCCTTAAACTGCTTTAAATCAGACCTAACCGCCATCCAAGAAGTACGATGGGATGGACCGGGCAAGAAGAAGATGAAAAACCGCGATATCTATTATGGCGACTGCTATCGGCAACAAAAACAGCGCTTATTTGGATGTGGATTCTTCGTTGGCGGCAGACTTAGGCAAGAAGTCTTAAGTTTCAGCTGTGTGAACGAGCGCCTCGCGACAATCCACATCAAGGCTAAATTCTCCGACATTAGCCTTATATGCGCCCATGCCCCCGCGGAGGAGAAGGGAGACGACACCAAATGTTCTACGAGCTCTTAAACAAGACATACGAGCAGTGCCCTAACTATGACATTAAAATTGTCCTAGGTGATTTTAATGCAAAGATAGGAAGAGAGTGCATCTTTGGTAGTACCGTCGGAAAGTACAGAGACGCCGCCTCTGATGTGCTTGGTTTCACTCGACCACCGAAACAACGAAAACTCCGTTTCGACGACGAGCGCCGGCAAGCACATGCAGCGAAACAAGAGGCATACAAGGCGGCGCTGCAAAAAAGTACTAGAGCTGCTCGTGAGCTCTACGCGCAGAAAAGAAGAGACGAACACCGGCTTCTCAGGAGAAAAAAAACTAGAGCACGAGAAGCGCGCGATCGAGGAAATAGAGAGATGCTGTAGCAGGAATGAGATTCGGAAGTTTTACCAGAGGGTAAAAAGAACCTGCCAAGGCTACAGAGCCCGAACCGAAGCCTGCAAGGACGAACAAGGGAACATCATAGCAGAATCGCTGTCGATGCTGAGGATATGCATGAACTTTAATTCCGTCCACCCAACCTGGACGAAGTGAAGATAGCCATATCTAAGCTTAAGTCCAACAAAGCCGATGGCCTAACGGCCGAGCTATTCAAAGCGGCAGGCGATGACTTGGTTAGGAGCATGCACCAACTCATCTGTAAAATATGGTCGGAGGAAAGTATGCCCGATGAGTGGAACCTCAGCATTGTTTGCCCGATCCTCAAGAAAGGAGACCCTCTGAACTGCGCCAACTACAGAGGTATTAGTCTTCTTAATATCGCCTACAAGATCTTATCTGCAACCTGATTGGTCACTATCAGTGTGGCTTCAGGCCAGGAAAGTCTACCGTCGACCAAATATTCACACTGCGGCAGATCTTGGAGAAAACCCAGGAAGTCCAAATCGATACCCACCACCTTTTCATCGATTTTAATGCCGCCTATGACAGTATTTATAGAGACGAGCTATACAGAGCAATGTCTAGTTTCGGCATCCCTGCCAAACTCGTCTGTTTGTTGAGGATGACAATGGAGAATGCACGCTGCTCCATCAAGGTTGGTAAAGAACTCACCGAAACCTTCGATGTCAAAAAAGGGTTTAGACAAGGCGATGCGCTATCATGTGACTTCTTCAACACCATTCTTGAAAGAATAGTTCAAAACTCGAACGCTAACACCAGAGGCACTATCTTCCAAAAGTCCGTCCACCTACTCGCCTACGCCGACGACATCGACATAATCGGCAGAACGCAGCGTGATATCACTGGCGCGTTCGTGAGTATTGAGACGGAAGCGGTGAAAATGGGTTTGGCGGTCAATGAAGGCAAGACAAAGTATATGCTGTCATCAAGAAAAGACACCCAACACCGACGTCTGGGTCAGAATATCTCTATAGACAGATATAACTTTGAAGTGGTAAAGGACTTTGTCTACCTTCGCTATGAACTCAGACAATGACACCAGCGCTGAGATTAGACGAAGAATAACTCTTGCCAATCGCTGTTTCTTTGGGCTAAGAAAGCAATTGAGTAGCAAAGCCCTCTCTCGAACAACTAAAGTGACCCTCTATAAGACCTTCATCATCCCAGTCCTACTTTATGGGGCAGAGGCATTGCCTCTATCAAAAGCGGATGAGGTTACTCTTGGTTGCTTCGAGAGAAAAATTCTTCGAGTAATTTTCGGTCCCGTCTGCATAGACGGTGAAGGAGATACAACGACGAACTGTACGGGCTCTACAGCGACATCGACCTAGCCAGGAGAGTGAAGGTCCAACGACTGCGGTGGCTGGGTCATGTAGAGAGAATGGACTTGAATGCTCCGGCCCGGAAGATCTTCGAATCCACACCCGAGGGACGGCGCAGTAGACGAAGAACGCGACTCAGGTGGCGCACGCAAGTGGAAGGGGACCTTAACCAACTTAGCGTGCGAAACTGGAGACAGATGGCCAAAGATCGTGCTGGCTGGAGACGCTTGTTGGTTTAGGCCCAGGTCCACCCCGTACTGTAGCGCCACCTTAAGTAAGTAATTAAGTATGGTTAAAAACTTGTAAGGTACTTTTGGTCATCCCGGAAAAGTATATAAAATATCAAATTTCAGGTCTCTACACCCCATAAGCGCTAAGTGGTTTTTGTATCTGTCAGAGGGTTGTTTGCAGAGGACAAATTGGTTATTTTAAAGACTGATTGTTGTTAAAAAAAATCTTCACAAGCCTGGAAGGTTATTTTATGAAAACTATCTTATAACTACATATTTATCTTTAATACAGGTTTTTTAAATAAATATTTTGATCAGAATGTACTATTTTTTTTTTTGTAGGATGTAGAGGAAAAGGTTAAGAAGACGTTTCCTGCCCCAATTGATTGTTGGGCACTAAATGAAGCAAAAGAAAGCATAAAAAAGAAGAGAAAATGTGTTCTTCCTGTTGATCGAGTACATGCATTACTTCAAAAGGTAAGTTTTTCGTTGTTATAAAAAGAGCTAAGTATCTCGGTCCATCAACCCGTTGTTAATCGTGTACATATGTTTTAATCATTTTCAAGCCAATATCAATATCATAGTCGTTTGGCAAGAGTTATTTTTTCTTCAATTTCTGCTAACAGACTTTCTTTGACGTTCTGTGCAATTCGTTTATGTTGTGTGTTTGCCAATAGCGATCCTTTTAACAGAGGAGAAGCACCTACGGACTTTCCCTAAAGCATTCTATATCTATATTCCTGCAAAAAACTAAAAACATTTGCTTTGTCGAAATACCCTTTGTCTTCTATGCTTTCCTAGAATTTTGCATCGAGTGCGTGCTATGCCATGGCATTGACAGACTATGTGTGTGATGTCTTCTTCGACACCTATGTCGTTAAAGAATCTGCAGAAATCCTTGTCCTAAAGTCACAGTCTTTTGGTATGCTTACCGAGAAGACTGTTCCCAGACAAAATTCCCGTCGCTGTTTTCGGGTTTGTTCTGCTTAGTTTAAGAATTTCCTTAGTGCGGTTATGATCTATTTCCAGCCAAAAAGCTTTGGACATGGATGGATGGCCGATTATTATGCCCCTCATCCATTGCAGGTTTAGGTTTGCAGAGTATATTCCAGGGCCCGTCCCCTCCGTGGTGTTTGACGTGGCTACGTAAGTAGATATTTGAAGGCTAAAACAGTAAGATATAATATATCTTTTAAGATAGTTATAAAATGAGTAGTTGGTTTATAAGAAGCAAAATACGTAAAAATTGAATATTATAAGAATATAAACGGCTGATTCAAATTCACAAATAATAACTTGTTACATGAGAGTTATATAAAACAAGTTACAAAAAAAAAAAATACGAAAATTCTATATTTACAAGGAACAAGTAAAATTACCTGGCAGACAAGAAAGATTTAAAGTAATCCATAGACAGCACACCTGTGTACTTACCGGTAAGAAAAAAGCAGAAAGAAGATATATCGAGCTGTATTGTTATAATAGGCAACATTAAGTTTCCGGCTACTAATCGAGTCACAATTTCCAAAAACTTGGCAATCGTATATTAAAATTGGTATATATTAAGGTCTTAGGTAGGTAGGTAGGTATATGGGTGCTCTTGTGGCAATTTGCCACAGCTTCACTTAGACTTAGACCATCAGTTGGGTCCATTGTGTCCAGTTACGGGAACCATCCAGTGTGAGCCACTTTAGGGACCGGTGCCATCTTTCGATCATCCCGTTGGCCTGAGGGTGATACGCTGTATTGCGGTTCTTCTTGAACCCTAAAAACTTCCCTAGCTCCTCGAACAACCTTGACTCGAACTGTCTGCCCTGATCTGTGATGATCGTAGAGGGCACACCGAAGCGCGGAATCCACTCCCGGCAAATCGCACCGGCGACGGTCTCCGCACTTATGTCAGCGAGGGGTATGGCTTCTGGCCAGCGAGTGTATCTGTCGATTATGGTCAGACAGTAACGCCAGTTCTCGGAAGGGGGCAGAGGTCCAATGATTATTATGCAGTATCCCCAGCCGTTTCGCATGTACGCCTATTGCACAGTGTCCAGTAATGACCCCCGTGAGTATGCGAATATCTTTACGGCTTAGTGTGATCATGAATTTAGATCTCTTTTTACTCAATTCTGGCCACAGTTGTTTTGTGTGCCTACAGGTAATGAGATTGGTCCAGCGTAGGTTAGTTCTACTCCAGGATTCAATGTTAATCTTCCTTGCAAGCGTGCTGGAATTTCAGAATTCGGCATTATTTCACAATGACAAAGTGAAATAACGCCAAACATTGCTTGTGAAATAAATCCGAAGCAAATGTTTCCACAATTCGGCATTGAATATCGAACTATTATTTTTTTAAATTCTAAATGCTGAAAAAAATAGAATGGTCGAGAATTTTTACTTATAATAAATAGTTAAAATACTGGTTAAGTCCTCGACCATTCTATTATTTTCAGCATTTAGAATTTGAAAAAATAATAGTTCGAAATTGGGGCGAATTTTGAACTATTAATTAAAAGCTTAAGTTTAGCCAATGCTATGAAGGGTAGTCCCTTCAGAATTTGGGCAGGTATAAGATCATAACCTGGCGATTTTCTTTTAGAGAGCTTATGAATACATGTGCTGATCTCATTAAGTGAAACGTAAGTGATTAAGTCTTCACCTATCCTATCAAATAATTCAAGACGTTCGTTTGCCACACTTTTGGGTCGCCGATCCATTTCCCATCCGTCTTTTTTAACGGGGGATCTTGCGTTTGAGGTCTATTTAAATATTTGGCAGCCTTCCAAAGTCAGTAGGCTGTGACTTTGTCAGCAGTTAAATTGCAAAGATATTTAGTAAGAGTTCTATATTTAAACTCATTGATACTTTTTTTAAGTTTATTGTTAAGTCTATTGAATATAGTTTTATCGCCGGTATATATTGTCATTTGCCATTTTCTCCGGGCTCTTCTCTTTTCTAATATTAGTTCCCTAATTTCTGTGGGGTATTTTACTGATGCTTTTTTACGTTGCTGAATAGTTGGTGTTCTATCTTCTGCCGCCTGTTGTATATCGGCAATGAATTGTTCCACTTCGACGTCAATATGCCTTGTTGTGGCCAGTGGAGCACTAAGGTTTATAAAACCTTCGAGTATTTTTTTTAAATTACACCAGTTTGTTCTTTTGCTGGTAAGTCTTTCATTGTTTATCTGCTCTACTGACATGCCATTGACCGTTAGGATTACAGGTGTATGATCCGACGACAAATCATCACTGTTTTCAACTCTTACTTCATTTCTATTGATTCCTTTTGTTATGAAGAAGTCAATAAGGTCTGGTATTTTTGCTGAGTCGGATGGCCAATAAGTAGGCGATCCAGTCGAAATAAAGTTCCAATTAAAATTTTGCCCTGCTTTGTAAAGCTTCCTGCCTTTCGTCGTTACTAATCTGGACCCCCAATAGGTGTGTTTAGCATTGAAGTCACCTCCAATGATAAAGTTAGTACCTAACAGTGGCGTGGCGTGAACATTATAAAATGGGAAGTCGAAGCAAAAATTTATCATATACCTATAAATCTAAAAAAAACCTTAGACCTGTGACCCTGTGCAACTTGAAACAAAATCATACATTGCACATTTGCAAAATCGTTTTTAGAGTACCTATACTAAATTCACTTATGTAAGTCATGCAATGCAATCTGCCAACTGAATTTGTAAACCAAAACACACCCTTACCTACCTCAACATACTACCTGCAATTATTCACACAAGAGACAATAAGAAAAGAAGAAGTAAAAGAAATTCGAATAACTCGGAGAAAAGCGCGTTATTTTCTTCATATCATAGCCAAACAAACACATACGATATACCCAAAACACAACCCAATGGCCAGTGGCCATGGCCAGTACCAGTACTCAGCTCTGGGAAGAAAAAAAGAGATACAAACAAATGTTCACTCAGATTCGGCAGTCAAAATGAAATTTGTGAGAGCTTATAACTCGAAGAAAGCGGGTTATTTTCTACAATGGGGGTTGAACAGAGAGGTGTCAGACTCAGACAAAGTACTCAGGGAAGAAAAAAAGAGATAACAAGCAAATTTTCTCTCAAAATGTACTAACGGGTGATTTTTTAAGAGGTTTAGAACTTTAAAAAAAAAAAAAAAAAAAATTCGAAAAAATGAATGAAATATTTATTTGAATTGTTTGTTTTTGTTTGTTTGAACAATTTATTGCAATTTAATGTTTAAAGATAATTTCATGCAAATGTTGACCGCGGCTACGTCTCAGGTAGCCCATCTGCTGAGTCCAATTTTGGCATACTCTTTCACACATATCGGCCGGTATCTCACGAATGAATGCATGGATGTTGGCTTCCAGTGCGTCAATCGAAGCGGGCTTGTCCCTATACACATTAGCCTTGACATACCCCCACAAAAAATAATCTAATGGTGTCAAATCGCACGATCTAGGCGGCCAATTGACCGGCCCGAAACGTGAAATTAACTGTTCACCAAACTCGCCTCGCAATTGCGCCATTGTTTCGCGTGCTGTGTGGCATGTGGCACCGTCTTGTTGAAACCACATATCATGCAAGTCAAGAACTTCCATTTCGGGCAAAAAAAAAGTTTGTTATCATTGCTCGGTAGCGTTCACCATTGACAGTAACGCTGCGATTCGCATCATCTTTGAAGAAATATGGACCAATAATGCCGCCGGCCCATAAACCGCACCAAACAGTGGCTTTTTCGGGATGCATTGGTAGCTGTTGCAATGCTTCAGGCTGATCTTCACTCCAAATGCGGCAATTTTGCTTATTTACGTACCCATTCAACCAAAAATGAGCCTCATCGCTGAACACAATTTTTCGATAAAAAAGCGCGCGATGAACATTTCGAACCGAGCACGAATTTTGATAGTAAAATTCAATAATTTGCAAGCGTTGTTCATTTGTAAGACGATCCATGGTTAAATTGCAAACCAAACTGAAGCTGTTTGACAGTGACACAAGGTACTAAACACACGTCAGCTGTCAAAACCAGTGTTGCCAAAACCAAACCAGCTAAAAAATCACCCGTTATAAAGTGAGAACTTTAATAACCCGACATATTTTGGGTTACCTTCGCTTTGTCGCTACGAGACGATGACGATGTTGTATGAAATTGGATACACACACAATTTTTATATGAGTGCTTTTGTGTATACCATTTTGTGAGTATTCAAATTCATTTGGTAGTGTTTCATGTATGTTCGGTTTTTGGTAGACAGATAGTGTTACCTGGTGGAGATTTCAAAAGGTAACTCGGTAGGAATCGAGTTATATGGACGCCATGCCACTGGTACCTAGAGCTCGAAAAAGGTTGTTAAGATCTTCATCTGTAGGCGAATGTCTAGGTGGACAGTATATAGCAGCTATGTGGCACTGTCAGAAGGATGGGGAGAGTGGTAACAGAAGTACCCAGGAATTCTAATTGTTGTTCCCTGTTTAAAGTGGGTTTCAGAAATCAGTCAGACGTCAATGTCTTCATTGCGTAGAAATACCTGAAATTCAGAGATGTGTTGGTGTAAACCATTTGCATTCCAGGTTGCGACTTTTAGGTTTTTAATCATTGTTATTTTGTTGATTGTTTCCTTTGGAAACTTCTTTGCTCAGTAGCTTAATAACTTTATCTTGATTATCCAATCTTTGAATAATAGTAGAAAGCATTTCCTTTACTGATATTTCTTCTTCTTTACGTGCATTTTTCACAATTTGGGAATATGATGTGTTATTCACAACTGGTGTGTTTGTTATTATAGCAATTGGTATTTTGTCGACTTTGCTGTTTTCGACATTTACCTGTTTCTTGTTTGTTTTTTAGGAGGGTTCTGTTGGTGTTTGGCAGTACCTCTCTTTTTCTTATCTTGATATTCTTTTGCTGCCGGACAGCCTCTATAATTAGCTGGGTGGTTTATCCATGACAGTTGATGCATTTTACTTTCTCATCTTTTTTTTTTGTGGACAACTATCTGTTGGATGTTTTCCTTCACATTTAACACACACAAAATCTCTTTTGCAATAGCTTTGCGTATGCCCGAAAGCTTGGCATCGTTTGCATTGAGTTATAGAGTTGGATTTTCTTCGAAGAGGCTCAATCTAGACAACAATATTCATTATTGATTTAATAGCGTACACCTTTTCAATATGCATGTGTTTTCTTGCAAGCTCATCCGCCTGTTCATTACCTGGAATGTCTATATGCCCTGGTACCCAGCATAAGGTCACCGCATTGGCTTGTGATATTACGTCCAGATTTTTCTTGCAGTCACATACTGCCCTTGACTTCACCACGACTGACTCTATCAGAGAAAATAGTGATTTGTTTACCGACAATGTGCCTTCTCTTAAGGCCTTTTGCCGCTTGGGTGATAGCGTCTACCTCTGCTTGAAGGACACTGCAATCATCGCTAATTCTGAATGATTCTCGTAGGCCCAGTGCTTCGCTGAAGATGCCCGCGCCTGTACCGATGTCCATCTTAGAACCGTCGGTGTATAGGGCTAGCTCATCTTCTACTGTTACCTCTTTGTTCACCCATTCGCTTCTGTTTGGAATTCTAGTATTGAATCTCCTGTCCGAGAGTGGGGGGTAGATAGTCTGTGGACACCTTCTCTTTCGCCGCCCTCCATTGGGATTCGATGGATGCGTGCCCGTAGGGTTTAAATGACCATAGTCCAGACTCTCTTAGTCTGATTGCGGTTTTCACCGCCTTGTTGCTGCAGTAAATATCCAGAGGGATGAGGTTTAGCATCACCTCCATAGCTGCGGTGGGGGTGGTTCGTAAGGAACCCGTTATCCCAATGCATGCTGCCCTTTGTATTTTGGTTAGGCTTGAAAGATTGTATTTCTTCTCAATAGCCTTCCACCACATTGCTGTACCGTATGTTAGGATGGGCCGCACTATAGCTGTGTATAGCCAGTGCACCACGTGCGGCCTGAATCCCCATGTGTTGCCGAATGCTCTTCTGCAGGGATATAGTGCCACGTATGCCTTTTTGACGCGATCCTCTATGTTTCCTTCCAGCTGAGCTTGGAATCTAAGATTACTCCCAGATATCTTGCTGTTTTTGAAATTTCAAGGTCTACCCCGCCCATCCTTGGGGGATTGAAGGCGGGGATCACCCTTTTTCTCGTAAACAGGAGGATTTCCGTAACTAAGTCTTTCGCTGAGATCTGGAGTGAATTTACCTGGAACCAGAATAACGACATCGCCTGTGTATGCGCTCACAATGAGAGCCTTCCGCTTCCAGTATTTTTAGCAGTTCATCAACTACGAGGAGCCATATGAGCGGTGAGAGGACTCCACCTTGAGGTGTTCCCCTACTGACCTTCCGCTAATGCTCACGTCCCCTAGCTGTGACTTGATACTGCGTGTGCCTAGCATGAGTCCAATCCAGTTACATAGGCTGCTATTTAGGTGGGCTCTACGCAAAGCTGCTTAAGATTGCGTCCGCTTCGATGTTGTTGAAGGCCCCCTCAATGTCTAGGAACGCACTCAGTGTGTATTCTTTATGGTGTAGAAATTCCTCCACTACCGATACTACTCTATATGTAGCGCCGTGTCAACAGATCTGCTTTTCATGTACGCATGTTGCGATTTTGATATGTAGTTATCGCCGATCGCTTGCCGTACGTACAGATCAATTAGTCGTTCTATTGTTTTTAGCATGAATGACGACAGATTGATTGGTCTGTAGTCCTTGGCTGTGATGTGACTAGCTTTCCCTGCCTTTGGAATGAAAATCACTCTTACCTCACGCCATGCCCTAGGATCTAGGAACAAAGCATAGCCTTAGACAGCCCGTGTAATTGCATTTTAGCCATGGAGTAATAGCTTCCTCTGACTTCTGTAGCATTATTGCTCGAAAATTATCTATTCCCGGTGCGATTGTTTCCTGCTCCATTCACTCCCTCGTGCATAGTGTTACTGTATAGTAACTCTCCGACACATCTGTACATCCTGGGAAGTGAGTTTCCGTCAGTATTTCCAGCGTCTCTTTGTGTGATTCGGTCCAGCTACCGTCGCCCCTTCTGAAAGAAGATATCGGCATCGGTGCCTTTGAAAGGACTTTCCTCAACCTAGATGCTTCGGTTGAGGATTCAATGGATTCGCAGAAAGTTCTCCATGAGGTTTTCTTTGTGAATCTGAACTCCTTTTTAAGGATTCTAACGCTCTCCTTAGACCTTGAGCTTCGTATGAGTTCCGCGATCTTGGGACTCCACCAGGCCGCTTCTTCCCACTCGCTCCACTTTTCGGACAGGATTTTCAAATGATCGGGAGAGCACATCCGTTAAAGATTCGACTGCATCGTCTACTTCCTTAACAGATGTGAAATCTTTTACCGGGCAGAGGTTCCTGTAACTCTGCACCGTCTCGCCAAATACCTCCCAGTTCGTCATTTTAGGATTTCTGAACTGTTTTCTACCCTGCGAAACCATTTGAAAGTCATAGAGTATCCAGCAGTGATCCGATAGTGATGCCTTACTGGACACTCTCCAATTTGCAATTTGGACAGAATTGTTATGGGATTCAAAGGTTCGTCTAAAACTTCCTTTCTATTCACCGTAATAAAAGTGGGATCATTACCCCGATTACATATGAGCAGATTGGAGCAAAGAAGGTAATCAAACAAATAAGCCTCACCTCTACGTTTATGTCTGAGCCATCCCAAATAGTATGATATGCGTTAGCATCACAGCCTAAGAATAAGTTTTTCTTACCTTGTTCTGACGCCGCTACTAGCGCCTTTACCGGTTCGGGGGGGACTGATGTGTCGTCGTCGTTTAGCATGTATACTGACGCCACCCTACAGCTCTCGCCCTTGCCTCTGATCTCCACCACCGTCATATCACCTGTACTGAAATGAAGCAATATTAGTGCATGAAGTACTTTTTTGTCATAATACACGATCTTACTTTACCTTTGTTTTTGACATAAAGTATGTCGTATTTCCATGGTTCTTGGATTAGGGCCAGATCCAGCTGCTCCTCCTCGAGGAACTGCCTCAGGTTGCCTGAGGCTACCTTACTGTGATGGAGGTTGATTTGGACTACCTTTATGCTTTGATGTAGTCGCCTCCTTCACAGTCTCAGGCGCTCTTACATTATCCGCAGTCCGCTTCAAGAGCTTGAGGATAACCTCGCTCGCTGCAATTGATAGCGGCATCTGCATAGTCTTCTTCAATGATGCAGGTGGTTCATCAAATATGATGATGTACCTTCTTGCACCATTCTTCAGCTCCTCCTCGGACACAATTTCCCAATCACTCATCGGAATCTGGGGATTTTGTGTTTGTAAAACACTAAGGATCTCCTCACGTTTTACACCTATCTCAGGGATGGATATTCTACCCTTTGCCTTTATAGGGACTTCCTCTATGGGTAAAGCTTTCAGCATTGCTCCCTCCCATAGTTGAGCGCTGTTTAGCACAGTCTTTGCAAAGTCGTTGGATGCCTGGTCTTTGCAATCAATGTAGGTGATGCCCTTAAACCATCTCAACTTGCCGTAAGCGGGGGCCTTTGCACCTGTCTTGGCTCGGATGTGGGAGATAATCGCTACACCTAGTGCGTTCTCAATTATCTTCCCACATTCCGCAGAATACTGGCCACTTCATTTCCTAGAGTCCACGCCTAGGCCGGTTCCCCACGTAGGTGTCCTTTTGGGGCTACCCGTGCGTGCTTCGTTCCGCTTTGCCTTCTTCTTTGCGTCTTCTGGCGACCTCAACCTCTTCGAGGCTAGCTCTCTGTTACCAAGCCTCTCCGCGATAGGTTTCCTCTGCAGTCCACTCGGGCCCGGCTTACTGTCGGTCTCCTGGTGTTCCGTTTTTGGTACCTTTTTCGCTGAGGAGCTACGGTGGGCTTTGGGGTCTGTCTAGCGACATCGTCCCTCGCCCGCTTTGCTCCTTGTGGTGTGTTGTTTGAGCCTGACTTTCTGGTCAAAACTACCGCGGTAGATGGTCTATTAGGCTCAAGCCTCGTAAGAGCGTCTCTCGCGATAGTTTCCTTGGCCCATTCCAAGGAGGCTTGCTCCTTCTCTGTGAGCCTGCTGTGGTCTTTGGCGACGAGAATGCCATATAAATGTTTGGCCTTTAGGTATTCCCGTTCCCTTAACAGGCCTGGGGGCACCTTCTTCTTCTTCTTCGCCTTTTCTCCACCTGTTACCTTCAGGTCTTCGCCTGGGCACCTGAGGGAGCTCGTACTCGGCTGGTTTAACGTCCAACCTTTCATCCTTCGGCACGGTTTTTCTTACGCTCACGCCACCACTGGAATTAGGTTGGCAGTTCTTGGTTCGTCACTCTTCAAACAGCCTGTCTGCCATGGGTGACCCTTCAGACGACTTCCGCCTCCGACAGCATAGAATGTTGAATCATTGCGACTTAAGCCTCCGCACCACGTCAAGGTGCCTTAGCTAACAGGATCCGTGTTTTCATGGGAGTGAAGTATTGAGTCGTCCAAAGAAAACAAAGAATACCATAGTTTTATTAAAATTTATTTAATAAATAATCGGACCATGAAAAGAAAGATGTGTTCAAGGTTTTCCTTGAAATGACAATACATTTAGACTTCTTAGGGTTAATAAGAAGCGAATTCTGTTGCGACCAATCAGAGATTGTATTCAAATCAGACTTTATGCAGCTGACGCAGTGATCGATGGTGTCAGATGAACAGCTCATGTGTAGCTGAGTATCGTCAGCATACATTTCAACATATGAGTTACTGACGATGGAAGGCAACTCATTGACATGACATAAGAGTAGGGGTCCTAGGATGGAGCCTTGGGGAACTCTGCATGTTTTGGGAAGAAAGTCTGACATTCTACTGTTCACATACACTGCCTGCTAACGACCAAAAAGATAAGAAGAAATTAAATGCACAATATGAATATGACTTTTTTTTCGCTTAGTACATTTCCCAGTGAAGAGATTTATGTATCAATCATTATTCTGTGATTAGTATAACGGAAATAATAAGCAAAAATGTAATTATTTGAGACTTACATATTTCACAGATATGCGCAGGTCATTGCAATCAACAGCCCACCAGTGGAGTGCGGACACATCCACGTTTATCAGTTTTTTTCTCTCTCTTCTTTCTTTGTACTATGTAGCTATTGTAGTGTAGGTATAGTGTGATGTGTGAGTGCCTGGTTAATATTTTTTTAGTTTTTTTTCTTTACAGTTAGTTGTGTTTTTTTGGTTCTTAAATAAACTTTTTTTTTTCTATTTTTTATGCACCTTTGTGCTTTGCGTTGCTCTATTTTTTAAAATGAACTGAAGTATTCTAAATATGACTTGAGTAGTAGGGCGAATGTGGTTACGGTTGCCACTTCAAAATAAAGCTTGTGGCCAAAATTGAAAATAAAAATTACCAAATGTAATTAAAAACTACCAAAATAATTTAAATCCGAAATATTTGTAAACACTGAACAATCTGACGAAGCGCTATAAGTTGCATAAAAATTAAAGCCGATTTTATTTTTTTCATTTCGTAAACAAATTACCAAATTGCTTTAATGACAATGTGACCGAGAGCAAATTTAATGACCAAATTTGGTCACAAATGACCACCGTGAATGTGGCGCATGGAATTGAGAGAGATTGGGTATGACATGTAATTGAGATTGAGAGCACACACTCAATTGTGATCTAAAATGCGCTATAGGGATTCTACTTTGTATAGATTGCATTCCTTTACAGATTTTCATAATTAGGGCTATCGCAAATAAGTTCCGATGGAAATGTTTCCATTGTCAGCAAAGTAAATAGAATAGGAAACATTCCGGGGGAAATATTATTCCCGATAGAGGTAAATATATTCAATATAACCTTAAAATTAGTATTAGAATGCCGTAAGGAGCTGGCCTCGCTTGACCAGTTCAAGGTCACCCTGATCTGGGTTCCAGGTCATAGCAACGTTTACGGAAACGAACATGCTGACGAGCTGGCCAGGCAAGGCTCTGTCCTTCACTGTTCACTTGCGGAATTGGTTCACATAGCGCTCGGAGCAGTTAAAGCAAAGATCTCCTCAGAATTCCTATCGAAGGCAAACCTCAGATGGAGGAGGCTGACGAACTGCATCATATCCAGAAGGATGTGGCCAAACTACAGCAAGGAAAAAACAACCTACCTCCTAAGCAAATCACGTAAAGATATTGCCAGAATAACAATGATAATCACAGGCCATTGGCCAATAGGGGAACATGAAGTTAGACTAGGCAACCCACATAATACACACTGCCGTAGCTGTAATGACGCAGCCGAAAAGGAAACACTCACTCACTACCTCTGAATTTGTCCGGCACAAGCTAGGGCCAGACAAAGATCTCTTGGTAAACACTTCTTCGACTCCCTTGAACAGGTCTCGAAAAGAAGTATTAGGGAATTGATAACCTTCTTGAATTCCACAGGCTGGATCTAAAACCTCCTATTCGTTAATCTTAAACAACCAGGTCAAATAAGTTGTGGTAAAAAAACGGCACATGGTGCTACTTGGGTTTTTAGTTAAACCGCCACTCCTACCTACCTACCTTGGTGTAACACACGCATACAATTTTCTTTATAACTTACTTCGTCTTAAAAATTAAACTCTCGGACATCATCAGCACATAAAGTACATCTGAGCTCTTTTTACATGCCCAACCAAAAAGATATTCGCAAAACATTACAAATTCACTGGATTAATAAAATGCCGAACTTCTGGCACCAATACTCCCACCACTAATAGATTATCAACCCGGAAGGTTTGAGAACTATCCACACTCCCAATATGCCTAGACATAGCAGAGACACACTTGAAAATGTTTCCTGCGCCTTAGAAGGGGGCACTCCAACATAGCACACACCTACTTACTATCCATAACCTATGCACCAAGGAGCCACATATGAAATAAAGAAGCCCTCACCATTCATTAATAAAACATTTATTTCAAACAATAAAACATTTACCGATATACTAAAGCACCCTGCACAAAACAATATTAAACTTATTACAAAGGTATTAAAACTTATCAAACTAAACAGTCTTATTTAAGACTATAAGCACATATTGTCACAATAGCCGAAAGTCCTGGTAGCTAGCGCTTTGCATTAGAATGTAATTTATCTTACATTGTAATGTTTAATAAATAAAAAAATAAAAAAAAATATTTCTAATTGTCAACGTTGCATTTATTTTAGGATATTTTGCAATATAAAGTAGACAGCTCTGTTACTTTATTTCTTGTGGCTGTACTGGAATATATTTCGGCAGATATTTTGAAGTTAGCTGGAAATTATGTCCAAAAGATCAAACACTTCGAAATAACCCGTGAGGATATTGAAGTTGTTATGTGTGCAGATAAGGTAAGAAACAAATGCATGCCTAATTTATGTAACAGAAAAAGATATAATATGTAAACTGTCACAAAGTAACATTATAAAATATATTTGTTGTTCATAGGTGTTGATGGATATGTTTTCTCAATCGGACTTGAATAACAAAATCATTCCAAGTCCACTACCACCCGCTCCTCGAGCAAGTCTAACATACGAGGAAGTCGTCAAAGAACTTATACATGATGAAAAACAGTACCAGCGTGACTTACATATGATAATCCGTGTTTTTCGCGAAGAGTTGGTGAAAGTAGCTGCTGACACGAGGGAAATAGAACCTATATTTTCAAATATTATTGACATATACGAAGTGACGGTGACTTTGCTGAGCTCACTGGAGGATGTTATAGAAATGTCTCAAGAACAAAGTCCCCCATGTGTCGGAAGCTGTTTTGAGGAGTTGGCCGAAGCAGAAGAGTTTGATGTATATACAAAATATGCTCAAGAAGTTACTTCAAAGCAGTCTAGAGAAGCTCTCTCAACTTTACTATCTAAACCAGATGTATGTGTTGACCTAATATTAATTAATTGTATTATTGGGATTTATTTGCTTTATATAGGCTATGTCGTTAATGTCTGCTGGTCATGGATTTCGGGAAGCAGTTAAGTATTATTTACCAAAGTTGCTTCTAGTTCCCATATGGCATACATTCTTATATTTCGACTACATTAAATCGTTAATGCAACTGAGTCCTTCCCAAGAGGATAAAGAAAGTTTTGAGCAAGTTCAGGGACTATTAAGGCCATTACGTTGTGATCTAGAGAATATAGTTGCAAACTTACCTAAGTAAGGTTTTGGATATTCTTATTTATCAGCCATATCACTTGTATTTGTTTATATTTTAGAGAATCAGCCGCTCCTATTCACAGTCGTGCTCGACGACATCTTGCTATAGAAAAAACAAGAGACCTCCAAAATTCCGTAGAACATTGGGATAAAGATGTCGGTCAAAGTTGTAATGAATTTATAAGAGGTATGTCACAACTAAAAAAATAATTATATAATTTTTACTTACTATGGGAAGTGTTATACAAAGTAGACAGTTAGTTTATGTTAGGTAAGTGGGCTGTAGAGATATTACAAAATTTTTCACCCCACACTTAATATATATTCACTGTGATAATATGAGTGTCACACTATACTCTGTCCAGCAAAAATTGTCAGTACAGGGAAGATAGGATGTTTGTCTCTCAGTCTGGTTGCAATGACTTACATAAATCGGTCCCTCTTTAGAGCGAAAAAAATTCCGTTTATCTTGTTATTTTTCCTTAAGGGCCTAATCGCTTTATTTTGTTTTCCAACAAAAAAAAATTCTTAATACACAAAAACAAATCAAAACGATTGAGATAACAATACCTAGATTACTTATTTACATATTATTTTGTTAAAAAAATGATTACCCGTCAGTGCGGATCTTTGCGGAAATAGTAGCAAAAAAAGGATCATAAAATCTTTTCGAGGCATTTTTTTTACTGGGGAGGAGTGACCGGATTTGGTAACCTGACCTGCTTCGTCATTTCGATATTTCAGTGTGAAAATTTATTTGATGAAAAAATAGACAAATATGCAAAAATATATCAAAAATTCTAAAATATGCCAAAAATATGCTCTACAAAGTGAAATATGCATTTATACCATTTATACATGGCTGAAAATACGTACTTACTTCTGTATATTAAAATATTTATCACGATATCCCCGCGGCTGTGTGGCAGACTGGTTGTGGTGGGCTGTATGCGAATTTAGGAAAATTACAACAACAATTCCTTGGTATGACAGTGGTTTGGTTCTTATTTCAGTGGCCATTCTTGTGTTTGAATGCCGTGAGAGTATCTACAGGCACCACTGGTAGAAAAAAAGCTCCTCCAGAGTATAGGCGTTTTTCTTTTTTAGTTCAGAGCACAACCTGAACTGTTATACAAAAAGTTCGTGTTTCTTTTTTAGCTCAGATACTTCAGAGCTCGAATTTGTGTTTCTTTTTTCGTTCAGAGCATGGTCAGAGCGCGCTCTCAGAGCACTTTTTTTGCTCTCAGAGCAATTTTTATGTTCGTTTGGTACAGAAAAAAGCAATCTTTTTCAGATTTCAGAACACTTGTGCGAATCTAGATATTTTCTCAGATTTACCAATACAAGTGCGTTTGAGTTTGACAACTGATAGAGTTTGTTTGCATTTTAAGTGAATTTTTTTCTTCAGCAAAGAGAGGCTTTGCATCGGGTTAATCTATTTGTGTGAATAATTTATGTATAAATATTTAGAAATCAATCGGGACGGATATTTTTAATGTTTTAATACAAAATTTAACTAGTGAATGGAAATCGCTTAAAAAAGTGTCCAAGACTGCACATATTCAAATCGCACAAATATCAACACAAAAAAGAGCAAGTGACGTTTTTATGTTCGATTAAGCACACGAAATCTGAGGGCAAATCTGAAGAAGCCCAAACGAATACCACATTAGAAAAAATTGACTGTGAGCAGACTCATGTCGATTTCCATTGGGACAGAAAAAGCACTTTTTTTGAGAGTCAGAGCAATTTTTCGAATCTCGATATATTTGCCTTTTGTCAAACTTTAAAGTGTGTATTAATTACGTATTTAGAAGACCAGTCTGTGAAAAATAAAGAAAAATTTACATTTGGCCGGCGCAATGGATATCAACACAAATTGAGTGGATTTTTATAAGCATAAATTGCAATTTAAGAACAGCTGACTTTTCAAACACGCACTACCACAAATGCGGAGGAAGAAAAATCTCGTTTTATGTTCCATTGGGCACGAAAAATCTGAGATCTGAGAGCAAATCTGTAAAATCCCAATGGAAATCGACATCAGTGCCTTGATTTTGTGCGGTTTTTGAGGCGATGTCGCTAGGGAACGGCCCGAATCGGATTTGAATGTGTGAGTGAGCCACGCGCTGTGACCAACGTGACCGTTGTGCAATAATTTTGCACTTTTTTCGAGGATCCTGATACAATTTGTTGCTACTGTATCCCTTTTTTTAGTTTGAAAAGGAACTTTGCAATTTTTAGAAACACTGTGATTTTCAAATGAATTTTAGTAAAATATAACGCTGCTGTTTATCAGAACACGATTATAGTGTTACGAGAGCCAACAATTGTTAAATATTGTGCGAAAATTCTTAAGTTTCAGAGAATCTTTACAAATGAAACTTTTTTCTTACACCGCTCTTTTTTTTTTGCTACTTTTCAGAATTTTTCAACAATCTCCCGGATTGTTAGAGAAAGGCTATAAATTTTAGTTTTACTATACAATAGCCGAGTTTTTTTGAGCTTTTATCTCAGCAAAGCAAAGTAAAGTAGGCTTTTCAGCACGCTAATTACAACAACTATTGCGAGTCCCGAAGTGTCAATTGGAATGTAGTTGTTGTAATTGCGTGCTGAAAATCCTAATATAGACTGTAAATACTCGTAGATCATTCCCACACAACTTTTCTTTTATAAATTGAACCAAATCACTTTACAATTAGATGTCGTTTAGATTGTTCGCTTGTGAGCTAGACACTAGACACTACTTCTATGAAACAGTAGATGCACGTTTTCAAATAAATTTTGAAATGAAAACCTTTTAGCTTTGATTTTTATTTATAAATATATAAACATTAATTGAATATTGTTCATTAATTATACCTATCAACTCATTTTTATTCATTCATTCATTCATTCATTTATTTATTTTATTTTCTATTTCTTTAACAGTTGGAAAATTTAAAAATGTAATAACTTAACAAATTTATATATATTAATATAATTCATTTAATAATAATGTTGTTTACAATATAAACATTAAATTTGTTTCTTAAGTGTTTTTCATTAAAGAGAAATTACGAGAGAAAAGAAAAGGCACTTTCTATTGTCTATTGACAAGTGACGAAAGTACCAAAAGAAAATATGTAAATCCATAATATTAAAGCATATTTAATCAACAGGTGTTGTGGGGTAAGATGTCGAGAAAATACATTCCAAATTTTTTTTTTTTTTTTTTTTTTTACGCTATGATGGGGAACCGCGTTATATTTTAAACATATTCATTTTGAAATCACAGTTTTTGAAAAAAATGTTAAGTACTATTCACATGAGCGCGAGTTGCGAACAAATGAATTTAATTGTTTTTATGAATTGAACATTGATTTTTATACTAGCTCAATTTACAATTATTACAGCAATTGAAAATTCTTGCAGCGAACTGTCCCACTTTATTCACAATCCACATAAAACATTCGCGGATCCACAAACCCACGAATGAAAAAATTCTATCGAAGTTAACATTGAAAAATGATTGAAGTGATTGAAGTGTCAAAAATATTCGCTTGTTCGCTGTTCGTTCGCAATTGGCTCTCATGTGAATAGTCCTAAAATGTGAATTTTCCAACTAATAAAAAGGAACAAAGGAACAACAAATTGTATTAGTGTCCTCGAAAAAGGTACCAAATTGTCGCACAACGGTCACGCTGTTGTCATTTCTTCTCATCCGACATCCTTCTCGCTACCTAAAAAGGTCGCGTGTGGGAAAGCTCGCCTGGAATTTGCAGGAACAAAGCGATATAAGAACAGGAAAAATTGGAAGTTGTCAGTTCGCGACATCACTCACACATTTATAGAATCCGCCTATACGTGAACCCTTTCCGACACCGCCATTGCGGCAAAAACCGCACAAAATCAAGGCACAGTAAAAAGCTGATTACACATGTACATGCACACTTCCAGTCACATTTAATGGCAAAAAAAAACAGGAAAAACAAAACAACCTCTGAACGCTTTGAGCACACACGGTTCAGAGCGCATGCCAACCTGAGGAATTTGTGAACCTAAGCATGACCTGTTGGAAAGCTGTTACATTTTTACTGCTCGTATATTTATTTATAATATTATATTTTTCCATCGACTCGACGAAACAAACAACTGTCCAGGGAAAGCTTATCAATTCAGTATAAATTTGTAAATTTATTTCTTACTTTCCAAAAAAAAATTCACAAAAGCAAATGGTTATGAGACGTCCGCATGCCAACATCGTTTTGGACCACTACTTAGTTACACGCAAATTTATCTTGCCATTTCACGTCTAATGTCTGTTATCATAAAGAAACCGTCACATCACGCAAAGAAAGTGCTCGAAGCAAGCAAGGTGTGATGACCCGAGTCCTTGCACACAAGCGCTTGCTTCTTCCTCGCAAACGCTTGGACAAGGTAAAATTGCCCAGTGTGACAAGTTCATGCAAACGTTTGCATAAAAAATCATAAACCGATTCAAATCCGGATCCAAATGCTCTCGGCTGTATTGCTATTCGTGTATTCTCGCTTCTCCGGTTGAGTTTGTAGTGAAATAGGTTCTTTAAAACGAAAAGCACATTTGTATAAGCATCTCCCAGTGAATTTTATTTTTTTTGTATGCTCCTTTATCGTTAGTTCCTGGTTACCGAACCTAAGTGTAACTACCCTCGCGGTGGTAAGTCTGCGGTTTTTCATTTATAATAAGGCTTGTAATAGATACATAAAACATTTTATAATAAATTATTAAATTGTTCAAGCCTTTTTAGCATCTTTTCTTTACATTTCCATACTCTAATGTGATATTCGATTGGGCTTCTTCAGATTCGCTCTCAGATTCCAGATCCATAAAAACGTCACTTGCTCTTTTTTGTTTGTTGTGTTGATATTCGAATACCTACGTGTACCTAGCCTGTGATACTTTTCTACGCGTTTTCCATTCATTGTTTAAATTTTATAAGCATTTAAAATTTTGCGTCGCGATATATTTTAGAGATGCCACGATTATTCGGCAACTATTCGGTATTCGGCCACATTTTCCACATTTTTTCACTATTCTATCATGAAAGAAAAACTCCAAATATTGCTCGCAAAGACGTTTATTTTATCAAAAAATTAATATGTTAATATTTAAAATTTACCAGTGGTAAATTGTGATGTATGAAAACAATTGTTTTCAGCCTAAATCAATCTTAACAAATTGTGAAAGGGTTTTGCGTTTGCTGACCACCACTTGTAAAGGTCTGTTTAGACTCGTCAACCGCGGAAGACACCTACTAAGTGTTGCCGAATATTCGGCGCTTCAGCCACGATCCTCGCCGAACATTCGGTATTCGGTATCCGGCCAAATTTCTATTCGTGGCATCTCTAATATATATAAGTAATATTTAAATATTTATACGTAAATAATTTACAAATATAGGTTCACTCGATGAAATGGTTTCCTTTGCAGTAGCATAACTTCACGAAAACGCAAACAAACTCCACCAGTTGCGAAACGCATTTGTATTGGTTAACTGAAAAAGATTGGGACAAAAAATCTATCTTTTTTTTTATCTAAATCACTTTTCATGTATCATTTGGGCAAACAAATCAATCTGTTTTTCGATTCAGATCACCTTTTGCAGATCTCGATATTTTTTCAGATTTACACATACTGCCACCATACCAATATACTTTGCACAGCTGTTTTACGTCATTTTAAGAAGTTTGTTTTCAATGTGGAAAGGGCAAAGTTTCGTGAAAATCAAAATAACGAAATACATAAATAGCCTTGGATATAATTTTGGGAATTATTATTTTCCTCATCATCTTAATGCCCAAAACACATGTGCAGAAATTCTGTACGCAGCGCAGAGTGCAGTGCTGCAAGTAAAACAGATGTGCAGAAAATTGTTTGACATCCATTGCATCGGCTAATATGGCAACCAATGGCAACTGTCTTTCGCCGACTAAGCAGCTGATGTGTTTACAACCAAAACAAAAACAAACACAACCAGCAGTGTCAAAAGCCGATGATGCCAAATACTTGAAATTTATTTTCTGTTCTGTTCTGAGTTCTGCACATGTGTTTTGGGCATAAGACTACGAATCACCATTTATATCTTCAACAGCGGAAACATTTTTCAAGTCGATATACATTTGTTATTTTTGCGAAAGCAAGGCGAAAACGTTGAAACGTGCACACGAATGATTTGCTTTGCAGAAGTAAATCGTTCATTAAAATATTTTAATGTTTCACATTACGGAATAGGGGTAACAGTAATTAAAAGATTAGGAACTACTGTCATAGTGGCTTAACAAATATGTATATATATATGGCAACCAGTCGTGCGCCTTTTTGATTTAACTTTATCGGTTTATTTTGTTGCTTATTATTGTCTCTCTAATTTTCTTTCAGAGGATACACTAGGAAAACTGGGTTCTGGTAAAAGAATAACGGAAAGAAAAGTTTATTTGTTTGATGGACTTATGGTTTTATGTAAATCTATTGCCAAAAAACAAACTGTTTCGACAGGGGCCACCAATTACGATTTTCGGTTGAAAGAGAAATTCTTCATGCGAAGAGTTGAAATTATTGACCGAAGTGACACCGAAGATCTAAAACATGCTTTTGAGATCTCACCGAGAGTTCAACCAGCTGTCATTTTAATAGGTAATTAAATTTTTTTAATCTATATTATATTTTGTCTTATTTTAACGACCTTTTAGCCAAAACCCCTCAACATAAAAGTGATTGGATGGCTGACTTAATAATGTTAAATACAAAATCCATGCTGGATCGAATTTTGGATAGTATACTGTTAGATATGGAAAAAAAACACCCACTTCGCCTACCAAGTCCTAATATATACAAATTTGCGATTCCTGATAATGTAGATAATATTGTTTTAGAAGAGCGTGAAAGTGCTGGTGTTCCGCTTATAAAGGCAAGAATATTTACATACAATGCTGTGAATTTTCATACTGATAAATTTATTTTTGTTTACTTTAGGGCGCCACATTGTGCAAATTAATAGAACGTCTAACGTACCATATATATGCCGATCCAATGTTTGTTCGAACATTTTTGACAACTTATCGATATTTTTGTTCACCACAAAGTCTTCTTCAACTTTTAATTGAGCGGTTTAATATACCAGACCCGAGTTTGGTTTATCAAGAGAATCAATCAAGTGAAAGAGAATCCAATTCCGATTCCGAAAAATTACATAAAAATTCTCAGAGGGAAGATTGGAAACGGTATCGCAAGGAGTATGTCCAGCCTGTACAATTTAGAGTGCTAAATGTTCTTCGTCATTGGGTGGATCATCATTTTTATGATTTTGAGAAAGATCCTGTGCTGCTAGAAACGTTGCTGCATTTTTTGGAGAATGTTAATGGGAAATCTATGAAAAAATGGGTCGATTCCGTGATGAAAATCGTTCAAAGAAAGGTAAATTTATGTTATGTTTGTAACCCTAAATCATTATTTTAATACGTGAACATTTTTTTTGCAACAAATATCTTTTTCTCTTAACGCCTGAGTTAGCGAATATTTCCTACCACTTTATAAAATAATTCGTCTTCCTTCTTATTAACGTTACAGGTATTCGTTTCAAATTGTAAATCACTCTCTTTCAGTCCCGTATACATTTCACACCCTATCGCTTTCAATCCCAAGCCCCCAACACGCCACATTAAATCTAAATTTGAAATGCGATTTATGGATGAATAAAACGAAATGAAATATAAATTGGCCAAAAGAGCAGTACAAAGACGGTGCAAGCTTCCCATACACCTTTCATAAAACTCGGTTAATAAATGACGCATGTCATAATTTTAAAATTGAAAGTTTTCTTTTAGGAAAGAACTCACAAATAATAGTGATATTGATCAAAGCGCAGTAATAAGCATAAATCCTGAGGTGGGACTTAACTATTATTATTATTTTATCCTTTGAAAGTCGTAATTCCTTTGTTTTCAAAAACAATGTGATGTATTTTTTATTATGGTCATTTGTTATGTCACCAATAACGTTTTCGAAATATTGACTTCTTTTAATTAAAGGCCAAGGAGGGAACATATTTGTTTTTTAAAATCAAGAGCTTAGTAAATATCTAGTAAAAAGTATGTGGCATATTTTACTTAACTTCATATACCTACGAATTTCCATAACGGCAGTTACACTTCAGTCCTAAAAGTTACAATTTCAACTTGTGAAAAGTACAATCTGAAAAGTTAATTTTACATCACTGATTGTGCACGCATACTGAGAGGAGTTATGATTGCATTGCACATGCAAGTATATATGAGGTGTATAGGCCGCTTTACTCTTTAATGATAAGGCATCTCTCTCCTCCCTATTTAATAGACTATACACATACTCACCTGCATTTGTGCAGAGAGTAGAAAATAGTTCTTACCCCTACATAGAATAAATGGTTTCCCTTCTTATTACCGTTACGGTACCAGGTGTGTACAGGATTTATGAATGCATGAGAGACATAGGAACTGACCCAGAGAGCAAGACGAAGATATTGTAACTTGTATTTGTTAATAATAAAAAAATACTAAATATAATGAAATACCATTTTTTTTAAATTTAATATTTCGTGCCATAAATGTGCGATTTTTTTTAATTTTGGCTATGGATAGAAGGAATTTTTTTTTTGGTATAACCGTGGGATAACCTGCTTTTAAAGTCTGTGATCACTGATTTGACATTTCTTTTATGGCTTTTGTTACGTATGGCAACACTTGCCATACGTGCTCTACTCATTGTAAAATTACATGTAAAGAGTTAGTTAGTTCTCGATCGGTCTCTGGCCGAGAGAGACGTGTATTTACACGCCGAGGAAACGGAGATTCAATAAATGTGGGTTTTTTCTATATTTTTCCCACAACAAAAGTCGCACTGTGTTTCTTTTTAATCGGAGTGTTATACAGCTTTCTTTTTTTCTAGCAAACCAAACAAAATACTGCCTATGTCTGTCTCCCTCTCCGTCGCAAGAGTAAACTAATGTCAAAAGAGATGTCATTAGGCGTTTTTCTTTTTTAGTTCAGAGCACAACCTGAACTGTTATACAAAAAGTTCGTGTTTCTTTTTTAGCTCAGACACTTCAGAGCTCGAATTTGTGTTTCGTTTTTCGCTCAGAGCATAATCAGAGCGCGCTCTATGAGCTCAGAATAAATTGACTGAGCATCCTGAGTAAAAAGCTGAGTACACATGTACATGCACACTTTCAGTCACATTTGAAGGCCAAAAAAAAACAAGAAAAACAAAACATCCTCTGAACGCTCTGAGCACGTATGGTTCAGAACGCGCTCATAATACTCGAACTCTGTTCAGTGTTCAGCTCTGAACTAAAAAAGAAAACCCCTATTATATTGCGTGTATTTTTGATTTCAGAATGAAGTGCATATTAACTCACCCAGGTGAAAATCGAAGAATTTATTTAAATTTTGCCTGTTTCTTCAAAAACCTTTTAAGTTATCGATTAAATTAATATCCTAACTGGAACAATTACAATTGTCCTCTAAGGTGGTGTTTACTATATTTAAATGCTCCCAGTTGTTTCGAATGCAAAGCGTTGCAAAGACAAAAGCGAAACGAAACGAAAAAATAAATTACTCTTGTCCAATTTTTATGCTCTATAGGCCTGTGAAAACTGCACCAAAATATATTCTGTAGTTTCTAAGAATTTTTGCATTTAAAGACAGGCTGTCAAATTCATTCTAAGTCGAACAGAACTACACCAATTTTATTTATAAGATAAAGGTATGCAATTTACCTGCCCCTAAAGCAATAATTGTAAGAAATTTATTTAGGGGAATTATCTTTGTATACACAAAAGAATTATTTACTATTTGTCGCCACCATATTACCATAGTAACGTACCTATTTAAATATAAATCATCTTAGATTAGAGACTGTTTCCGATGGAGCATAAATAACGAAAATAATTGTAGTATGTTTTTTAGTATAAATACTTATAAAAGGTATGGTCGATTTTCGACCACCAGCGATACTAGTTTTATTTAAATTATTACAAAATTACGACTTCACATAAAACGTACATACATATGTTCATCTGGCTATATTGATTGCATTGGTCAAAGCCATATAATTTGAATTTTATGCACGGCGTGTGCTTAACTCATATGCTGCTAAATTGTCGATTTAGCTTTGGTAGCAATACTATGGCTTTCTGTTGTATTCGTTAGGTTAGGTTAGGTTTATGGGTGGGTCCGTCAGAACGAGTCCTGCCGCACCCCACTTAGGTCCATGTGGACCCATTATGATGCCCTTATTGGGGGGTTAGCCGATGTTGTTGGCTATAGAGTCATTCCCTCTTGGTTACTCGACCTTGTCCAGCCATCCTGTTGCATTTATGAACCTGTAAAGATTAGATAAAGATATATCTGAAAGTTCATGTATGTCATGGAAGGAGTATCTTCCAAGTGTTCTATTCCTCAAGTGACAGAGACTTGGGCATTGACAGAGGAAGTGAGGTGTGTCCCAGTGATGGAAAAGCGGATACAATCAGAAAATAAAATGACACAGATACAATCCACTCGAAAAAGATACAATTTACCAAACATATTTTTGCTTCAAAAGTTACGCAGTTACAATCCTTCTTTAAAACATACAATGTGCCAAATCATGAAATACTAAAAACATAAGCTACCTACATGCAAAACATTATTTCAAGGTTTTTGTAGAAGACCTCTGTGAAGTGTAAATTCAGTAACGTATCACTGGCATCATGATGGTAATGATGCTTTGCAAAATGTTCATTGATGCAACTATTGGCACCACTTTCAACGTCAAGTATTGATTCGCCGGCAAAAAAAAAATAAGAAAAATGTCGAAAGAGAAAGAAAAGTAAGGAGGAGTGGCACATTCTAAAATGATTTTGGAGTACATCGTCTGTATTTTATTCTAGAATTTTGAAATAGTCTCAAATTTTAGTAATTTTCCTTCTTTTAAATCTGCTTATTAAAATCAGCACGCGTTTCGACCGTTTTCTTCTTGCTTCAGACATAATAAAAATAAATTTATCGTTTTTGCGATCGTAGTTATCGACTTAAACTCTTATGAGCAAAACTTCCATCTTGATATTAAAATGTTTGATGGAAACAATAGTTCTAAAACTCAAACGTCATTTATTCAACCAGCAATGCATCAGCATAAATCATTGCGAGCAAACAATGATGCCGCGTCACTTCGTAAATGTTTGAGTTTCTGAATTTACACTATTTCAATAAAGTATTTTTTGCCAAAGCATGTTATTTCAGGAGACACAATATAATTTTTATTTCCTAAATAGGTAATACTCTTTTTCGTGATGATAACATTTCAAAAATTGATAGCGTTATTAATGCGGTTACTCTCATTAAAATTTAATTTGGTGATTTTATGTTTCTGAACTAACTCAATTCATACCACATTCTTCGACTTGTATCAAAAGAATTTGTTCATATACAAATTTATGCCGAAATCGACTTCAGTTAAAAATGTTCAGTGCATTGAAACCAATAATTTGTTAAGAAATGACGCTGGTCATAATTTTAAAATTAAAAATTTTCATTTATAAAAGAACTCACAAACAAAAGTGATATTGATCAAGGCGATCTAATAAGCAAAATCCTGAGGAGAGACATATTATTATTATTTTGTCCCAAACTTGTGAACTCTTTTGTTTTCAAAAACAATGCCTTTTTTTATTATGGCCATATCATGGTATGTCACCAATAAGGCTTTCCATTTCCATTTCCATTTGTTTTATTTCAAGGCCAAGGAGGGAATATAATTGTTTTTTTTTTTAAATCATGAGCTAAGTAAAAATACCTATGTAGTAAAACGTATGTGCGCTTATTTAACTTAATATTCACATAGCTACGAATTTCCACAACGACAAAGTTACACTTGAGTCCTAAAAGTTACAATTTCAAGTTGTGAAAAGTACAATCTGAAAAAATCATTTCCCATCACTGGTGTGCCCTCGTGTACCTCCTCGTCGCCGCAACCCCTGCATATATTGTCATTCTTGAGTTTCAGTATCATTGTGTGGTATCTTAGGAAGTTGTGACCTGTTAGGGCCCCTACCAGTTTATACATCGACGTTCTATCAAACCGCATAAGCTTGATAGTCCGACTTGGATAGTATTCCGGCCATAGCTTCTGGGTATTTCGCAGGTTGTTAATTCTTTCCACCTGTGGGTCTTATTTTCTACCCTCTCTCTGAGATTACAGAGTGGTGGTTTGATTGAATTAATCTCCCGATCTTGATCTATAGCAGAACCATTTCTTGCCAATTCATCAGCCATCTCATTGCCGGTTTTGTCACTGTGTCCAGGGACACAGCAGAGACGCGTGGTGTGCTGCGAGCAGAGAACCTTAAGCTCTTCACGGCAGCGGTGAACTAGCTACAATTTTATTTCGATAGCAGATACTGCTTTTATAGCCGCCTGGCTGTCTATAAATATGGTAATAAAAATCATTTGCAGCTTTTTTTATTTTTTCATTGACATTTAGCTTCCAATTGAGATTCATATCTAAGATTATACCCAAATATTTGGCACTCTCGGCAACCCTAAGGGGTATACCCTCAATAGTTGGAGGATCGAAGTTTGGAATCACCCTTTTGTTACTGAACAAAACTAGTTCAGTCTTCTGTGGATTGACTTCAAGACCGCATTGGTTTGACCACATACTAAGGCCCATTTTATTCACTCGAAGTTGAACACAACTTGGGGATTTTTATATGGGAAACTCCCCGAGTTGTGTTCAACTTCGAGTGAATAAAATGGGCCTAAGTGTTCGTAATGCGTTTTCTAGTAGTTCGCTTATGGTCGGTAGGAATTTGCCTGTAGCAAGTATTACTACATTGTCTGCATAAGCAGTTACTTTGACCCCTCTGTTTTAGAACTTTAATAATATTTCATTTATAACAAGGACCCAGGTAGGGGGGAGATGACTCCTTCTTGTGGTGTACCTCTTGAGGCTGTCACACTAAGTTCAATGCCTCCTAGTTCTGCATTAATATTTCTATTATTGAGCAAACTTTCAATTACATGCATGGTTGCTCTCTTCACTGCACACGTCCTAGCATTGTTGAATGCTCCTTCAATGTCGAGGAACGCGGCTAGTGTGTACTCTTTGTCGTTTAGGCACTTTTCTATGATACTAGTGACCTCCTGCAACGCAGTCGTTGAGTCGTTGAGATCACATTATTGTCAAGTCGTCTGCGGATAAAAACGTTCAAAAGCTTTTCCAAGGACTTCAGGATGAATGAAGTTAAACTTATAGGCCTGAAATCCTTGAAGACAACCTTTACTTCACGCCGTGCCCTGGGAATGTGACCACATTCGAGGCAGCGCGTGAAGAGTCTCATCAGAGCTGGTATAACAATTGACCTGGCTTTCTGGAGCATGATTGAAAAAATCCCGTCCAGCCCAGGAGATTTAAAAGGGGAAAAAGTTTCAATTGCCCAGTAAAGTTTTTCTTCGGTTATTATACCAACTGGAACTGTTGCTGCGGACGGTTGTTTTGATACAACCCGGAAAGTGCGTGTGTAGAAGCAGACTTAATGTCTCTTCAGAAGACTATGTCCAGTTGCCATTATTATCTTTAAGATATCCCGCCACCGCAGGTTCTTTTGATAAATTGTCCCTAAGTCTAGCTGATTCTCTAGTGTCTTCTATTTTATTACAGAAAGAATGCCAGGCCGCGCGTTTAGCACTAGTGACAGCACTTTTGAATTTACGTTGACCGACTTTGTATAGATCCCAGTATGACTGGGAGTTAGTACGCTTAACCAAATTGAACAAGGATCTGGTTTTCTTTGTGATTTCAAGGAGGTCCTTAGACCACCACAATGGAGAACTGTTCCTGTTCTGGCTAGTGAACAGGATAGCTCTGAGGGTGGATTGTCCGACTCGTAAGGCATGTATATTGTCGCCAGTATCAGAGTGCCTTTTCCTGCCCTGTCCCACTTGACAGCTGTTTGGTCCAAATCGCTGAGACTATTTTTTTAAGTTATATATTTTGGTGTGGTTCTTCACCACGTTTAACGGTCTTGGGCAATCCCTTTCGGAACAGCCCCTGGTTTCCTCACGGAAAAAACCTCACCACCGTTGTATTCGTTACGCCAATACGTTTATTAGTTAAAGTTATAAATGAAAAAATATCGGATTCAAAGGAATAAATAAAAGTTCAAGTAAATGGTGGCGCGTAAGTTACAAAAGTCTAAAGGATGTAATGTGAAGTTAATTGTGGTTTTCCTACATGTCAAGAATGAGTGCTGCCCAACATCTTCCCTCTTAAGATTGTGGAGTGCGTGAGAGGACTTCAACTGGAATTCGTCGAGCTTCTATTTGTTTTGGTTTAAATGGTTTCGGTGTTGACAAATTATCCATCAGCTGCACTTCTCTAACTGGTGTGTCTAGTTTGAATTCATGAAGAAAAAATTGTAATGGAATTTGTGATTCTTGTGGAGAGCTGGTGTCAGGAACAAGTCTTAACTTTATTTGATCAGCGTGCGCTCGAATAAGTTTTGGCTTATCTCAAACGCTGATGAGAACGTCATAAATTACGTTTCCAATTCGTTTGGTGATCTCGCCTGGTGCCCAGAATGACTTATTTAGTTTAAATTCCTTTGCATAAACTTTGTCACCTTTCTTAAAAGATCTGTCCTTAGCGCCATGTTTTTTTATTTTATTGGACTTCCATTTTGATGTTGCGATCAGATGTCGTAGGTTTTGGTGCATTCAGCATATCGAATACGGTTCTCATTTTTCGACCAATAAAACATTCTGCAGGTGATTTGCTATTTGAAACGTTTGGGTTAGGTATAGAGCGATAGACTTCAAGAAAAGTATTTACCGCGTCTAAGGATGTTTCCTTATCTTGCAGTTTTTTTAAAGATCTCTTGAGGGTGTCTACGAACCTTTCCGCTTGACCGTTGGAACTGGGATGGAATCGAACCGTTCGAGTATATTGTATGCCACGATGAGAACACCATAATTCAAATTTTTCTGAACAGAATTGTGTTCCATTGTCTGTGACTAATTGTTCTGGATTTCCAGTATTGTTGTAGCAAGTTGATAGTAGCATTTGTTGTAGATGATGAGGTTTCGAAAATGTGTGGGTATTTTGAAAAAGAATCTACGACTACTAAATTATACTTGCCATTTAGTGGTCCGGCACAGTCAGCATGAGTCCGTTCAAGTGGACGTGTTGTTAATGGCCACGACTGCAATGTTGCTTTAGTTAGTGATTTTGCAGCTAACTGACAATGGTGACATTGACGAACATACTGTTCTATGTCCCTATATAAATTTGGCCAGTAAACATAGCTGCGTGCAATAGATTTGCAGCGGTCGATTGCAAAGAGTCCACGATGAATCTGTTTCAGTATACGCTTCCGATATTTTGTTGGTACTACTATTCGTGATGCTGATAGAATACATCCATTCACCATGGAAAGTGTTTCCCGACGAGCGAAGTACGGTTTAATGTCGTCATGTACGCTTTTAGCATCTGCTGGCCAACCTGTTTGCATGTGATGGATTATACTTTGCAAAACTTGATCCACTTTGGTAGCTTCAACCAACATTTTGTGCGTCACAGGAAGAGTTTCCAGAGATTCGTCGAGTACGGTTTTTACATCTTGTTCCAAAGATATAGATGCGACAACATAGTCATTTGATGGTTTTTCGTGTGAACTGATGAGTCGAGATAATACATCAGCGTGTCCGAAGTCCGCTGTATTGACGTACTTGATACCGAAATCATAAGCGAGTAATATAAGTGCCCAAGTGAGCATCTTGTTAAATCGCTGTACTGCAAATATAAGAGCAAGTCCTTCTTTCTCTATTTGACCACGGATATCTTCATCCGCTTTGGAAATAGTCTATGCTTCAGATCCGTACAGCAGGACTGGGATGATGAGGGTCTTATACAGAGTCTCCTTAGTCTTTCGGGAGAGGGCCTTACTACACAGTTGCCTTCTCAGCCCAAAGAAACAGCGGTTGGCAAGAGTTATTCTCCGTTTGATTTCTGATGAGATGTCATTTTCAGATGTTATAGCAGAGCCAAGGTAGACAAAGTCCCTTACTACCTCAAAGTAATAGCTATCTATTGTGACGTTCTGCCCGATTCGTCAATGTTGGGTGTCCCTTCTTGTTGACAGTTTTGCCATACTTGCAAACGCACCAGTGACAGCTCGCTGTGTTCGTCCAATTATGTCAATATCGTCCGCATATGCAAGTAGTTGTACAGACTTTTGAAAGATCGTACCTCGTATGTTGGCTTGTGAGTTTCGCACAATTCGTTCAAGTATGATGTTAAAGAAGTCACATGACAGCGCATCGCCTTGTCTAAATCCTTTTTTGTTAGGTCATTGCCGACCTTGATGCAGCAGCGAGATTTCTCCATCGTCATCCTACACAGACGGACGAGTTTGGTAGGGATGCCAAAACTAGACATGACTCTGTATAGCTCGTTTATTATTATTATTATTATTATATCTTTATTTCATTCAAAAAAACTTAAAGCTATACAAATAATAAATAAAAATTCAACAAACATTTTTTTTTAAAAGAATACAGCTTTTAGCTTAAAAGTGAAATAGTTACATACATTCTGTTGTCTTTCTTTCCATTGCATAAAAAAGGAGAGCTAGATAACCCGGCAAACTACAGAGGCATTTCTTTTTTGAATACTTCGGTGAAACTATTTAGTGCTATGATATATAATAGGCTTATACAATGGATAGCTTCCAACAAGATCTTGAACGAGTACCAGGCTGGGTTCAGGAAGCATTATTCAACGCTGGACCACATTTGTACTATTACGAACATTGCGGAAACTTTTAAACACAACCGCAAAAAGCTATACGCCTTCTTTGTTGACTTCCGTGCAGCTTTTGACTCCATAGCGCGCAAAGCACTTTTCTATAAGTTGTATCAAATTGGTTTGTCAAGCAAAATTATTAAAGTTCTTGAAGCGATGTACGAGAACAATGTTGCGTACGTTTGGAATGGAGATTATGTATCGGAAGAATTTGAAACGCAAATGGGAGTTAAGCAAGGCTGCATACTAAGTACGTTGCTCTTCATCCTATTTATAAATGATATAGCAGAGGAGGTGGGGAGAGGGATAGAATTTGGAGGTGTACGGATTCCAGCGCTGAAGTTCGCGGACGATATTGTGTTTTTGGCGGACACAGTAGAAGGGATGCAGCTTGTCATCAACCGTTTGGAAAGATACTGCAAGCAATGGAACTTGACGGTAAATCTAACGAAATCTAAGATGATGATTTTTAGAGATGGTGGAGGGAGGTTCTCCCGTAACGAAAAATGGTTCTATCAAGGTGAACGGGTGGAAATAGTAAAAGAATATAAATATTTAGGTGTGATAATAACATCTAACCTGAATATGAAAAAACACTTTGAATCTAATCTAGCAGCAGCTAAAAGAGCTATTTCATCAGTTTGGGGTCCTTGCATTGACAGCAAGTATATCGATCACTCCTCGAAAATAAAGCTTTTTCGTGCAACCGCGGCATCAATACTGATGTACGGGGCCCAGATTTGGGGTTACCGCTATTACGAGGAAATTGAGAAGTTTCTTAGGTACTTTCTGAAGCGTATCTTTAAACTACCCGCTTGTACTCCAAATTATATGCTGCACTTAGAAACTGGAATGCCCCCACTCTTTTTGGATACCCTTAAGATGCATGCAGATTACATTGCTAGGGTAGGGGCGATGGAAAGGGAAAGGTTGCCCTGGATTGTCCTGAAGCATGTGATTTCAACAAGAGGTCACTTGGTGCAAAAGTGGGAGGATTTGGCAGAAAATTACGGATTGCGTTTAAGTATTGCAGCTGACTCGGATCCCTCGATGTTAAAACAAATGTTTACCAATATATTGAAAATGGCGGGTAACTCTTTGTACGATAAATGTCTCAATGAAGCACATGCATCGCAACATAGGCTGGTGTATCCTAGATTGAACCACAACCTCAAGGGAACCGCATCTACTTACCTTCTTAACCGCTATTCTCTTCAACTGATAAGCACAGTATTCAAACTAAGAGGTGAATTAGTAAATCTATACTATTGTGGCGTGGAAGGTATCGTGTACTTAAGTGGTGAAACAAGCCCTTAGTCACGGTTTGGTGAAACCAGGCCTTAGACAGTTTGGTGAAACCAGGCCTTAAAGTCACAAAACAAGTTCCACTCAAGTGTCACTTCCAATTGGAGACTGGAATCTGTCACCACTGAACCTTGTTCTAGAACCACTTAGAATTAGCTAGAAAGTTCTCGTCAGATGGCGGAGCGGGTATAAAAGGACAGCTTTTAGAAGAGGGCGAGACAGTTGATTTATAAAAGTGATTGGTTAAAGTTCGAGATAGTAATAGTTTGTGAAGATAAATAAGTGAAAAGTAATAGAGTAAATTAAGTGATTGGTTTGAAACGTTGAAGAATTGTTTAAGTAATAGTGTTCTGGTACTTAATAAGTGAAATATTAGAATAGTTAAAAGTGTAATAAAAGTGAATTTTATTAAAGAAGTTAAACGGAATAGTGTTTTATCTTTACGAATCCCTGCCTGAATGTAACATTGGTGTCAGAAGTGGGATAAAACTTATTCTGTGCTAGGTGTCTAAGTGTAGTTAAAAAAAAAAAAAAAGTGAATTTGTGATTTTTTTTGGAAATTACAAGAGACAAACAAAATGGGTCGTGTATTGCTACATCTAAGCATACCCCAATTGAAAAGTGAACTAGAAAAGCGGAATCTTTCCACAGCTGGAGGGAAAAGTGACCTCATACTTCGTCTGCAGGAAGCTGTCCAAAACGAGGGAGAAGATCCAAAAACCATGCTATTCGACGTGTCAGAAGAACAAGTAAGTACAGGCGTTGACATTAGCTCTATGATGGAATTACTTCTTGCGAAGATGGAAGAACAGAAATATTCTATGGAATCTAAGTTCGCAGAACAAAAGAATTCTCTAGAACAACAGAAAAATTCTATGGAATTGAAGTTCGCAGAACAGAAGAATTCGCTAGAAGAACAGAAAAATTCTCTAGAAGAACAAAAGAATTCTTTAGAAGAACAGAAAAATTCCATTGTCGCCGCACAAAAAGACGCCGTGGAAGAATTTAAGAATGTTCTAGAAGTAAAAATCGACGAAATTGATGAAAAATTAAACGAGCATGAAACAAAGTTTGAGAAAATTAATGAAATGTTTCATAAACAAGGAACAAACATCGAGAACATAGCTAAAGAACTCGAAAAAGTCAAGAAGCAAAAGGCTCGGGAATATTCTGCTGACTGCCCAAGAAGGAAGGAGATGCAACCACCCGTTTTTGATGGTCAAACATCATGGCCAATTTATAAGAGACAGTTCGAAGCAGCTGCAACGACCAATGGATGGGACGACGAGGAAAAGTCGATTGCATTAACACTCGCATTACGAGGTACAGCTGCAGAATTGCTTCAAACTGTCTCAGCAGAAAAACAACGCGACTACGATGCATTGGTGAAGGCTATTGAGATGCGATTCGGTGACGACCATATGCAGCAAGTATATAGAGTGCAACTTCGCAGTCGAATCCAGAAGAGGGGAGAAACACTCCAGCAACTGCAAGCTGATATCGAACGGCTAGCGCACTTGTCTTATCCCAATGCCGGCGAGGATGTCATCAACGAAATGGCTATTGAGGCATTTACACAAGCCATAGAGGACAGACAACTGCAGATGGCTCTACGAATGGCTGGAAAGAGAACTCTTCCTGAGGCACTGGCATTTGCTTTAACCATGAGAGCTGCTGACCAAGCATCTCAAGGATTTCACCGCGTGAGAGAAATGACATCCGTTGAATGCTCGTGCCAGAGAACAGAAGTAGTCGACCGTAACAGTTCTCGAAGGGGACCGATCCGTTGCTGGAACTGCAACAAAATTGGACATCTACAACGACAGTGCAGAGCCGAACGTAGACAGGGCAGTTGTCCACATTGCAGAGCTAGGAACGAGGAGGCGTTTGAGCATTCGGCGGATGGAGCATCACAAAGCCATCAGTCGGGAAACGAGTAAGAACCAACTTCGCGGGGCAGAAGCTGGTTTCTGGAATCGACGCCCCCAGGACCACAATTCAGGTTTCCCAGACCAAACGATGTAATAGGAGCCTGACAGTGGAAGCCCATATCGGCCAGAAAAAGTATGTGGCTACAATCGATACAGGTGCCACCGCTTCCATAATCAGAAGGGACATCGTTCGCCAATCATGGCTGCACAACACCAGCAGCTACTGTCTGAAAACAGCAACTGGAGCAACAGCAAAGGTGTATGGTGAGGTACTCTTGACGATAAACCTTGCAGGAATAGTCTTCTACCATGCATTCTTAGTGGCTGATATATGTGACGAATGCATCATCGGAATCGACTTTATGAAGACGCATGATATAGTGCTCGACATCGGTTCGCAAGTTATAAAGTACAAGAACGTCGAGATTCCGATGGTTTATGGGAACGAGAACGTCGCAGCTCTAAGGACAGTTGTAAGTGATGACGAAATATTACCACCTTCGTCAGAGACAGTTATTTGGACAAAGCTGAGGGGTGATCCTGGGAGCCACCGATTCTACCTAGTCGAGTCAGATCCAGAAAATTATTATCAGAGCTATATTGTCGGAAAGATGCTGGTTGAACCCAAAAACAACATGGTTCCCGTTCGTGTCCTCAATGTGGAACACAAAAGCGTGAAACTAAAGCAAGGAGAAGTGATTGGAAAGTGCGTACCAATTACTGCGGTCACAAAGTTGTCCAATGCAAGTGATGTGAAACCGGTTAGACCAACGGAGATATCGGAAATGAAAAAGAATATACTCGGAGAGTGCGAGCTGGATCAGGAGCAGCGGTCCATGGCAGGGAGTCTAATCAATGAGTTTGCTGATATATTTGCTTCACAGAACGGCGAGTATGGCCGAACACATCTCGTACAACACCGAATCGACACCGGAGATGCGAGACCGATTCGTCAGCCTCCCCGACGACTACCATTGGCTAAGCAGACGGAGGTTGCAGAAATGGTATCGACGATGGAAAAGGAAGGACTGATTGAAAGCTCAAAAAGTCCGTGGGCATCGCCGGTCGTCCTGGTCAAGAAGAAAGACGGAAGTACGAGATTCTGCGTGGACTATCGCCAACTCAACAACGTCACCAAGAAGGATAGCTACCCCCTGCCAAGAATTGACGACACCCTGGACACACTATCCGGAGCCAAATGGTTTTCGACTCTTGATCTGAAGAGTGGCTACTGGCAAGTGCAGATCCATCCAGAAGACCGCGAGAAAACAGCATTCACAGCAGGAAACGGGCTTTGGCAGTTTACAGTAATGCCATTTGGACTGTGCAATGCTCCAGCAACCTTTGAGCGTCTAATGGAGCGCGTTTTGCTGGGACTAACTTGGAAAACCTGCTTGGTCTACCTGGACGATGTCATCGTAGTAGGAAAAACATTTAACGAACATCGAGATAACCTTAAGGAGGTGTTCCAAAGGCTACGAAGTGCACAACTAAAACTTAACCCGAAGAAGTGTTCCTTATTTAGACCAGAAGTGAAGTACCTCGGGCACATCATCTCTTCCAAAGGAGTCAAGACTGATCCGGAGAAGGTCGATGCAGTGAAAAACTGGCCGGTACCCAAAGACAAACATCAACTGAGAAGCTTCCTGGGACTTGCGACCTATTACAGACGATTTGTAAAGGACTTTGCCAGGATCGCAAAGAGCTTGCATCAACTGACAGAAAAAGGCAAACAATTCAAATGGTCAGGTGAGTGCGAAAAGAGCTTCAAGGAACTTAAGCAACAGTTGTGCAACGCCCCCATACTAGCGTACCCCACCCCTGGGAAAACATTTATTGTGGACGCAGACGCTAGTAATGTGGGAATTGGAGCCGTCCTTTCCCAGGTGCACGATGGCCAAGAGAAAGTAGTTTCCTACTTTAGTAAAGTTCTCTCAAAGCCAGAAAGGAACTACTGTGTTACCAGGCGCGAGCTCCTTGCTTTGGTACTGGCAACAAAACATTTCCATAAGTACCTTTATGGGCGAAAATTTATCCTCCGCACAGACCATGCGTCTTTAAAGTGGCTACTACACTTTAAGAATCCTGAAGGCCAAGTCGCAAGGTGGATCGAACGGCTGCAGATGTACGACTACGAAATACAACATCGAAAGGGAAGTCTTCACTCTAATGCAGACGCTCTCTCCCGTCGACCGTGCAAAGCAAATTGCAAACATTGCTTACGACACGAGGAAAAAGATGTCGCGTCCGTTCAAAGGTTGAGAGCTATGCCCATTGGTGGTTGGAGTGCGCGGGAAATACGGGAGGCTCAAATGGAAGATCCGGATATCGAACCGATTATCGCCTGGAAGGAGCATGACGGAAAACCAGACTGGCAGGAGATATCCAATAGGAGCCCTGAGCTGAAGGCATACTGGGCGCAGTGGGACTCCCTTCACGTACAAGACGGCATTCTAAAACGAAGATGGGAAAGCCCGGATGGAAACTCGTTCGTAATGCAGCTTGTTGTACCCAGGTCAATGGTTATGGAAGTGCTCAGGGAATTGCATGATGGAGTGTCTGGAGGCCACTTGGGAATCAATAAAACGCTCGAAAAAGTGCGGGAACGCTTTTACTGGATTCATTCAAGGGAGGACGTTGAAACTTGGTGCAGGAAATGCGTTACATGTGCGGCCAGCAAAGGTCCGAGACTGAAAGTCCGTGGCAAAATGCATCAATACAATGTTGGAGCCCCTTTTGAAAGGATAGCAGTTGATATTGCGGGACCGTTTCCTGAAACAAACAATGGAAATCGTTACATCCTCGTTGTTATGGACTATTTCAGTAAGTGGCCTGAAGCATTTGCTATCCCAAATCAAGAAGCTAAAACCGTGGTGGAGCAAATCGTCAATAACTGGGTAAGCAGATTCGGAGTACCAATGGAACTGCATTCAGACCAAGGACGGAACTTCGAGTCGAAGATTTTCCAAGGAGTGTGCCAGTTACTAGGGATTCACAAGACAAGGACGACCCCGCTTCATCCACAATCAGATGGGATGGTGGAGCGCTTCAACAGGACACTGAATGAACACCTCTCTAAGGTCGTTAGCGAAGACCAGAGAGACTGGGATAAGCATATTCCCATGTTTTTATTGGCTTATCGAGGAGCAGTGCATAACACCACAGGACATACTCCATCTGAAATCTTATTTGGTCGAACAGTCCGCCTACCTAGCGAGTTGATGTTTGGATATCCATGCGAAGAGCCCAAGAATGAGGAGGAATACGTTACAGACCTCAGGGATATCATCAGGGACGTGCATCGAGACACTAGGGATAAGATTAAGATAGCCAGTGACCGCATGAAAACGAGGTACGATACTAAAACGACAACTACAGGATTCCAGGAAGGAGATCTGGTATGGCTATATAACCCTCATCGAAGGAAAGGTTTATCGCCTAAGTTGCAACAAGACTGGGAAGGGCCCTATACAATCGTAAAGCGCATCAACGACGTTGTCTATCGCATCCAACGAGGAAGAGGCAAGCTGAAAGTCGTTCATGTGGATCGTCTTCATCGTTATAATGGTGAAAATGTTAACGAGTTTGTTCGGGACGAACAAGTTTAAGAGGGGGATATTGTGGCGTGGAAGGTATCGTGTACTTAAGTGGTGAAACAAGCCCTTAGTCACGGTTTGGTGAAACCAGGCCTTAGACAGTTTGGTGAAACCAGGCCTTAAAGTCACAAAACAAGTTCCACTCAAGTGTCACTTCCAATTGGAGACTGGAATCTGTCACCACTGAACCTTGTTCTAGAACCACTTAGAATTAGCTAGAAAGTTCTCGTCAGATGGCGGAGCGGGTATAAAAGGACAGCTTTTAGAAGAGGGCGAGACAGTTGATTTATAAAAGTGATTGGTTAAAGTTCGAGATAGTAATAGTTTGTGAAGATAAATAAGTGAAAAGTAATAGAGTAAATTAAGTGATTGGTTTGAAACGTTGAAGAATTGTTTAAGTAATAGTGTTCTGGTACTTAATAAGTGAAATATTAGAATAGTCGATAAAAGTGTAATAAAAGTGAATTTTATTAAAGAAGTTAAACGGAATAGTGTTTTATCTTTACGAATCCCTGCCTGAATGTAACACTATATTCCGCATCGAACCGATCTTCCATTATTATGTGACCTGTGTAACCTTAAAGAGAGGGAGGATGTATACCACTTCATTGGAAGATGCCCCATTTTAAGCGAATTCCGCGTGAGATACTTCGGACGATCTTTGCTGAGTTTTGACGAAGTTATTAATTTATTAAACGGCAGTCTTGGGTGGGAAACTTTATTCAACTACGCCTCAGCTGCTAGCCGCTACAGAAACCGTATATTGGAAGCCGATTTTTGAGCAGTACTTTTTATTTAAAGTTATTATTACTAGGTTACTATATTTATAATTTAAAATAGATTAATTGCCATTCTGGTAGACGGCCTTACGCCAAACCATAAACGACTAATTATTGTAAAATTTTGCAAATTTTAATGAATTACTAATAAAGTCACTACTACTACTACTACTACTACATTCTGTTGTCAGAAATCTGACAAGAGGCGAATGTACGAATCGTAGTTAACAAACAAGTATTAATTTATTGATGGGGATGCAATAAAATGCAGAGAGGAGAACAACTCATTAAAGATGAAAAAAATAAAAAAAAAATATTGAGTACAAAAATGTTTTTTTTTTTTAATTTAGAAAAAAAATATTCAGTAACAAAAAGAGAAAAATTAAACCAAAGGAATCAGCAAGTCACCAATAATATCATAGTTTAAAGAAAAAAGCCAAAACTTAACATTTTTAAGAAAAACAGATTTAACTCGTTGGCATCTTAGATTACAAGGCAATTTGTTAAATAAACGGGGTGCAGTAACAATATAAAAGCGAGATACTGTCATAGGCGGCTTTGAAATCGATGAAAAGATGGTGAGTATCGATTTGGACTTCTTGGGTTTTTTCCAGGATCTGCCTAAGTGTGAAAATTTGATCGACGGTGGACTTTCCTGGCCTTAAACCACACTGATAGGGGCCAATCAGGTTGTTGACGAACGGTTTTAGGCGTTCACACAATATTGCAGATGAGATCTTGTACGCGATGTTAAGGAGACTGATTCCTCTATAGTTGTCGCAGTTGAGGTGGTCTCCTTTCTTGTGGATCAGGCATCTCCAGCTGCTTTAAAAAGCTCGGCGGGTAGACCGTCAGGCCCAGCAGCCTTGTTGGTTTTAAGCTTGGATATTGCTATCTTCACTTCATTTTGATCAGGTGGACGGTAGTTTTGGCTATCATCGTCTAAGTCGAATGGTTCGCTCTGCCTGACAGCGGGATTTTGGTCTTCGTCGCCGTTATACAGTCTGCAGAAGTAGTTTTTCCATATTCTCAGCACCGGCTGTGATTCTACTATGAGGTTTCCTTCGTTATCTCTACAGGTTTCTGTACGGGATTTGTTGCTCTGGCATGTTCTCTTTACCTTTTGGTAAAACTTCCGTACATTATTCCTGGAGTAGCATCTCTCAATTTCTTCGATCTCGCGCTGCTCGTGCTCTTTCTTTTTCTTCCTGAGAAGCCGATGTTCTTCCCGTCTCTTTAGCTCGTAGAGCTCGCGAGCAGCTCTAGTCCTCCTTTGCAGCGCCGCTTTATATGCCTTTTGCTTTGCTGCGTTTGCTAGTCGACATTGTTCGTCAAACCAGGGGTTTCGTGGTGGCGGTCGTGTGAAACCCAGCACATCAGTCGCGGCATTTATGATGGCTTTCTGCCAGTGCTGCTACTGGTCTTCTGCGCTAGCTGTTGTTGTGGGAGGACTCGTCGTGAGACATCGGGATACGCGATCGGCGAAGATTCTGGCGGTCTCTTGCGATTGCAGCTTTTCGACATTATACTTTCTCGCAGCATTCCGTTTTTGATGCGTGTTGGATATCCGCATTCGTACCTTGGCTACAACGAGGTAGTGGTCCGAGTCAATGTTGGCCCTCGGAAGGTTCGGACATCCGCAATACTGGTGGCGTGCCTTGCGTCGATCGCAATGTGATCAATTTAGTTGACGGTTTGTTGATCCGGAGACCGCCATGTCCCTTTATGAATATTGAGATGAGGAAACCGTGTGCTTGCTATAGTGACATTTCGCCCAGCAGCAAAGTCAATCAGCCTCAGTCCGTTACCAGACGTGGTGTCGTGTAGGCTGTGTATCTTTGGTAGCGTTGTCCTTTTCCTCTGTGGGGGCATGAGCGCATATTAGGCTTATGTTGGCGAATTTTGCCTTGATGCGGATTGTCATAAGACGTTCACTCACATGCCGAAAGCTCAAGACTTCTTGCCTAAGTCTGCCTCGTATGACAAATCCACATCCAAATAAGCGCTGCTTCTGCTCCGTATAGCAAGCACCGTAATAGATGTCACACTTTTTCATCCTTCTTTTGCCCGGCCCATCCCATCGCACTTCCTGGATGGCGGTTATGTCTGCTTTATAGCATTCAAGAGCCTCTGCTAATTGTTCGGCTGCCCGCGGTCTGTTCAATGTACGAACATTTCACGTACAGATCCGAATATCGTTGTCCTTATTTCGTTTTGCGGAGTTGTCAACAGCAGATCCGTCCTTTTCCGAGGCTTGTAGTTGCTTCTGAACTAGTTATTTTTTCCGTGGTAGAGAAGTTACCCCTACGCACAACCCCCAACCTGGAGGGCCAGTTCCATTTCGTACCCCTTGGAAGAGGGGCCGAGTTACCGGCACCAGTAACCCACTTCGGGATCCGAGCGTTGCCGTTGGCCCATGAAGGGTTCATCCGCCACCAACTCCTTTCCAACACCCTAGCTCAGTATTGGAGATCCCTATAGACCTGGGATCCGAATATGTCGAAGCAGCTCATATAGGGGAGACACTAAATAGTTCAATCTGACTGGAACTGTAGACGCCACCGTTGATTCCATCAAGGGAATTCCTCCGCTGCCATCTAGAATCTGAGGAAGTGCCTTAGTGAGAGGACACTCCTCCCCCCTCTCTCGTCTGCTGCCACCAACGAGCCAACGACCTTCCAAAGGGGTTCGATACCCAATCTCCAGCCGAGGTACTAGGCACCCACCAGTCACCAACGTGGAGGTGAGAGTAGGAGTTGATTGTGAGAGGCTATGTGAGAACGTTTGTGTTCTCATAAAACGCATCACAATCACAACCCTTCAACCGACCATTGATGTATCTACGGGTGTTAATCGGTGCAGTTCTTGTTCGATGTCAAAACGTGCTGCGTACGGAACAGGAGGTTTCGGTACAAAAACTGGCTTAGCATCTTGTTTTAGTTGAATATGCACTTTTGTTTTTGTGCACAACCCGAGATCGTTGTTAAACACTGCTGGATACTGCTGTATAAGGGATTTTGAAAGATCCTCGTTGTACTGTATAGTACGACACCATGCGTTGATCGGTCTATTCCAGAGGTCGAATTTGTGAATCCAGTCGATTCCCATTATGTTTAAATTGTCAACTTCGGAAATGAAACATCTTACAGATTTTATGATGTCGCCTATAGTGATGTCACAGTCGATCTCGGCAACAAGTTTCACAGAGTTTGCGTTGACGTCATTTGCGATATGCTGTTTCTCATAAGCTAATGGTTCACCGATGGTTTCCCATGTAGTAGTCGAAATGATAGTTATATCTGACGCAGTATCTATCTGGAGTTTGACTTGATGATTATTTATATTAACAGGAATGTACTTACGCAAATCCTGGAACTTGAGCGTTTTTGTGGAGAATACTGCCGTTGTTCGAAATTTCTGGTACTTCTTTCTTTCTTTAGAGTGTTCCCTGTTGATTGAAGAATAGTTTGCCAAAAATTTAGATTTCTTATTGTCCTTGTGTCCGACTTGGTGACATTTGATGCATTTGTGTTCTGCATAGGGGCAAAATTTGACGTAATGCATGTCGCCACAAAGCCAGCATGGTGATTTTGGAAGTTTCGATGGACGAGGAATACGTTTCTTCTGTTGTATTGAGCAGACTTGAGGTGATCCATGCTCAATCATTGTTGTCTCGCTTTTTAGGTTACGTAGCTTTTCGGTTTCCTCCAAAAGTGCATCAATGTTGGTGATTTCCTTGCTTTCGTTTAAAAGGCTGAGTAACCGAATCCGAATGCCACTATCTTTGTTGGATTTTAGTCCCAAGACGAAAATTAAACACTTGAATTGGTCTATTTTGAGTTCGTTGTTCTTGAATAATTCACATTGCAGATTCACGCGGCTTGCGTAAGTTTGGAAGTCTTCACTGTCCGATTTGTGGATTTGAAGGCATCTGTAGCGTTGAGCCACGACGGTTTCCTTTTTCCCAAAGAGTTTCGAGAGTGTCTCGACGGTATTCTTTAAAGACATTTCAGATGGCTTCTTTGGTAGGACGAAGTTTTTGAAGCGCTCGTGGACCAAGTTGTTCATTTTTCTCCAAAGCAGCGCGACTTTGTCTGCTTCAGGGAGAGATTTTGCTTCTTGCCCGAAAATATCTGTATATCGGTCGTACCAGGCTTCAAAAACGAGTCCATTATCTGCGTCGTATACGAACTCAGTCATGGAGTTTGCTAAGGAATCCATAAGAGCCCCCGAAAAAACAAAGACTATTCGAAAGTCAGCAGCAAAGTGAATGATGGAACCCATGTCCTTGAGGCGGCCAACTTTATCCAAATTTTAGTTAGTTCCAAAGGTGTACCTAACTACATTCCTCTGACTACCGCAAAACTTGTCTAAATAATTCATTAAAAACATTATTAGTACAATTAATATTTTTATTTTATTTTTTCCTTTAGAAAAATGAACAAGAGAAAAGTCAAAAGCAAATTACATTTGCCTATGGTCACAGTCCCCCACCTATAGAACACCATTTGCAAGTTCCAGATGCAGAAATAATTCTATTAACATTACATCCGTTGGAGCTAGCTCGACAACTTACTATCCTGGAATTTGAGTTATATAAAAACGTTAAACCATCTGAACTTGTTGGATCACCTTGGACGAAAAAGGAAAAAGAAACAAAAAGTCCAAATCTTTTGAAAATAATGAAATACACTACAAATGTAACGAGATGGTTCGAAAAATCCATTATTGATGCCGAAAACTACGAGGAGAGAGTTGCCATGGTTGCCAGAGCAATCGAAGTTATGATGGTTATGTTGGAGTTAAACAACTTTAATGGTATTTTATCCATTATAGCTGCGATGGGTAGCGCTTCGGTTTATAGACTTAAACTCACTTTCCAAGGTTTACCAGCAAGATATGAAAAATTTCTTGAGGAATGTCGCGAACTTACTGACGATGGACATTTAATAAAATATCAGGAAAAATTACGCTCAATAAACCCTCCATGTGTACCATTTTTCGGAAGATACCTCACACATATACTACATCTTGAAGAAGGAAATCCTGATTTCTTACCGAATTCCGAACTTATCAATTTCTCAAAACGAAGAAAAGTAGCAGAAATTATCGGAGAAATACAACAATACCAAAACCAGCCGTACTGTTTAATGGTTGATCCAAAGATAAGAGTAAGTGTTAATAAAACTCAAACACCTTTTTTTGATTAAAACATTTTGAACATTTTTATATAAAGCAATAAACTGGAATGACCAAAATAATAAACCCGCCCGCACTTAATCTTTCGTAAAATTATGTTGGAACGTAATTTATGAGTGTTTATTTTTGACTTTTCAAATGAGTCCTTTTAAAAAAATCCTTGAGTATATCGAAGTTCGCAGATGCGTCTTCGAATTCGATTCGCATTTCAAAAATTATACACCCATTGTTGCATCAGCAACTCTGTTGAACAATGGCAACTTTTGTTGACATGTCGAATGTCGTTTCTTTTGTTTCTTTTGACGTTTTGACTTTTGCCTCATAGTTGGTTAACCTCACACTGAATTGCGCTTTCCACGTAAAGGCTGGTACGCTGATCGAGTGAAGTGAAATTTTCACTCCTCTCCAAAAAGTGCTGTGAAATAGAGAGTGAAATATTTTGTTGGAGATTTCAGTTGGAGAAATTTATGCAGGGTGACTTCGCTCAAAAAAAAATTTGTTTTGTGGCAGTTTAAGAAAACAGCTGGAAGAAACAAATTGGAAACTTCACTTTTTGTGAATCATGTGATACCTACAGTAAAATGTATTGACCTATTGGAAGACATTCATCCGTGATCGACCACAATCACAATAAGTTATTGCCATAAAACCAAATTCTGCAACCAGTATGGACATACGGGCACCAGTTGTGGGTATGACCGCTCCAAACGTATTTCTAAACGTATATTAAGGTCTTTCAAAAATATTAAAAAGGAACAAAGTCATATTCAATGCACAAGCACAACGCTGATCTAGATATTGAATCAGTATAGAAAGAAGTCGAACAAGTTCCTTAATTGCACAACGCTTCTCAACCACGTTAGCTTAAAAACAACCGAATTTATAAATACAGGCAGTGTAATCAGGAGATTAAGGCGGATAAAACATGTTGATCTATACAAATTAGCTAAGTCAATATATTTTCTAACAAACAAGTTCAGATATTCTACAAACGATTGATCTTTCGATTAGTCGAACGGCTAGGCGCAATCACTGTCGGTTGTCAAAAGTCAGTGCCCTCGGTAGGTGTTTTAGGTCGGCTGAAAGGTGCTCCCTATTGTCGAAGCATCTCTCGCGTACCCTCTAGCTCTCGAATGACTTTCGATGATTTTCCCTTCCAGCGAACCTCCAAAAACACACAAAAAAAAAAAAAAAAAAAATGGTTCGTATTTTGTTCATGACAATTTTAATAGTTTTCAATTTGGCAAATAATGCCTGATTTGTAACATAGACAGGACAGTCGTCAAATTTAAATAATTACCAGTGCATGTAAATTATACATATTTTTAAAGATCATCTGCTGGTATTTCTTGAACAAAACTGGGTAAAAAAAATATTCTTGAGGCACCCTGCTTATGGAAAAGGTCATCCGTGCCACGAACTATTTGTACACCTAACATTATCGCACTATATTCAATGAAAAAACAATTTTATAAGTGCGACAAACTTATTATTCTCTTAAGGAAACATCTGAAATTCCAATAAATTTCTAAGCCGCATTCTACAAATCATTTTTCACTCTGAAATGTCAAAAAATTAATGCGACGGACAATAAAAACCAAGAGAAATAGCTGTGGAGAGATTTTAGTATCGCCACCTACGACTCAGTTTTGGAAGCGATATTTTCCACTCGAACTGCGTACCGCCTAGTGAAATTTTCATTTGGAAAATTCATTTTGACATTTCGCAGTGAAAAATTTGTATGAAAAATTGGATTTCACTTGAACTGCGTACCAGCCTTAAGGCTGGTACGCTGATCGAGTGAAGTGAAATTTTCACTCCTCTCCAAAAAGTGCTGTGAAATAGAAAGTGAAATATTTTGTTGGAGATTTTGGTTGGAGAAATTTATGCGGTGCCTGAGCACAAAAGTTTTTTTTTGTGGCAGTTCAAGAATATCTTAGGTTACCTACTAGGTATAGAATAAAGAATACTCCAATATTCAACTCTCGCACTTTTATTTTACTAGACAAGAAAACAGCTGGAAGAAACAAATTGAAAACTTCACTTTTTGCGAATCATGTGATGCAGTAAAATGTATTGACTTATGGAAGATATTTATCCGTGTTCAACCACAATAACAATAAGTTATTGCTATAAAACCAAATTCTACAACCATTATGGACCTACGGGCACCAGTTGTGGGAATGACCGCGCCAAACGTATTTCTAAAAAATTAAGGTCTTTCAAAAATATTACAAAGGAACATAGTCATAGCCAATGCACTTTGGTACACGCACAACGCTGATCTACATACGGATCTAGATATTGAAACCTGATTGAAACAGTGGAGAAAGAAGTCGAACAATTTGCTTAAATGCAGAGCTTTTCAACCACGTTAGCTTAGAAACAACTGAATTATTAAAAATACAGGCAGTGTAATCAGGAGATTAAGGCGGATAAAACATGTTGATCTACAAAAATTAGCTAAGTCAATATATTTTCTAACAAAAAAGTTCAGAAATTCTACAAACGAGGGATCTTTCGATTAGTCGAATGGCTATAATCACATTCACATTCGGTTGGCAAAAGTCATTGCTTTCGGCAGGTGTTTTAGATCGGCTGAAAAGCCTTCCCTATTGTCGAAGCATCTCTCGCGTACCTACTAGTTCTCGAATGACTTTCGATGATTTTCCCTTCCAGCGAACCTCCAAAAACAAACAAAAAAAAAAATTTTGTTCATGACAATTTTAATAGTTTTCAATTTGGCAAAAAATTCCTTATTTGTAAAATAGACAGGACAGTCATCAAATTTAAATAATGGAAATTACACATATTTTCAAAGATCATCTGCTGGTATTGCTTGAACAAAACTGGGTAGAAACATATTCTTGAGGCACCCTGCTTATGGAAAAGGTCATCCATGCCACCAAATATTTGTACACCTAACATTATTGCACTATATTCAATGAAAAAACAATTTTATAAGTGCGAAACACTTATTATTCTCTTAAGGAAACATCTGAAATTCCAATAAATTTCTAAACCGCATCCTACAAATCATTTTTCACGCTGAATTGTCAAAAAATTAATGCGACGGACAATAAAAACCAAGTGAAATAGCTGTGGAGAGATTTTCGTATATCGCCACCTACGACTCAGTTTTGGAAGCCCTATTTTCCACTCGAACTGCGTACCGCCTAGTGAAATTTTCATTTGGAAAGTTCATTTTGACATTTCGCAGTGAAAAATTTGTATGAAAAATTGGATTTCACTTGAACTGCGTACCAGCCTTTAGGAGTGAAAACTTTGCTTCACTCGATCAGCGTACCAGCCTTTAGTTCGCTCGAGGGAAACTCGCTTGCTCTTGAAACGCAGCCTAAAAGCACTTCAATCCTCAGCTCTTATAAGTGATAAAAGGGAAAACAACAGGCATTTTACTTGTTGAGAAACCTTTCAAAAGAGTTTAAAAAGGGAACCTTTTTTGTTTTGCCATAATGATATTGCATAATTATTCTTTGAAATAATAAGTTTTTTTCGTAAAAGCCAGAGTAGTGTCCGCTTACACATCATTTAATATATTATCTTTTACTCATTAATTATTTTTAGAATTTCTTGGAAAACTTGGATCCTTTTAAAGGCATGATGGATACTGACATATCAAATTATTTATATCATGAAAGCCTACGCATTGAACCTCGAGGTTGCAAGCAGCCACCTAAATTTGTAAGAGATATTTTCATTTGGAGTATATAAAATTAAAATTAAATATTTCTTTAAGGTTCGAAAGTGGGCGTCAATTACACTGAAGTCTCCTGGGATAAAACCTCGCCGTCAAACAAATAGCAATACTAATAGTATTAGTAGTAACAATAGCAATAATAGTCTACCAATTTTATCAAATTTGACATTTGGATCGAAGTTGCAAAATAGTGCGCCATACGATGGAGAACAAAGTCCACCCGGATTAAAACAAACTACGTCCGCTTTGAATGTTCAATCATATTCCGTTTTTGCAAATGTTAACATACCTGAAAAGAATGGTAGTTTTTGGTCTCAACATTTGGCAAGTCACAGTGGAAGTCAAGCTGCGCAACTCAGTTCAAATATGGAGTTAATATGTAAAAAGGAAACCGAAGGATGTCACAATTTCAGTGAGGACTTTTATCCATCGAATTCTTCATGTGCCCCTAATTTGCCTAAAAAGGCTATAAATATAAATAGCATTTCAAACACAAATGCTTCGAATACGGGAAGTTCTACGCGAAGTCCTTTAATAAATTTAAATGGAGATTTTTTTCAATCACAATGTTTTGTCAAGGAACTCAAAGCGGACGCCTGTAACGAAACGAAAGGTGCTGTTGGAACCACGAGTGAAGCTTTATCATCGCCAATACCGATGGTTATAACAGTAAGCCCAAAAGCAGATAACAATTCTAGACAAATTCGATCTCCATTCCAAAACGCCCCCTTAAACCATCGAGGCTTCAGCTGTACATCAAATGCAAGGTAATAACGTTATATTTCTATATATGTTTTATATCATTCAGACCACGCACATTGTAGGTGCACCCATGGAGCTATTAAATAGCTCACAAATAGAATTCCAAAAGCAGATAAATCTCGTATTATGATGTGCCGAATTTTAAACCACATTATTTTGCCATTTTAGGCCACCTTCTCTATTGGATATGCTTGGTTAGGTTTAACAGCAAAAACAGCAGGGTTGTGTTTGTTTCAGTATTTGGTAAAGAGATTTACCAATCTAAGTGCATTTAAGTTTGACAACTAGTGGAGTTTGTTTACGATTTCGATAATTCGTTCAACTGCAAAGAAACACATTGCATCGGGTGAACCTGCTTATGTTTATTATTTATGTACAAATGTACATAACAACAACTACGCTCTAACACTTCGAGAACTCACAGTAGTAATTGTAAAACAGTGTGCTGAAAATCCTACTTTACTTTGCTTTGCTGAAATCGAAACTCAAAAAAATACGCCTATTGTAACTTGTATTTGTTAATAATAAAAAAAGACTAAATTTAATGAAATACCTTTTTTTAATTTAGTATTTCGTGGCATAAATGTGTGATTTTTAAAATTTGTCCGATTGTACTTTTCACAAGTTGAAATTGTAACTTTTTTGACTGAAGTGTAACTGCCGTTATGGAAATTCGTAGGTATACGAAGTTAAGTTGCCCACATACTTTTTACTACATTTTTACCAGCGGCGTCGCGTGAATTACTTAGATGGGTGTGCACTTCTTGAAAATTTTTATATATGTTTTTTAAAATACGGATTTATTTATTGTTTTCTTAATTAAAATAAAAAAAAAAAATTTTTGAATATTTTGAATGAAAAATTAGGAAGAATGAATATGAGTATTATTATAGTAGGCTGTGTGATGGAGGTTTTATGGGATGTGTAATGTGTAAAGTGTAATTGAGCACATCATATTTATGTGTGTTATTATTATTTGAGTGTTCGTTGAGTGATTTTTTTTGGTTAGATCAGGGTGTGCAATGCACACCTTGCACACCCTGACGAGACGCCACTGATATTTACTAAGCTCTTGATTTAAAAAAAAAAAACACAAATATGTCCCCTCCTTGGACTTTAATTAAAAGGAGTCAATATTTCAAAAACATTATTGGTGACAAAAATACATCACATTGCTTTTGAAAACAAAGGAATTCAGACTTTCAAAGGATAAAATAATAATAATAGTTGAGTCCCACCTCAGAGAAAGAGAGACAATAGAAAAGTCCTCGACCTCTGTTGTCAAAAGAAACGCTACTGAAAAGTTACCATCAGGAAAGCCATCGAATAGTGGCCCTCGGACAGCCAGAGTGCAGACCTACGCTCAGGCCGCGGCATTCGAAGGAGTGAAATACGTTAAAACTTCGCCGGACCCTGTTTCTCATGTTTTCTCAGTTATTCTCGAGAAACTTGAAGAACAATGCAAAATAAACAAAATTATTCTCGATCGCTTGGTTAAGCTCGAAAATAATTCACGGAAAACGCGTGCTTCAAAAATAACATGAATGAAAAACCGAAAACTCGGCGAATTAATATTAATACGCGAGAAAGATATTGACATTTGCTTGATTTCTGAAACTCACGTGAAAAAGGGATCGAATTTAAAAATAAAAGGCTATAATGATTTCCACGCTTGTCACCCATCGGGAAACGCCAGAGGTGGATCATTATTGCTTATTAAAGACTGCATTGAACAATACGAAGACCTGAAGATAGAGCTTGAAACTATGCAACTGTGCACGATTCGAGTTAAAAATAGTCAGCGTACTCTTAGAATTTCATCTATCTACTGTCGCGTTCCGCGCTTGAAAAAAGTGATTATACTAACCTGCCTCCGCCACCAAAGCAATGCTTAAAAATTTCGTCAGACTGCGTATAGGACACCTACTAAAAAACGAAGCACCACCAATCTGCAGCAAATGTAGCAACCCTTTAAATATGTAACACATAATTGGGCACTGCTATCTATCATCAGATCAAGCAAAGCGTCATCTATAAAATAGACATTGTCAACATACTAAGTAAACCATCATTTGACAACATAAAGATAGCCAACAAATTACTTATAATGTACAATATTACTCTGTAACCCCTATATTACCTTCTTATACTATTTTAAATTTGAGCCGAAAGCCTCTGCAGCTAGCGCTCGTTAAATGTCGTTATAAGCAGTGTATTTTAAATCCATTGTTAATAAATTAATAATAATAATAATATTTTAACATCGAGTGTAAAACTAGCCAATAACCTATAGCCTGCGAGATTAACTGGTAGAAAAACTAACTGGGAAGGCTTTAGGAACGAAATAGAAGAGAATGTTGAACTGAGTGTTCTACTTACGACACCCTATGAATTTGAGGTTGAAGTTGATCGCTTCGTCGAGATCGTACAGCTCGCCTCCTGGAATAATACGCCTAATTCAAGGAAAACGCCGGCCAAATACGGGCTACGATATCCTCCCGAAATAAAAGAAATGGTCAACGAAAAAAGGAAGGCGCGTAAGAAATGGCAATAGAGTCGCGCTCCGCAACATAAAGCACATTTGAATTATTTGTCCAATTTGTTGAAGACAGTTATTAAGGATTTTAAAAATCGTGCGATAGGTTCTTACCTTGAAAGTTTAACAGCGAAAAAAGATTCCAATTATTCACTTTGGAAAACTGTAAAAGGCACCAAAAGGCCCAAAATCCCCGCGCCGCCAATTAGAATAAATCGAAATGAATGGGCAAGGGAAGATAAGGAAAAAGCGGACGTTTTTGCCGCTCATCTAGAAGAAACTTTTAAACCGTACGATGGCCAAGCGATCCACGACAGTACTAATAGGGCGGAATCACAATCTGACAATACAACACTCACTAGTGCAACGCTAAGTGAACTAAAACGTGAAATCGAATCCCTAAAACCCAAGAAAGCTCCTGGTTATGATTTCATCACCGGAGAAGTTCTGAAAGTTCTACCAAGGAAAACATTAATTAAGCTTCTGCATATTATAAATGCCGCGTTCAGACTAAAACACGTGCCGAGTCAATGGAAAGCCGCGGAGGTCATAATGGTTTTAAAACCAGGAAAACCGCCAAATAAAGTAAAATCGTATAGACCGATTTCCCTTCTTCCAGTCATTTCCAAAGTCTTCGAGAGAATATTGCTTAGGCGCCTACAACCGGCTATTGAAGACAATAATCTTATCCCAGACCACCAGTTTGGGTTCAGAACCAAGCATTCGACGGTTGACCAAGTACATAGAACTACTGACGTAATCGAGAAAGCATTTGAAGAAAAAAAGGCTCAAGCGTATTCCTTGACGTCTCACAAGCCTTTGATAAGGTGTGGCACGACGGCTTGAAATTTAAATTACGACAAGTTCTCCCCTTAAGTCGGTAGTCGGGAATAGACTCTTCCGTGCTAGAAATGGAAACGAATACTCGGAGCTAAAAGAAATTTCGGCCGGTGTACCGCAAGGAAGCGTCCTTGGTCCGCTTCTCTATTTGTTATAATATATTATACTCGCGATATTCCAAGGGAAGATGGCCGACGACACAGCTATCCTAGCAGTCGGTAATACAATTGAAGAAGCGACTGAAAAATTGCAAGTCGCAGTGAATAAGGTAAATGAATGGACAAGGAACTGGCAGATCGCCCTCAACGAAACTAAATCTGTTCACGTGAATTTCACTTATAAGAAAACTAATGACTTGCCAATTTTTCTAAACTTTGCCCGAATACCCTTTGCAAACGAGGCCAAATACCTGGGAATGACACTCGACGCAAAGCTGAAATGGAATTCGCACGTGAAAATGAAACGTAAATAACTTGATATCAAATATAGAGAAATGTACTGGTTACTCGGAAAACATTCCCAGCTCAGTACTGAGAACAAACTGCTTTTATACAAGCAAGTGATAAAGCCGATGTGGACCTACGGTATACAACTCTGGGGTTGTACCAAGAAAACAAATGCCAATATTCTACAAACTTTTCAAAATAAAGTGCTTAGAGAAATTGTAGAAGCACCATGGTATATTAGAAACGACGATATCCATAGGGATCTCGGAATTCCAACAATCGAAGCTGAAACTAGAAGCTTCGCGAGAAAGCATAGAAACCGACTAATCGGACATATCAACAATACAGTCCGACAAATCTTGGACGAGAGCAATTTATTGCGCCGTCTACAAAGAACGAAACCGTTCGAATTGGCAAGATAAGATTAACCGCGTCTAATTTGCGGAACACGCAGGATCTTTCAGTGGAAAGTAACCTGTCAAAAGTTGTTATTTAATGATAGAAAAATTGCTTCATAAGTTATACCTTAGTTGCAGTATCCAACAATCTTTAGAAGGGTGGTGTTTTTAGTCAGTAAAAATCTGACACTACTATGAGAACACGCTTGCTATTCTCATAGTGTCTTTGGAAGATTTTCACCTACCCTCGGATAAAAAAAAAAAAAATTCTCGGTAAACAAACTCCTTTTGCAAAGAGTTTGAAAAGGGTTTGGTTGCAACAAAATATCTACCTGAGTCGCCTAAGGTACTGAGAATTGTTGAAAAACGGTATGAGCCGTCCAAACTTAATTAAGAAGAAATTTTATTCTGTTTGCGACGACTGTCAAGAAAGTCTTGGAATTATCCCAAACTTATATAAAATTTAATTTTTAGTAAGCATCCATTCGTTGCTCGCAAACTATTTATAAGGTGAACCAATCAAAAAGCAAAAACTAGCGGTTAAACAAAATAAAACAGAGTAAAACACAGAAATAAACGCTTCACCTGTTTAGAAATAAAACAAAAATGTAATATTTTTAAATTGTTTAAAAAACATTTGCACTGTATGTATTGAAACGAATAAAATTAGAAAACATTCATAATTTACTAAAATTAATTTATAATTGTAAATGCTCAGGCTGAACAACAGCGAATTTAAATTCATTCCTATTACGAAATTTAGTATCGTGATTTCGGACGGTTGGGCAACACTTGTCTTCAAAATTACATAAGGGAGGATTTATTTAGCTAATGCGCGAGATAAACATGGCTATTTCAACACTAATGTGGTTTTCGATTTGGCTTTTCAGATTTTGATCCAGTGTCGTTTTCCATTGGGACAGAAAAAGCTGTCAGCTGGTTGCCAGATTTCATGTTCCATTGGCCGCAAAAAAAATCACTTTTTTTTCAGAGTCAGAGCCGTTTGGCGAATCTCGATATCTGTGCCTTGATTTTGTGCGGTTTTTGCCGAAATGGCGGGGTCGGAAAGGGTTCACGTATAGGCGGATTCTATAAATGTGTGAGTGATATCGCGAACTGACAACTTCCAAAATTCACATTTTAGGTCTATACACAAGAGAGCCAATTGCGAACGAACTGCGAACAAGAGAATATTTTTGAGACTTCAATCACTTCAATCATTGTTCAATGTTGACTTCGATAGGGTTTGTGGATCCGCTAATGTTTTATGTGGATTGTGAATAAAGTGTGACAGTTTGCTGCAAGAATTTTCTATTGCTGTAATAATTGTAAATTGAGCTATTTAAATCGATTGAGAGTCCGATTTTTTTAGATTAGACTTTAGATTAATTTAATTTAATGCTTCAATCAATCAATCGAAATCAATTTTCAATTCATTTGAATAGTACTTAAAAAAGTTTTCAAAAACTTTGATTTCAAAATTAATATATTTTTAAAATATAACGCTGTTCCCCATCAACACATCATAGTGCAAAGCCGACTAATACTTGTTAGATATTGGGAGAAAACAGTAAATTTACGTAGTAGCATCAAAAAAAGGCACATTTTTCTTTTATCGCCCCTTTTTTAGGGACTTTTTGAAACTGAATTGAACGAGATCTTAAAAGTAGATATAAAAATGAGTTGATATAATTTATAAACAATATTCAATAATTTTTTATACATTTATAAATAATCGAAGCCAAAAGGTTTCCATTTTAAAATTTATCATTTGAAAACGAATTGCATCTAAAGTTCCTATACCTACTGTTTAGCTTACCCGCAGAACAACCTTAGAGACATCTAATTCTAATGTGATTGGGTTGTTTTGGTTTTATTTATAAAAAAAAATTAGTTTGAGAATGATCTATATTGTATTTTAAAACTAAAACTTAAATATATACCTAACCTGTCTCTAACAATCAGGTAGATTGTTGCAAAATTCTGAAAAGTACAAAAAAAAAGAGGTGAAAGAAAAAAGTGTAATTTCTAAAGCTACTCTGCAATTTAAGAATTTTCGCACAATATTTAACAATTGTCAACTCCCTTACGCTATAATCATGTTCTGATAGGCAGCAGAGTTATATTTTAAAGAAATACATTTGGAAATCACAGCGTTTCTAAAATTTGTGAAGTGCCTTTTCAAACTAAAAAAAAGGGATAAAGTGGCAACAAATTGTATCAGGGCCCTCGAAAAAGTACCAAATTATTGCACAACGGTCACGCGTTGGTCACAGCGCGCGGCTCACTCACGCAATCAAACCCAATTCGGAACGTTCCCTATCGACATCGCCGCACAAAATCAAGGCACTGAGCGAGATTCACACCTACTTACACTAATATCTAAAAATTTGTCTTTTGCCAAACTTTAAAGTGTGTTATTAATTACGTATTAAGAAGACAGGGTTCTCATCGCGTAAGACGACGATCGTCTGACGACGTCGTTTCGACGGTTGTATTGCTTCGTGTAACACTAAAATGGTTGAATCGTTTGGACGACGTCGTTTTGAACGATTCACTAATGCTTCGTATAACCTTTGTATATACATTCCTATAGTAGCGCCAAGAAATCTAATAAAAATGTTTTACCAGTATCCCACGGAAGCTTTGGCGCTTCAATCGTTCAATAATGAAAACTGGTTTGTGCCCTTAATTGATTTAGACGGAGCTTTAAGTTTTTATCGGTGTTTCGTCAAAACAAAAGCTATATTTGAACGAACGAAATTGATGTGATATTTTGGACTGGTTGCCATATTCAATTTTTCCTCTCCGATCACTATCTAAGATTTGTTTGCCAATTGTCTAAATCCGTCAACAGCAATGTAGTATTTTCAGCTACTATAGAAGTAGGTAGTTTATGAAGCGGGAGAGCCTTCGAGGGGCCCTGGCACTGCGGCTTTTTATCTTAAGGAGCCTATTGTGTAGGTGCATAAAACATAAACATGTAGGTGGATATTCAATTGCAAGATGCAGACGCTACTCCTATATATGTTTTGTATTTAACTGCAAACACTAAATTGTACTTGTGTTTGTTTTTCCAACTAATTTACGATGACTTTACTCTTTGGTGGATTCCAAAGATCAGTTGCATTGCATTTCATTCTTTGCATGGGTGTTGGAGCATGAGCGATGGAGGGAATTCTCTTTGGTGACTGGATAGCTCTTCCATCGAAGTTAAAATTGAGACTCCTGTGTCTCTAAGGTGGAAGGGTAACTAATATCGAAAGATGGTAGATTACCTGTCTGTAAGACGTTTTAAAACAATAGCATTAACGACGGCGTTAAACGACTCTATGTGCCTCGAACTCAGGACTAAAGAGCATAGTTTTGATGAAGTTGTGGTAACGAACGACAGAGCTCATACCTGAAATGCTGGCCTGAATGGGCCTTCAGGAAGTCGTAGCCTGCACTGTGCATCTTCGTAGATAAAACTAGCCTCCGATCCAGGATCGCGAAGAGGACGAAGAGAGAATTTGTTACCAAGATAAAAGATATCGATTAATGCAGTTGCAAGAATAATTACACGTTCACTATTTTTGGAAAAAAAAAAGAATGGACTTGTAAATTGGGTGTTGTACTAGTGGACTTTGTTGAGAGACTTGTTGAGAAGTACTGGGCTGAGAAATACTCGTACTATTAGTAGAATGTTTATCCTGGTGCACTTGTGCTTGATGGGTAGTAGTAGTAGTAGTACAGCGACTTTATAAACATTTAAAATAATTTTAGAATTTTTTTGTTCGTATTTACAAACAATGTTAAATAAGTCTTTCATGGTTTGGCTTATGGCCGTCTACTAGATTGACAATTTAGCTATCAAAACTACAATGACTAATGTCTTGAAATACCTATGTACAATATATTTATGTTCAAAAATTGCCTTCCAAGATACCAGTGTGCTCGATATACTTGTTGTCGATGCATCCCCCAAACTGATAAATCGGCTATTTTAGCTACAGCTAGATAAGCCTCGAGGTGCTTTGTCATACTTACACTTAGGTTAGATGTAATTACCACACCCAAGTATTTATACTCTTTCACTACTTCAACGCGTATACCCTCATAGGACCATTTTTCGTATATCTTCCACCACCATTTCTAAAAATCATCATCTTTGATTTCGATAGGTTTACAGTCAAATTCCATTGATTGCAGTAACTTTCAAGACGATTGATAACTAACTGCATCCCATTTACTGTCTCCGACAAAAACACTATACCTATCCGCAAACTTTAACGCTGGTATCCGCACACCACCAAGTTTAATCCCTCCTTCTATACTTCCTCAACTACCTGTATCATTTCTAAACAAGATGAAGAGCAATGTGCTTAAGATGAAACTTTGCTTAACACCCATTTGCGATCCGAATTCTTCAGTATGTAAGAGTTTGTGATGTCGTTGCCCGACATAGCTTACAAGTGAACTGACTTCGACAGCCGTTAACCGTGGGAATAGTGAACAGAAATGAAGTGGATGAGGGGATCTGCATAAACGACAGTTTAAATTATTCGTTTTAGTGTGAAATACACGATTTACTGATTTTGAGGTGGTCTTTGAGCCTTAAGATTTGAATCCCTAATGTCAGAAAGTGATTCTAGGATTTGATATTGCTTGGTTAGAAATGCGTCCAATTCTGAATTGACAAAACATTTTTAATATTTTCAATTTGTAAGAAATTCATACAACAAAACAAATCGAAACCCAACGACAAAAAATTTTCTAATGAATGAGAAGGAGTAAAAATCTCAACGAAAGCTTTTTTATAAGGAATAAAATTATCAAAGGCTCAAAGCTCTCAGTAATTTATTTCTCGATTTGGTATGAGTAGCGACACCTATTAGGTTACTGGTACTACTGGATTGGCGCTACTATAGTGTTGTTTTTTTTTTTTTTTTTTTTTTTTTTTTTATGGTTGCGTCCAAAGGATGTGTAATCTTCGAAAGATACTAGTTGCCCGTGCTACTAGCATGCACGATTCGCGGGATATGTTTCTCCAGTGCCACGCGCCTTACGTACTAAACCACACCCTGTGTACTCTTCTACCACTCTCCCCGCGGAACTGCCGTTAGGTATTACTTCGCGGGGCTGGTTTGCAGTTTATGCAATTCTTCTTGTATTTGCTTCTTCAGCTCTTCTAATTTTTTCTACTCTTCTTAGCTCGTTTTGCACAATTATCACAAGTGTGCCGATTTCCGTCCAATTTTCCTCCGACTGCAACATTCGGTCTATGAGTAGTATTGGACTGGGCAAATTATTTCTCCATTGCGAAAAACGCCGGCAATGAAATATGGCGTGCTCCGTATCTTCCTCCTCGTTTGAGCATTCTGGACACAAAGGGGAGCTATCATGTCCGAATCGGTGCAAGTATTTGCGATAGCCGCCGTGACCAGATAGGAACTGCGTAAGGTGGTAGTTGCTATTCCCATGTGCTCGCTTTGTCCAGGTCTCGATGTTCGGGATCAGCTTGTAGGTCCATCTGCCTTTTGTACTATTATCCCACCTAGCTTGCCAGAGGGCTGCTGAAGCCGCTCGCTCTTCTTCTTTTATTCTTGCAATTTCACATGCATCTTGTCGCCCTCGGGTTCTTCTATTATAAATTCTCAACATCTCGTCCGCGAGAATGTCGATCGGGACCATTCCTGCTATCACGAAGGCTGCGTCATCCGAGATTGTTCGAAATCCACAGATAGCTCTTAATGCACTGAGTCTATATGCGGCCAACAGTTTTCTCTTGTTTGATTTTATCGCGAGTGCCCCCGCCCAAACCGGAGCAGCGTATAAGAGGACTGAGCTAACTACTCTAGATAGGAGAATCCTCCTAGCATATCCAGGTCCACCAATGTTTGGTAGTATTCTAGAAAGTGCTCCTTGTAGTAGTAAAGCCTTGTTACTGGAGTACTCTACATGCGCTTTGAACTGTAATCTGTTATCAAGAATTACTCCCAGGTATTTGATTGATTCTTTCGATCGTACTATTTGATGTCCCACCCGTATATTGGCGTATTCCACAATTCTTCTACTGGTAATTAAGACGGCTTCCGTTTTATGGTCCGCTAATTCTAGGCCGGCGGATACTAACCAGTCTTTGATACGAATAATTGCTTCATTTGTGGCTGACTCTATCTCCTTTATTTCTTTTGCCACCGTAACGACAGCGATGTCGTCTGCAAATCCGATCACTTGAACTCCTCTCGGCAGTATGAGCCTTAGCACTCCGTCATACATAATGTTCCATAGGAGTGGACCGAGTACTGATCCTTGTGGAACCCCAGCTGAAACACTGTAGTATTTCAACCCTTCATCAGTTTCGTACCTCAGTTTTCTGTTGGTAAAGTAGTTTTCTACTATCCTCAGCAAGTAATATGGCGTATTCATACTGGCTAGTGATCTTCTGATGAACGCCCAGTTTGCCGAGTTAAAGGCATTTTTGATGTCCAATGTCACCACTATACAGTATTTTTTTGTACCATACAGCCATCTTTCTCCTTGTATCGCTTCGGCTGCAATGTCGACCACAGTTTTTATGGCTTGAACAGTAGACCGCGATTTTCTGAACCCAAACTGATAGTCTGATAGTGCTCCTCTCTCTTCTGCTACCGCGAGCAATCTATCATATATTATCCGTTCCAGTATCTTTCCCATTGTGTCTAGAAGACATATTGGACGATACGAGGACGGTTCCCCAGGTGGCTTGTTTCCCTTTGGAAGCAGGACTAGGTGTTGTAGTTTCCAAGCATCCGGGAAAACTCCTTCTTCAAGACATTTTTGAAATGTTTCCATAAAAATGTCTGGCCGCTTACGGATAGCTGCTTTTATTGCTTTATTTGGTATGCCATCAGGTCCGGGCGCTTTACTGTCGCCTATCTTCTTGCATGCGTTTATGAGTTCATCTGCTGTGACTATTGGGATGTCCTCCGTGTTGGTCTCCCTAATGATATTGCACATAGTAGATGTACTTCGAGGGAAAAGGTGCTCTACTATGGAGCTTAGGATTGCTGGACAAGTTATTTGCGGCGACCTGCTGCCCCTTACCTTAGTCATGACGATCCTGTATGCTGTGCCCCACGGGTTTATGTCGGCTTCTTCACAAAGATTTTTAAAACATCTTGCCTTGCTCTCCTTGATTGCCTTTTTTAGTTCGCGTCTTGCTATTTTAAAACCACTTAGGTGTTCCTCAAAGCGGTCTCTTCCCCTGGATCTTTGGACTTTGCGTCGGGCTTTTAAGCACTTTGCTCTAAGTTTTTTTATTTCCTCATTCCACCAGTAGCATGGTGTTCCTCTTCTAGTACCCGTTCTTCTGGGCATTGATGCATCGCACGCAATAGTGAGGACGCGGACGAGTTGTTGCATACAGGCTTCAGCTGTACCGCTTTGAATTAAGTTTCCGGTGTTTATCATTTCTTCAAAAGCGTCCAGGTCGAAGTGTGTGTCCTTCCATTTTGGGCCCGTTCGCTTAGCGCGTTGCACGGTACTCTTCTCCTTCGTCTCAAAAATGATTGCTTGGTGGTCACTGTGCGTGTATTCCTCGCTGACTCGCCATTTTATATTTCGCAAGAGGGAGTTGCTTACGAACGTGATGTCAATAATCGAGCCCGTTCCTGCCTTACGGTATGTATTTGCACGACCTTGGTTTGCAATGCCTATGTTAAGAGTTGCAAAACTTGTATACGCAATCAGTCTTCATGATCTGTCAATTGTGAAAAAAAAAAAAAAAAAAAAACCGCATGTGCATTAAATAGTCAAACTGGATAAAAACGTCAGGGATTCAGGAATATTTTTTGATTCCTTTGTAAAAATAGAGGACGAAAGTCTGGAGTCTACACAGGAGCAACAGGATAGCCTTAGAAGCACCTCATCACCGCCACCACCGCCACCACCGCCACCACCGCCGTCGCCGTCAGTCGCAAGTACATCAAAAAGCCAAGCCACACGATACAAAATGGAGTTTTCTTTTGGTGCAAAGCCACCAAAAGAAATGAATTTTAATCAACCAAATTTAAGTGCAGCCTGGAAGTTTTGGATACAAAAGCTGGAGATTTTTCTTGATCTGGTAGGCATAAAAGAAGATGCAAGAAAGGTAACTGCTATTCTCTCGTACATCGGAGATGATGGGCTGCGTATATATAATACATTTCCCAAAAATCTCAAATTCGACGAAATTGTGAAGAAGTTTGCTAGTCATTGTGATCCAAGAACAAATATTGTATTTGAACGGTATAAATTTTTGTCTACAAGACAAAAGTCAGCAGAAACAATAGATCAGTTCCTTACCAATCTGAAGGAACTAGTTCTGGCGTGTGACTATGACACACTCCAAAATAGTATGGTGAGAGATGTCTTCATAATTGGCCTAAATGATGACAAGCTAAGGCGTTTGTTACTGGATATAGATGATCTTACTCTGGAAACAGCAGAAAAACGTGCGAAATCGTATATCCTAAGTCAGTCACAATCACAGGAGATGTCCACAGTCACAGTTCATTCTGAAAGCAACATAAATTATTTACAAAAACCTAGCAGCAGCAACAGTTCCAGACCACAAATACCTAAGAATGTCAGCAAGCAACAACAGTACAAGCAGAGGAATTCAGGAAAGAGCAACAGTAACCACAACAACAAAAGTAACTCCAACGTAAAAGAGAACGATTCAAGCAAGAGATGTGAGCGATGTGGAAACTGGTACCACCGCACCAAATGTCCAGCCCTTGGTCAACGATGTCATGTCTGCAAAGGTTTAAATCACTTCGCTAAATATTGTAAGTCTAATAAAGTTCAATCTCTTAGTATAAATAACAAGTCGAATAGCAGTAGTGATGTAAATGAAGATATTGATTTTTTTATAGGCACACTTAATTTAAACCAGTTATTTAAGCCTAATGATATTAGTAGTAGAATTATCGCAAATTTTACAGAATCAATGAAAATTAATGATAAGATAATAATAGTAGAGTTGGACACGGGTGCAGACGCAAATGTAATGTCTCTGTGCACATTTCGTTTAATCAATTGCAACAAAAATGTGACTATTAACAAATGTCTTGGAAATTTAAGAGCATTTGGGGGATCAAAAGTCAATGTGTTAGGTCAGTGTTCCGTCAACGCTTGTTTGAGCAAGAGATGGGAGAAAAGCGCAAAAATAGATTTTCTTATTGTAAAAGAAAATGTCGCCACAGTGCTTGGAAAATTTGATTGCGTCAGATTAGGATTGGTGCATCGAAACTCTGGGGATGATGTCAATCAATTAGAATATGAATCAAGTGATATCATCAAAAGTATTCCATCAAAATTTAAGAATTTGTTCAATGGGTTAGGCTGCTTGGAAGGAGAATTTAATTTGAAAGTCGACCCTCAAGTAACTCCAGTCATTGATCCTCCTAGAAAAATTCCGTTTCAGTTGCATGCAAAGCTTAAGAAGGAGTTAGATAAAATGGAACGAAATGAAGTCATTGCCAAAGTCAATAGTCCAACGTCATGGGTCAGCTCTATCGTGTTAGTAGAAAAGGCAGATGGCTCACTACGATTATGCTTAGATCCGCGAAATCTGAACAAAGCTCTTCAGCGTGAGCATTATCCCATACCCAGTATTGAATTCATAAAGTCAAAATTATCCGGGTCGAAATATTACTCCACCTTGGATGCTAGTAAGGCTTATTGGATGTTAAAATTGAATAATAAAAGCTCTGAATTGTGCACCTTTAATACACCTTTTGGCAGGTATAAATTTCTCAGAATGCCATACGGAGTGAAGGTAGCGCAAGAAATTTTTCACCGTGTCATGACGGAAATGTTTTTTGATATGGATGTTATTGTCTATGTCGATGACATACTGGTCTACGGCAATAATATCCAACAACATAATGAAAAGCTAATAACGGTGCTGGAAAGAATGGATAAAGTCGGTCTTAAACTTAATAAAGACAAATGTAAGTTTGGCTTAACAGAAGTCAAATATTTTGGTCATGTCTTCAATGAACTTGGAGTTCATACAGATTTACAAAAGGTCGAAGCAATCCTGAATATGCCGACTCCCACATGCGTGAAAGATGTCCATCGATTTTTGGGAATGATAACATACTTCGGATCCTTCATTCAAAATTTGTCAAACGAAACAGAGCCCTTGAGACAATTGCTCAAGAAGAATGTTGTATTTCAATGGAATTCATCATTGGAAAAAGCCTTTTCCAGACTCAAGTCTTTGGTCACAGAACCACCTGTGCTAGCATATTTTGATGCGAACAAGCCAATCGTTATTTCAGCTGATGCCTCACAATTTGCAGTAGGTGGGTGTATCTTACAAGATAACCGTCCTTTAGCCTTCGCATCAAAGACTCTAACAGAGTGTCAGAGAAACTATGCACAAATAGAAAAGGAACTATATGCGATTCTCTTTAGCTGCGAAAAATACCATCAATTTGTATATGGGCAGAGAACAGTTGTTGAAACCGACCACAAACCACTGATCCCACTATTCAAAAAGGCACTAGTTCATGTACCAGCCAGGTTACAAAGAATGATGCTCCGTCTACAATCCTACGATCTGGAAGTGGTATATAAACCGGGAAGGAAATTGTTGGTTGCCGACATGCTGTCGCGGGCACCATTATGTCACAAGGAGGAAAGTTCCTTGGATAGAGAAATCAAAATCCACGTCGGATTAATAAAGTCTAGTCTTGCAATATCACAACAAATGCTAAAACAAATTGTCAATGAAACTGCGCAAGACAAAACAATGCAGCAGGTGCGATCATTCGTTCAAGGTCAGTGGCCTGAAAATAAAAAGAAGCTGCGACCTGAAATTCAATCGTTGTGGAATTATAGACATGAATTATCAGTAATTGATGAGATGATATTTAAAGGCCAAGCAGTGATGATCCCAACAAAACTTATCAATATGATTCTGCAATACATCCATGATGGTCACCCAGGAATCGAAAAGAGTAAACGCCGTGCTAGAGGTCTAGTATTCTGGCCGCGGATGAATGCAGACATACAGAAATCGGTGGAGAACTGTCAAACCTGCACAAAATATCTCAACAACAATTGTAGAGAGGCATTAATACCGCATGAATTACCAGATCTTCCGTTCCAAAAGGTAGGTCTCGATCTCTTCGAATGGAAAAAGGAGTTATACTTCTTATTAGTTGATTACTATTCCAAATATATTGAAATTGCAAAACTCAAGTCATACAAAGCCAGTGAAATTATTGTACATCTTAAGTCAATGTTTGCACGGCATGGAATACCATCCCAGCTCGTGTCGGACAATGGTCCACCCTTTAATTCGGCAGAATTTAAGGATTTCGCAAATGAGTGGAAATTTGATCACACGACAAGCAGTCCGTACTATCCGAAATCGAACGGATTAGTTGAGAGGTCTATACAAACACTTAAAAAGCTTCTCACAAAATGCCATGAAACAAAGTCCGACCCATACCTAGGACTTCTCAATCTCCGCACAACACAACATCTTATGTATTCTCCGTCACAGTTACTAATGTCACGAAAATTGAGAACTAGAATTCCGCTGAACAAATTGGAACTCAAACCATCGCTTATAGATGACACACTCTATAGACAGCAAACCCAAGACTACCAACGAAAAATGAAGTTAGCCTATGACAAGCATGCCAGAGAACGTCCTCCAATAAGGGAGAGTGTGCCAATATACTTCAAACAACTTCCTAAGGAACCGTGGAGAAAAGGAAATGTGGTAGAGATCACCGAAATGCCAAGATCTATAATAATAGAGGATACTGACGGAAAGCAATATCGCCGCAATCAAAGAGACATAATCATTGATAAAACAGACGGTGTTAGCAACAATAAGAACGAACAACCCAAACATACATTGACATTGAGATCCGGGAAACAAATTTTAAAAAAAATGAATTAGTTTTTACTTGTGTTTCTGATCTCGTGTGCAACTCTTATCCAGTATTAAATGAAATCTAAGGCAATAATTGCAAATGAGATTTATAATAGGTACATAATATAGAATGGAAAAAAAAAAAAAAAAAAAACATGTACATAACTATTAAGTAGATTGTAATAATGTAATTGTTCTACTTAAAAGGGGGGCATGTTGTATATTCATATGTTAGTACATATCTCTCTCGCTCACTCTTTGTATTATATAAGAACACATACCTACTTATACTTTTATACTAATAGGAAATAACTTGAATTGAAATTTAGTGAATAAACTCATCTCAACAAAAGAACATCTCTCTGTCTTTTACTTAAGCCGAGCATCAAATACAACATATAGGAATGTATATACAAAGGTATAACTCAAATTCAGACGATTGAGCGATTGCGATTGAACGATTGCTATTTTGCCATCGTTTCATCGTTTTTGGTGTATTTCTTCGTATAATTAGGTCTGAGATAAGTATTAGACAATAAATAAAGGAAGACATACAACCCGGTTGAAGGGTTGTGATGCGTTTTATGATAACACAAACGTTCTCACATAGCCTCTCACAAACAACTCCTACTCTCACCTCCACGTTGGTGACTGGTGGGTGCCTAGTACCTCGGCTGGAGATTGGGTATCCAACCCCTTTGGAAGGTCGTTGGTGGCAGCATACGAGAGAGGGGGGGGGGGGGAAGAGTGTCCTCTCACTAAGGCACTCCGTCTGATCCCAGATGGCAGCGGAGGAATTCCCTTGACGGAATCAACGGTGGCGTCTACAGTTCCAGTCAGGTTGAACTATTTAGTGTCTTCCCTATATGAGCTGCTCCGACATATTCGGATCCCAGGTCTATAGGGATCTCCAATACTGAGCCAGGGTGTTGGAAAGGAGTTGGTGGCGGATGAGCCCTTCATGGGCCAACGGCAGCGCTCAGAACCCGAAGTGGGTTACTGGTGCCGGTAACTCGGCCCCTCGTCCAAGGGGTATAAAATGGAACTGGCCCTCCAGGTTGGGGGTTGTGCGTCGGGGTAACTTCTCTACCACGGAAAAAATAACTAGTTCAGAGACAACTACAAGCCTCGGAAAAGGACGGATCTACTGTTGACAACCCCGCGAAACGAAATAAGGACAACGATATTCGGATCTGTACGTGGAATGTTCGTACATTGAACAGACCGCGTGCAGCCGAACAATTAGCAGAGGCCCTTGACTGCTATAAAGCAGACATAACCGCCATCCAGGAAGTGCGATGGGATGGCCCGGGCAAAAGAAAGATGAAAAACTCTGACATCTATTACGGTGCTTGCTATACGGAGCAGAAGCAGTGCTTATTTGGATGTGGATTTGTCATACGCGGCAGACTTAGGCAAGAAGTCTTGAGCTTTCGGCATGTGAGTGAACGTCTTATGACCATCCGCATCAAGGCAAAATTCGCCAACATAAGCCTAATATGCGCTCATGCCCCCACAGAGGAAAAGGACAACGCTACCAAAGATAGTTTCTACGAGCTCCTCGACTAGACATACGAGCAATGTCCTAAATATGACGTTAAAATCGTGTTGGGCGATTTTAACGCCAAAATAGGAAAGGAGGACATCTATGGTAGGACAGTAGGTAAACACAGCCTACACGACACCAGGTCTGGTAACGGACTGAGGCTGATTGACTTTACTGCAGGGCGAAATGTCACTGTAGCAAGCACACGGTTTCCTCATCTCAATATTCATAAAGGGACATGGCGGTCTCCGGATCAACAAACCGTCAACCAAATTGATCACATTGCGATCGACGCAAGGCACGCCTCCAGTATTGCGGATGTCCGAACCTTCCGAGCGGCCAACATTGACTCGGACCACTACCTTGTTGTAGCCAAGGTACGACTGCGGATATCCAACACGCCTCAAAAACGGAATACTGTGAGAAAGTACAATGTCGAAAAGCTGCAATCGCAAGAGACCGCCAGAATCTTCGCCGATCGCGTATCCCGATGTCTCACGACAAGTCCTCCCGCAACAACAGCTAGCGCAGAAGACCAGTGGCAGCACTGCCAGAAAGCCATCATTAATGCCGCGACTGATGTGCTGGGTTTCACACGACCGCCACCACGAAACCCCTGGTTTGACGAACAATGTCGACTAGCAAACGCAGCAAAACAAAAGGCATATAAAGCGGCGCTGCAAAGGAGGACTAGAGCTGCTCGCGAGCTCTACGAGCAAAAGAGACGGGAAGAACATCGGCTTCTCAGGAAGAAAAAGAAAGAGCACGAGAAGCGCGAGATCGAAGAAATTGAGAGATGCTACTCCAGGAATAATGTACGGAAGTTTTACCAACAGGTAAAGAGAACATGCCAGAGCAACAAATCCCGTACAGAAACCTGTAGAGATAACGAAGGAAACCTCGTAGTAGAATCACAGTCGGTGCTGAGAATATGGAAAAACTACTTCTGCAGACTGTATAACGGCGACGAAGACCAAAATCCCCAACTTAGACGATGATAGCCAAAACTACCGTCCACCTGATCAAAATGAAGTGAAGATAGCAATATCAAAGCTTAAAACCAACAAGGCTGCTGGGCCTGACGGTCTACCCGCCGAGCTTTTTAAAGCAGCTGGAGATGACTTGGTGGAGAGCATGCACCAACTCATTTCTAGGATTTGGTCAGATGAATGCATGCCTGATGAATGGAATCTCAGCATCGTTTGCCCGATCCACAAGAAAGGAGACCACCTCAACTGCGCCAACTATAGAGGAATCAGTCTCCTTAACATCGCGTACAAGATCTTATCTGCAATATTGTGTGAACGCCTAAAACCGTTCGTCAACAACCTGATCGGCCCCTATCAGTGTGGTTTTAGGCCAGGAAAGTCCACCGTCGATCAAATTTTCACACTTAGGCAGATCCTGGAAAAAACCCAAGAAGTCCAAATCGATACTCATCATCTTTTCATCGATTTCAAAGCCGCCTATGACAGTATCTATAGAGACGAGCTATACAGAGCCATGTCTAGTTTTGGCATCCCTACCAAACTCGTCCGTCTGTGTAGGATGACGATGGAGAAATCTCGTTGCTGCATCAAGGTCGGCAATGACCTAACCGAGACCTTTGATGTCAAAAAAGGATTTAGACAAGGCGATACGCTGTCATGTGACTTCTTTAACATCATACTTGAACGAATTGTGCGAAACTCACAAGCTAACATACGAGGTACAATCTTTCAAAAGTCTGTACAATTACTTGCATATGCGGACGATATTGACATAATTGGACGAACACAGCGAGCTGTCACTGGCGCGTTTGCAAGTATAGACACAGAAGCGGCTAAAATGGGCTTAGCGGTTAACGAGGGCAAAACAAAGTATATGCTGTCAACAAGAAGGGACACCCAACATCGACGAATCGGGCAGAACGTCACAATAGATAGCTATAACTTTGAGGTAGTAAGGGACTTTGTCTACCTTGGCTCTGCTATAACATCTGAAAATGACATCTCATCAGAAATCAAACGGAGAATAACTCTTGCCAACCGCTGTTTCTTTGGGCTGAGAAGGCAACTGTGTAGTAAGGCCCTCTCCCGAAAGACTAAGGAGACTCTGTATAAGACCCTCATCATCCCAGTCCTGCTATACGGATCTGAAGCATGGACTATTTCCAAGGCGGATGAAGATATCCTTGGTCGATTCGAGAGAAAAATTATTCGTAAGATATTCGGTCCCGTATGCGTTGACGGGTTTTGGAGGAGACGATTCAACGACGAAATATACGAGATGTACAGCGACATCGACCTAGTCAAAAAACTGCGCATTGGACGTTTGAGATGGCTAGGACATGTAGAGCGAATGGACATCAACGCTCCGGCCCGCAGAGTTTTCGATTCCAACCCAGAGGGTCAACGCAGTAGAGGAAGACCTCGCCTAAGGTGGCGCGCACAGGTGGAAAACGACCTCAACCAACTTGGAGTACGCAACTGGAGGCAGTTGACTAAGGACCGGGCCAGCTGGAGAGGCTTGTTGGTTGAGGCCCTGGTTCACCCCGAACTGTAGCGCCACCTAAGTAAGTAAGTAAGTATACACTTATGTTCTATTTGGTGGGGACTCAGTCTTATCAGAGGAAAAAAAAATGTATTTTTAGCAAAAAAAAAAAAATTATTGCATTTCTTTTCGAATTTCAAATGATTTTCATTTAGGTATTTGTGTTATAATATGAAATACAGTAATGTAATCATAAAATAGCATTCATTGAACTCTTTTTTTATAACTCGACAATTATTAGAAATACCAATTCTAATGGGATGCTTTATGATGTTTGATGTCCATCGAAATCCAAGATCTTTATTGCCAAGACTAGTTCTAAATATATATTTTAATAACCACAATTTCCTCATGGTACACTTTTACATATTGTTCTAATTCTTTCCACCCGGCTTTCACAATTCTATCTGTGTTTGGCTTCTTCGATAGAGTTGTTACTTGCATTCAATTTTTGCATTAAATGTCCGATTCCACATCACCTACAGAAAAAAAACGCAAATTCCACACATTTTTGTTGTTTTTAGTTGTCAGAGTTTGTTTACAGTCATTTTCAAACTGTTCAAAATGAAAACGATGAACGATTCGATCGAACGATGCGACCATGATGTTATACGAAGCAAACTAAAAACGACGTCGTTTTGTTCAATCGCTTCGACGACGATCGTTTCAAAAGTTGCGCGATGAGAGCCCAGGTCTGTGAAAAATAGATAAAAAATTATATTTGGCTGCCGCAAAGGATATCACCATAAATTGAGTGGATTTTCATAAGCATAAATTACAACTAAAGAACAGCAAAAATCCGAAAATCCCAATGGAAAACGACATAAGATTTCAGATTTCTGTCGGCAAATCGAACATGAAATCTAAATTTTGTTGGTTTTTGTATGTATTGTAAAAAAAAACATTTTTACACTTGCACTCGAAATCCATTTCAATTGATTTTCACACATTTATAGTAATGCATTTCGAAATAATTTAATATAAAAACTCGATTCCATACCCGTAAAATAAATAATTCAGTTAAAAAAGCAATCCTTCCAACGATAAACAATTCGTAACCGATGCGGTGTCATAAACACTGGTGTTAGTGAAAGTATGTGTAAAATCTGAGAAAAAATTGATATTTCTCAAAAATGATCTGAGATAAAAAAAAAGATTAATTTTTGTGGCAATTCAAACATGAAAAGCAATCTCGATCAAAAAAAAAATTGATTTTTTGCCAAATCGAAAACGACATAACATTTAAACCTACAGTTATACCATGTTCCCACCAACGTGATTTAGCTCATGTGATTTATAAATCACGAAAGGCGTCTTAACCGAACTTTACGTGTTTAAGTTTGACATCCAGGAGAAAGAGTTAATCCCCTTCGGACCAGGTAGGTTTTATTTTGAGTTGTTTTTGTGTTGTTCCCACGCCTGCCACAAATAAAACAATTTTTGGATTGTATGAACTCAATAAAAATACCAAAACTCACGGAAACACGAAGAATATTGGATTTTAAATAATTTTTTTGACATTTGTTGTTTGTTGAGTCCAATTTTGTTTGTTGAATAAAATTGATTCGAATTGAACTGAATTGAAAGAATAACAGGTATATGTTCGATTTTATTTTGTGTGAGCTTGCGATGACAGATACGTAATTAAAATGTAAACTCGTATAAATCATGTAATTAGTAATCACGAAAATGTATGGTAAATCACGTAATTTATGAGATGATTTACCTAAATCAAGTGGATTTAGCTAAATCACGTTGGTGGGAACATGGTATTAGCGATAGTCTGGCAACAATTTTTTCTTTATTGGTAAAGGGATTTTGGAAGGTGTGGAGCCTTTTCGTAAACTGCCAGACTAAAGTTGATTATTGGTAAGGCCGAATATTTATTAGTATTATTATTTTATTTTATTAAGCAATAATGCAACCCTTGAACAACATATTTTGCGTTTTATTATTTCTATATAATTGCAAGTTAGAATCATTGTTATTTCTTATTTATTTTTTATTATTTTTTATTTTAAATATAAATAGCATAGTTCTCATTATAATATGTTGTTTGACAGTCAATCATTTTAACATTTCTAACATTATACTTATTGGAGTGTATCTATTGCAATGGAGAATTGAACGCATTGCCTTATTTTGTAATTTGCGCATCATACCTACAGACCCCATTCATAATATTGTAGGGCAATATTCAAAGTGGGGTTTGATGACGGTATTATACATTTTTATTGCCATTGGGAAACATAATTTCTAATTCTGCGAAAGAAACCGATTTTCATAAAAAATTTTTTTTACATAAATATTTCAAAACGCACTTTAAAGTTTAAATTGCTTTCTACTACCACTCCTAGATACTTCGTCTCATTAACACATTCAAATTTATCAATTTTATGTAAAGCATTATTTCTAGGTAATACCATTATTTTAGTTTTCTCTACATTTAATTTGAGTAGTATATTCAATTATTCATGTTTAGGTATTTTTTAATATTATGAATATCTTCGAAAAGTTTAGTAATACTCTCACTAAGATCATTTCTTTCGATATACATGAGTCCATCACCCGCAAATATCTTAATTTGACTTGTCACAACATTTTTAATACCATTTATATGCAATAATAAACAAAAGAAGTCCTATTACGAACCCCTGTGGAACTCCTATTTCTGTTTTTAATGGGCTGGATAGCATTATTAAATTTTACTATCCATAAACCATAAAGCTTTTCAAGTAATATAGCTCTATTCACCGTCTCAAAAGGTCTCTACAAATTCAGGAATACAGCAGCTATTTTTTTCTTGTTGTGACGTTTTTCCTTCCAGTCAGCGATTATAAAGCCGACTCGCATGAGTGTTTCCTTCTGAATCCCGATTGTTCTTCAAGTAGAATATTATTTTCCTAAATGTATTTTTCTAGTTGAATATGCACCACTTTTTCCAAAATCTTCTCATGTATTGGAAGCATATTTACTGGGCGATAGTGCTAATTTTTTTTTGAGTTTGCAATTTTTTGTACAGGACTTAATTTTCGACGAAATTTTGCATTTAATTGCATGCGAAAGCTATCGTTTCGCAAGGACTTTACTCAACGGAAGAAAGGTGATGCTGTTGCTGGCTTCGCTGATGTCTATGCGACTGATGCCCTGTCGAGCAGAAGAACGTGTAGGATTCGCTGATGAAGGTTGTTGACGATGGAACGGGAGGCATTGACTTTCTCGATGCTCCCGGTGGGACAGGCAAACATTCGTCATGTCGTTGATTATGGGAATAATTCTGTCAAGATCTCCAATGCGTTGGCTGTTGCATCCTCTGGCATTGCTGCCACATTGTTGGAAGGCGTTCGAACTGCACATTCCGCTTGAAGCTGCCGATGAATCTTCTCATGGTTGACAAGCCAACGTGCACAATGACCAAGAATTCGGCGTCATCGAAATTGATGCGAGAATGCAAAATCATCACTTGGGATGAATGAACGATGGCGCATAAACGAGTCAACTAGAGGCAGTTGACCGAACGATGAAAGATTTACGAGGTGATTCGAGACGATTTGGTGGGGCTATGATATTGCTCTCCGGAGATTTTCGTCAAACGCTTCCTGTAATCCCGAAATCTACTGCTGCTGATTAAAGTAATGCATGCTTGAAATCGTCGTCTTTGTGGCGGCACGTCAAGAAGTTGAAATTGACCACGAACATGAGAGTCGCATTGCAGAACGACCCATCGGCTGCTGATTTCTCGAGAAATCCTGTTGATGTCTCGACCTGATTGATATCGTTCCCGGCAAATTTTTGCGAGTTAACATCGAAGGAGGAACTCATTACCAAGGTGTTCTCCGGCATTGCACAAAATTTTAAGAATCTCGATTGGATTAGAGAACGGCAATACTAGCGTCAAATCGTCGGCGAACTGCATTCATACAAATCCGTTGACAGCGCAACCAATGAGGATGAAGCGACTAACAATATGATTCAATCGATGATCATCAAGGGCAAATTCTAATTCAAGCGGATTCAGTTCCCCGTTCGATCCTTTGTAAGTCTGTGGGATTAATCTTGAACATCCCTGTTTTTCGCACGGTGAGCTGTACTGTCTGTTCGCGTGTTGGCATCGTTGTTTGTTTTTGCGCCGGAAAACAAATCGGAAAACATTGTTTATCATATCGCTTTCTACTGATTTCGATTAGATTAAAATTAATCACTGAAATTTTTACTACGTATTTGTGTTTTATTATCAGTCTGGGAATTATCTGAAGTCGTTAATAAATATAAAACCCCAATTAATTTTTTGTCATAAGATACATAAACCAGAAATAATTTTATGCTTTGCTATTGTAGTGTCCGTCATGATTTTGTATAAATGCACGCTACTCAGTCAATTGGATTATATTATTCATTGTTTCTTTTCAATAGCCCGAAAGATCTATTACAATTTGGCGACTCCTCATCAACAATTTATGCGTTGCAAAATGAAGATGTCTCCGTTCCGATATCTCCTCATGTAAATGTTCCTACTAATCATCTTGAATTCGAATCAGCGGCTCCTCCACCACTTCCACCTCGTCGTAGGGATAGAGTAGACAGCTACATTGAGATTGCTCAAAAGCAACAGGCGCCGGACGCACCCACAGTAAATTACTTTTGTATACATATATTATTTATTTTTTCAATGAAATCTCCATCCGTCTTTTAGCTTCCTCCGCGAGATGGTGAACTGAGTCCGCCACCATTGCCTCCTAGAAATATGAATACGTCTGGCGCTACAGTAAAATACAAGTCAAACGAAATAATAGGCCAGAACAATCTGCTCCTTCCACACACCAGTATTATAATGATGCGAAGAAATTCGGCCATGCAGAATAGAGGTTGTAATTCAACAAACGCAAGTTTAGGCGTCAGCAACTATGAAGACCAAGTTCCATCACCCACACTAAGTAATTCGTCGTCCCCTATAACACCGTTTACCTCCGAATCTACATATGACTTTTCGGCGGTAACAACCCTTAATGAGTCAAAAAGTTTACGTAAGCATCTGACATCGACAAAGGCAGCATTTTATTCTAGCGATACTACGCCTAAATTACCACCAAAGCCAGTAGTCGGTGGAAGCATGTACAACACCGGTAAGTTACAAAATCCTTATTTCGACCCGTTTGCTGATATTAATCCTAATGAGTTCTAAAGGCAATTGCTAGGGCGGTATTTATTTGCACATCTATACCGGACTACGTATATTCATTAAATTATGTTTATCAGCAAACGGACTTTCTAAAGTTAACAAATAATAAAATCTCGTTCCATTCTCACAGACAAAAGTACGATGTTTCCTTATCCCAGCATTAACCATGATTAAAGTTGTTTGTAAGATGATGTGATAGTATGCTGCTTTTGTTCTCATAATAATTTGCCAAGTAGTTTTAAACCTTGTAAATATATAAATTAATATTCTAGGTTATAATAAACGGAATAATGTTTGTTGAAGTTCATAAAGTTCATTTGTGTTTGTGTATTCCCTACGTTATATGATAGCTTATTATATAGAGAAATAATTTATATAAGTCTATTAAAATATATGCTACTGTATATTGTTCATACCTGCTACTTTTTTTTCAATAATTTACACTACGTAAGGAGTTATGATACTCTTATAATTCGGTGTGATGCACACACTGCGGGCGTCGAATAAATTGGAATGGAGAAGATCCATATTAATATTGTAAGTTGGTAAGCATGGCATGTATCTGTATCTGATCTATGATAGTTCGGCCGAAAATAGGCTGCATAGCAAACTCATGTACCTAGCGCTGGATTGTTAACAGTCCGGAATGATCCGGTGGTTTCGTATGAGCACTAGGAAATCTAGAACGATCTAAAGGGATGAAATGGAATAAGTTTCGGAAACTGTATCGCAAGTCCATTGCTGTCTCAGCTTAAGCTCGATGGTGGGTTCTTGCATACAGATGCCAAGATAAGTGCAAAGCATGACAAAAAAATTAAGACGGATAACAATTTTTAATAGTGGTTGGTAACCGCGTATAGGAGTACATATATTTTCACTGAAAACCCGCCGAAAATATTTATGAATAAATAGCATTTTAAGTTGTTTTCCATAAATTTTGAATGTTTTATTAAGAAATAAGGAAAAATTATAAAAACGAATATTTCCGATATTGGCCTTCCTTTTTACAACTTGATGCTACAAATAATCGCTCGATTCTGCCAATAATTTCTCATCAAATGAATGTTTTGTCTTCCCAATATTTCATTTCAAATTAATTTTTATTGGTATGTTTTTAATTAAACTTACTATAAGACGTCTAATTTAAAACTAGCATTTATCTTACTCTAGCTTGCTGTCTCTCAGCGAGCGGTCTAAACTTATCAATACCATTAAAATGATAGCCTTTCGGCCTTGTTCTTCCTTTTTTCTTCAATTTTCAAGAAACCTTGGAAAACTTGAATTTTTTATTAATTGTTTTGCTAACAACTACTTAAAACTACCTGAGCTAAATAACCAATAATCACATCGATTGGTCACCATCCCAGTCATGGATGAGCCGCTTTTTTTTTTTTTTTTTTTTTTTTTTTTTATAATAAACACGCGCTAAAGAGGTTATGACTACTCTTATGGTGTAGTTTGAAGTACACAGCGCGGGCGTTAGGGAAATTGGGATAGAGAAGATAGGAGATTCCGATGCACATTGGTTTTAAATGTCTGCAAATTGAACCGAGGGGGAAAGACAGAGCCGGGCAAGGCGTTCCACATTCGCGTGGTACGGCTTATGAAGGAATCTCTATATTTCATAGTACGACCGAAAATAGGCTGAAGGGTAAACTGATGGGCATTCCTGGCTTGGCGAGTATTGCGGTTGAATTGTTGAAGGGGTGGAATGCAGCTGGCGATTTCGCTTGAGCACTGTTTGTAGAAATAGCGATAAAACAATGAAAGACATGTTACATTTCTGCGATGTTCGAGCGAATTTATAGAATTCGCTATATTTGTGTCTCCAATGAGTTTTAAAGCACGATTCTGTATCCTATCCAGCAGGTGCAATGAGGTTTTGGGCGCACCAGACCAGATATGAGAGTTATACTCAAGTTTGGGGCGAATGAACGCCTTGTATATGGCAGCCAGATCAGAAGGGGTAAAATATTTCTTGCACCGTTTGAGGAAACCTAGACATTTCGCAGCGTTCTTGGCGACTTCGTGTATGTGGTCATTCCAACGAAGTTTGTCATGGACACACATACCGAGAATGGAAAGTCTTTCGGTTTCGGCGATGCAAGTGCCATTCATGGATAATGGCTGAGGATTCTGGTTTCGCTTTAATGACAGCAGACAGCATTGTGTTTTGGAAGCATTAAATTCCACTCTATTGGCTAAACCCCATTTTATAATGCTGTCGAGATCGGAATTTAATGAGCTTAACATACGTTGCCGTTCCAGTTCTACGGCCGAAGAGCAGGGACGTGAGTCCTGGAATGAATATGAGAAGCTGAGGGTGCTGTCATCGGCGAAGGAGTGGATTGGATTAGATGTTGCAGACAGGAGATCATTTATGAAAATAAGAAAGAGAGTCGGAGACAAAACGGAGCCTTGGGGAACACCAGCATTTATATGGTGGATTTCAGACTTGAAGCCATCCAATACAACTTGAATTGAACGGCCAGAGAGGTAGTTTCTAATCCATTGAAGAAGAGACGCATCGATCCCATATGCACGCATTTTCGACAAAAGAGCTTGGTGCCAAACTCTGACAAATGCCTTTGAAATATCAAGCGCAACAATCTTCGTTTCACCAGAGTGATGTAGAGATTGGTTCCACTTTTCGGTGAGATAAGCCATCAAATCACCAGTGGATCTGTTGCCACGAAAACCGTACTGCCGGTCATTAATGAGTTTTCGTGATTCAAGATATTTCATGAGCTGACGATTTATCAGCGTTTCCATGACCTTAGAAAGAATGGATGTAAGTGCTATGGGTCGGTAGTTGGTGGGAGAAGAAGATTCGCCTTTTTTGGGGACGGGCTGGACAAATGCTGTTTTCCACCTTCTCGGGAAGAGTCCAGAAGAATAGGACAGATGGAAAAGCTTACGCAGTGGTTTTGCCAGCGTGGAAGAACACCTCTTCAGAACAATTGGGGAAATACAATCTGGACCAGCGGATTTATTTATGTTGAGATCATTAAGTACTCTTGCCACTGTACGAGTGCGAAAATGGATTTGTCCCATGGTGTATTCGACGCTCTCAAGTACAGGTAGAGGCAAAGCGCAATCTGGGAGCATTGAGCTGGCTGCAAAATGTGCAGCAAGCAGATTCGCTTTGTCTAAAGAGTTGACAGCTGGAATGTCATTGTAAATGAGCGTTGGGATCGAAGATGAGACCGAGTTCTTTATATTTTTTACAAAAGACCAAAAGTTTTTACTACACTTGGGACATTGTAGTATTTTTTGCCTCAACTTTTGGTCATACGAGAATTTAACACGCTTGATAATTGTATTGCAGTCATTTCTGGCTCGCTTGAACTTTTTTCGGTTTTCCTCAGATGGGTTGGCCTTATATGACCGAAAACTTAACTCCTTTTGTCTGATAGCCTCTTTACAGCTCGAGTCGTACCACGCATTTTCTTTCGGTATGATACTTTTTATCCTGTTAGGAATAAAGGATTTCATACCTAAGGTGATAATACTAGACACCATATCAGCGGCGGCATCCACGTCGTTATCGAGGAAGCATAACGACCAGTTAAAACTCTTAAAGAAGTTGTTAAGTCCGCTCCAGTTGGCTTTCTCGTATTGCCATACGGTTCTTTTCGGAGATTTTTCTTTAACTGTGTGGTTGGAGTACGAGAAATTAGCTGATATGATGCAGTGGTCCGACGAGCCTAAAGGCGATAATACTTCTAAAGAGTATTTATCAGGGTGGGAGGTAAGAAACAAGTCCAGAGTGTTGGCATTTTGACCGTCAATATCTGGTACGCGTGTTGGCTCATTTACAAGCTGGGTTAATTGATTTACCTCAGCGAAGATCTGAACATAAATTCCTTCGGGTGTTGTCTGTCCAGTATGTCGAAGCCAGTTAGAATTGTGAATATTAAAATCGCCCGCAATGACAATTTCAGTATTAGGATACAGGGAGACAATTCTTGTAATGGAATCAGACAGCGCATCAAACTCGTTAAAAGTCGAGTTGCTATCTAGATTAGGGCTTCTGTAGATAAAACAATAGTGAATGATTTGCCTACGGATGTGGAATTTCAGCCATATGAAATTAAATTCCGAATTGGAACATTGGCCATAAGAACCTGGAGTTTGGTAGGCAATATCATCACGTACGTAGATGGCGAGACCGCGGTGAAGAAAGAATAAAGGCACTAAACGATACCCAGGTAGATCAAACTCCGATTTATCAGAATTTACACCCACCTGAGTCTCGCTCAGCGCCAAAACAGCTGGTTTATATTTAGCAACGTGGACGTACACCGAGAAGAGATTCGATCGTAGCCCACGAATGTTGCACATGTCAACCCTAAAATTCCCCATCAATACAAAAAGCAGACACCAAAAAACACAACTCCGACGCTTCTAAGCAGGGCTGTGAAGTGAAAATCCAATGCTAGATTCTCAAATCAAACTGTCATAGGTGTTATGCCCGTATGACAATTTGCTTTGGTCCACCAACAAAAACTTTCACACACAACCCGCTATCCGCCAGATGTTGCTCTCACCCACTCATTGCAATTGCCGTATGTACAACAGTACAAGCACAATCGCTTGTACGTTGGCGGCCGGCGATTGCAAAGACCAAGAAAGTGCAACAGCAAACGAGTTGGAATGGGGGAGGAGGGAATCGCCCACGCTAATGGTTTTTTTTTTTTTCCTCTTTTTTTTTTCTTTTTCACAACACTTCACTGGCACTGCACTCAGAATTGATTTAATTGCGCGGCAGAAGATCGGTGTTATAATAATGAATTAATAATAGTTGATCTTCGCTTTTTTTTGTTTGTTGTTTTTTTTGTTTTTGGGTGTTGTTTGCGCGACTAAGGGGGAGAATGCTACGGCTGCACACACGTGTGTTCGCGACGGGTTGCAGTTCGGAACTCGCGCCGCGGTGGCTGTGGTACAATACCGGCACACCATCTTTTTTCTGGACTAACCCTTTCATGTCTACATGAAGAAATGCCTCAGGCGGGATAAAGCCAGACCGAAGCGTACTCTCATGGTACATTAAATTGGGGTAGTAAGCCCCTGAGATCAGGTAATTATCACTGGCCATCGCCCTTGCAACGTGCCTCCGAATCACCTTAATAAGGAAATTGTCAATCCTGTTCAGTCGAGCCCCATTGTATAGGGTCCTGTTGGGATAGTATTTTATGTACTCAGATTCAGGAGTTCCAAACAATCTTAGACAGGCCCTGAGACATTGTCTCTCAAACATCCGAATCGTTTCCATATAGGACGGCGCTATACTGGACCACATGGGACAGCCATAAGCGATGATGGGCCTTATGAGGGCCACGTAGCAAATGACCTTAACCCTGGAATAAAGTTGACTGCTACGAAACAGTCTCCTTGTCCGAGCGTAGGCCCCCTTAGCCCCAGCAAGACAAGCATCTATATGTTTATCAAAATACATATACTGGTCGAACCAGATGCCAAGATGCCCAATCTGGTCAGCTATAGAAGAGCCCCTCCAACCATACGATATCGAAGGCCTTCTCAAAGTCGACTAGGCAGGCGCACCCGTACATTGCTTCTGTCTTTTTAACTGAATGTCGGAGACCAGTTTCGACGCTTTATGAATAGTGTCATGCCCGCTCTAAAGTCAAACTGATTGCCGGGATAATCTTATGTCGTTCATTGGGACCACCCGAAATCTTTTTCAGATCTCAGACTTCACGCAGCAAATAGAACATGCAACGAAATTGATCTGCTTTTGTAAATGTAATGGATATCGACTTAAAAATGTTTCCCCTGTTGTAGATATAAATGGAGTATTTTTGGTGATTCGTAGACTTCAGATGAAGATAATAATTCCTCCAAAATTATATCCATGACTATTGATGTATTTCGTTATTTTGGTTTTCAAGACACTTCGCCAATGTTGGTATAGTGAGAGTGTGTGTAGATCTGAAAAAATATCGAGATCTGCAAAAAGTGCTCCGAATCGAAAAAAAGATTGATGTTTGGTCCCAATGGAAAACGACATTATATTCTCCAACCCATCTTAAAAGAGCTGGGTCGGCATTCTGTAAGGCGAAACGTTCAAACGTTTTCGTGTGCACGAAGAAATTTGCTTGTGTAACATATGGGCAATCTTTCGTGCGCACGAAAACGTTTGGTCGTTTCGTCTTACAGAATATAGCCCCTGTATTGACGACTTTCTTGAATACATTTGATAACATTCGGGAGCAAACTAATTGACCGCAGATTAGTTGGGTTTGTCCTATATTTGTCCTTTTACGGGATAGGATGAACCACCGCTATTTTCCACTGCCCCGGATAATATGCAATTATTCAGCGCATTGTTAAACTGCATTTACACCACCACGCACGCTCATTTTTGCATGAAACGGGACAGAGAGATCCGTTTATCCTCAGTCAATGCTTTTGAAGGCGTAAGAATGAGATCACAAATCAGACGCTAGGCTAATTTCACACACACCGATTTTGGACGGCCAGTATAAAATCGGCCGACATTTTACCGGTAGCTGGGTGCTTGCACACTCACCGGATTTTTACCGGTCACAATCAGTTGCTTTGTTTTCGTAATCGTGACACGAGGTTATTGTTTAATAATAATGGCGCAAAATTATAGACATCGTGAATTCCAACTTCAGAAAACTATCAAAACTAGTTTTAAACGTAGTATGCGCCCATAATTTGAATGAAGCGAGTCGAATGGTCAGCAAAAAATCGGTGTGTGTGCAAGCGTCTATTTAATCACGTACGCCACTACTTCCCGATACTGCCGGCGATACAGTGGCAGTAGACGGCTGCTCACCGGCATTTTGCCGACACCGATCAGCGGTCGGCGTGTTTGAAAGGTCCCGTTTATACATGTGGTTCACTATAGGAATTTGGACGACTGGTATAAAATCGGTGTGTGTGAAATTAGCCTAAAGTGTCATGGATGTTCTACACATAAGCCCTTTTTTATTATCAGCCATGATCTATACAGATCATTGATTTACATGCACTTACAACAACAGCATATGATCCTGCTTCTCATCGAGATCATGAACCATGATCTGAAAATTATTTCTACTATTGCTCGCAGCTCGCAGTTTGTTTTATTCTTGAATGTTGGTGTGCCTGTAAACGATAGCCACACAGTCACGTTGCCAGACTAAAAAATTCAACATTGTTACATCGCGGCTCTTTTTTGCAATACATTTGCGTATGATTGAATTCTTGGCAGCGTTTGCACTGTGGAATTGTTTTCAAATTTCTCGTTTTCATGGGCTTGATTTTTACCACAATACTATGGTTTTAATTCGGTAGATATCTTCGATATTATCAGACCTATCGAAGGTAAGCATAAAGAGCGGAAGTCTACGCCTTACCAGAATGTCCTTATCTTCTTCCGTTTTTTGCTTCTCCTTCTTGATGATATTTACGGCATCAAGAATTTCAAATCCTTTGGAATGGAGGTCGTTTATAACCTCTTCTTTGGTGCATGAGAGGTGGAGTTCCCTCGCTACAACACGATGTGGCCTTTCTGACTTTATTCCAAAAGTATACCACTGGATCTTCTCGGTATTTAGCTTTTGGGACACTGCTCGGTAGTCTTCGTGGCTATCGACGGTAATTTTCCACGCATTATTCCTCAAAGATGTTACCTTAAATTTCGATGTTATCGTTTCTTTAAGGAGGCTGTGTAACTTATTATACTCCGTTACCCAACGACGTTTATTGGTGGCGGTGGACGAATTTGCCCTCGGAGTTGTTTTTCTGGCGGTACTTTACGCGTTTGGTCTTTTAGAGGCTCGACTTCAGGTGCTCCCGGCGGACTTCTTTGCCCGGTGTTGTTTGATCTTGATGGAGGTGATCGAGATACCCTTGAACTTTTGATAAAAGGGTCAATGGATTGCAATAAGCGACTCTTATCTTTCCTCGTCTGTTGTTGTTTCTGCTGTTGTTGTTGATGCTGCGGTTGCTGCTTCTGCTGTTTTTGTTGCTGCGGCAGCGGCTGTTTTTGCTGTTGTTGTTACTGATGCGGTTTCTGTTGGTTTTTTGTTGTTTTTGCTATTGCTGTTGTATTTGTTGTTGCTGTTTGTATTGTTTGTGCTGTTGCTGTTCGGCTTGAATTTGCTTCAGCTTTTATTGTTACTGTAGCATTTGGTGCTGGCGCAACTTCTCCCTTTTCGCGAGGAGCTCCTTGATCAGACGATCGAGTTGTCTACGGCGTCCAGTAACTCTTGGAATGAGTTACCTTCGCCCACGTTGACATCCTCTTCTGACTCGGCCTCTGACGTATTTGCTTTTGACGTCATCGCCGCTCCGTTTTGCTTTGTCTTTCTTTTGGTATTTCGGTATTTAGCTTTTGGGACTGCTATTTCTGCTGCCTTTCTTGTTGTTAGTAGGTACAGCTAATGCTGCTGCACTTGTTGATGGTACTTCTGAACCAGTAGCAGTTGTTGTTGTGTCTGATCCTGCTGGCTGCTGCTCGACTTTTGTCTTTCCCATCATCTAGACCTAGAGGTATGCAGGCTTGTCTACAACTGTAATCCAGTTTTTCGCGTACATGTATAATATGCTTCTCCACTTTCTTTCATAATGTCAACTAAATACCTATGTCTTCGTACCATCACAGCTCTAACACCAGACAACCAAAACCGATAGGATACGGTCGTCATATTTTTTTGTTAGTTCGAAGTTTTTTTTTCTATTGTTTTACATTTGTATTTCTTTCGAAGATATTATGCAATATCACTTTCAATGAAGATTTTTTTTTTTTGGACAGTTCTATACCTACATATTCAAAATGATATTATGGATAGATTCATAGCTATGGAATATGTACTGGCGCCAAATCGACGCGTCGATGCCTGTATGGCTGGGGGGCTCAGTCGAAACCGCAAACTTTGGATACCTGCGGACCTCTAGCCATATTGCAAGCATTGGGTCGTATGAATAAAACATAGCAATTGCTTTTACTCAAGAGAAATGTCGAAAGCGAAGCATTTGCTACGTTTCGTATGAATAAAAACCAATTTGAGTTAGTTCCAACTCTTGACATGTTCGAAAGGCGGCGGCACTGACCTTTTACTCAGATCGGTATGAATAAAACTTGTTAGACAAAGCAAATGCTATGCAAATTCTGAGTCTGCTATTTTGGGTCGTATGAATAAAACGTAGCAATTGCTTTTACTCAAGAGAAATGTCAAAATCGAAGCATTTGCTACGTTTCGTATGAATAAAAACCAATTTGAGTTAGTTCCCACTTTTGACATGTTCGAAAAGCGGCGGCACTGACCTTTTACTCAGATCGGTATGAATAAAACTTGCCAGACAAAGCAAATGCTATGCAAATTCTGAGTCTGCTATTTTGTTGACTCAGACCTTTTGCTAAATATTTTGTACGCGCATTTTTTAACATAAAACAATCTAAATATTGTTAATAGTTAAGTTTAATTCTGTTTGCACAGGAAAACCAACGAAATACATACGGAAAAGGCAGCAGTTGTTTCGTCTCAAGCGAAGCTATAATATTTCTTTCAGATGAAAATATTTAGACAGAATCATTTGTAAGGTAGGTATATAGCGGAGATCTAGGTCGACAGTTCAAACCTCTCGGCAATTCATAGTCCTTTTTAACTATAATTTGCCTAGTTTGTTAACAAATAAATATTTCCAACGATTCCCGGCACCTGAAGTAGAACGGAAGCATCAACAAGCTATTCGGCAAACAAAAATCATATTTTCAGGTGAAATTGAAGATAAAAATTGCATTTATAATTCTGTATTTATTTTTTTCAATTTCAATTTCCACAAACGTCGTTAGAATCTTAAAAAAAATTCAAAAATTCAAATTTACTGGTCAGGTTTGACAGGAACTGCAAGGCAAGTACACGTACAGCGAAGTAAATGCTATGTTCGAATTTTCGACTTTACTTTAGCAAAGTATATTTTTATTCATACCGATTCAAAGCACTTGCTAAGGGCATTTACTTTGCTACAACCTTTTGCTCAAAGCAAATGCTAGTTTTTATTCATACGACCCTTTGTTGACTCAGACCTTTTGCTAAATATTTTGTATGCTCATTTTTCAACATAAAACAATCTAAATATTATTAATAGTTAAGTTGAATTCTGTTTGTACAGGAAAACCAACGAAATACATACGGAAAAAGCAGCAGTTGTTTCGTCTCAAGCGAAGCTAATATTTCTTTCAGATGAAAATATTTAGGCAGAATCATTTGTAAGGTAGGTATATTATAGCGGAGATCTAGGTCGACTATTTGTAACTATTTGTCTAGTTTGTTAACAAATAAATATTTCCAACAATATCGGATACGATTCCCGGCACCTAAAGTAGAACGGAAGCATCAACAAGCTATTCGGCAAACAAAAATCATATTTTCAGGTGAAATTGAAGATAAAAATTGCATTTATATTTCTGTATTTATTTTGTTTAATTTCAATTTCCACAAAAGTCGTTAGAATCTTAAGAAAAATTCAAATTTACTGGTCAGGTTTGACAGGAACTGCATGGCAAGTACACGTACAGCGAAGTAAATGCTATGTTCGAATTTTCGACTTTACTTTAGCAAAGTATATTTTTATTCATACCGATTCAAAGCATTTGCTAAGGGCTTTTAGGCCCATTTTATTCACTCGAAGTTGAACACAACTCGAGGAGTTTTCCATATAAAAATCCCCAAGTTGTGTTCAACTTCGAATGAATAAAACGGGCCTTACTTTGCTACAACCTTTTGCTCAAAGCAAATGCTAGTTTTTATTCATACGACCCAATATGATGTGACATTTCAGTTGCTTGTCGGGGGTGTTGCCATATGAATCAAATTAATAGTTTTTATTTTTGAATGTGAGAGTTTTTTAAGAACTTATTTAAATTGTTTACAATCAGTCCGCTTAAATTGGAATTCTTATGTCGTTTTCCATTGGGACCACCAGAAATCGTTTTCAGATCTCATATTTTACGCGGCGAATGGAACTTGCAACGAAATTGATCTGCTTTTGTAATTGGATTAGTGCGTTATTTAACAGCAATATCAGCTGTTCAAATTGCATTTGTTTTTACAGAAATCACAAATCGACTTGAAAAATGTTTCCCCTATTGTACATACAAATCGAGTATTTTTGAGGACTTGTAGTCTTTAGATGACGAGGAAAACTATGAAGGTAATCGTTCCACTTAAATTATATCCATGGCTATTAAATATATTTCGTTATTTTGGTTTTCACGAAAATACCCCCATTTGTCTTCAAAGCAAACTTCTTATGTCGTTTTCCATTGGGACCACCAGAAATCTTTTTCAGTGCCTTGATTTTGTGCGGTTTTTGCCGCAATGGCGGTGTCGGAAAGGGTTCACGTATAGGCGGATTCTATAAATGTGTGAGTGATGTCGCGAACTGACAACTTCCAATTTTTCTTGTTCTTATATCGCTTTGTTCCTGCAAATTCCAGGCGAGCTTTCCCACACGCGACCTTTTTAGGTAGCGAGAAGGATGTCGGATGAGAAGAAATGACAACAGCGTGACCGTTGTGCGACAATTTGGTACCTTTTTCGAGGACACTAGTACAATTTGTTGTTCCTTTGTTCCTTTTTATTATTTGGAAAATTCACATTTTAGGACTATTCGCATGAGAGCCAATGGCGAACGAACTACGAACGAGCTAATTTTTTTACACTTCAATCACTTCAATCATTGTTTAATGTTAAATGCGATAGAAAATTTTCATTCGTGGGTTTGTGGATCCGCGAATGTTTTATGTGGATTGTGAATAAAGTGTGACAATTTGCTGCAAGAATTTTCAATTGCTGTAATAATTGTAAATTGAGCTATTTAAATCGATTGAGAGTCCGATTTTTTTTTAGATTAGACTTAAGATTAATTTAATATAAGGCTTTGGTGGTAAATAGTATACAAATCAATTTTCAATTCATAAATACAATTAAATTCATTTGTTCGCAATTCGCGCTCATGTGAATAGTACTTAAAAAAGTTTTCAAAAACTGTGATTTCAAAATGAATATGTTTAAAAAAATAACGCGTAAATAGTGTAAAGCCGGCTAATACTTGTTAAATATTGGGATAAAATATTAAATTTATGTAACAGCTTCAGAAAAAGGCACATTTTTCTTTCATCGCCCCTTTTTTATGGACTTTTTAAAACTAAAGTGAAAGAGATCTTAAAAGTAGATATAAAAATCAGTTGATATAATTTGTAAACAAAATTCAATTATTTTTTTATATATTTATAAATAAAAAACAAAGCTAAAAGGTTTTAATTTTAAAATTTGTCATTTGAAAACGAATTACATCTAAAGTACTGTCTAGCTTACCCGCAGAACAGCCTTAAAGACATCTAATTCTAATGTTATTTGGTTGTTTTGGCTTTATTTATAAAAGAAACGTTGTGAGAGAGTGATCTTTTTATAGTCTATATTTTATTGTGAAACTAAAACAAAAATTTATAACCTTTCTCTAACAGTCCGGGAGATTGTTGCGAAATTCTGAAAAGTAACAAAAAAAAAAAGAAGAAAAAAGTGTCGTTTCTAAAGCTACTATGCAATTTAAGAATTTTCGCACAATATTTAACAATAGTTGGCTCTCCTAATACTATAATCGTGTTCTGATAGACAGCAGCGTTATATTTTATAGAAATTCATTTGGAAATCACAGCGTTTCTAAATTTTCCAAAGTGAATTTTCAAACTAAAAAAAAGGGTTAAAGTATCAACAAATAGTATCAGGGTCCTCGAAAAAGTGCCAAATTATTGCACTACGGTCACGTTGGTCACAGCGCGCGGCTCACTCACACACCCAAATCCGATTCGGAACGTTCCCTAGCGACATCGCCTCAAAAACCGCACAAAATCAAGGCACAGATGTAATAAGCCTATTGTGGATGATTACAGGGAGTTGGGATTTTTGAAAGATGACAGGAAGCAAGGATGTGGATGGGACCTTAGGATGGGATGTGAGAAAGAGAGGGTAAGAATGCAGAGAGCGAGGAGCATGGCATGCTTGCATAGCACGACTTAGCTCGCCGGACGGGGAGGTCCTTGTCCTCGCTACTCTACGACCTAATACAAAACATATAACATGCCAAAAAGAAAATAAAGAGGTACTTACGTTGGCTTTAGTACCGGAAACGGACGGACGTCCACCACCAGGATAGGCGCTGCGGATGTTTTTGCAGCGAGGCCATTTCCCACCCCACCTGGAAATCCGTTGGCCATATGTGTGGATTTCCCCGAAATTGGGATCCGCCTCAACACCAGATCATCATCGCCCTGGACTGGAATCCACCTTTCACACCCCTGAAATACCGCCTTAGCAACGCATGACGATCTTAACGATCACCATAACAAAAGAAAAACATTCAAAACACCAATATTTCATCATATGGCGTGAATTCACAAATTTTTTTATTCAACTCATATTAATCAACAAAAAAAAAGAAACAAAAAAAAACTTAAATAATAACAACAAAAAAAGGAAACCATGAAAATAAAAGAACTATGCAACAAAAAGAAATAACAAAAAAAATAATTTATCAATTTATAAAGAAAAATAATTTTTATCAAATTTTAACTAAACTAGGTTGAATCTCACCGTCCTCGACTGTAGCTAGATCTATATAACCTTGGTTTGGTTATCTGCTATAGTAAAGACACAAAAGTTACCTAAATTCCTACCCAAAAAGAGCTCTCTGTAGGTGGGATATTTTTTTTGTGGCGAAATATCGCAACCAAAGAAGATATGCAGGGATGGTGAAAGGTAACCTGTTACAAACCAACATAAAAAAAAAAGGTATATTCGCAACCAAAATACAAAAACAAAATCATAAACCTATCCACGCCAAACTAATTAACTTACAACTACAAAAAAAAAACGGAAAACAACCAAGAAGATCACGATTATAATACAAAAAATGTATGGCAACTTTTTTTTATGGCGCGACTGATTATATCGATCAACAATTATGGTACGTGACTGTATATGTCTATAGGTACCTATCTAATCGTTTGAAGTTTTTGCGTAAATGTTTAAATTGTTATAATGTTTTCTTATACTATGTATGTTTGTAACTTAGAAATATTTTAGATTCTTGCTTTTGTTGTTTTATTCTTCTTTCTTTTTGAATTAGTTCAGCCGAGCTCGTTTCACGGTATATGGATGCTCAAGGTCACCCCTACACCACTGAGTCTCTTGTTAGACCGTGTAATGTCTTCCGACAATAATGAAATTCCCTCTGATTCGGGTATTGTTGAATGGAGCTTATTCGGCGCCACTGATCGGTCCGCACCGATGGTGTTCAAAAAAAAATTGGGGCGGTCACGACTCTGCCGTTGACCGCCGATTTGGATTTTCGTAGTATACGTCGCCTATTAACATAACATAATATTAAATAAAACACACTTCCAAACACTATTACCTATATAGAACACTTACCCCCAGATAAAGAAATGTTGGCCAGGATTTCGAAATTTAACGTGATGGTGCACTGCCTCTTTTTTTTTGTAAGGTCTTTATAAAGAAAACTCACTGTAGTAGCCAAGTATAAAGAAAATTTGGGTGGCACTGACTGTGTGTCTCTAGTACTGAGACTGACTGTACGAATGATTCGTTCTCGTTTTCTTTTCTTTGTTGGTGGTGTGACCTGCTGCCAAAAATGCCCCACATACGGTGAATTGTTTTTGGTGTGAGAACCGAATTCATTGCCGCTACTTTAAATCGAGAGATTTTCCTCTTATTATCTTTCCCTTTCTTTGAGCCAAAACTCACTTAGTGGGGACAACAATCTGTGCTCACCTTATGGGGAACAAATGGGAACAAATCCGTGACAAACAGAACGGAGCCACTATCGAGACTCGACAACGACGATGACATTTTACAATTTACACCCAAAACACATAACATCTCGAACGTGACAGAACACAGAAGGCATTTTTATTTCATTACTTTTATTATAATATATTTTCAGGTTCTAAGTGACCATAACAAAACTCCGACCATGGAGAAGATTCACGGACGATATGGGCGGTGAACAAGGTCAGTTGAAGCTGAAAACATAGGTGCTTTGGACGTGGTGAAGAACCCACTATCAACAAGCCGGGCCATCTGTATAAGTGCACATGCAATTCAGACTTTGTATTCCTACGCTCATTGTTTTTTTTTTTTTTTCTATTGCAGATTGCAAGTAAGCATCAATGAATACAATGCAGTAGCTACGTTTTGTAAACAACAGCCCCTTTTAGAGACGCCATGTCGCCATGGCTTACCAGTTACTACAAATGTGTACACTTCTATTTGTTCTGTCTACAGGAATTGTGTTTTCGTTTTGCTAAATATTAGAGGACTAGGTTACAATGTGTTAATTACACAAGTACGAATAGGCGGTGATGCAACCAATCGTTTAAGGATTGCTGGGGGAATTCAGTAGCTGCAAAAACTTGTAATATTCGCGTGTACGTACTACGTATAATCTAACTTATTACTATTTGTTTTTATTTTAGGTACTGGTTATCATCATCTTCATCCCTAGAGTTGGTGTACTGATACACGCGGTACTTGGACTACTCGCTTTACGCAGATGGATGATGCATAAGGACATGTATTTCCAATCAGAATTGTTGGACAGAGTGAGTTTTTATCTGCTTATGCATTTTGCTAACGTAAATAGATACATAAAGTAAATAAACGGATGAGAACAACTACGTGTTGATTCAATAAATAAATATGTCGTTTACTAAATAGGACTGTAAGTAGATTAGCAAATAAATAAATAACAGGTGAATAAATAACAAGTATATAACTGAGACATAAATACTTCGCAAGTACATAAATAAGATATAAATAAATAAATAACAACTAAATAAATAGGACATCACTAAATAACAAATAAATAAATAGGATATAGGTATATAAATAAATAGGATATAAATAAATAGGATATAAATAAATAAATAGGATATAAATAAATAGGATATAAATAGATAAATAGGATATAAATAAATAAATAGGATATAAATAAATAGGTTATATTAATAAATAAATAGGATATAAATAAATAACAATCGAAAAGATGAACTAACCTAATGTATGCGTACACGGAATATCACAGCAGGAATAGGATATATGTCTATATCACGGGTTTACGTAGCTTTCAGGTACATGTTACTATTGCTTCAGATCTTTTGCATGGAATATTCCAATTTTCTTTCCTATGAGATTCTCGATCTCGTACATATTATTTCCGACTTTTTTCACGACACGGCATTTTACATACTTCGGGCAAAGTTTCGTCGCCAGGTATTTGGAAGTATCGCTAAGTACGAAATTTCGACGGTATACTTCCTGTCCGGGTAAAAAGCGTACACTACGGGATCGTACATTGTATGACTTTGCTGATTTCTCACTAGCCTTGATTATATTTTCCTTGAGCTTGTCCCGTACACACTGCAATTTAATTTGTCGAGAGAGGGTAAGCAGCTCGCTATCATCCACCGCGTTTAATCGCTTTGCTAGTTTATAGCAACTGCCGTGTGTCATCATGTTTGTTCCAAACAACGCGAAGTAGGGTGACACACCTATGGAACTTTGTATGGAACTTCGCAAGGCGCAAGCGATATCACTAAGGTGGAGATCCCATTCTCTTTGGTCGTCTTTTAAATACGTGCGTATAGCAGCTAACAAGGTTCTATTTACCCTCTCCGACGCATTAGATTGAGGAGAATAGTTGGCCGTTTTAAAGTGCCGAATTTCATACTTCTTCAGGAGTGACTGAAAATCTTTCGAGACAAATTGTTTGCCGTTGTCCGAGTGTATGATTTCAGGGACTCCAAATACATTAAACACTTCATTGACGAGGTACTTAATCACGCTATTGGTGTTGGCGTTTCTTAGCGCCTTAAACAAAACGAACTTGGACAGATGATCAAGGACTACAAATACATACGCATTGCCGGATTTCGTTCTTGGATACGGACCAAGAAAGTCGATATACACTTTTTGGAAAGGACGGTCAGAACAGTAATTAGTACATATAGGTGGACGTGAGATTTGATTAACGGACTTACATTGTTTACATAATTCACACTGAGAGACAAATTTTCTAATTTGAACAGTCATGTTCGGCCAATGGAAGTATTGTCGGACTCTTTGAAGGGTTTTCGCTATGCCTCCGTGAGATGCCTGAGGAGGGTTATGTGCACGGGCGATGATGTCATCCGTCAAGCCAGATGGAATCCACAATCGCCATCGATGCTCAGTCATGTACTCATCTCCAGTAGGCGGTAAGGCACGTTTATAAACAAAACCGTCTTCTATCTTAAGGTCGGGCAACTCTTCCGAATGGCCTTGAATCGTCTCAATCAGGCTTTTATACTCCTCCGACTGAAATTCCTCAGAGTCAAGGTCTACCAGCGGCGCTATCTCTTCAATGTCGATGCTGTCAACGTAGACGCGGGAAAGAGTGTCTGGTACCACATTAAGTGTGCCTTTGCGGTGCTCGATGTCGAAGGTAAATGCCTGCAGTTTGAGACTCCACCGGGCCAATCTGCCGTTTAGGTCTTTTAGGCCCATTAGCCATCGCAGGCTAGAATGGTCGGTGATGACTGTAAATGACATCCCTTCGACATACGGCCGGAATTTTTGGACTGCCATAACCGCAGCCAGACACTCCTTCTCGGTCACGCTGTAGTTTTTCTGACAGCTGTTCAGTTTCTGCGAGAAGTATGAGATTGGCGACTCCTCATTCTCGTTATTTTTCTGAAATAGCACCGCACCTATTCCAGCATCTGAAGCATCGCACTGTATGTAGAATGGCCTTGAGAAGTCGGGGTGTGTTAGAACCGGGGCCGTAGTCAAAGCTGTTTTGAGTTTCTGGAAGGCTAATAGTGCTTCGCTAGTAATTTCAAATTTTTCCTTCTTTTTTCTCAGCAGGTCCGTGAGGGGAGCAGTCAGGGAGGAGAAATCCCTGATGAACCTCCTGTACCAGCCCGCGAGACCGAGCAGTCTGCGGACTTGCCTTGGTGATTTTGGCATCGGGAACTCTGCGATTGCAGCAACCTTATCTGGGTCCGTCTTAAGCATCCCACCACCAACTATGAAGCCCAAGTACTTCAATTCCTTGAAGCAGAATTTTGACTTCTTCACGTTGATGGTGAGATTCGCTTTGCGCAGACATTGCGCAACCTCGTCAAGCAGAGCCACGTGGGTTTGGAAATCCGGAGCTACGATGAGCAAGTCATCCAGGTAGACAAAGACCCGGTCCTTTAACCGCGAGGGGATCACCTTGTCCATGAGTCGGCACATTCTCTGTGCCGCATTACATAGCCCGAAGGGCATGACCGTAAACTGGTACAAGGGTCTCCCAGGCACCGTGAACGCAGTCTTTTCTCTACTCTGCTTCTCCAGCGGTATCTGCCAAAATGCGTCTTTTAAGTCCACGCTACTTATATAGTACGTGTCTTGTAACCGGCTGAGAAGTCCGTCGATGTGGGGGAGAGGATAGGCGTCTTTCTTTGTCAGTGCATTCACTTTTCGCGAGTCCAAACACAGCCTGTTTTTTCCCGGTTTGCGTATAAGGACCACTGGTGAGCACCATGCGCTCTCACTCTCCTCCACAACGCCTAGACCTATCATCCGGTCGATCTCTTCATACAAAAGGGCTTGAACCGCTGGAGACACAGGGTAGTGTCGCTGCTTCACAGGCGCCGCGTCTCCGGTGTCGATGACATGCTCTTCGAGCTCCGTTCTCCCCAACCCATGCTGTGTATAGCAGAGAAATTTCCCCCTGACCGCCTCTAGCTCGGACTTTTGCTCGAATGTCAGTTGATGCATATTGGGGTCGGCCAAATCGGAGGAAGTCGAAAGTGCACTTATGAGGTGCGGAGCAATTTGGAATGCCTTCCAAAACTCGACACCGAGGTAGAGTTCTTGACTCAAGCTTGGGACTAAATAAAAGTTGACAACGTGGTTTTTATTTTTATATTCGACAGGGGCCTGTACCCTTCCTATTATCGACTGAGCTTTCCCGTCAGCCGTTTTCACATCTGAAAAGCATGGCGTTAGTGGTAATTTTAGGGTGTTTATTAGTTCTAAACAGTTTTTGCCTAATATGTTTATACTAGCGCCACTGTCCAATAGACCTAGCATCTCCCTGCCTGCTATTTTGACTTGGGCGTACGGTCGCGGGTCAACGGCAGTATCTATTATTGAGGAAGATATGTACTTTCTTATTTCCTTCCTGCGGCGGTATCTTTCTCTCGCTTTCATTATTCTTTTAGAGGGGCCTATATGTCCCTCTTTGAAAATTCTCTCTCTAATCCTATTGTATTCCTTAATCCTAATGTGTAAAGGCTTAATCTCTACTCTTTTTGTTTTTAATTCTATTTTCACCCCTGGATCTCGCTTCATTATTCTAACCTGCGAGCTTTCAGGGAGACTGGTACCTTTTTCAGTCTGGCTTTCTTCGTCTACTGTTTTTATTGGTTGGGGGTTTGTGTCGAACGCGATTCCCCCGCTGACATCGCGCTCGGTGTTCGGTTTCCCGGATTGCAGCGCGTACACCGCGGTGTAATTACACCTTCCTGACCGCACTTGTAACAGAAGATGTTACGTATTGTTGACGGGCAGTCTACGAACGAATGACCTTCCACCCTACAATTCCAGCACAACATCCGGCCGCTGGCATATCTGCGAGGTGCATTAGGTGCACTACCGTACTGTAGCGCTGAGACTTGTTCTTCGGGACCATATGGTACTTCATCGTGGTAGTCCAATTCGTTTGCCGCGTATCGAGCGGGAGGTCGTTGATGTCTGGGACCATCTCGGCTTGGAAACGCTGTTTCAGCGTCTTTACACGCATATCTCAATTGGTCCAGCGTGAATATCGCCATTGGGTAGACCAATCGACCTACCCTCTCGTTGAGATTCCGCTTCAATATGGTCACCATTTCACCTTCCGGAATCGGCACTCGGAGTTGGGATCGTAATTTCGAGATGGCGGCAAAGAAGTCATCACTAGACTCCCAAATACCTTGGCGTCGATCCATGATGTCGCGCATAATTTCGAAGTCTGACTTTGAATTACGAAATTGTCGCATTAGGGCATCGCGCAATGTCAACCAATCGGGACGGTAATTAGTACGCTGGAATTGCCAGTACCACTCGTAAGCGGTACCAGAAAGCAGCAGATGAAAATCTCTCAAGATTTCCGCCCAAGTGCAGTCGTACTGACTCTGCAACGTTTCGAGTCGGAACACGAAATCTTCCACGGTAAGCGTTTCGGGCTTACCCTCAAAATTAATTCCCCACTTATCGATTTTGATCGGGCCTCTAGGGCCTGATTGAAAATATGAATCTGGAGGTCGTGGTGGAAAAAACGTGGGAGGAGGCTGCATCATCTGTTGGGCATGGGTTTGCCCTGGATGGTATGTGTTGTGATACCCACGACCATTTCCGGACCTTCTGGAACCATGATTTCGGCTGGCCGAATGATTTGCAGGTGGATTAGACGGGGATATCGTATTCGGATTTCCCGGTGGGATTGCTGGCGGAGCAGCGGACTGGCTAAAAGGCATTGGTGCTGGATTCAGCTGAGGATGTGAAATGGACACCGTCGGCTGTGAGGTCGCCTGGGCCGAATGGCCTGGAACTGGTGCTTCAACTGGCGGATTCGGACGGGTAACAAAATTTATATCCCTCATAAAATTCAAGAAATTAATTTTCATCTCTTCCCTCAGGCTTTGTGAAATGTCCTCTCTCAACGAGTTTTGGTAAGAGGAAAAGGCGCTTCCCACGGCCATGTTGATACAAGCCTTCAGGTCTGCTGGGATATTCAAGGTGTCCTGGTCGGACTGGTTGGAGCCTGCCCCTGCCGCATTTGGGGGGTCTTGAAGACTCTCCGCAGCTTTCAGGGTCTGGAAACTAGCATCTGTGTAGTCCAACGCAGCGGCACCTTGCTCACTCATGCTGCTATACGATGGAGCGGCTATAGACTCGGAGGAGCTGGTATTGCGGCTGATCGCACCTGTACTGGATGGAAGTTGTACTTGCGGTGGTGGTAGACCGAGTTGCTGGGGACCTAGTGGAGGGGGACAGTGCGCCTGGGTCGGCGGTAATGCTGGAGGCGGATACTGCATTTGCCCTGCATGAGGTAATGGGAGAGAAGTAGTGGAAGGCGGGCCGCTATCGACCGTGCTTTTGGATGGGGGAGTGCGTTGAATTGGCATTTCGTTCAACTCTTGCGCTACGCGCGAACTATGGGAGCGAGTAAGTACTCTGTTGCTATCAACAATCGATTCTCTTCTTATTCTTCTATTTATAGAATCTTTTTCCTGCGATTTCATTCTCTCTATCGCCTACACAAATGAACGAGAAAACGAGACAACGGATATTAGAGTTCTGTCCAAGACGAACTATGAATGCGCACACAAAAACTATAAAGAACACCTAAAGACCAAAAAAAAGTAAGTAAACAAAATGGTATATATGTATATCTATTCAATCTGACTATTAAATATTATACTATATAGGAACAAAACCACACCCAAAATTTTTTTAACAACTAACGGACTATAACGTAAAGGTAAGTTTGATTAATCTTATATGATAAATTTGTATCTGCAATATACAAATTTCATACTATCAATTACAAATTACCTATGAAAACTAATGAGCCTTTTTTTTTTTCTTTTTCTCAGATCACTTGACCGTACCTAACTGAGATACGAACGATGATTGCGGTGGCTCACACACAACAATACTCGGATGACGACAGACGATTAATAATTATAAACAAAAAGTAAGGCAAACTATAGTTTGGGTATAGGGTATGTGTTCTTAGGAAATAGCTAGGGAAGAATATATTATGTGTTATGTAATATGAATATTATATTATAATTAAATATGTATATATATTTGAAAGTAATTAATGTTGTAAATAAGGTTTATATGTTGAAAGGTATATTTGATTAAGTTTATGATATATACTGTATTGATTGTATAAATCAGGTATTTTATTATAAGATTTTTTTTTGTGTTGAATTAAATTGTACTACGGGTACAGAAACAAAAAAAAAGATGTACTGATTGTTTGTTTGATTTGTATCATATTTGTAGGGGTGTTTCAGGCGGTTGTCCTTGGCGTAGTTGTTGGCGTGGAATCGATGATCTGATTTGTGTATTAGCGGATTCTGTATAAGACTGCGGACGGACGAATTGATGATTCCTTCCGGGTGGTGGAGAGATGAACATAAACGTACAAGGACACACGAGTTTGCATCTCTTCACGCTTCCGCTTTTCCATTGTAACCATTGGGCTTTCGATGGAAGACATGAAGCGATCCAATTTGCACAACAATAAGAATACTAATACTAGACAGATGGACTAATGCTACTTGACTTGACAAACAGTCAGAACAGGTCACTAGCTCCATGTAAGAATGAGACGATACAAAGTGAAAATGGAAAGGTGAAATTTTGTGATAGGAAAGTAAAATGTATATAGTTAATAGTATAGCGGTAGAAGATGACAAAGGACTAGAACAGGTTCCAATTGTTTTTGTTGTCACCACCAAAGATACTCGTCGCAATTTAAAATGGCATTCTGCCAAGCTATCCATTTAAAGACTTACGAGTTCTTTGGTGTTGGCAACAGGAACAATTGTGGACGAAAGACAACATTAAGGACGAAAGGACGTGCACTAACAAACGTTGGGCGCCATTTGTTATAAGCCTATTGTGGATGATTACAGGGAGTTGGGATTTTTGAAAGATGACAGGAAGCAAGGATGTGGATGGGACCTTAGGATGGGATGTGAGAAAGAGAGGGTAAGAATGCAGAGAGCGAGGAGCATGGCATGCTTGCATAGCACGACTTAGCTCGCCGGACGGGGAGGTCCTTGTCCTCGCTACTCTACGACCTAATACAAAACATATAACATGCCAAAAAGAAAATAAAGAGGTACTTACGTTGGCTTTAGTACCGGAAACGGACGGACGTCCACCACCAGGATAGGCGCTGCGGATGTTTTTGCAGCGAGGCCATTTCCCACCCCACCTGGAAATCCGTTGGCCATATGTGTGGATTTCCCCGAAATTGGGATCCGCCTCAACACCAGATCATCATCGCCCTGGACTGGAATCCACCTTTCACACCCCTGAAATACCGCCTTAGCAACGCATGACGATCTTAACGATCACCATAACAAAAGAAAAACATTCAAAACACCAATATTTCATCATATGGCGTGAATTCACAAATTTTTTTATTCAACTCATATTAATCAACAAAAAAAAAGAAACAAAAAAAAACTTAAATAATAACAACAAAAAAAGGAAACCATGAAAATAAAAGAACTATGCAACAAAAAGAAATAACAAAAAAAATAATTTATCAATTTATAAAGAAAAATAATTTTTATCAAATTTTAACTAAACTAGGTTGAATCTCACCGTCCTCGACTGTAGCTAGATCTATATAACCTTGGTTTGGTTATCTGCTATAGTAAAGACACAAAAGTTACCTAAATTCCTACCCAAAAAGAGCTCTCTGTAGGTGGGATATTTTTTTTGTGGCGAAATATCGCAACCAAAGAAGATATGCAGGGATGGTGAAAGGTAACCTGTTACAAACCAACATAAAAAAAAAAGGTATATTCGCAACCAAAATACAAAAACAAAATCATAAACCTATCCACGCCAAACTAATTAACTTACAACTACAAAAAAAAAACGGAAAACAACCAAGAAGATCACGATTATAATACAAAAAATGTATGGCAACTTTTTTTTATGGCGCGACTGATTATATCGATCAACAATTATGGTACGTGACTGTATATGTCTATAGGTACCTATCTAATCGTTTGAAGTTTTTGCGTAAATGTTTAAATTGTTATAATGTTTTCTTATACTATGTATGTTTGTAACTTAGAAATATTTTAGATTCTTGCTTTTGTTGTTTTATTCTTCTTTCTTTTTGAATTAGTTCAGCCGAGCTCGTTTCACGGTATATGGATGCTCAAGGTCACCCCTACACCACTGAGTCTCTTGTTAGACCGTGTAATGTCTTCCGACAATAATGAAATTCCCTCTGATTCGGGTATTGTTGAATGGAGCTTATTCGGCGCCACTGATCGGTCCGCACCGATGGTGTTCAAAAAAAAATTGGGGTGGTCACGACTCTGCCGTTGACCGCCGATTTGGATTTTCGTAGTATACGTCGCCTATTAACATAACATAATATTAAATAAAACACACTTCCAAACACTATTACCTATATAGAACACTTACCCCCAGATAAAGAAATGTTGGCCAGGATTTCGAAATTTAACGTGATGGTGCACTGCCTCTTTTTTTTTTGTAAGGTCTTTATAAAGAAAACTCACTGTAGTAGCCAAGTATAAAGAAAATTTGGGTGGCACTGACTGTGTGTCTCTAGTACTGAGACTGACTGTACGAATGATTCGTTCTCGTTTTCTTTTCTTTGTTGGTGGTGTGACCTGCTGCCAAAAATGCCCCACATACGGTGAATTGTTTTTGGTGTGAGAACCGAATTCATTGCCGCTACTTTAAATCGAGAGATTTTCCTCTTATTATCTTTCCCTTTCTTTGAGCCAAAACTCACTTAGTGGGGACAACAATCTGTGCTCACCTTATGGGGAACAAATGGGAACAAATCCGTGACAAACAGAACGGAGCCACTATCGAGACTCGACAACGACGATGACATTTTACAATTTACACCCAAAACACATAACATCTCGAACGTGACAGAACACAGAAGGCATTTTTATTTCATTACTTTTATTATAATATATTTTCAGGTTCTAAGTGACCATAACACAGATCTCAGATTTTACGTGGCGAATGGAACATGCAACGAAATTGATCTGCTTTTGTAAATGGATTAGTGCGTTATTTGGCAGCAATATCAGCTGTTCAAATTGCATTTGTTTTTGCGAAAATCACGAATGGATATGGACTTGAAAAATGTTTCTCCTATTGCACATACAAATAGATTATTTTTGGGGACTTGTAGTCTTTAGATGAAGAGGAAAACTATGAAGATAATAGTTCCTCTTGAATTATATCCATGGCTATTAAATATATTTCGTTATTTTGGTTTTCACGAAACTACCCCCAAATGACGTAGAATAGCTGTGCAAAGTATATTGGTATTGTGAGAGTGTGTGTAGATCTGAAAAAATATCGAGATCTGCAAAAAGTGCTCTGAATCGAAAAAAAGATTGATTTTTGGTCCCAATGGAACATGAAAAGTGATTTAGATCAAAAAAAGATTGATTTTTGGTCCCAATGGAAAACCACATTAAAATGACGTCAAACAGCTGTGCAAAGTATATTGGTATTGTGAGAGTGTGTGCTCTGAATCCAAAAAAAAGATTGATTTTTGGTCCCAATGGAACTTGAAAAGTAATTTAGATCAAAAAAAAATATTGATTTTTGGTCCCAATGGAAAACGACATAAGAGAGCAATTTTAGCTGCTAAGAACAAAGACGTCAGTGAATTAAACATGTCTATACAATCCAAGATTCCTGGCGACTGGTTTCGTACAAGACTGTGGATACAGATACTAACGACGATGTTGTGAATTATCCAACAGAATTTTTGAATTTGTTGGATTTACCACGATTGCCTCCGCATTATCTCCAATTGAAAGCTAGAGTCACTATTATTGCTCTTCTGAATATTAATCAACCCCGTTTGTTTAATGGTATGCAAGACTTTCTGTTAAAGGATTAATGGCTTATGTAATTGAAGCTAATATCAACTGAAAAACTTAAAGCCGAAGATAATTATACAACGCATCCCAATGATTCCATCTGATATTCAATTTGAATTTAAACGACTTCAGATTCCTGTTCGCTTTGCTGTTACTATTAATAAGGCGCAAGGGCAAACGCTAGGAATTTGCATTACAATAAAAACTATTTATCACTGATTTAAATTTGATTTTCTTATATTTCTATTTTGCACTACGAAGTGTGCAGGGTGTCTGCTACTTTATAAATAAAAAAAAAGTCAAAATTAAACCAAACGAGTTTTATTTTTTTCATAATAAGCAAATGCCATCGGGTTTTAGGGAAAATGTTAAGTTTTCATGAATGATATCATGGCACTGATCATCGTAGATCAACTTTATTTGAGTATGAATTTCTCTGTACATGCACACATTGGCAGTACAAATATTTAAATGACATTTCAGTTCTATATTTTTTTCAAAATGGTTGCCATAGTTTATATCCACTATTATATTAAACTTTCCGTCTGTAATCTGACCAAACGAATGTTTAGCATTGCACCCATCATCCGGTAAGCGTACATTCCACTTCTGGGGTGCATTTTCCGTTAACTGTATTCCATTTGTGCATGATAACGTTATGTTCAGAATCAGTTTGGTTTTGGTGTTAGCTTTGATGATTTTTTTCGATGTCATTATAATATGATCGGTACCATCTACCAATTCCTCGGAAGATTTCAAACGGAATTTTAACTCCAATGGTGAAGTAGTCATAGTTTTTAAGTTGACCACCTGTATTGAATGATTATTTGTATCCGCAACATATAATAACTGACCGCTAGAATCGATGCAAACTCCATCAGGCTCACTGAATTGAAACTCTCCTGGGTGACTTGCGTCTCGAATAAAACATGTTTCTATAACATTACTCGTAGCGTCAACACGCTTTATTTTATGATTATATGTATCAGCAACATATAAATATCCATCAACCGGATTATAGGCTACACCCAGTGGATGTTGCAATTTAGCACAGAATTGCTTCCCATCAGCGTCGCCAAATGCAAATAGATTCTAAAAATAGTTTCGAAAAAGTATCGAGTTATTTAACAGTTGACAAATTTTTCCACAAAAGCACACTTTACCAGCGGATTTCGATCACCTCCAACAACAGCTGTCACTTTGCCATCAATCAATGAGGCTTTTCGTATGCTTGAACTTTCACTATCCGCAATTAAAAGCATATTGTTAAATAAACATATTCCAGAAGGTTGGGCAAAAGCAGCATTTTGGGGATACGAGTTATTGCGGTTCTCCTCCAATCCATTGCCTATAATTGCTGCACAGGCTAAAGGTTCATATTTTTTGAACTTCCACCAGATAATACCGTCCAAAAAAATTGCCCATATTTGATGTGTTCCAGCCATTGCTATAAGCACAACATTTCTTTCCGGTACACTTTGTTCATCCATATGAAATGACATATCCATATCTCTTACTTTGTAGACCTCCACATCCCACGGCGAGGAAAGCTGTTGTTGGCAACCAATCCGGCCACCAACCTTATCATTACCTTGCACACCGGTACCAGCAATACTAGATACGTACTTTTCTTTCAAATTTATTTTTCTAATTGCATGATTTTCCTTATCAGCTATTATTAGTTCATCGTCATTGAGAAAGGTAAGGCCTTGTGGGGAATTAAATCTCGCAGTAGCAAAATCACCATCAACAAAACCACTTCCGATGCCACCGATTTTCTCAAGAACGTAGCCTTGACCGTCTAAGAGCAGAATTCGGTTATTTCCTGAATCTGATACTGCAATCAATTCACATTGTTGTTTTTGGTTAAACCGGCAGCAGACCTTACTAGGAAACCGGAGATTCGAAGGAGGTATTAGATTAATTGACGGGCTTATACGAAGCGGTGAATAACTTAATTCACCACGAGCTTTGTAGAAACAAAGAGCCGTTTCTACAAATTTTTTTAGAAACGATCCATTGCCTTCACCCATTAAAACGAGTAGTGGGGTGCCAGTAGGTGATATAAGGAACAAAGTTGGCCAGCATTTAATCTTCAATTGGGCCCACATATTGCAATTAAAGTCGTTAACAACGGGATGAGTTATGTTATATCGCTGTATGGCGGAAAGCAAGTTCGCCGAATCTTTTTCATTTTCAAACTTTGCACTATGAACTCCGATTATGGCAAGTCCACTTTCGACTGGAAATAAATCTTCAATAGCCCTTAGATCTGGAAGAATGTGCATACAATTTATGCAGCAGTAAGTGAAGAAGTCCAATATAATAATTTTCCCATTGAGTTCAGCCATACGAATTGGTTCCGTAACATTAAACCAGTCCAAATCTAACAAAACAGAAGATTTAGTAGGTAACCTTGATGTAGTGAAGTGATGCCTATTACCTTTCTGAAAATCGGGTATACCATCTATATCGCTTTCACAGAATGCTTTCAGATGATTTCTAATATTTTCAATTTTCTCTGAATCACTTATTTCACTTTTAAATGATTGCAATAATGCGTCTGAATTATATGCCAAGACGTCAAGCATATCGACTTCATCGTTATCCATTTAATTAATGTATCGGATAATAGCTCCCGCTATCGAAATTTTTTGGAACTCAGTCCAAAATAACAACTATCTCATGAATTATTTTACAATCCGAAATTGTATTTACGTCGTACGAATAAAGATTACTAATCCTTCGACTAAAAACCATAGACCATAGACAATGAAACACAGAGATATATAACCTTCCAGTGGAAAGGCGGCTGCCAACAAGTTGTTTTCCAGAAAAATGTAGTAGTATGGGTGACACTGACAGGCGATGCAGTGGTTGGAGAGAGAGGAATGTATTTGTAGAAAATGAATTACATTATGACATGAATTATACAGATTATACAGTCAGTCGTAAACTTGAATCCGTTCATTAAAGACATACTGAGTAGAGTATATATTGCGTTTTTCTTTCGTGTTTGCGTCTACAGGTTATGGGCCCAGACAATGGCTTTGGAATTAGTATTTGCGAAAATTAAACCTTTTGACGGTAAAAATTTCGACTCGTGGAAGTATCGCGTTGAAAATTTTCTTGAGGCGCAAAATGTGCTAAATGTTCTTACGACGGTTAAGCCTGAACAAACACAGGAAAATCGGGCCGCGATAAATGAATGGAACGAAAAAAACGCGAAAGCAAAAAACTTAATTATTTGTCTGGTCGACGACAATCACCTTGAATATGTAAAAAGTAAAACAACCGCCATGGACATGTGGAAGGCTTTGACCATGACCTTTTCAGGAACGAGCATGGCAAAGCAAAATATGTTGCGGACTCGATTGGATAAAATGAAATACGAACTCGGTAGTGATATGAAAAAGCATTTCACCAGATTTGATGAGTGTGTGCGGGAATTATCAGCAGCAGGCGCGAAGTTGGGTTCAAACGAAACAATTTATTACTTGTTCAAGACATTTCCAGAAGAATTTCAGCCGTTAATAACGGCATTAGAAAATATGACTGATGATGGCCTGACCATTGAATATGCGAAGTCCCGGTTGTTAAATGAGGAAATGAGACAACTAGTTAACAAAGAGAGTGTGGATGTTGGTGTTAATCACGATGCGGCGTTTTCGGCGGCCTTCTCTGGTGAATGCTTCAAGTGTAAAAAAAGGGGGCACAAAAGTTTTAATTGCCCACAAAAGGGATCTAAATCCAATTATAAAAAAAGAGGTGGCTATCCCAAATATTCAAAAGACAGCAGTGCGTATGCTTTTATGATGGCGACAAATAGTGTTAATAAAAGTGTTTGGGTGTTGGACTCTGGGAGCACACGGCATGCGACCAATAACTTAGATATTTTAACATCTGTCGAACAATTAAATACGCCGTTGATAATAAGTACTGCGGAAAAAGGCGGTGAATTAAAAGCAACTCACATAGGAGTGTTTAAAGGATACACATTTGTGAATGGACAAAGAAAATATATCGATGTCAATAGTGTGCTGTACGCTAAGGAGCTAAGAGTTAACCTGCTTTCAATAAAAGCGCTACAAGAGAAGGGCCTCGAAATTAATTTTGGACGCCAGAAAATTGCATTGATCAAGTCAAAAAACCATACCATCGCCATTGGAGAGATGTCAAATTCTTTGTATGAAGTGCAAATTCATCCAATACACGTGCAAGCGAATGTGTGTGAACTCAGTGACGTATGGCATCGCCGACTAGGGCATGTTAATAACTCTCACTTGAAACAATTAAACTATAAAAAGATGGTAACCGGCTTGGAGGTTGGTGAAGAAAATGTGGCATGTGTTCCGTGTGCAAAAGGGAAACAAACGGAGTTGCGTTACTCACGACAGAGACCAGCTACTACAAAAATTCTTGAGAGAATCCATTCAGATGTGTGCGGTCCAATTACACCATGTACGTATGACGGGCAGAGGTATTTTGTCAGCTTTATCGACGACTACAGCCATTTCGCTTGTGTTTACTTAATAAAGAAAAAATCGGATGTTTTCGAGTGTTTCAAGAGTTTCCACAACCATGTGACAGCAAAATTCGGTTGCAATATAGTGCATCTCAGGTGCGACAGAGGCAGAGAGTACTTATCAAATGAACAAAGGAATTTCTATACAGAAAAAGGGATAGAATTGGAGACAACCGTTGGTTACTGTCCGAAGCAGAATGGTGTTGCAGAGCGGTTCAACCGAAGTGTAGTGGAAAGAGCTAGAGCCATGATCGTTGAGTCGGAATTGGGAAAAGACATGTGGGGAGAAGCCGTGTTAGCAGCAACATATCTAATAAATCGATGCCCTACGAAAAATTTAATAAATGTAACTCCAGCTGAGGTATGGTATGGTGTTAAACCAGATGTTGGGAAATTAAGAATTTTTGGCTGCCAAGCATACTCGCTGTTACCAAAACAGAAGCGGTCGAAGTTTGACGCTAAAAGCAAGGAGATGGTAATGGTTGGTTACGCTATCAATGGATATCGATTGTGGGATCCCAAGGACCGAAAAATTGTGATTGCTCGTAACGTTAAATTTGACGAGTCAAAATTCCCATCAAGTGTCAACTCTAATCGACTAACTGATTGCAGAGGGGACACATTTAAAACCCCATTGACAATCTGGAAGGAGACATCAGTTGCAGAAGGGGACTCATTTAAAACCCCAAGCAGTGAAACGGTAGATATGACAGATATGACGGCAGATGAGACACCAGTTGCAGAAGGGGACTCATTTAAAACCCCAAGCAGAAAAACGGCAGACATGACACGGATGGAGACAACAGTTGCAGAAGGGGACTTATTTAAAACTCCAAGCAGAGATGATCAGCAATCAGCGGATTCGTTTGAAGACATGACACCGCTAGAGGGATTCGAGGAAGATGGCGATGCTGTATCGGTAGATTCAAATTTTGAGTCTGCGTGTGAAGAAGAAACTCCAACAGCGCTCAGACAGCACACAAATTTGGTAAATCAAAGGCCTAGCTGTCGTGAGCGCAAACCTCCAGGCAAGTTAACCTATAATACTAATTTCGAACAATTAAATCTGTCCGAATTTAATGTTTCAGATGAACCTACAAACTTTAGTGAAATTGAGGCGAGACCAGATCGTGACAAATGGCAAGCTGCCATTGCTGATGAGTTGCTGTCATTGAAGAAAAACAATACGTTCAAGATGGTGGTGAAGACATCCGACATGAAAGTTATAAGCTGCAGGTGGGTCTTTAAGTTAAAGACTGACAAAAACGGCAAACCATGCGTGTACAGAGCTCGGCTTGTGGCAAGAGGTTGTCAGCAAGAGTTTGGCGTCGACTATGAGCAAACGTATGCTCCCGTGGCAAGGCTAGCAGCTATACGTACCGTCATCTCAGTGGCGATTCACAAAGGCTACTTAATAAGCCAAATGGACGTGAAGACGGCCTTTTTGAACGGCGAGCTGAAAGAGACCGTGTATATGACGGTTCCTGAAGGCATGAAGACAAAACCTGGTATGGTCTGCAAACTACAAAAGGCGTTATATGGACTAAAGCAGTCTCCGCTCTGCTGGTATCGAAAGTTCAATGATGCCGTTGTCAAAATTGGTTTTTCAAGATCTCACCATGACTATTGTGTATACGTCAGACAGCACGAAGGGTATGTAACGTATATAGTTTTATATGTTGACGATCTTTTGCTTATAAGCGCTAATGGAGAACAACATGCTGAAGTACAGAGATTACTTACAAACGAATTCGAGATGAAACAGGCAACAGTATTCGAACAATTCCTTGGCATAGGAATAACGCACGATAAAAAGAAATCTTGCCTAGGCATGTCACAAAAGAAAGCAATCAATGATCTGTTGACATATCTAAAGATGAACGATTGTAATGGGGTTTCCACTCCCATGGACCCGTCAGCACGTTTAAAGAAACTGGATACAAACATAAAAGTTAAGTTGCCATATAGAGAGCTGATTGGGAAAGTAATGTACTTGATGTTGTGTAGCAGACCAGACGTATGCTTTGCAATATCCCAGCTCAGTCGTTATCAAGATTCCCCAGGAGTAGAACACTGGCAAAGTGCTAAAAGATTGGTGAGGTACCTGAAAGCGACCATTGATTACGAATTGGTTTATAACAAAAATCCAGATGCGAAGCCACTGGTGGGATTTGCCGATGCAGATTATGCTTCCGACGAAACCGATAGGAAGTCTACCAGCGGATTTTTATACAAAGTTTTTGGCAACATAGTAAGCTGGACATCAAAGAAGCAGCAAGTTGTCGCTTGTTCTACAACCGAAGCTGAATATGTTGCTTTAGCTTTGGCTGTGCAAGAAGGTGTGTGGTTGAGAGGTCTACTATCTGATTTGCTTATTGAAGTGAAAAGCATTCCGATTTTGGAGGATAACCAGAGCTGCATTAAGATGGCAATAAATATGGAAAACAAAAGGGTCAAACATATTGATGTGAAACACCACTTCATCAGACAAAAGGTAGAAGTAGGCGAAGTAACTTTACATTATGTGAGTACCAACAATCAGGAGGCAGACATTCTCACGAAGGCGTTACCGCAGCAGGCGTTCCGAAGTCTTGCCCAAAAACTAGGCCTCATGCATCGAGAAGGGGTGTAGTAGTATGGGTGACACTGACAGGCGATGCAGTGGTTGGAGAGAGAGGAATGTATTTGTAGAAAATGAATTACATTATGACATGAATTATACAGATTATACAGTCAGTCGTAAACTTGAATCCGTTCATTAAAGACATACTGAGTAGAGTATATATTGCGTTTTTCTTTCGTGTTTGCGTCCACGAAGTCACACAAACGTGCTCACTTCTATTCTAGGATATGAGAGTAGGTACCTACATGAATTGGACTTTTATGCAAGAATTCGGTATTCTCAGCTGTGTATTTCACTATTTTTCTATTTAATCAAAACCTCCATAAAACAAAACGAATTCACTACGAAAAACGAAACACATAACAATTAGACACCGTGAGGCTCATAAAAGCAAATGGGTTTCGGGGAATAGACGTACGAAAGAAAGCAGAGATCAAAGATAATGGAATACAGAGATATTAACGGGTGATTTTTTAAGAGGTTTAGAACTTTTTTAAAAAAAAAAAACACAAAAAATTCGAAAAAATGAATGAAATATTTATTTGAATCGATAGTTTGAACCTTGCAATTTAATGTTTAAAGATAATTTCATGCAAATGTTGACCGCGGCTGCGTCTCAGGTAGCCCATCCGCTGAGTCCAATTTTGGCATACTCTTTCACACATATCGGCCGGTATCTCACGAATGAATGCATGGATGTTGGCTTCCAGTGCGTCAATCGAAGCGGGCTTGTCCCTATACACATTAGCCTTGACATACCCCCACAAAAAATAATCTAATGGTGTCAAATCGCACGATCTAGGCGGCCAATTGACCGGCCCGAAACGTGAAATTAACTGTTCACCAAACTCGCCTCGCAATTGCGCCATTGTTTCGCGTGCTGTGTGGCATGTGGCACCGTCTTGTTGAAACCACATATCATGCAAGTCAAGAACTTCCATTTCGGGCAAAAAAAAGTTTGTTATCATCGCTCGGTAGCGTTCACCATTGACAGTAACGCTGCGATTCGCATCATTTCGACATTTCGCGGTCTTCTGTCACACTAGCTGATACGGCCGCAATATTTTCTTCACTACGCACAGTACGTAAACGTGTTGGTGGTTTAATGTCCAACAAAGTAAATTTGGTGCGAAATTTGGTCACAATCTTCCGAATAGACTGCTCAGAAGGTCGAGAATGCCGATCATAAAATGGAAGCAGCGCGCGATGAACATTTCGAACCGAGCACGAATTTTGATAGTAAAATTCAATAATTTGCAAGCGTTGTTCATTTGTAAGACGATCCATGGTTAAATTGCAAACCAAACTGAAGCTGTTTGACAGTGACACAAGGTACTAAACACACGTCAGCTGTCAAAACCAGTGTTGCCAAAACCAAACCAGCTAAAAAATCACCCGTTATATAACTTTCCAGTGAAAGGGCGGCTGCCTACAAGCTGTTTTCCCGAAAAATTCATGAAGTCACACACACCTGCTTGTTTCTATTATAGCATATGTGAGTTCATGAGTTAGACTTAAATGCAAGAATTCGGTATTCTCTAATGTGTATTTCACTATCTTTCCAGTTTAATCAACACCTCCACAAAAACTAAACAAATTGAAAACGTTACACAAAACAATTAAACACCGCGATGCTCATAAAAGCAAGATGATTCGCAGTCGGCCATTAGACACATGCTTTTTTGTTGTATTCACAGACGGGGGTTGAAATTACAAAAACAACAGCCCTATTTTATTATCAGCCATGATCTATATAGATCATCGATTTACATGCACTTACAACAACAGCATATGATCCTGCTTCTCATCGAGATCATGAACCATGATCTGAAAATTATTTCTACTATTGCTCGCAGCGCTGTTTGGCGCTGTTTGTTTCTTTCTTGAATGTTGGTGTGCCTGTAAAAGATAGCCACACAGTCACGTTGCCAGACTAAAAAATTCAATACTCTTCATAGCACAAAAAATCAATCAGCGTTTTTTTACATCCAATAAATTTCCCGTCCTTGGAGATTTTGCTTTTTAATTCTGTAAAGGTATGACAAGCCCAGCGAAATATTCCATAATTTTTTAAGTAAATGTTTAACAAAAAATGTTTATGAAATGTGTCGCAGTTCGTAAATAATACAAGTTTTCCGGCAGAAAGTTGAGAGCTGTTTTTTGTTTTTACATAAAGTACAAATCAGGTACCAATGTCCAGATCTCGGAATATCTAATGAAAAATGTAAACTAGCAGGCGCATAAATTTAAACTATTTTATAATTGCAACTGTTTTCGCCGAGTTTTTTGGACATACAGCTTTAAATTTGCGTGAAGTGACGATTTTATTTTAACAATCAAACGTACTCGTATTTTGTGTGTGTGCAGAGTGAGAATTATGGTATTTAAATGAAAAGTATAATGCTTTGTCAAAGAATTATTCCAATCTAAGCAGACCAGATGTGTAAACTGCGGTTTTCATTATATTTCGAACTGATTGTAAACACTTTAAATAAGTTCTTAAAAAACTCTCAGCTTCAAAAATTTAAAATGATTAATTTGCTTGATATGGCAACAACCCCGACAAGCAACTGAAATGTCGTTGTACAGAATGTTTGCAATATGGCTGGTGGCATGGTCGTCTTTTGAAAGCAACTGTTGCCACAACTCGTCTATGATCCGTATTGATTTATTTTCGTGATCTGTGCCTTGATTTTGTGCGGTTTTTGAGGCGATGTCGCTAGGGAACGGCCCGAATCGGATTTGAATGTGTGAGTGAGCCACGCGCTGTGACCAACGTGACCGTTGTGCAATAATTTGGCACTTTTTTCGAGGATCCTGATAAAATTTGTTGCTACTGTGTCCCTTTTTTTAGTTTGAAAAGGAACTTTGCAATTTTTAGAAACACTGTGATTTTCAAATGAATTTTAGTAAAATATAACGCTGCTATTTATCAGAACACGAGAGAATCTTTACAAATGAAACTTTTTTCTTACACCGCTCTTATTTTTTTTTTGCTACTTTTCAGAATTTTGCAACAATCTCCCGGATTGTTGGAGAAAGGTTATAAATTTTAGTTTTAGTTTTACAATACAATATAGACTGTAAATACTCGTAGATCATTCCCACACAACTTTTCATTTATAAATTGAACCAAATCACTTTACAATAGGTGTCGTTTACATTGTTCCGCTTGTGAGCTAGACACTAGACACTACTTCTATGAAACAGTAGATGCACGTTTTCAAATAAAATTTGAAATGAAAACCTTTTAGCTTTGATTTTTATTTATAATATTGTTACATTCAGGCTGGGATTCGTAAAGATAAAACACTATTCCTTTTAACTTCTCTAATAAAATTCACTTTTATTACACTTTTATCGACTATTCTAATATTTCACTTATTAAGTACCAGAACACTACTACTTAAACAATTCTTCAACGTTTCAAACCAATCACTTAATTTCCTCTATTACTTTTCACTTATTTATCAAACTATTACTGTCTCGAACTTTAACCAATCACTGTTATAAATCAACTGTCTCGCCCTCTTCTAAAAGCTGTCCTTTTATACCCGCTCCGCCATCTGATGAGAACTTTCTAGCTAATTCTAAGTGGTTCTAGAACAGGGTTCAGTGGTGAAATACATTTACTTGACAGGTTCCAGTCTCCAATTGGAAGTGACATTTGGGTGGAACTTGTTTGGTGACTAAGGGGTTGTTTTCACTTCACCATTTTAGGTTACACGATACATTCCACACCACAATGTCCCCCACCACGAGACAGTAATAGTTTGATAAATAAGTGAAAAGTAATAGAGGAAATTAAGTGATTGGTTTGAAACGTTGAAGAATTGTTTAAGTAGTAGTGTTCTGGTACTTAATAAGTGAAATATTAGAATAGTCGATAAAAGTGTAATAAAAGTGAATTTTATTAGAGAAGTTAAACGGAATAGTGTTTTATCTTTACGAATCCCAGCCTGAATGTAACATTGGTGTCAGAAGTGGGATAAAACTTATTCTGTGCTAGGTAGGTAGGTAGAAGTGGCAGTCCATCCTTGAACCCAAGTAGCACCATGATGTGCCTTTTTGTTACCACGACTCGTGTGACCTAGTTTGTGATGGTTATAAAGGGGTGTAATGCATTATATACTTATATCCAACCTGTGGAGTTGAGGAAACGGATTATATCTAATATCCCTTTACCCGAAAAATCGCTAAGGTCGTCAAAAAAAGGTTGGTTCAGTGTCCGCAATCTGGCTCTTGCTAGTGCCGGGCATTTGCAGAGGAAATGGCAGAGAGTTTCTTTCTCGTTTGTATTTCCGCAGCTGCGGCAATGAGGGTTGTGTGGGATCCCAAGTTTGGCCGCATGGTCGCCAATTGGCCAATGCCCCGTGATTATTGCCGTGACTCTGGCAATATCTGGGCGGGTTCTATTTAGCAGGTTTCTTGTTCTATTTTGGTCGTATGTGGGCCATATCTTTCTTGATATGACACAGTTGGTCAAACCCCTCCATTGGAGATTGGCTTTCTGTAGAAAATGTGAATGAATTTGTCCCTTTACCACTCCTAGTGGAACATGGAACCTTGCCGCGTGTGAGACGTGTAGAGCTGACCCCCGCCTGGCAAGCTCATCTGCGCGCTCGTTGCCTATTATGTCACTATGTCCCGGTACCCAGAGAAGTGTGACACTGAAACGTTCGCCCAGGCGGGCAAGCTCGTTCCGGCACTCCTGCACCAGCTTGGAGGATATGGTAGCCGAATTGATGGCTTTGATGGCGGCTTGGCTATCAATAAAGATAGCAATGTCTTGTTTGTGCGTTGTGTCATGCCCTAAAAGCGCGCAGGCTTCTCGGATAGCCAGTAATTCAGCCTGGAAAACGCTGGCAAAATCCGGCAAACGATATGATTCTGATATATTCGGTGATTCTGAGTAGACCCCGGCCCCCACACCACAGTTCATCTTAGATCCGTCAGTGTATATGACCGTGTCAAAGCCCTGCACTACTTCGTTTCTCTTCCACTGAGCTCTGGAAGGGAAACTTACCTGGAAGCCTTTTTTGAAATTGAGTTGTGGTGTGATATAGTCGGTTGGAGACGTGGCCATACCGTTTGGTAACGAGTCCAGAATGTTGCTGTGGCCATACGGCCTTGCACTCCAGCACCCAGACTCCCTGAGTCTTATGGCGCTGCATAGTGCAGTATCTTTGGTGTGTAGCTCTAGAGGTAGAAGATGCAGGAGCACAGTAAGGGCATCCGTTGGTGCCGACCTCATTGCACCCGTGGTGCCTATACTGGCTGTTCTTTGCAGTCTTTTAAGCTTTGTAAGGTTGTAGCCTTTACTCAGGGCAGGCCACCATACGAGTGAGCCGTATGTCAGAATTGGACGCACAACGGCAGTGTACATCCATAAAGTCATCTTTGGTTGAAGTCCCCACTTCTTTCCTGTGCTAAGTGTCTAAGTGAAGTTTAAAAAAAAAAAAAAAAAAGAGTGAATTTGTTATTTTCTAAATTACAAGAGACAAACAAAATGGGTCGTGTATTGCTACATCTAAGCATACCCCAATTGAAAAGCGAACTAGAAAAGCGGAATCTCTCCACAGCTGGAGGAAAAAGTGACCTCATACTTCGTCTGCAGGAAGCTGTCCAAAACGAGGGAGAAGATCCAAAAACCATGCTATTCGACGTGGCAGAAGAACAAGTAAGTACAAGCGTTGATATTAGCGCAATGATGGAATTACTTCTTGCCAAGATTGAAGAACAGAAAGATTCCATGGAATATAAGTTCGCAGAACAGAAGAATTCTCTAGAAGAACAGAAAAATTCTATGGAATCTAAGTTTGCCGAACAGAAGAACTCTCTAGAAGAACAAAAGAATTCTTTAGAAGAACAGAAAAATTCCATTGTCGCCGCACAAAAAGACGCCGTGGAAGAATTTAAGAATGTTCTAGATGTAAAAATCGACGCTATTGATGAGAAATTAAGCCAGCATGAAACCAAGTTCGAGGAAATTAATGAAACGTTTCATAGGCACGAGACAAACATCGAGAACGTAGCCAAAGAACTCGGAACAAACATCAAGAACATAGCTAGAGAGTTCGGCACAAACATCGAGAACATAACTAAAGAACTCGAAAAAGTCAAGAAGCAGAAGGCTCGGGAATATTCTGCTGACTGTCCAAGAAGGAAGGAGATGCAACCACCCGTTTTTGATGGTAAAACATCATGGCCAATTTATAAGAGACAGTTCGAAGCAGCTGCAACGACCATGGATGGGACGACGAGGAAAAGTCGATTGCGTTAACACTCGCATTACGAGGTACAGCTGCAGAATTGCTTCAAACTGTCTCAGCAGAAAAACAACGCGACTACGATGCATTGGTGAAGGCTATTGAGATGCGATTCGGTGACGACCATATGCAGCAAGTATATAGAGTGCAACTTCGCAGTCGAATCCAGAAGAGGGGAGAAACACTCCAGCAACTGCAAGCTGATATCGAACGGCTAGCGCACTTGTCTTATCCCAATGCCGGCGAGGATGTCATCAATGAAATGGCTATTGAAGCATTTACACAAGCCATAGAGGACAGACAACTGCAGATGGCTCTACGAATGGCTGGAAAGAGAACTCTTCCTGAGGCACTGGCATTTGCCTTAACCATGAGAGCTGCTGACCAAGCATCTCAAGGATTTCACCGCGTGAGAGAAATGACATCCGTTGAATGCTCGTGCCAGAGAACAGAAGTAGTCGACCGTAACAGTTCTCGAAGGGGACCGATCCGTTGCTGGAACTGCAACAAAATTGGACATCTACAACGACAGTGCAGAGCCGAACGTAGACAGGGCAGTTGTCCACATTGCAGAGCTAGGAACGAGGAGGCGTTTGAGCGTTCGGCGGATGGAACATCACAAAGCCATCAGTCGGGAAACGAGTAAGAACCAACTTCGCGGGGCAGAAGCTGGTTTCTGGAATCGACGCCCCCAGGACCACAATTCAGGTTTCCCAAACCAAACGATGTAATAGGAGCCTGACAGTGGAAGCCCATATCGGCCAGAAAAAGTATGTGGCTACAATCGATACAGGTGCCACCGCTTCCATAATCAGAAGGGACATCGTTCGCCAATCATGGCTGCACAACACCAGCAGCTACTGTCTGAAAACAGCAACTGGAGCAACAGCAAAGGTGTATGGTGAGGTACTCTTGACGATAAACCTTGCAGGAATAGTCTTCTCCCATGTATTCTTAGTGGCTGATATATGTGACGAATGCATCATCGGAATCGACTTTATGAAGACGCACGATATAGTACTCGACATCGGTTTGCAAGTTATAAAGTACAAGAACGTCGAGATTCCGATGGTTTACGGGAACGAGAACGTCGCAGCTCTACGGACAGTTGTAAGTGAGGACGAAATATTACCACCTTCGTCAGAGACAGTTATTTGGACAAAGCTGGAAGGTGACCCTGGGAGCCACCGATTCTACCTAGTCGAGCCAGATTCAGAAAATTTTTATCAGCGCTATATTGTCGGAAAGATGCTGGTTGAACCTAAAAACAACTTGGTTCCCGTTCGTGTCCTCAATGTGGAAAACAAAAGCGTGAAACTAAAGCAAGGGGATGTGATTGGAAAGTGCGTACCGATTACTGCGGTCACAAAGTTGTCCAATGCAAGTGATGTGAAACCGGTTAGACCTACGGAGATATCGGAAATGAAAAAGAACATACTCGGAGAATGCGAGCTGGATCAGGAGCAGCGGTCCATGGCAGGGAGTCTAATCAATGAGTTTGCTGATATATTTGCTTCACAGAACGGCGAGTATGGCCGAACACATCTCGTACAACACCGAATCGACACCGGAGATGCGAGACCGATTCGTCAGCCTCCCCGACGACTACCATAGGCTAAGCAGACGGAGGTTGCAGAAATGGTGTCTACGATGGAAAAGGAAGGACTGATTGAAAGCCCAAAAAGTCCGTGGGCATCGCCGGTCGTACTGGTCAAGAAGGAACAACAACAACAACGTCACAAAGAAGGATAGCTACCCTCTTCCAAGAATTGACGACACCCTGGACACACTATCCGGAGCCAAATGGTTTTCGACTCTCGATCTGAAGAGTGGCTACTGGCAATAGCAGATCCATCCAGAAGACCGCGAGAAAACAGCATTCACAGCAGGAAACGGGCTTTGGCAGTTTACAGTAACGCCATTTGGACTGTGCAATGCTCCAGCAACCTTTGAGCGTCTAATGGAGCGCGTTTTGCTGGGACTAACGTGGAAAACCTGTTTGGTCTACCTGGACGATGTCATCATAGTAGGAAAAACCTTTAACGAACATCGAGATAACCTTAAGGAGGTGTTCCGAAGGCTACGAAGTGCGCAACTAAAACTTAACCCGAAGAAGTGTTCGCTATTTAGACCAGAAGTGAAGTACCTCGGGCACATCATCCCGGAGAAGGTCGATGCAGTGAAAAACTGGCCGGTTCCCAAAGACAAACATCAACTGAGAAGTTTCCTGGGACTTGCGACCTATTACAGACGATTTGTAAAGGACTTTGCCAGGATCGCGAAGAGCTTGCATCAACTGACAGAAAAAGGCAAATAATTCAAATGGTCAGGTGAGTGCGAAAACAGCTTCAAGGAACTTAAGCAACAGTTGTGCAACGCCCCCATACTAGCGTACCCCACCCCTGGGAAAACATTTATTGTGGATGCAGACGCTAGTAATGTGGGAGTTGGAGCCGTCCTTTCCCAGGTGCATGATGGCCAAGAGAAAGTAATTTTCTACTTAAGCAAAGTTCTGTCAAAGCCAGAAAGGAACTACTGTGTTACCAGGCGCGAGCTCCTTGCTTTGGTACTGGCAACAAAACATTTCCATAAGTACCTTTATGGGCGAAAATTCATCCTCCGCACAGACCATGCGTCTTTAAAGTGGCTACTACACTTTAAGAATCCTGAAGGCCAAGTCGCAAGGTGGATCGAACGGCTGCAGATGTACGACTACGAAATACAACATCGAAAGGGAAGTCTTCACTCTAATGCAGACGCTCTCTCCCGTCGACCGTGCAAAGCAAATTGCAAACATTGCTTGCGACATGTAGAAAAAGATGTCGCGTCCGTTCAAAGGGTGAGAGCTATGCCAATTGGTGGCTGGAGTGCGCGGGAAATACGGGAGGCTCAAAGGGAAGATCCGGATATCGAACCCATTTTCGCCTGGAAGGAGCATGAGGGAAAACCAGACTGGCAGGAGATATCCAATAGGAGCCCCGAGCTGAAGGCATACTGGGCGCAGTGGGACTACCTTTATGTACAAGACGGCATTCTAAAAAGACGATGGGAAAGCCCGGATGGAAACTCGTTCGTAATGCAGCTTGTTGTACCCAGGTTAAAAGTTATGGAGGTGCTAAGGGAATTACATGATGGAGTGTCTGGGGGCCACTTGGGAATCAATAAAACGCTCGAAAAAGTGAGACAACGCTTTTACTGGATTCATTCAAGGGAGGACGTTGAAACTTGGTGCAGGAAATGCGTTACATGTGCGGCCACCCAAGTAACAATTTGACTTCGGTAAGGTTCAAATTTGTAATTTCTGTAGGCAACCATTTCTATAGGGTTTCTATAGCATTATTGTTTACCGAAGTAGACCGATTTCGAAGCAATTGTTTCCAAAATAACTTCTGTACGTCCTTTGCGAAGCATACACGCAGGCTTTATAGAGGGATATGAATTTAAGTTTCGTTAGATCTCTATAAGACCTCTAAAAATGAGTGAGGAGATGGTGGAAAGTGTATTGCTTCGGTAAAGCTTGTGGTTGGAAGTAGAAGCTTCGTTAGAGCTTCCACAGAAGGCATTATAGAAGCAATGAAATGTCATGCAATTAACGACTTGCGATTGGAAGTCTTAACGAAATTCTGAAATGTATCAAGTAGTTAAGATTTACCACTGCTACATTATTATGACGAATTAGCCTAGGGGTAGTGTATTGCAATACTACGCAGCAGGACTCATGTTCGATTCTCAGTGCGACCCGTTGTAAGTAAAATATAAATTATATACGGGGAGAGTATTCACTGAACGAAAATTGCAAAGGGTCAATTATAGTAGATAGATAATGTTTATTAATACGAAAAACAGAATAAGAAATTGAAAATGTTGAAGAATAAAAAAAAAATATTTTTCTTTTTATATTTTGTGCTTTTGTAAAGCTTCTATAAGGTTTCTATAAGGTTTCTATAAAGTTTCTATAAGACCTCTATAAGGTTTCGGTAATGCCCTACCTGTATAAAGTGCGCCAATTTGGTTTCTTATAGGTCTTATGCAGTTAATTTTGCGCGAGGGGAAATAGCTTCGATAGCGCCTTACCGAAGTAAAATTGTTACTTGGGCAGCAAAGGTCCGAGACTGAAAGTTCGTGGCAAAATGCATCAATACAATGTTGGAGCCCCTTTTGAAAGGATAGCAGTTGATATTGCGGGACCGTTTCCTGAAACAAACAATGGAAATCGTTATATCCTCGTCGTTATGGATTATTTCAGTAAGTGGCCCGAAGCATTTGCTATCCCAAATCAAGAAGCTAAAACCGTGGTGGAGCAAATCGTCTATAACTGGGTAAGCAGATTCGGTGTACCAATGGAACTGCATTCAGACCAAGGACGGAACTTCGAGTCGAAGATTTTCCAAGGAGTGTGCCAGTTACTCGGGATTCACAAGACAAGGACAACCCCGCTTCATCCACAATCAGATAGGATGGTGGAGCGCTTCAACAGGACACTGAATGAACACCTCTCTAAGGTCGTTGGCGAAGACCAGAGAGACTGGGATAAGCAGATTCCCATGTTTTTATTGGCTTATCGAGGAGCAGTGCATAACACCACAGGACATACTCCATCTGAAATCTTATTTGGTCGAACAGTCCGCCTACCTAGCGAGTTGATGTTTGGATATCCATGCGAAGAGCCCAAGGATGAGGAGGACTACGTTACAGACCTCAGGGACATCATCAGGGACGTGCATCGAGACACTAGGGATAAGATTAAGATAGCCAGTGACCGCATGAAAACGAGGTACGATACTAAAACGACAACTAAAGGATTCCAGGAAGGAGATCTGGTATGGCTATATAACCCTCATCGAAGGAAAGGCTTATCGCCTAAGTTGCAACAAGACTGGGAAGGGCCCTATACAATCGTAAAGCGCATCAACGACGTTGTCTATCGCATCCAACGAGGAAGAGGCAAGCTGAAAGTCGTTCATGTGGATCGTCTTCATCGTTATAATGGTGAAAATGTTAACGAGTTTGTTCGGGACGAACAAGTTTAAGAGGGGGACATTGTGGTGTGGAATGTATCGTGTAACCTAAAATGGTGAAGTGAAAACAACCCCTTAGTCACCAAACAAGTTCCACCCAAATGTCACTTCCAATTGGAGACTGGAACATACATTCAGGCTGGGATTCGTAAAGATTTTTTTTTTTTTTTTTTTTTTTTTTTCCGAGGGTAGGTGAAAATCTTCCAAAGACACTATGAGAATAGCAAGCGCGTTCTCATAGTAGTGTCAGATTTTTACTGACTAAAAACACCACCCTTCTAAATATTGTTAGATACTGCAACTAAGATATAACTTATCAAGCAATTTTTCTATCATTAAATAAAAACTTTTGACAGGTTACTTTCCAATGAAAGATCCTGCGTGTTCCGCAAATTAAACGCGGTTAATCTTATCTTGCCAAGTCGAACGGTTTCGTTCTTTGTAGTCGGCGCAATAAATTGCTCTCGTCCAAGATTTGTCGGACTGTATTGTTGATATGTCCGATTAGTCGGTTTCTATGCTTTCTCGCGAAGCTTCTAGTTTCAGCTTCGATTGTTGGAATTCCGAGATCCCTATGGATATCGTCGTTTCTAATATACCATGGTGCTTGTACAATTTCTCTAAGAACTTTATTTTGAAAAGTTTGTAGAATATTGACATTTGTTTTCTTGGTACAACCCCAAAGTTGTATACCGTAGGTCCACACCGGCTTTAGCACTTGCTTGTATAAAAGCAGTTTGTTCTCAGTACTGAGCTGGGAATGTTTTCCGAGTAACCAGTACATTTCTCTATATTTGATTCGTAAAGATAAAACACTATTCCGTTTAACTTCTCTAATAAAATTCACTTTTATTACACTTTTATCGACTATTCTAATATTTCACTTATTAAGTACCAGAACACTACTACTTAAACAATTCTTCAACGTTTCAAACCAATCACTTAATTTCCTCTATTACTTTTCACTTATTTATCAAACTATTACTGTCTCGAACTTTAACCAATCACTGTTATAAATCAACTGTCTCGCCCTCTTCTAAAAGCTGTCCTTTTATACCCGCTCCGCCATCTGACGAGAACTTTCTAGCTAATTCTAAGTGGTTCTAGAACAGGGTTCAGTGGTGAAATACATTTACTTGACAGGTTCCAGTCTCCAATTGGAAGTGACATTTGGGTGGAACTTGTTTGGTGACTAAGGGGTTGTTTTCACTTCACCATTTAAGGTTACACGATACATTCCACACCACAATATATAAAAATTAATTGAATATTGTTCATAAATTATACCTATCAACTCATTTTTATATCTACTTTTAAGATCGCGTTCAATTTAGTTTTAAAAAGCCCCTAAAAAAGGGGCGATGAAAGAAAAATGTGCCTTTTTCTGATGCTACTACGTAAATTTAGTATTTTCTCCCAGTATTTAGCAAGTATTAGCCGGCTTTACGCTATGATGGGGAACCGCGTTTTATTTTAAACATATTCATTTTGAAATCACAGTTTTTGAAAAAAATTTTAAGTACTATTCACATGAGCGCGAGTTGCGAACAAATGAATTTAATTGTATTTATGAATTAAAAATTGATTTTTATACTAGCTCAATTTACAATTATTACAGCAATTGAAAATTCTTCCAGCGAACTGTCCCACTTTATTCACAATCCACATAAAACATTCGCGGATCCACAAACCCACGAATGAAAAAATTCTATCGAAGTTAACATTGAACAATGATTGAAGTGATTGAAGTGTCAAAAATATTCGCTTGTTCGCAGTTCGTTCGCAATTGGCTCTCATGTGAATAGTCCTAAAATGTGAATTTTCCAACCAATAAAAAGGAACAAAGGAATAACAAATTGTATTAGTGTCCTCGAAAAAGGTACCAAATTGTCGCACAACGGTCACGCTGTTCTCATCCGACATCCTTCTCGCTACCTAAAAAGGTTGCGTCTGGGAAAGATCGCCTGGAATTTCCCGGAACAAAGCAATATAAGAACAGGAAATATGGGAAGTTGTCAGTTCGCGATATCACTCACACATTTATAGAATCCGCCTATACGTGAACCCCTTCCGACACCGCCATTGCGGCAAAAACCGCATCAGTGCCTTGATTTTGTGCGGTTTTTGCCGCAATGGCGGTGTCGGAAAGTGTTCACGTATAGGCGGATTCTATAAATGTGTGAGTGATGTCGCGAACTGACAACTTCCAATTTTTCCTGTTCTTATATCGCTTTGTTTGCTTTGAAAGATCACTTTTTGCCACTACGACTTCCACGACATGTATTTTTTACGAAATTGGAGACGAATTTCTTGTCTCGATTCATTTATTGGTGGTTTTTTTTTAAATTTTTTTCTTGTTAAATTTTTAGCAGTTTTAATCACCCGTATTACTGTCGCCAAACTACATTTTACACCTGTTTTTGTCTTAATTTTTGACGCGGAATCATGAGAATTGGATGCTGCTCTGATGACTGCACGTCTATCGGCACTTGATGTGGCGCTATGACTTCCACCTTTCATTTTTTTTCCGTACTGTTCAACATTCCGCAAATAACCACTTACTACATTTTGACTTCTGTTAATTTTTTTCGCCATGCATCGTTGGTTTAGGCCAAATTCTCGAAATGCCTTTATTTTGCCCTTTTCTTACTCGCTTAAAGATTTTCCGCTACCCATTTTCGTCGTTAACAGATGAACACGATAAGGTTTATTAGCCGAAAAAAAATTAGTACAATTCACCGACGCAACTACACGAAAACTTAATTTTTTGCTTTTGAACCTATTCAAATGAACCAAAAAATGTGTTTGTTTTTATGAATGCATTTAGTCAAGCCACCGTGTGAAAATAACGGTAAGCTTTAAGACAACATTTTTTCTGTCAAACTAAGCGCATAATGATGCTCTTTCATTACATGTATAAAAAATATGTGTCATTGCAATATATATGAAGAGAGGCTTACAGTTAGGTGAACAAAAAATTGAACCTATTCAAATGAGCGGCAGTGTACATATGCACACTTCCAGTCACATTTGAAGGACAAAAAAAACAGGAAAAACAAAACATCCTCTGAACGCTCTGAGCACGCATGGTTCAGAGCGCGCTCATAATGCTCGAACCAGAGATGAATGAATAAAAGAGATGGCTATCTTTCGTACGTCTATCCCCCCAAAACCCATTTGTTTACATTGTTGTTTTTGTAATTTCAACCCCCGTCTGTGAATACGTGTGACGAACAAAAAAGCATGTTGCTCATGACCGACCGCGAATCATCTTTCTTTTACGAGTATCGCGGTGCTTAATTGTTTTGTGTTTCATATTGTATTTGTTTGGATTTTGTGGAGGTGTTGATTAAACTAAAAAAAATAGTGAAATACACATTAGAAAATACAATTCATGAACTCACATATACTATAATAGAAATGAGCAGGCGTGTGTGACTTCATGAATTTTTCTGGAAAACAGCTTGTAGGCAGCCGCCTTTCCACTGGAAAGATATATATCTCTGTATTCCATTATCTTTGGCTCGAACTCTGTTCAGTGCTCAGCTCTGAACTAAAAAAGAAAAACGCCTAATGTAAACAAATGGGTTTGGGGGGATAGACGTACGAAAGATAACCATCTCTTTTATTCATTCATCTCTGCCCGTCCCCGTGCGAGGTCATTTGGCTGGAAGTCTATTTATATATAGTTCTTGAAGGTAGGCATTCTATTTAAAAGTTGTCTGAGGACGAGATCTTTAATAGGAGGATTATATTTTTTTTTCTTTCTAGTGTAATACAATTTGAATTTTCAGCTGATGCTGTAAACATTGGTGATGATAAATTTCAACGAATTTACAGATTCTTGCTGCTCCTATCGCAAATAATTTTCAGAGGACGGAGATAAGATACTTCTTTGCTCATTCTCGTAAGCTTGGTTCACTTTCATATATTCTTACATTTTATTTATTTCTATTTAGACTACTATGCCCCCACCCAGGCCCAGAGGATTTGGTAACAGTTCGGGCATTTCTGGCGGCAGACCAAGTCCGAGTACTCCAATGTCAGAGCGTCAACAAATGGCGCTTCTAATGCAAATGACGTCGTCTGCTTCTCCATCTTGCAGTCCAGGTATTACATATTATTGATGATTTGCTTTGAACTCTTTTTAATCCTCTATACATTTACAATAATTTGTTCTTTCAAGATGTTAACCAATCTCTTAACAATATTAACCATTTGGCTTCGAGATCGCGCGATCGCAATGAACGCGGAGAAACGAGTTTGCATGTAGCTGCTATTAAAGGGGATCATGAAAGCGTAAAAAAACTTTTAGAATCAGGTGTTGGCCCAAATGTTTTGGATTTCGCTGGTAATTACTAACGCAATATTTTTATAAAGTGGCCGTTGGCTTTTGTACTGACTGACATACGGCTACATAAACTACGTCGCTTTGTAACATGTTTTCATTAGAAACATCACAGCTATTTATGCGAAATATATTAGGTATCTTATTATGCGAAGACTTATTCAGGGTACCACATTTCCAAAATCTCAATTCAGTATCTAACGAAACAAAAGCTTTTCCTGATTGCAAATTGAGCAATCATTCTGAATCCAGTTGATAGAACAAAAATCGACGATTGTTTTACTATCTCACTTAACACTCGCTAATAGGCTTTTCACAGCGAGCCGAAAGTTTTTCTGCTAATAAGTGAGGGTTTACAATATTTGATTAAGTTTTTAATTAGAAGGTAGGTAGTAAGTATGTCGTTTTCTTTGAATAGTTAAAAGTTAATACTAATATTAAGGATAAATATAGGATATTACTGGTATTTCTTGGAGTGTAAAGTGTATAATAGCTGCCTACCTACTTGTTAATCAAAAATGTTTGATTTCCAGAACTAAAAAGTGCAAAGTTTATCAAAGTAGGTAATACAAACGTTTTATGAATTCGTTTTGAATTGCAAATGAGCTCTTCTTTGGATCATGCGATGAAATAAAATTTTAATTAAATAGATTTGATCAGTTAATCAATGCAATTGAGGGCGGTGGTTCAGTGATAGGTGTGATCCCTGAAAAAAACTCAAATTATAACTTTAGGTGTTACCACTTCTGACATGCGACGACAAAAAAATGTTTTGAAAAACTTATCAATTTAGCTGTTTGTACTCGGCATAAAGTTGTAGCTGTCCCTTATATATTAAAATACAAATTTACACAAACGATTCATTTTGAGAAGCTTAACCTATGGTGCCTATATGGAATTTTCTTGTCGAGCCAAACTATTTGAGTTTAGTTTTGTAATCACTGCTCTTAGCACAGTTGAATAAAAGCCTGAAGCGTATTCCAGGGGCCACGAATGTAATTTTGTTTCTGGGCACGGTGTGAAATTTGCCTTGCAGCAAGTAATTACGCATTTAGCTCTACAAGACATATCTTATTTTATTAAAATTTACAGAAAAACAAAACTTAAAAATTGTTCCTTTTCAAAAAAACGAATAATAACAAGATGAAACGAGAGCAACACAGGAAGATATTAGTAAATTATTAATTAATTAAATAAATCTTTTATTTCATCGAAGACGATGTTTGTTCCCGAGGAGCAGAAGGACATTCGATTTATATTGAAGAAGCATAGGTTAGAACAAAAAAATGAAATCAATCATGCGAAATAATGATACGCTTTTGCATTCGGATGACTTCAATATGCATGTAACAGGTCCGACTTCGCCGAAGGATGACGATTGACGAGTAATGAAATGGAGACAATAAGTGATCTTTCTAATGTATGCAATGCAATTTACAGAGTTCACCTATTGCTTTGGTTACCTACGTTTTCTATCTGTAAAAGCTTTTTGGAAAAGCAGTTCCTTTTGGACTTCGTCATCTAGGTTGTTATATTATTTTTGCTAGTAGGTTCATTTTTGATTCATGCTGGACCATGGGATGCTAAAAGAGCCAAGTCATTTGTATTTGTGTTCACGAAGAAATTAAATCCAGTCAAATAGAAATCTTTTTTTTTTAAAATATACATAGATCGATATACTTTTTTTTTCTATTTATGTGAAGTTACAAATATTGTTCAACAAACAAAATTACACAGATCAGGCAACTTTAAATATAAAAACAGTCAAAACAGGAAAAAGGCTTTTAAACTTAACTAAACATTATTACTCTGGGTCAAGGTTCCACAGTGAACACTTGGGGTCTATGAGGTCTGGAATTCTACTCGAGCATTTATGTTCGAATTTTAAAATTAGACTCATCTCCAGAACTGTTAGTTTAGTGTTAAAATAGTTTGTTTCCAAAGAAAGCTTAAGCGACGTAGTGTCAAATTAAAGCTTTTATGTATGTATGTACTTAATTTATTTTGTTCCGAAACGGATACTTCGGACACAATCGGAGTTGCCAATAGATTTGACTTTCGTTTCGGAATTTTTTAGGGGTGAATGTCTGCAATACTTTAAAAGGAATCAATGTGATTGCAGAGACCCAAAGTTGTGACTCAAACTTCTAACAAATTCCTAATGCATTCCGTTTTTATAAAAGTATGAGTTAGTTGTCTTTTAAGATCGAGGATAGAAAATGATATCATAATCATTTGTTAAAAAAAGTACCTACCGCAGATACCAATCACTTTAGGGTTGAGGTTCACCTTTTGCTAGAGTGATCGGAGAATCTGATAGATGCTCGAATTACTCGAAGGACTGTCTTTTTTTTCTTTGCTTCACACTTTTTCACATAGGATCTCTTTTAGTTTTATCACCGGGTTCATCACTAGGCAATGCATTCTCTAAAATTTGTTTAGCTTTGTCGATGCAATCGTTGGGGTGCTGTTGCCAATTGAGCTTCTTTTCGGGTGAATCTGCTTTCATCTTAAATTCTCTGGGTCTTACTAATAATCATTTTTAACCTTCACACTAATTATTTTCTAGGTCACAATACGCAATTTTGTATGGAAAATTTCGTCATTGTGAGTTCGAAAAATTTAGCCTGGACACAAAATGTTTATTAGTACCGCAGAATGTCTAAAAGCTTTGGATTGCCAACATGGCCGAGTGTGTGTGAAAATGGGAAACTCTCGCTCTCGGATGTTCACTAATACAACAGAAAACAAAATATACAAATTAGTGAGATGAGATTTAGAAAGCTTTAAGTTCAACATTTAGAGATATGGTGCACTCTTTTGTGTTTCTCATTGCTTGTTGTTGTTTTTGTCGGACATTTTTACAGTCATGCGCAAGGAGCTGCGACTAAGCACTATGCAATGGTTCCAACGAAAAAGTTTTTCACTTGATTCATATTTCATAGTTTGACTGTAATGCGCACGGCGCAACACTTCAGTATAATATGATATTTTAACAATTTTACATTTGTATTGAAATTCATTTAATAAAAACGTAGGCCAAAGCTGTCATAAATGTGTTTTTGAGTGGTGTTTTAAACAAATTTGTGCCACGCCCATTTATTTATTTTTTGGTAAGTTAACTATCCGGTTTGAAGCTATGTATATTTAAAATTAAAAGTCTCTTGCTTATTGGGAAGTTAGTTAAAAATTGTGTACTAAACAGAAAGAGACGGATACGAAAGCGAGCTAATAAAAAGGTAATAAACAAATTAATTATTATTTATTAATAACCACTCATATGAGAAAGTCATACCATTTTTTACAAAAGATCTTTAAGATCTCCCTTCCCAATTTTTTAAAGATGATGTTCCAATGGAAATACCGTATGTTACTATGGGCATTTCAGGTTTTTTGTACAGCAGCTGTTTCGTATAGAACCCTAGGACTAGCTTTAAGCCAATCGTTTTGAGTGATTTTTGTATTTTTGGGACGAAAAAAAACTACATTTTGTTTGCTAAATCTGAACAGCTGAATAAGAAGATTTCTCTTAGGACTCTCAAATGTTTTCCAGACGTTCGTATGTAGAAAACAGTCTCAATATAATATATTAAGGGCTAGCGAACGGATTGTTGTTAATTGGAGACATTTGAGATGTGAAAAAAAGACTCACTAACGTAATAACACAAGTTTCCGTAATACACTGGCCAGATTCTGTAAGACGAAACATTAAATCGTGCTCACCAAAACGTTTGTTCGTTTCGTAACACCGTGCCATCCTGAACACTAAATATTAGTATCCCGCAGTATGTAATATTCCGCTAACTTAGTTAATTACGTACACTAGAAATAAAATAAATACATACAGTTCAAAGATTTCTAGAACATTGTGTCTACTTCTTTAGAAGCGTAGATCGGCGTAAGACAATAAATAGTAATTTGGGAAAGTTACATAGATACTACATTAATAGTACTTTGTTATGTTTAAACGCAATATACTTCACTCTTAAACAAAGTCGCTGCAGATGGAGCGGTTTGTTCGAGATATTATTGTCTAGTTTGTAAAGTTTTGTCTTTGAACTAATTTAATATGTCGAACAATATTTGTTAATACCTAGTATTTCTCTCCTTAATAGGTTGGTCGCCCCTTCACGAGGCTTGTAACCATGGCCACTATAACATTGCCTTGGCACTTATTAAGGCTGGCGCAAATGTAAACGCTAAGGGTTTGGATGATGACACACCACTTCATGATGCCGCAGTTATAGGCAATTTAAAACTTGTTAAACTGCTTATTGAAAAAGGCGCGGATATTTTCGCTAAAAATAGGAAAGGTAAAACACCAGCTGATGTAGCCGCCTCTAGTATATCTTCGTATATGTGTTCCTTGAGAGGTAATCAGGCTGAATGAAATGTGACTTTAAATAAAACAATATTTTTTTAGATGTTAATCAAATAAACAGTAAAACGTCACAGACTTCAAAGAGAACTATAATGTCGGAACAAAGATGTGAAGATCATAACGATGCTATCATCGACGATAGCGAGAGCAACGAAGACGGAAATTCATATGCATTTAAAAAAAACTGTAAGGATTCTCTACACATTGATGAAGAGAAAATTGAAGCACGAAACAAACTTGAAAAACCGCTAACATCGACTGTTCATATGGAGGAGGTATTTGCTGAAAACGATTCTATATCCAATTTAAAATTGCCACATGTAAGTTCAAATATCCAACTGAAACGACCACACTCGGATGCTGAAATGGACGAAATAGCCGATATTGACGAATTAAGGAAAAAGAAGAAAACTAATTTAGAAAGTGTAAAAGATAGTTCCAAAGGCACATTAAACGCAAAGGTACCATCAAAACACGACAAGAACTTAAAACAACAGCAATCAGTTGTTTTATCCAAACCTAGTACTGTTGCAATGAAGCTGAACTCAGAAAGAAAAAGTCCATGCGTTAGTCCAAAACTTAATTTAACAAAAAACAATGATAGCGATTTAGAGACAGATGATACAAAAACAGCAGAGGGTTCTTCCGGCAGCGGTCCGAAAGTTCCCCCACTGAAAATTGTCATTCCACAACAAAATTGTGCCAACGATATTGAATGTGGATCACGAAATGGTAAAACTAATTCAGCAAGAAGTCATCCCGCACTACCGTATGTTGTTTCTTCCTCAAACAGTAATGATTCCATATCTGCAGAAAAAGACCCGAACAATTCCCGTTGCAGCAGTCCGACGGAAATTTCACAGAAAAATAATATGGGTTCGTGCTCTCTTGTTTTACAAGAAGAAAAAAACGTCAAACTAAGCAATGAAGAAAAGGGCCAACAAAGAATATTGAGAAGTTCACATCGTTCAGGTGGTCAAAATGTTGACAGAAGCTCAAATAACTCTTCTCCACAATTACAAAGTAATTCTCCCTCACCTGCTACAGTTGCTGATACAAATGAGAAAAGTTTAAATCTAGTTAATAACACATGCACAGTTAGTCCACAGTTACAATCAAATGCATTGGAAACAGAGGCAAGCGGAAATGCTCCAAGCCCCTCGGCATCATCAACATCTTCTATAAAAGAAACACCTTCCAATTTAGTAGAATTACATCCACGGAAAAGAAAAATACGTGCTAAACAAGAAGAGGGTTTTATAAAAACTACTTCATCAGCAACCGGATCTGAAACCATTAATAGCTTGGGTGATATTCATCCTCACGATCATCCTTTTACAAATTGCTATCATATGTATTTAAACATAAGAAAACAAATTGATAAGAAGCATCGAACATTATATCCCATTCAACCGCGCCCTCCCCAGGGGTTTAGCGACTATTTAATGAATAGGAAGTCGTACTTATTGGCAAACAAGAACAGACCTGAATTATATGTCAACATTCCACCGCTCTTGCCTTCCCAAATGATTGACTTATTTACCTTACAAGAGACAGACCGTTTCAAATTGAAAATACGACACATTGTCGAAAAAGAAAAACTGGGCTTATCTGTTGAACAGGAGATATTAAGAGTCCATGGGAAAGCTGCGCGAAGTCTAGCATGCCAGTCAGTCCCGTTTTCGGCTTGTACAATATTAAAGGACGAGGAAGTTTATAACTTAATAACACCAGAGCAGGAGGAAAAGGATAGAAACGCACGGTCGCGTTACAATGGCCGTTTGTTTCTCAGTTGGCTTCAAGACGTTGACGACAAGTGGGAAAAAATAAAGGTATGTCATAAATTATTTCAATTATTTAACATAATCAACTCAACTCAACTCATAAAATAAAAGTCAATCTGTTCTGATTGAGAAGGTCTTACGAATCTTTACTAATTATAATTTTAACGAATTTTACCTATCCTTAACTTTAATGTGGTATTCGTTTGGGCTTCTTCAGATTTGCCCTCAGATTTCAGATTTCGTGTGCCTAATCGAACATAAAAACGTCACTTGCTCTTTTTTGTGTTGATATTTGTGTGATTTGAATATTGTGTAGTCTTCGACACTTTTCTAAGCGATTTCCATTCACTGGTTAAATTTTGTATTAAAACATTAGAAATATCTGTCCCGATTGATTTCTAAATATTTATACATAAATAATTTACAAAAATAGATTCACCCAATGCAATGCCTTTCTTTGCTAGAGAAAAAAATCACTGAAAATGTAAACAAACTCCATCAGTTGTCAAACTCAAACGCACTTTTATTGGTAAATCTGAGAAAATATCTAGATTTGCAAAAGTGCTCTGAAATCTGAAAAAGATTGCTTTTTCCTGTACCAAACGAACATAAAAATTGCTCTGAGAGCAAAAAAAGTGCTCTGAGAGCGCCCAATCGAATACCACATAAAAATTCGTAAAAGCGTCTTCTTATCTTATCAATTTTAACTCAACAAATTTCTTGGTGTCCGAAGTGGAAAAGCTGTCAATCACCTTACAATTAACAGCTGATTTGAAATTGGTTATCCCGTTTTGCATATACGTGCATTTGTTTTGATTAGCAAATTTTTCGAGTTTATCATTATATTTTAACGCCTTTCGTACCACTTCTTAGAATTTTAGAATTGTGTATCTGGCAGTTCATGGAAAATGCAACGGAATTGATCTGCTTTTGTAAATAGTACGTTATTTCACAGAAATATCATCTGTTCAAATTGCATGTGTTTTTGAGAAAATCACAAATGGATAGCTACTTGAAAAATGTTTCCGCTGTTGTAGATATTAATGGAGTATTTTTGGTGATTCGTAGTCTTCAGATGACGAGGAAAACGATAAAGGTAATAATTTCTCCAAAATTATATCCATGGCTATTTATGTATTTCGTTATTTTGGTTTTCAAACTTTGCCCATTTGCCTTGAAAGCAAACTTGTTAAAATGACGTAAAACAGCTGTGCGAAGTATACTGGTATTGTGATAGTATCTGTAAATTTGAAAGAACGTCGAGATCTACAAAAAGTGATCCGAATCGAAAAAAAGATTGATTTTTTTTCGCAATCGAAAACGAAATAACTTTTTCGTAAGATTTTCTCTCTGTGAGGTAATTTATCCCCACCACTGCCATTTTGACAGTATTTTCCATCCTTTTCAGTCATGGTTTCACTCTGCATTTTTTTTCATAATATAAAAAAAAAAAATACTTGTAGGTAGCTAGCTCCGAAAGGTACCCACACGTTTATTACGAGACTGAGCCACCATCATTTAATTAAGTTCAATAGTTCATAAGGAAATCAAAATTCAATAAAAGAACGGCCTGTTTTGCTTCATTGGTTTTCTCTTGGGTTTATTGTCTTCACTGAAACACCTTCTGGTACCCAATGTTTCTCAAGCGCAAGAACAAATAAAGTGGTACCGACACGTGAACACGCCACTTACAATAAATTGACCATGAGAAAAACAGGTGTTTTTTTTTTAAATTTAGAGGGGTTATTCCCAAATACGCGGCGGATCGTATTAAAACCATACCTTAATTTCGCCCATTTCGCAAATGTAAATTATCTTTCCATTGCTTTCTAGTTATTTCCATTCTGACTTCCAAATTGTTATTTATTCCAAATATTTGACGGCTGTAAAAGCGAGACACGGAAAATTGAAAGCGCTAAAATACCAATTTCAAGTCGTTCTTAATAATTTAATGACATTTGATTAAACGTTCTTAATAATCCGTTAAAAAGTTTCGGTCCATTGAAGTTGTGCAGAATTTTAATCTGTGCGGCGGCAAGCCCTGAACATCTAAAGAATTCATTAAATTTTTACATGAATGACGAAATTAAAATGAACGACATACTTGTTTTTCTCAGCGAAAGTCGCTCGTGCATTCGGGCAGTCATGAGGCGTTTTTCTTTTTTAGTTCAGAGCTGAGCACTGAACAGAGTTCGAGCATTATGAGCGCGCTCTGAACCATGCGTGCTCAGAGCGTTCAGAGGATGCTTTGTTTTCCCTTTTTTTTTTGTCCTTCAAATGTGACTGGAAGTGTGCATGTACAAGTGTACTCAGCTTTTTACTCAAGATGCTCAGTCAATTTATTCTGAGCTCATAGAGCGCGCTCTGATCATGCTCTGAGCGAAAAAAGAAACACAAATTCGAGCTCTGAAGTGTCTGAGCTAAAAAAGAAACACGAACTTTTTGTATAACAGTTCAGGTTGTGCTCTGAACTAAAAAAGAAAAACGCCTAATGTAAACTTAATCCAGATGTTCAGTCTGATAAATAAAAGTGCAGGTGTAAAATCTACGAAGAAACGGTAGCAAATTGCAGTCTCACGGAGCGGTGAACGGTTTGCTTATAAATCAAACGAAAAGTGAATAAATTAAATCTGTGTTGTAAATTTTGTGCCGCGAGTAATAATATTAACTCAATATCGTATCGCACGATAATAGTGGATAAAATTAACCACGGGTAATAACAATAACTCGACATCGTATCGCACGAGAGTAGTGGACCAATAACAACGCATAAGGAAGCAACTCCGTAAAGTTTCAACTTGTATCATTGCCAGACACATCTCCCACATCTGTACAAGCTGCAAAAACATCTTTAAAGACGAACCAAGGACAAACCAATGGTGCATACAATCAAGAAATTGCAGACCATCATCCTCTTAGGAATTTGCATGTAGGTCGATTAATTGGTTTTGATCACCTAGTATATAATTAAGATATATACCCTGCACGTCCTTTCCACAAATGATAAGAAACTGTAAAACCTGGAAGAACAACTGTAGAGCTTTAATTCAGAAGGAAAACAGTAAATATTTTAACACAACTAGCGAATATTTAAGCGATAGTGAAGAGGAACTGAGTGTTAGTGCTGAGATAATGAATTCATTTTCGCAGTAAACGGAGCCCCTGTAGGAAATAGTTTAGGAATAGTGTCAAAGAATTTATGTAACATAAATAATGTCCTCAATATGTTGAAAATTCCGGACGCAATAAAAGACCTACCCCAATACGATGGCAATCCTAGGCTTTTGTTTGAGTTCATCAACAATATCGAGGAAATTCTAGAATTAATGGGGTCAATAAACGAAACCCCTAATGCCAAAATTATCCTTAGGGCAATAATAAATAAAGTTACAGGGGAAGCCAATGAAGTACTAAATATGTTTGGTACACCTCTTGACTGGAATCAAATAAAAAAGAACTTAATACTACACTACTCCGATAAGCGGAACGAGACCTCGCTCATCAGAGATCTTCATGCTCTGAAGCAAGCTAACCAGAGCATATAAAGTTATTACTCCAAAGTAATTGAAATACTTTTCACTCTTACAAATCATATTCACATCCATGAAGATGACCCGAAAGTGATAGAAGCAAAAATAAATCTATTTTCCGAAATGTGCCTTAACACATTTTTAGCAGGAATACGGGAACCTCTAGGCGCCACCATCAGAGTTATGAAACCCGGTAACCTCCCAGAAGCATTCAGCTGCTGTATAAAAGAACAAAATTCATTTTATAGGACACAATACCAAACAATTTCAATTCACGAATCAACCAAACATATTACCAAATCTTCACAGAAATATACCTAGACCAGCATATAACAATATGTATCAAACAATCCCGGTAATAAACAAACATTTCCAAACCCAAACCCAAAACGCTACAAATTATTATAAACAAAATTTCTACCAAAACCCCCCAAACAATAACTTCAGACCAACTACTACCCAAAACCCACCACAATCTCATCTTTCCCAACAAAATCCAACACCAATTAATTCAAACTTCAATCAGAATGCATTCACACAAAGACAAATAGGACTCCAACCTAGAAATACACTAAGATCTAACTTCAGACAAAGCGTTGTTAATAAACCTACAAATAATCAACCAAATCAGTACCCACATTACAGCATTAGGGAGGTTCACAATGTTAACCCAATGCCCATTTACCAACCTGACAGACTACTGATTTTCGCGAATTAGATCAATTTCTGTCACAGGAAAATTTAGAGCTCGAACAACTAATTAACGCGAATACGAAATAGATCACGACAATTTTCAGGAAATTGCCTCGGAAAACCAATAGGATATCTAGAAATAAATAAACACAGCTCAAATACACTACCCTACATTAATGTTTCTACACCATCAGGAAAAATACTTAATCTTTTTATCGACACAGGCACCTCCACCAACTTTATTAACCCCGAACATACAAACCCCAATTCCTACCAAACTATAGAACCAATACAACCAATTACAATATCCACAATCTTAAATAAACACACCCTCAATAAACAAATAACACTTCAAGCATTCCCAGAACTCAAAACAACCCAACAATTTTATTTTCTTGTCTTCAAATTCCATAACTATTTCGACGGCCTCATTAACTTTAAAGAAAAGTTACTCGAAACTAAACATTTCACCATTCCTCTGTGTTTCAAACCAAACTTTGCTTCCCAAATATACAACATACCACCAAATTCTAAAATTGTTGCAAGAACACCAGTCGATATAAGAAAAGGCGATATTTACATACCAAATACCAAGTTAGGAAAAATATTTGTTATCCTGGCAGGACTTTCTAAATCAGTCGAATGGTACTGCCAAGCAGAAGTAATTAACACCACAAATCAAGAACAAACATTTTTTCTAGAACAACCATTGAAAACCGAAAAAGCTACAACATTCCAAGAAATAAACAACTCAGATGTTCAGTATATACCAGAACAATATAACACTTTCAATCGCCAAAAAATAGATCAACTCCTTAGACTCGATCATTTAAACAAAGAGGAAACAAAGCAACTTGTTAAACTCTGTAAAGATTTCGATGATATATTCTTCAGAGAAGAATCGACATTTACAAACGAAATTAAACACCGTATCAGAACTACCGATGATATCCCTGTTTTCACAAAATCCTATAGGTACCCAGAGGTACATAAGACGGAGATACAGTCCCAAATCCAAAACTTATTGAAACAAGGGATAATAAGACCAAGCTACTCTCCTGGAGCAGCCCGATCTGGATCGTTCCAAAAAAGATCGACGTCTCCGGGAAACGCAAATGGCGACTGGTAGTAGACTACCGAAATCTAAATGAAAAAAACTAGCCAACCTAAAAATCCAACTTGATAAATCAGAGTTCCTGAAGAAAGAGGTAGCCTTTCTCGGACACATAGTAACAGAAAATGGTGTCGAGCCTAATCCCGATAAAATCCATGTTATAAAAAACTACCCCATTCCGAAAACCCCAAGACAAATTAAGGCATTTCTCGGACTCCTAGGTTATTACAGGAAGTTTATTAAAGATTTCCCCCATATCACAAAACCGCTAAAAGAATGCCTTAAAAAAGGACGGCACATTAAACTAGACGACAGGTACATACGATATTTCGAACACTGCAAAGATATCCTAAGTAACGACCCACTTCTTAAATACCCGGATTTCTCTAAGCTCTTCACACTAACAACAGATGCAAGTGATTTCGCCGTAGGAGTCGTCCTAAGTCAAGGACCAATCGGTTCCGACAAACCGGTCTGCTACGCGTCGAGAACCCTATCCGAAACTGAAACAAGATTTAGCACAACAGAGAAGGAACTTCTTGCAATTGTTTGGGCAGTCGAACAATTTCGCCCGTACCTTTTTGGTCGAAGATTTAAAATAATAACCGACCACAAACCCCTCACATGGCCCTTCTCCCTTAAAGACACGAATTCAAAACTTATCAGATGGCGTTTAAAGTTAGAAGAATACGAATACGAAATCGTATACAAGAAAGGAAAAGATAAAGTCGAACTCAATTTAAACGAACACGAATCTGTACAAGGTAATGGTGGAACAACGATACATTTCGCTGAAGAAAATGTAAACGACAGTATACCCATATCGGAACAACCAGTAAATTCATTCAACTCTCAACTAATCCTCAAGATATCAAATAGAAAACCCCCTATCTCTCTTGTTATACCATTTTCAAACAATATCTGCCCCAAACAAACTCACAGCCTTATTCACAATGCATGACGAAATATTCGGCATCGTTCAAACAGTATTCTCAAAATATTTCGCACATTTAAAAATCTTTAAACTAATCCGTTGTACCGAATTCTTCAAAGATATAACAAATGACGATAACCAAAACCAAATCATTACCGAATATCATGCAAACACAAATCACAGAGGGATAAATGAAACCCTCAATCACCTCAAACGAAATTATTAATAACTGTGAAGAATGTCAAACTTCTAAATATGACAGAAATCCTCAAAATATACCAAATATACCAAATACCAAATCCCACCAAACACAGAATTACCCTTAGATATTGTTCACGCCGACATATACAGTATACATAACAAACAAGTTTTAACAATAATAGACAAATTTTCCAAATTCGGCTTAGCCTACACACTTACTGATAGGAACAGCATAACAGTCATAACCTCTTTAAAACACTTTATGAGCCTTCACGGCATACCAAAAACCCTTATTACAGACCAAGGCTCTATTATATTCAAAGACTTTTCCAAACAATATAATATCAAGGGAACAACCAAAAAGCATTAAGACAGGATCTATAGTTTTCAGGAAAGAAAATAGTAGGAACAAAAATAAAAAGAAAACGAAAATTGTAGGTTTCCACCCACAACACCGCAAAAACTGGAAGTAAGCAATAGTAAAGGCCTACTAGCACTTAATTTAGAAAAAGCAAAAGTCAATAATGGTTACACAAATTTTGTCCACATAATCGATTTAGAACAATACAACGAAAACATCGAAAAAATACGGAAATCAGTAGAAATAATAAATCGCAATAGGAATATGAGTCTAATGGCTCAAATCACAAATTTTAAATTCAAAGAATTAGAAAGACAAATTAAAATGCTAACACACAGAAAAAGAAATAGAAGGGGACTAATAAACGGACTAGGAACAGTGGTAAAGACGATAACAGGTAACATGGACGAAACCGACGCAATAAACATAAACAATAAAATAAACGAACTACAAGCAGACCATAAAGAACTCAACGAAACTATTCTACAACAAATTACAATCAACAAAGAAATGTTAATGCATTTCGAAAATATTACAAAACATATTAACGACCAACAAGACATATTAGAGAACTTTTGAACAATACCAACTAGCATTCGCAAATAAAGTCCGCTCAGACCAAGACATATTTCAATATACACAATACATACATCAGACAAACTTCAATATAGACACTCTCAAAACACACCTTGAAGATATAACAGATTCTATAAACATGGCAAAATTAAACATGATCTCAAAACACATACTCAGTCCTCTTAAATTAGACTACATTTACACAGATTTAGAAAAACAAAACATTGAAATTACTTCAAATGAAGAAGTATACAAAATACTGGAATTACAGGCCTACTATAATCACTCCAAGATAATCTTTAATATAAAAATGGCAAAAATTTGACAATCCCAATTGCCATACCATATGCACTAATGGGTAAACTACACATCAAATTTCTCGAACAAACATGTATTTCACTAGTAGGAACCTACTTCTGCAAGGAAAAGAACCTGGAAATCATTACGGAAAATAACTGCATACCAAATCTCATCCAGAACAGAGAAACAAGTTGCGAAATTATCGAACAACAGGAACAACAACGCATTTTACAACCCGAAGAACATTTTATCGTACTGATAGACATCCCGACAACTGAACTCAAGACGACATGTGGACTTCAGACAAAACCCGTATCAGGAACACTACTTATACACTACGAAGAATGCGAAGTATCCATAAACAACGTAGGACAAAGTCCAAATTATTCCATCATCATTTATTCCGGTCAAAGCAGCAAAAGTCGTCAAGGAACACAACCTACAAAAACTAGAAACTTATCATTTTGAGAACAAGGAAAACATACAAATCTTAAGATTCCAGACGAAACGGCAACAAAACATCTTCTCTGTGTCCATATTATGTCGTTTTTCATTGGGTAAAAAGAAGCGTCCGGGAGAGTCCGGAATCGAAAAAATCACTTCTGAAACCGTTCCATTGGCACAAAAAATACTCTTCTGGTGATTCTGAGGAGAGAATTTCGCTTCTGGATTTGAAGTCAGAATCCACTCAAGAAGCACTCACACAAGTATAGTTTGTGTATTTTATACACGTCAACTGACGGCTCCGTAGATTATTTTCTGGCATTTCACCAATACTCTTGTGGATTCAATCAGAAGCAGTTTTCTTGTTCCATTGGACTACAGAATGAGTGGATCCCCGAGTGAAACCAATGGAAAACGACATTACTAATCACTGTAATCATCATAATTACCATATGCATTTATTGGAAGCAGCATTACATGTCAATAAGAAACAGTCCAGGAATACAAGCCTAGGAGCTTCAACCCCAACGACCAGACCACAATCCAAGAGGGGAGGAGTTACGGGTTCCCAACCTACAGTCACCGAACCCGACACACGCGAAGCCATATGGCGTTTTTCTTTTTTAGTTCAGAGCACAACCTGAACTGTTATACAAGAAGTTCGTGTTTGTTTTTTAGTTCAGACACTTCAGATATCGAATTTGTGTTTCTTTTTTCGCTCAGAGCATGATCAGAGTGCGCTCTATGAGCTCAGAATAAATTGACTTCCAGTTACATTTGAAGGACAAAAAAACAGGAAAAACAAAACATCCGCTGAACGCTCTGAGCACGCATGGTTCAGAGCGCGCTAATAATGCTCGAACTCTGTTCAGTGCTCAGCTCTGAACTAAAAAAAAAAAAACGGCTAATGTATGCAGTCTTGGATACTTTTCTAAGCGATTTCCATTCACTGGTTCAATTTTATACAAACTCAAATGACCATCTATTGGTAGGTCTGAGAAAATATTCAAAAAGTGCTCTAAAATCTGAAAAAGATTGTTTGATTTTTTTTGTACTCATAGAGCGCGAGTTATGGATTTCAGGTTGGGTATCGCTATATCCTCACTTCATTTTAGTAAGGTTGACGGAAGTCTTGGCCCAACCTGAATGGTTCATTCTGTTTGACAGCGGAACTTGCCGTCTTCGCAGTTTGGATCGATTACGATCCTTTTTACACTATCCGACAAAAACGGAGTTAGTTCTATTCACCAAAGGGGCCCTATAAGTACTCTTGTAGAAGGGCTGTGGGCTCCAGATGGGGCCTCCAATTCAACGTAATGCGCTGGCTTTACGCCACGGTGATCAGACCGATTATTGTTTACGGCATCATTGTGAGATGGCCGGCCTTGGATAAGAGCTCCAATCTGAAGGGCCATCTTCCTCTAGACATCGTCATCAAGAGGCGTTTTTCTTTTTTAGTTCAGAGCACAACCTGAACTGTTATACAAAAAGTTCGTGTTTCTTTTTTAGCTCAGACACTTCAGAGCTCGAATTTGTGTTTCTTTTTTCGCTCAGAGCATGATCAGAGCGCGCTCTATGAGCTCAGAATAAATTGACTGAGCATCCTGAGTAAAAAGCTGAGTACACACGTACATGCACCTTTCCAGTCACATTTGAAGGGCAAAAAAAAAACAGGAAAAATAAAACATCCTCTGAACGCTCCGAGCACGCATGGTTCAGAGCGCGCTCATAATGCGTGTTAAACACAACTTGGGGATTTTTATATGGGAAACTTCCCAAGTTGTGTTACTTCGAGTGAATAAAATGGGCCTAAAATCTTTACACACGAAATAATGGATATCGTCCACTTTAACATAGAATAACATAGCTCATAGTTCCTTAAAATCTATTGTCTTATTTCCATTACAAGTCTACCAAAATAAATTCGATCACGATGTTACTCGCATAATTTTGCATAACTTGTATTTAGTATTTTGCTTCCTAGTTTCACATGGGTAACATTCAAATTTAAAATTATATCTTTCATTTCAGGAAGCGATGGTTTTACGGCACCACAACGAAGCGGAAAGCTTACATGCTATACAGCGTATGGACTGGGAAGATTTGTTAAAAGAACATAATTTAAACGACGATAAGTCTCAAGCCTTTATTAATGAGGATCATGTTCCAATCGTTCACGTCAGCGATGATTTTGACTTACTTCCCGCCTAAATTTCTAATAAACATTATGTAAAAAACCTGGTATTGTGTAATTTAAATAGAATGGCGCAAAATTATAGACATCGTGTATTAGGAGAGATTAGTAGATACTAACTATCACCACTCTAACTTCAAATCCCATGCCTAACTTTTTAGTAAATTATAAAAGCTTTGTAACCTGCCTACAACTAGTACCAACCTTAGAGCGGCCGCGACGCAAATTTTTGTCAAACAGACCCAAAAATGTACAGTTTGAGAAATTAAACATAGTTTGGGGAATTCTCTTTGCAAATTTGAATGAAATGACAGCAAAACAGAAAAAAAAATGTAGGATTGTAATGAACAGTTTTTTTTTACTGAATCTGTAGCGAGTAGGCAACCTCGCTAATCAAAATCTTAAAAAGGATTTGCTCGGGTTTAATTTTGTTTTTCTTAGAATCATATTTAAACATTTCGAGATCTTAAAAACATAATATATCCTTGGAACATTTCGTTAAAAATTAAAAAAAAAAAATATTTTTAAATGGGAGTCCATACTAAGGGATAAATGTACTTTTGGGGTTTTAATATTAATACCAGGTTATAACGATAAAGTGGGTTTTATGTCGACTTAAAAACTATCATATATCAATAAAATACGTTGTATAATATATGTACCTATGTAGTTTTATATTTATCGGTACATCTACTTCCATCCTATCTCCGTGTACGCAAATTACCCAATCTCCGAAAGCTTCACCTTATCTTTTTTTTATGCCACGGAACTTCTGTCCCCTTGAACCTTACCGTAGATCGTGGATGGTAGCTAGTAATAATAGTGGTAGTGGTGTGTGAAAATATAAAAAGATGAGAAGTTTGTATTTAGAATTTAATTTTTGATGTGTCTAAGCGCGCGTTGTTGGAATCTGGTGGAGAAATTCCAAACATAGAACTTGCTGCAACGGATATGCGTCACGGTGTTTTATCATTGCATACGTTTTATCATTGCATACGTTTTTATCATTGCATACATTTATGAGCTGAAATAAAGCATGTTTTTGAAGTTATTACTGCTTTAGGCGCGTTGGGCACTTTGGATGGGAAGAAACCAATAAACTCGCGTCACTGTTACCATCACCGTCACTGTTACCGTTACCATTACCGATCCCAATGAAACTTTGTATGTGTGCATGGTTGTATGTAGCTAGAAAGATAGGATAGTTTTGGACCCGATAGGTGGCGCTGTTGTCGATTTGTTTGTTATTTCATATCAGCCTTATTGTGAGTTTCGCCCGAATGATATTCCACCCGAAAAAAATGACATTTCACTTTTTGCTTATCATGAGTTCCGGGCGAAAAAATTTGATGTTCGAAAAAATTCCCCTTATTGGCAGCATTGATTCGGGCGGAATATACTGCTATTTACGACGTAAATTTTCCATTATTTTTTTTGAGGCGAACAGGAGAAGACCGTGAAGCTTCAAAATGTAAGTTACTTTACTGAAGTCTAGAAAATTGGAAATTTAAGTTTTTTTTTGTTTTATTTCAGGAGCAAAACAATTAACAAGATACAAAGCGATTTACTGCTTGACAGGATGACCGAAAACCCAGATATCGCAAAGGGATTCGTCAAGCAAAACAAAGATAAGATTACTGAATTTTGGAAAAAGCTCACTTTGGAATTGAATAGCGCAGGACCACCAAACAAGAGTGAGTTTGAATGGAAAAAGGTAAGAATTAAAGAAAAAGAATTCGTACTTCTAAAAAATATAAATGTATGTATGTAGGTTTGGACCGATCAAAAGCGTTACGTACGCAAAAAGGCAGCTGGAAACAAGATGCACGAAAGAGGTACAGGAGGCGGACCGAACAAAACTCAAAAGTTCTCCCCTACCGAAGAGGCAATTTTTCAACTTGTTGGAATGAAGCAAGCAGTTGAGGGGGTCGAAAAGTCCAATTCCTACGGATTGCCTCCTTCTGAAAAGAAAAGGAAAGCCGACATTGACTATGAAATAGCGGTGGAGGATGAAGAAGAAGTGGAAGAAGCTGGTCTTCAAATTGATGCTGAGCCGTGCAACAACGTGCACCAACCAACTTCCCCCGCAGCCCCAAAAAAAAACAGGAAAACAGCCCACGAAAGAACTCATCGCAGAGGAGCTGGAAGCCCAAAAAGAATTATGTGCCAAAGTCGGCGAAGCCATCTCCATAATGATGGATCATAACAAAGAAATTGAAAGTAGTGCCCGGAGAGTTTACCGTTCATTGGATCGCCTTAACGATCACAAAAAGGAGGAGCTCGAAGAACAGAAGCGGCACAATCGTGAAATGGAGAAATTCAGGAAAGCTGAAATAGAAAGCTTGATTGAAAAAAACCGAAGAGTAATGGAGCTGGAAGAGCTCAAAGTAAACATTTTAAAAGAAAAATGAAGTGACATAAATTTATTTTGCTTCTTTTAGTTTAGTTGCTTGTTTATTCACTTATTTTTTTTTTATATCACCCACCATGACTGAATTACCTATAAAGAAATGTGATTAAAGGACAAATGTGTTTTATTGAAATGTTAGCTTATATCAAATTTAAAGAGTACTGGAAATGTTAGAGCGAATGCGCTGTCCTGCTGTTAAATAAGTAGAACCTGATAGTGTAGTTTCTAAATGGTCAACTACGCTATTTTCAATTTCCTCATCAGTTGTCGTATTCGTCAAATCAAAATCACTTTTATAGAAGATGCAAATATTATGCAGCGCTGCACAAACATTGATGATTTTAATAGCTTTTGCGGGGGCGTAGTACAACTCTCTTGCACTCAGTAGACACCTCCATCTATTTTTAAGAACTCCGTTGGTTCTCTCAATAATATTTCGGCAGCGTGAATGAACTCTATTAAATTTTTCTTCAATAGAACCGCTGTCAGGTGTTCTATAAGGCGTTAAAAGCCACGGCTCTAAGGGGTATCCATCGCCTAAGAAAACAGATTAAACATTTAAATTCAAGTAAAATTTTCAAATAAATTACCTAACAACCAAACGTTGGTGCCATCCCGCAGATAATCTTGCTCCATTTTTGCTCGTAGTTCACTTACATTCCATATGACAAGCTCCAGGGTGCATAGCATCGATGAAACGAATTCTCAATTCATTGTCACATACCTGTATAATTATAGATAATTGTTTAACCATCATGTGATTAAAAGATTTTGACTTACCAGCAAAACATTCAAACTGCATTTTCCTTTCCTATTGTAAAATAAATGTTTATTTGCTGACGGCGCAATAATATTGACATGCGTTCCATCAATGCACCCTACAACACTTGGCAGTCTATATTTTGAATAAAAGTGCTGAGCAATCTGGCGTTGTTCGTTTGGTGTTGGCCAAGCTATCCACTGAGGGCAAAGCGCCTGCTCAAAAATATGAACAACTTCCGATAGTACCAGGCTAAAGGATGATTGTGCCAAACCAACTTCGTGGTCCTTACCAACACCTTTTTGATATCCACCCTCTGCAAAAAAACGCAAACAACCTGCTAGTTTCACAATGGGTGGAATCGCAAATTTTTGTTTAGACAGGGGCAAGGCGTTGGTAAGCACATCCAGCAAGTATTTGAATGCTGGTTTATTTATCCTATAGTACTGATGAAATCTACAAAATTAGCACAATGTTATTTACAAAAATGCAAGAAAGGATTGATTCTTACAATGGTTCGCGCAACTCCAAGGGATTAGATGTATCTCGTAAGTGCCTTCGAGTAACTCGTTCCAGAGTATTTTGTTCCTCTTCCTCCAGTATTAAAAGCCGCAGTGCAATGCTGTGCATTTTGATACTTACAACTTTACAAATTTTATACTTATTATATTTTATTTTCCAAATTGTCAAAACACATATTAGGAGTGTTCGTCTGTGTTCGAAATGTCACTTTCGATTCGAAGATAGAATTCGTTCGGGCGAAACTCGCAATAGCTTTTAAAATTTCGGGCGGACAGGATTTCGCCAGGTGAAATGCTTTCCGGGCGAAACTCACAATAAGGCTGAATATATTAAGAATACGGTTATTACAATTCCCTCTTTTCTCAATGACGTGTATCAAGCCACAAAAAAACCGCAAGCACGGTGTTTACACATACGTATTTCGGGACTGTTGGATACAGTCGCACTTTTTTTTTTGTTATGTTTGTATTATAATGGTATAGTGGGTGATCAAATTATTACTGTTACCTTTTAGTGAATACTTTTTTTGAGAATTTAATGCAACTCTTCACCCTGTCCTAAAGCAAAAAGAGTAACTCCATTTTTGGTGGAGCAATATGTGGAGGTCCTCGAATGGCCTTGAATCTCCCCTGTTCTTTACCCAATAGCAAATCTTTGGGACCTAATGAAAACAGAAATAGGCAAAAAAAAGGTAAAAATAAGCAGTTAAAGAACGCTTAATTGCAGTATGTCACAAGAGGAAAAATATTAATAATATTCACTCGTACTGAAGGAAAGACAATGAACGTATGCCCAAAAGAGTCGAGGTGGTTATAGCTGCAATAGAGGGGCAACAAAATATTTTTATTTTTTTATTTTTTCTATATGCCATTTTTTTTGTAAATATAAGTCTTATAAACCGTTTTCAATATGTAAAAATAAAAAGGAACTGAAAATATAAAACATATGAGTTAAGAGGGGTCACCACTGTATTTGTTGAATTATTTCAAAGGGGTAAAAAAATGAGCAAATCGTAAACATTTACAAAAAAAAAAAAATTGTTTGAGATGCTTATATTCTGCGATATATCAAAATTGCATTTTGTGACCCGCAAATTATTTAGTGTGAAGGTTAAAATGGTTGTTAGTAAGGCCCGTTGTGTACTTTTTCAAAGTCCATTGTAATTAAAAGATTCGTTTGTAACTCCTTTTTCATCCCTGATCTCAACCAAAGAGGATCTATAGCTAGAGGGCCAACTTCACTTGCCCCTAACCGATTTTCCCCGCAAATTTTGAATGTTCATCCATTCACACCCTATCTCTTTCAATCCCAAGCCCCCCACACGCCACATTTCATCTAAATTTAAAATGCGATTTATGGATGAATAAAATGAAATGAAATATAAATTGGCCAAAAGATCAGGATAAAGACGGTGCAAAAGTGTCTTAAGCTTCCCATACACCTCTCATACCTGCACCCGCTGTAGTGTTGATACAAATGTTCAGTGAATTGAAGCAAAGAATTGGTTAATAAATGACGCATGTCATAATTTTAAAATTGAAAGTTTTCTTTTAGGAAAGAACTCACAAATAATAGTGATATTGATCAAGGCGCAGTAATAAGCATAAATCCTGAGGTGAGACTTAACTATTGTTACATTCAGGCTGGGATTCGAAAAGATAAAACACTACTCTGTTAAACTTTTCCAATAAAATTCACTTTTATTACACTTTTATCGACTATTTTAATATTTCACTTATTAAGTACCAGAACAATATTACATAAACAATTCTTCAACGTTTCAAACCAATCACTTAATTTACTCTATTACTTATTTATCTTCACAAACTATTACTATCTCGAACTTTAACCAATCGCTGTTATAAACCAACTGTGTGTCCCTACTCCCTCTTCTAACAGCTGTTCTTTTATACCCACTCCGCCATCCGAACGATAACTTTCTAGCTAGTTCTAAATGGTTCTAGAATTGGCTACAGTGGTGATACCAGAGATGAATGAATAAAATAGATGGCTATCTTTCGTACGTCTATCCCCCAAAACCCATTTGTTTACATTAGGCGTTTTTCTTTTTTAGTTCAGAGCACAACCTGAACTGTTATACAAAAAGTTTGTGTTTCTTTTTTAGCTCAGACACTTCAGAACTCGAATTTGTGTTTCTTTTTTCGCTCAGAGCATGATCAGAGCGCGCTCTATGAGCTCAGAATAAATTGACTGAGCAGGCTGAGTAAAAAGGATGAGTACACATGTACATGCACACTTCCAGTCACATTTGAAGGACAAAAAATACAGGAAAAACAAAACATCCTCTGAACGCTCTAAGCACGCACGGTTCAGAGCGCGCTCATAATGCTCGAACTCTGTTCAGTGCTCAGCTCTGAATTAAAAAAGAAAAACGCCTATTGTTGTTTTTGTAATTTCAACCCCCGTCTGTGAATAAGTGAGACCAACAAGAAAGCATATTAGGCGTTTTTCTTTTTTAGTTCAGAGCTGAGCACTGAACAGAGTTCGAGCATTATGAGCGCGCTCTGAACCTATCGTGCTCAGAGCGTTCAGAGGATGTTTTGTTTTTCCTGTTTTTTTTGTCCATTAAATGTGACTGGATTACTTGAAGTATGCATGTACATTGTGTGCTCAGCTTTTTACTCAGGATGCTCAGTCAATTTATTCTGAGCTCATAGAGCGCGCTCTGATCATGCTCTGAGCGAAAAAAGAAACACAAATTCGAGCTCTGAAGTGTCTGAGCTAAAAAAGAAACGCGAACTTTTTGTATAACAGTTCAGGTTGTGCTCTGAACTAAAAAAGAAAAACGCCTATTGCTAATGGCCGACTGCGAATCATTTTGCGTTTATGAGTATCGCGGTGTTTAATGCCCAAAACGCATGTGCAGAACTCATTGCGCAGCTAGATTAGAATACACACGTTGATATGGTTATAGACACACGTAAATTATGCACTCACTGCAACATGTCTCTATTTCTAAATTTGCCAATTTACCACAACACAAAAGAAAATAAATTGCAATATCAAGTATTTGGCATCATCGGCTTTTGACACTGCTGGTTGTGTTTGTTTTTGTTTTGGTTGTTGTTAGGAAATTCAATAAATACCAACTTACCCTAAAACACAATACATAATACATACATAATGTGGTGTGGAATGTATCGTGTAACATAAAATGGTGAAGTGAAAACAACCCCTTAGTCACCAAACAAGTTCCACCCAAGTGTCACTTCCAATTGGAGACTGGAACCTGTCAAGTAAATGTATTTCACCACTGAGCTAGTTCTAGAACCGATTAGAATTAGCTAGAAAGTTCTCGTCAGATGGCGGAGCAGGTATAAAAGGACAGCTTTTAGAAGAGGGCGAGACAGTTGATTTATAACAGTGATTGGTTAAAGTTCGAGATAGTAATAGTTTGTGAAAATAAATAAGTGAAAAGTAATAGAGTAAATTAAGTGATTGGTTTGAAACGTTGAAGAATTGTTTAAGTAATAGTGTTCTGGTACTTTATAAGTGAAATATTAGAATAGTCGATAAAAGTGTAATAAAAGTGAATTTTATTAGAGAAGTTAAACGGAATAGTGTTTTATCTTTACGAATCCCAGCCTGAATGTAACATTGGTGTCAGAAGTGGGATAAAACTTATTCTGTGCTAAGTGTCTAAGTGAAGTTAAAAAAAAAAAAAAAAAAAAAAAAAAAAAAAAAGTGAATTTGTGATTTTCTAAATTACAAGAGACAAACAAAATGGGTCGTGTATTGCTACATCTAAGCATACCCCAATTGAAAAGTGAACTAGAAAAGCGGAATCTCTCCACAGCTGGAGGGAAAAGTGACCTCATACTTCGTCTGCAGGAAGCTGTCCAAAACGAGGGAGAAGATCCGAAAACCATGCTATTCGACGTTGCAGAAGAACAAGTAAGTACAAGCGTTGATATTAGCGCTATGATGGAATTACTTCTTGCGAAGATGGAAGAACAGAAAAATTCTATGGAATCTAAGTTCGCAGAACAGAAGAATTCCCTAGAAGAGCAGAAGAATTCCCTAGAAGAGCAGAAGAATTCCCTACAAGAGCAGAAGAATTCCATGGAATTGAAGTTCGCAGAACAGAAGAATTCTCTAGAAGAACAGAAAAATTCTCTTGAAGAACAGACAAATTCCATTGTCGCCGCACAAAAAGATGCAGTGGAAGAATTTAAGAATGTTCTAGATGTAAAAATCGACGCGATTGATGAAAAATTAAACGAGCATGAAACAAAGTTTGAGGAAATTAACAAAACGTTTCAAAAGCACGAGACAAACATCGAGAACATAGCTAAAGAGCTCGGAACAAACATCGAGAACATAGCTAAAGAACTCGAAAAAGTCAAGAAGCAAAAGGCTCGGGAATATTCTGCTGACTGCCCAAGAAGGAAGGAGATGCAACCACCCGTTTTTGATGGTCAAACATCATGGCCAATTTATAAGAGACAGTTCGAAGCAGCTGCAACGACCAATGGATGGGACGACGAGGATAAGTCGATTGCATTAACGCTCGCATTACGAGGTACAGCTGCAGAATTGCTTCAAACTATCTACGAAGAAAAACAACGGGACTACGAGACTTTGGTGAAGGCTATTGAGATGCGATTTGGTGACGACCACATGCAGCAAGTGTATAGGGTGCAACTGCGCAGTAGAATCCAGAAGAGGGGAGAAACACTTCAGCAACTGCAAGCTGATATCGAACGGCTAGCGCACTTGTCTTATCCCAATGCCGGCGAGGATGTCATCAACGAAATGGCTATTGAGGCATTTACACAAGCCATAGAGGACAGACAACTGCAGATGGCTCTACGAATGGCTGGAAAGAGAACTCTTCCTGAGGCACTGGCATTTGCCTTAACCATGAGAGCTGCTGACCAAGCATCTCGAGGATTTCACCGCGTGAGAGAAATGACATCCGTTGAATGCCCGTGCCAGAGAACAGAAGTAGTCGACCGTAACAGTTCTCGAAGGGGACCGATCCGTTGCTGGAACTGCAACAAAATTGGACATCTACAACGACAGTGCAGAGCCGAACGTAGACAGGGCAGTTGTCCACATTGCAGAGCTAGGAACGAGGAGGCGTTTGAGCTTTCGGCGGATGGAACATCTGGAATCGACGCCCCCAGGACCACAATTCAGGTTTCCCAGACCAAACGATGTAATAGGAGTCTGACAGTGGAAGCCCATATCGGCCAGAAAAAGTGTGTCGCCACAATCGATACAGGTGCCACCGCTTCCATAGTCAGAAGGGACATCGTTCGCCAAGCATGGCTGCACAACACCAACAGCTACTGTCTGAAAACAGCAACTGGAGCAACAGCAAAGGTGTATGGTGAGGTACTCTTGACGATAAACCTTGCAGGAATAGTCTTCTCCCATGCATTCTTAGTGGCTGATATATGTGACGAATGCATCATCGGAATCGACTTTATGAAGACGCATGATATAGTACTCGACATCGGTTTGCAAGTTATAAAGTACAAGAACGTCGAGATTCCGATGGTTTACGGGAACGAAAACGTCGCAGCTCTACGGACAGTTGTAAGTGAGGACGAAATACTACCACCTTCGTCAGAAACAGTTATTTGGACAAAGCTGGAAGGCGACCCTGGGAGCCACCGATTCTACCTAGTCGAGCCAGATGCAGAAAATTATTATCAGAGGTATATCGTCGGAAAGATGCTGGTTGAACCTAAAAACAACTTGGTTCCCGTTCGTGTCCTCAATGTGGAAAACAAAAGCGTGAAACTAAAGCAAGGGGAAGTGATTGGAAAGTGCGTACCGATTACTGCGGTCACAAAATTGTCCAATGCAAGTGATGTGAAAGCGGTTAAACCTACGGAGATATCGGAGATGAAAAAGAATATACTCGGAGAGTGCGAGCTGGATCAGGAGCAGCGGTCCATGGCAGGTAGTTTAATCAACGAGTTCGCTGATATATTTGCTTCGCAGAACAGCGAGTATGGCCGAACACATCTCGTAGAACACCGAATCGACACCGGAGATGCGAGACCGATTCGTCAGCCTCCCCGACGACTACCATTGGCTAAGCAGACGGAGGTTGCAGAAATGGTTTCGACGATGGAAAAGGAGGGACTGATTGAAAGCTCAAAAAGTCCGTGGGCATCGCCGGTCGTCCTGGTCAAGAAGAAAGACGGAAGTACGAGATTCTGCGTGGACTATCGCCAACTCAACAACGTCACCAAGAAGGATAGCTACCCCCTTCCAAGAATTGACGACACCCTGGACACACTATCCGGAGCCAAATGGTTTTCGACTCTCGATCTGAAAAGTGGCTACTGGCAAGTGCAGATCCATCCAGAAGACCGCGAGAAAACAGCATTCACAGCAGGAAACGGGCTTTGGCAGTTTACAGTAATGCCATTTGGACTGTGCAATGCTCCGGCTACCTTTGAACGTCTAATGGAGCGCGTTTTGCTGGGACTAACGTGGAAAACCTGCTTGGTCTACCTGGACGATGTCATCGTAGTAGGAAAAACATTTAACGAACATCGAGATAACCTTAAGGAGGTGTTCCAAAGGCTACGAAGTGCGCAACTAAAACTTAACCCGAAGAAGTGTTCGCTATTTAGACCAGAAGTGAAGTACCTCGGGCACGTCATCTCTTCCAAAGGAGTCAAGACTGATCCGGAGAAGGTCGATGCAGTGAAAAACTGGCCGGTTCCCAAAGACAAACATCAACTGAGAAGCTTCCTGGGACTTGCGACCTATTACAGGCGATTTGTTAAGGACTTTGCCAGGATCGCAAAGAGCTTGCATCAACTGACAGAAAAAGGCAAACAATTCAAATGGTCAGGTGAGTGCGAAAACAGCTTCAAGGAACTTAAGCAACAGTTGTGCAACGCCCCCATACTAGCGTACCCCACCCCTGGGAAAACATTTATTGTGGATGCAGACGCTAGTAATGTGGGAATTGGAGCCGTCCTTTCCCAGGTACACGATGGCCAAGAGAAAGTAGTTTCCTACTTCAGCAAAGTTCTCTCAAAGCCAGAAAGGAACTACTGTGTTACCAGGCGCGAACTCCTTGCTTTGGTATTGGCGACAAAACATTTCCATAAGTACCTTTATGGGCGGAAATTCATCCTCCGCACAGACCACGCATCTTTAAAGTGGCTGCTGCACTTTAAGAATCCTGAAGGCCAAGTCGCAAGGTGGATCGAACGGCTGCAGATGTACGACTACGAAATACAACATCGAAAGGGAAGTCTTCACTCTAATGCAGACGCTCTCTCCCGTCGACCGTGCAAAGCAAATTGCAAACATTGCTTACGACACGAGGAAAAAGATGTCGCGTCCGTTCAAAGGGTGAGAGCTATGCCCATTGGTGGCTGGAGTGCGCGGGAAATACGGGAGGCTCAAAGGGAAGATCCGGATATCGAACCGATTATCGCCTGGAAGGAGCATGAGGGAAAACCAGACTGGCAGGAGATATCCAATAGGAGCCCCGAGCTGAAGGCATACTGGGCGCAGTGGGACTCCCTTCACGTACAAGACGGCATTCTAAAAAGAAGATGGGAAAGCCCGGACGGAAAGTCGTTCGTAATGCAGCTTGTTGTACCCAGGTCAAAGGTTAAGGAAGTGCTCAGGGAATTGCATGATGGAGTGTCTGGAGGCCACTTGGGAATCAATAAAACGCTCGAAAAAGTGCGGGAACGCTTTTACTGGATTCATTCAAGGGAGGACGTTGAAACTTGGTGCAGGAAATGCGTTACATGTGCGGCCAGCAAAGGTCCTAGACTGAAAGTCCGTGGCAAAATGCATCAATACAATGTTGGAGCCCCTTTCGAAAGGATAGCAGTTGATATTGCGGGACCGTTTCCTGAAACAAACAATGGAAATCGTTACATCCTCGTTGTTATGGACTATTTCAGTAAGTGGCCTGAAGCATTTGCCATCCCAAATCAAGAAGCTAAAACCGTGGTGGAGCAAATCGTCAATAACTGGGTAAGCAGATTCGGTGTACCAATGGAACTGCATTCAGACCAAGGACGGAACTTCGAGTCGAAGATTTTCCAAGGAGTGTGCCAGTTACTCGGGATTCACAAGACAAGGACAACCCCGCTTCATCCACAATCAGATGGGATGGTGGAGCGCTTCAACAGGACACTGAATGAACACCTCTCTAAGGTCGTTGGCGAAGACCAGAGAGACTGGGATAAGCAGATTCCCATGTTTTTGTTGGCTTATCGAGGAGCAGTGCATAACACCACAGGACATACTCCATCTGAAATCTTATTTGGTCGAACAGTCCGCCTACCTAGCGAGTTGATGTTTGGATATCCATGCGAAGAGCCCAAGAATGAGGAGGACTACGTTACAGACCTCAGGGATATCATCAGGGACGTGCATCGAGACACTAGGGATAAGATTAAGATAGCCAGTGACCGCATGAAAACGAGGTACGATACCAAAACGACAACTAAAGGATTCCAGGAAGGAGATCTGGTATGGCTATACAACCCTCATCGAAGGAAAGGGTTATCGCCTAAGTTGCAACAAGACTGGGAAGGGCCCTATACAATCGTAAAGCGCATCAACAACGTTGTCTATCGCATCCAACGAGGAAGATGCAAGTTGAAAGTCGTTCATGTGGATCGTCTTCATCGTTATAATGGTGAAAATGTTAACGAGTTTGTTCGGGACGAACAAGTTTAAGAGGGGGACATTGTGGTGTGGAATGTATCGTGTAACATAAAATGGTGAAGTGAAAACAACCCCTTAGTCACCAAACAAGTTCCACCCAAGTGTCACTTCCAATTGGAGACTGGAACCTGTCAAGTAAATGTATTTCACCACTGAGCTAGTTCTAGAACCGATTAGAATTAGCTAGAAAGTTCTCGTCAGATGGCGGAGCAGGTATAAAAGGACAGCTTTTAGAAGAGGGCGAGACAGTTGATTTATAACAGTGATTGGTTAAAGTTCGAGATAGTAATAGTTTGTGAAAATAAATAAGTGAAAAGTAATAGAGTAAATTAAGTGATTGGTTTGAAACGTTGAAGAATTGTTTAAGTAATAGTGTTCTGGTACTTTATAAGTGAAATATTAGAATAGTCGATAAAAGTGTAATAAAAGTGAATTTTATTAGAGAAGTTAAACGGAATAGTGTTTTATCTTTACGAATCCCAGCCTGAATGTAACAATAATACTTATACTTAGGTTATATTTACATAGCATAACTGCTACACTAATGAATTACTATTGCTGAATTCCAATACCCACACTTTCATACCATGTATACTCAATACCTATATAAAGTCAGAGTTACTCTAAATAAATTGCAGTTAATCTTTATAACGAGTTAAGAGCCGTGTTTGATTTTTTCCCTAACAAAGGTTATGGGCCCAGTCCCGCAAAACTGTGCATTTTTAAGTAAAATATTCCTTTTCGGTTGGTTAAATTAATAATAATTTTAAATATAATGAGTTCGTTCCTCAACATTGAGAAGCTCGACGGGCAAAACTACGACGGATGGAAAATTCAAATGAGAAGTGTACTCATTCATAATGAACTTTGGCCGTACGTCAGCGGCGAGGGCACATCGGAATCCCAAACTCCAGAGAATCGAGCAGCATGGGCCAAGAAAGACGAGAAGGCCCTCGCAACGTTATTCCTGTGTGTAAAAACTTGCCAGTTAAATCACATTCGGAACTGTCGGACTTCAAGGGATGCATGGGTCAAATTAGAAGCGCTTCATCAGCCTACTGGCCCAGCACGAAAGGTCACGCTCTATCGAAAGTTATTGTCATTGAGAATGACAGAAGGTCAACCGATTTCAGAACACATGGACGAGTTCTTGGATGTGGTTGAGAAACTAAAAGAGATAGACGTAGATCTCAAAGAGGAGCTTTTGTCTATCATTCTTCTTTCAAGCTTACCGAAGTCTTATGAAAACTTCGTTGTAGCGATAGAGACAAGGGATGAACTACCAGATCTGGCTAAACTCAAAACAAAATTGAATGAAGAGGGACAAAGAAAAGACAGAGACAAGAAGGAATCTGATGGGGAAATGGCACTATTGGCGAAAGGTAAAGGGAAACAGCCAAACTTTCAACAGCAAACATATCAGCGGAACAAGTCACGCGACAACAATATGGCAAAAGCTAGATGTTTCAAGTGCAACAAAAGGGGACATTTTGCGTCTCAATGCAATGAAAGAGACAAAACTTGGTCTAAGCCAACAACTTCATTTGCTTTGCTAAATTTGATTAATTCTGATGAGTTAGACAGAGACACCTGGATTCTCGATAGCGGTGCAACATCTCATTTATGCTCGGAAAAACATTTTTTCATAAATATCAGCGAGCATGTAGAGTCAATTGAACTAGCGGCAAATAAATTTCTTCAAAGCACGGGAAAAGGTGACGTTATAATCGAAACTGCCTTCTATAAAATTAAACTCCGTAACGTTTTATTTGTACCCGAGTTGAAAACAAACTTTATATCGATTAGTAAAGCGACCGAAAATAATATGAGTGTAACTTTTAGTCGGGATAAAGCAAAGATAAAAGACGAGCGCGGTAAATTAATTTTGTGTGAAGAAGCCAAACATTGGGAACAGGCCATGAGATCGGAGTATAAGTCTTTGATTTCCAACGACACATGGACTCTCGCTGAATTACCACCGGAAAGGAAACCAATAAAGTGCAAGTGGGTATTTAGCTTAAAAAGGGACAAAGCCGGCAATATCGAAAGGTACAAAGCTCGTTTAGTTGCCAAAGGTTGTACACAACGGCCAGGAATAGATTTCGACGAAACATTTTCGCCGGTAGTCCGCTACTCCACAGTGCGACTTATCTTTGCTTTATCCGTGAAGTACAAACTATATCTCCACCAAATGGATGTCGCCAGTGCATACTTGAATGGAAGGTTAAAAGAAGAAGTGTACATGTGCCAGCCAGACGGTTTTATCAGCCAGAGGTACCCTCAGCGTGTCTGCAAACTGAACAAAGCGTTATACGGACTCAAACAATCAGGGCGTGAATGGAACAACAGACTGGATGAAGTTCTTAAAAAATTAGGATTCAAGAGATGCAACTACGATTCCTGTGTTTACACAAGCAACGAAAAGGGAGAAATTAATATCCTGGCGATTTATGTGGACGACATTTTACTTGCTTGTTCGAAAAGGACCCGCCTAGAAGAAATCAAAAACATGCTTAAAAATGAGTTCATGATCGTTGATAAGGGAAATGTGGGGTATTTCCTGGGGTTGGAAGTACAACAAAACGAAGCAAGGAACCACATCCGTATCTCACAGAAACAGGCGATTTCATCTCTACTCGAGAATTGCAACCTGAGTGATTGCAAAGGACGAGGGACACCGTTGGAGCCCGGTCAAAAGTTTACGAAGTGTGAAAGCTGCGCTGATTGTCAACTAGCTGATCAAAAGGAGTATCAGAGCATAATCGGCTCACTTCTGTTCATTGGGCTTGCAACTAGACCTGATATCTTGCATTCGGTTAGCAAGTTGTCCCAGTTCAATGCGAACCCGCATATGCAGCATATGCTTGCAGCAAAGCATATACTCAGGTACTTAAAAAATACTACTAATTTTTCTTTGATCTACAGCAAACCTGAGGATCCATTGTGTGGATACTCCGATGCTGATTGGGCAGCGAATCATGATCGTCGATCCTATACTGGTTATGTATTCCAACTCTCTGGTGGAGCTATAACATGGGCAACTAAGAAGCAACCTACTATCGCACTATCCAGCACAGAAGCGGAATACATGGCGCTGGCAGCCGCTGCCAAAGAAGCTGTCTATTTACGAAACCTTATCTCCGAAATTGGCTTCGCGGATCTTGTAAGTCATCCACTGACAATTTTCGGCGACAACCAGAGCTCACTTTACCTTGTGAAAAATCCATCGCATCATGAACGCAGCAAACACATCGATATTCGTTTTCATTACGTGAGAGATGTCTTTGAAAAGTCCCTAATTGTCCTCAAGTACATACCAACCGAAGACATGAAGGCTGACATTTTAACGAAAAATTTAACGAAAGTTAAGCATATGAAATTTGTAAATCTTTTAGGCATAAATTATTAATTTTGCATTCTTATGAAGTATTCTTAAAAGTACACATGAAATATTGTTTAATTTTGAGTTTGTATTTATTGTGGGGTAGTTTGTTAGGAAATTCAATAAATACCAACTAACCCTAAAACACAATACATAATACATACATAATACTTATACTTAGGTTATATTTACATAGCATAACTGCTACACTAATGAATTACTATTGCTGAATTCCAATACCCACACTTTCATACCATGTATACTCAATACCTATATAAAGTCAGAGTTACTCTAAATAAATTGCAGTTAATCTTTATAACGAGTTAAGAGCCGTGTTTGATTTTTTCCCTAACAGTTGTAAACACATCAGCTGCTTAGTCGTCGATGAGGGTTATATAGCCATACCAGATCTCCTTCCTGGAATCCTGTAGTTGTCGTTTTAGTATCGTACCTCGTTTTCATGCGGTCACTGGCTATCTTAATCTTATCCCTAGTGTCTCGATGAACGCCCCTGATGAAATCCCTGAGGTCTGTAACATAGTCCTCTTCATTCTTGGGCTCTTCGCATGGATATCCAAACATCAACTCGCTATGTAGGCGGACTGTTCGACCAAATAAGATTTCAGATGGAGTATGCCATGTGGTGTTATGCACTGCCCCTCGATAAGCCAATAAAAACATGGGAATCTGCTTATCCCAGTCTCTCTGGTCCTCGCCAACGACCTTAGAGAGGTGTTCATTCAGTGTCCTGTTGAAGCGCTCCACCATCCCATCTGATTGTGGATGAAGCGGGGTTGTCATTGTCTTGTAAATCCCGAATAACTTGCACACTCCTTGGAAAATCTTCGACTCGAAGTTCCGTCCTTGGTCTGAATGCAGTTCCAGTGGTACAGCGAATCTGCTTACCCAGTTGTAGACCATTTGCTCCACCACGGTTTTAGCTTCTTGATTTGGGATAGCAAATGCTTCAGGCCACTTACTGAAATAGTCCATAAAAACGAGGATGTAACGATTTCCATTGTTTGTTTCAGGAAACCAATATGAATACGCTACTGAAAAGTTACCATCAGGAAAGCCATCGAATAGTGGCCGCGGCATGCGAAGGAGCGAAAAACGTTGAAACTTCGCCGGACCCTGTTTCTCATGTTTTCTCAGTTATTCTCGAGAAACTTGAAGAACAAAGCAAAATAAATAAAATTATTCTCGATCGCTTGGTTAAGCTCGAAAACAAATTCACGGAAAACGCGTGCTTCAAAAATAACATGAATGAAAAACCAATGTTAAAAATATGCACTTGGAATGCAAACGGGCTTTTACAAAAACTCGGCGAATTGGAAATATTCATAAGCGAGTTAAAAATAGTCAGCGTACTCGAATTTCATCTATCTACTGTCCACCGCGTTCCGCGCTTGAAAGAAGTGATTTCACTAACCTGCTTAAATCGCTCAAACCAAATTTCATTATTGGCGGCGATTTTAATGCGAAGCACACGTTCTGGGGCTCCAGATACATCTCGCGAAAAGGTAGAATGCTCTATGGGGCAGGTATGGAATACAGTTGCGATTTCCTCTCGACGGGCAAACCGACCTACTGGCCAAGTCGAACGGTTTCGTTCTTTGTAGTCTTCGCAATAAATTGCTCTCGTCCAAGATTTGTCGGACTGTATTGTTGATATGTCCGATTAGTCGGTTTCTATGCTTTCTCGCGAAGCTTCTAGTTTCAGCTTCGATTGTTGGAATTCCGAGATCCCTATGGATATCGTCGTTTCTAATATACCATGGTGCTTGTACAATTTCTCTAAGCACTTTATTTTGAAAAGTTTGTAGAATATTGGCATTTGTTTTCTTGGTACAACCCCAAAGTTGTACACCGTAGGTCCACACCGGCTTTAGCACTTGCTTGTATAAAAGCAGTTTGTTCTCAGTACTGAGTTGGAAATGTTTTCCGAGTAACCAGTACATTTCTCTATATTTGATAGATCATACATCACATACATCACATACATCATACATTGAAATTATTTTAATACATCACATACAATTTTCTGTTTCATAGATTTCACTGGAGGTATTGTATGAAATAGTATTTTGTTGTATGTGATGTATTATTTTGACACTTCATATTAATTAATTTTTATTCGCAAAGCGATTTTTTTTTCCTTTTAACACAACATGTGTTGGTTGGAATTTGAAATAATAATAATAATGAAATAATGAAAAAGGATGTCATTTTTGGTGAAGAGCATTTACTTTTTGGTGGTGTGGAACCATACTTAGTGAGTGCGAATGTACAGCTTGATTTTTTTTTGTGAAGATAGTGCAGAGATGCAATGATGTGTGAAATTTATTTTCCAATATTTTGCGTTTAAGCCAAATTACTAAAATGGTAGATAATTTACCACCCAATATCGTATAAGAGTTGTTTGCCGTCCAAGAACATTTTAAGTTGAATTTTAACTTATTTCGTGAAGAAATTTATTATGCCCCGACGTGTGTCCACTGTCCAATTCTTGTTGGAGCGTTTGGGTACATTTATTGCACATGCAACATATTCCAATGAAGCTTTAATACCATTAAAGCAAATATTGTTACCACCTCATTGGCTTAGCAACTCATATTTGTGATTTACAGCAAAACCGATTGCTGTATGAAATATATGATAAATTTATATTTTGTTGTATCAAAGCAAAGTTCTATGAAACAGAATCATACATTATTCCAATACTTCCATTCGATTCTCCTCACATACATTGATGTATGACTGTTGATCATACAACGTTTCTATGAAACAGAAATAATACATCAGAAAAGTCTAAATCATACATTGTATGTAATGTATGATCTATGAAATAGGCCCCTGCTTAAATCGCTCAAACCAAACTTCATTATTGGCGGCGATTTTAATGCGAAGCACACGTTCTGAGGCTCCAGATACATCTCGCGAAAAGGTAGAATGCTCTATGGGGCAGGTATGGAATACAGTTGCGATTTCCTCTCGACGGGCAAACCGACCTACTGGCCAACTGATACCTCAAAACTGCCTGACCTGATAGATTTTCTCGTTGTGAAAGGAATACCTACCAACCACATTAAAAATGAAGAGAGCTTTGACCTATCATCTGACCACTCACCGGTTATATTAACATTGAGTGTAAAACTAGCCAATAACCTAGAGCCAGCGAGATTAACTGGTAGAAAAACTAACTGGGAAGGCTTTAGGAACGAAATAGAAGAGAATGTTGAACTGAGTTTTCACTTACGACACCCTATGAACTTGAGGTTGAAGTTGATCGCTTCGTCGAGATCGTACAGATCGCCTCCTGGAATAATACGCCTAATTCAAGGAAAACGCCGGCCAAATACGGGCTACGATATCCTCCCGAAATAAAAGAAATGGTCAACGAAAAAAGGAAGGCGCGTAAGAAATGGCAATAGAGTCGCGCTCCGCAACATAAAGCACATTTGAATTATTTGTCCAATTTGTTGAAGACAGTTATTAAGGATTTTAAAAATCGTGCGATAGGTTCTTACCTTGAAAGTTTAACAGCGAAAAAAGATTCCAATTATTCACTTTGGAAAGCTGTAAAAGGCACCAAAAGGCCCAAAATCCCCGCGCCGCCAATTAGAATAAATCAAAATGAATGGGCAAGGGAAGATAAGCAAAAAGCGGACGTTTTTGCCGCTCATCTAGAAGAAACCTTTAAACCGTACGATGGCCAAGCGATCTACGACAATACTAATAGGACGGAATTACAACCTGACGATTCAACACTCACAAGAGCAACGCTAAGGGAACTAAAACGTGAAATCGAATCCCTAAAACCTAAGAAAGCTCCTGGTTATGATTTGATCACCGGAGAAGTTCTCAAAGCTCTTCCAAGGAAAGCATTAATTAAGCTCCTTCATATCATAAATGCTGCGCTCAGACTAAAACACGTGCCGAGTCAATGGAAAGTCGCGGAGGTCATAATGGTTTTAAAACCAGGAAAACCGCCAAATGAAGTAAAATCGTATAGACCGATTTCCCTTCTTCCGGTCATTTCCAAAGTCTTCGAAAGAATATTGCTTAGGCGCCTACAGCCGGTTATTGAAGACAATAATCTTATCCCTGACCACCAGTTTGGGTTCAGAACCAAGCATTCGACGATTGACCAAGTACATAGAACTACTGACGTAATCGAGAAAGCATTTGAAGAAAAAAAGATTTGCTCAAGTGTATTCCTTGACGTCTCACAAGCCTTTGATAAGGTGTGGCACGACGGCTTGAAATTTAAATTACGACAAGTTCTCCCCGCAAGCCTATATGATATTCTAGAATCATATCTCCGGAATAGACTCTTCCGTGTTAGAAATGGAAACGAATACTCGGAGCTAAAAGAAATTTCGGCCGGAGTACCGCAAGGAAGCGTCCTTGGTCCGCTTCTCTATTTGTTATATACTCGCGATATACCAAGGGAAGATGGCACTACCCTTGCTACGTTCGCCGACGACACAGCTATCCTAGCAGTAGGTAGTACAATCGAAGAAACGACTACAAAACTGCAAACCGCAGGGAATAAGATAAATGAATGGACAAGGAACTGGCGGATCGCCTTAAATGAAACTAAATCTGTACATGTGAATTTCACGTACAAGAAAACCAATGACTTGCCAATTTTCCTAAATATGGCCCGAATACCCTTTGCAAACGAGGCCAAATATCTGGGAATGACACTCGACGCAAAGTTGAAATGGAGTTCGCACGTGAAAATGAAACGTAAAGAACTCGATATCAAATATAGAGAAATGTACTGGTTACTCGGAAAACATTTCCAACTCAGTACTGAGAACAAACTGCTTTTATACAAGTAAGTGCTAAAGCCGGTGTGGACCTACGGTGTACAACTTTGGGGTTGTACCAAGAAAACAAATGCCAATATTCTACAAACTTTTCAAAATAAAGTGCTTAGAGAAATTGTACAAGCACCATGGTATATTAGAAACGACGATATCCATAGGGATCTCGGAATTCCAACAATCGAAGCTGAAACTAGAAGCTTCGCGAGAAAGCATAGAAACCGACTAATCGGACATATCAACAATACAGTCCGACAAATCTTGGACGAGAGCAATTTATTACGCCAACTACAAAGAACGAAACCGTTCGACTTGGCAAGATAAGATTAACCGCGTCTAATTTGCGGAACACGCAGGATCTTTCATTGGAAAGTAACCCGTCAAAAGTTTTTATTTAATGATAGAAAAATTGCTTGATAAGTTATTTCTTAGTTGCAGTATCTAACAATCTTTGAAGGGTGGTGTTTTTAGTCAGTAAAAATCTGACACTACTATGAGAACACGCTTGCTATTCTCATAGTGTCTTTGGAAGATTTTTACCTACCCTCGGATAAAACAAAAAAAAAAAAACAAAAAAAAAAATCTTCTCTTTAGAATGCCGTCTTGTACGTCAAGGGAGTCCCATTGCGCCCAGTATGCCTTCAGCTCGGGGCTCCTATTGGATATCTCCTGCCAGTCTGGTTTTCCCTCATGCTCCTCCCAGGCGATAATCGGTTCGATATCCGGATCTCCCCTTTGAGCCTCCCGTATTTCCCGCGCACTCCAGCCACCAATGGGCATAGCTCTCACCCTTTGGACGGAGATGACATCTTTTTCCTCGTGACGTAAGCAATGTTTGCAATCTGCTTTGTACGGTCGACGGGAGAGAGCGTCTGCATTAGAGTGAAGACTTCCCTTTCGATGTTGTACATCTACAGCCGTTCGATCCACCTTGCGACTTGGCCTTCAGGATTCTTAAAGTGCAGCAGCCACTTTAAAGATGCATGGTCTGTGCGGAGGATGAATTTCCGCCCATAAAGGTACTTATGGAAATGTTTTGTTGCCAAGCAAATGAGTTCGCGCCTGGTAACACAATAGTTCCTTTCTGGCTCTGAGAGAACTTTGCTGAAGTAGGAAACTACTTTCTTTTGGCCATCGTGCACCTGGGAAAGGACGGCTCCAATTCCCACATTACTAGCGTCTGCATCCACAATAAATGTTTTCCCAGGGGTGGGGTACGCTAGTATGGAGGCGTTGCACAACTGTTGTTTAAGTTCCTTGAAGCTCTTTTCGCACTCACCTGACCATTTGAATTGTTTGCCTTTTTCTGTCAGTTGATGCAAGCTCTTTGCGATCCTGGCAAAGTCCTTTACAAATCGTCTGTAATAGGTCGCAAGTCCCAGGAAGCTTCTCAGTTGATGTTTGTCTTTGGGAACCGGCCAGTTTTTCACTGCATCCACCTTCTCCGGATCAGTCTTGACTCCTTTGGAAGAGATGATGTGCCCGAGGTAATTCACTTCTGGTCTAAATAGCGAACACTTCTTCGGGTTAAGTTTTAGTTGAGCACTTCGTAGCCTTTGGAACACCTCCTTAAGGTTATCTCGATGTTCGTTAAATGTTTTTCCTACTACGATGACATCGTCCAGGTAGACCAAGCAGGTTTTCCACGTTAGTCCCAGCAGAACGCGCTCCATTAGACGTTCAAAGGTAGCTGGTGCATTGCATAGTCCAAATGGCATTACTGTAAACTGCCAAAGCCCGTTTCCTGCTGTGAATGCTGTTTTCTCACGGTCTTCTGGATGGATCTGCTATTGCCAGTAGCCACTCTTCAGATCGAGAGTCGAAAACCATTTGGCTCCGGATAGTGTGTCCAGGGTGTCGTCAATTCTTGGAAGAGGGTAGCGTATCCCACCCCTGGGAAAACATTTATTGTGGAAGCAGACGCTGGTAATGTGGGAATTGGAGCCGTCCTTTCCCAGGTGCACGATGGCCAAGAGAAAGTAATTTCCTACTTCAGAAAAGTTCTCTCAAAGCCAGAAAGGAACTACTGTGCTACCAGGCGCGAGCTCCTTGCTTTGGTACTGGCAACAAAACATTTCCATAAGTTATTTTATGGGCGAAAATTCATCCTCCGCACAGACCATGCGTCCTTAAAGTGGCTACTACACTTTAAGAATCCTGAAGGCCAAGTCGCAAGGTGGATCGAACGGCTGCAGATGTACGACTACGAAATACAACATCGAAAAGGGAGTCTTCACTCTAATGCAGACGCTCTCTGCCGTCGACCGTGCAAAGCAGATTGCAAACATTGCTTACGACACGAGGAAAAATATGTCATCTCCGTCCAAAGGGTGAGAGCTATGCCCATTGGTGGCTGGAGTGCGCGGGAAATACGGGAGGCTCAATGGGGAGATCCGGATATCGAACCGATTATCGCCTGGAAGGAGCATGAGGGAAAACCAGACTGGCAGGAGATATCCAATAGGAACCCCGAGCTGAAGGCATACTGGGCGCTGTGGGACTCCCTTCACGTACAAGACGGCATTCTAAAAAGAAGATGGGAAAGCCCGGATGGAAAGTCGTTCGTAATGCAGCTTGCTGTACCCAGGTCAAAGGTTATGGAAGTGCTCAGGGAATTGCATGTCTGGAGGCCACTTGGGAATCAATAAAACGCTCGAATAAGCGCGGGAACGCTTTTACTGGATTCATTCAAGGGAGGACGTTGAAACTTGGTGCAGGAAATGCGTAACATGTGCGGCCAGCAAAGGCCCGAGAGTGAAAGTCTGAAGCAAGATGCATCAATGCAATGTTGGAGCCCCTTTCGAGAGGATAGCAGTTGATATTGCGTGACCGTTTCCTGAAACGAACAATGGAAATCGTTACATCCTCGTTGTTATGGACTATTTTAGTAAGTGGCCTGAAGCATTTGCTATCCCAAATCAAGAAGCTAAAACCGTGGTGGAGCAAATAGTCTACAACTGGGTAAGCAGATTCGGTGTACCAATGGAACTACATTTGGACCAAGGACGAAACTTCGAGTCGAAGATTTTCCAAGCAGTGTGCCAGTTACTCGGAATTCACAAGACAAGGACAACACCGCTTCATCCACAATCAGATGGGATGGTGGAGCGCTTCAACAGAACACTGAATGAACACCTCTCTTAGGTCGTTGGCGAGGACCAGAGAGACTGGGATAAGCAGATTCCCATGTTTTTATTGGCTTATCGAGGGGCAGTGCATTACACCACAGGACATACTCCATCTGAAATCTTATTTTGTCGAACAGTCCGCCTACATAGCGAGTTGATGTTTGGATATCCATGCGAAGAGCCCAAGACTGAGGAGGACTACGTTACAGATCTCAGGGATATCATCACGGATGTGCATCGAGACATTAGGGATAGGATTAAGATAGCCAGTGACCGCATGAAAACGAGGTACGATACTAAAACGACAACTACAGGATTCCAGGAAGGAGATCTGGTATGTCTATATAACCCTCATCGAAGGAAAGGTTTATCGCCTAAGTTGCAACAAGACTGGGAAGGGCCCTATGCAATCGTAAAGCGCATCAGGTAGGTAGGTAGAAGTGGTGGTCCCGCTTGGAACCCAAGTAGCACTGTGATGTGCCTTTTTGTTACCACGACTCGTGTTACCTAGTTTGTGATGTTTGTTTGGGTGCGAAGCATTCGGTGCCTATATCCAGCCTGTGGAGTTGAGGAACCGTATTATGTCTGATATCCCTATACCCGAAATGTCGCTAAGGTTGTCGAAAAAAGGTTGGTTCAGTGTGCGCAGTCTGGCTCTCGCTAGTGCCGGACATTTGCAGAGAAAATGGAAGAGAGTTTCTTTCTCATGTGTATTCCCGCAACTGCGGCAGTGAGTGTTGTATGGGATCCCGAGCTTGGCCGCATGGTCTCCAATTGGCCAATGCCCCGTGATTATTGCCGTAATTCTGGCGATATCTGGGCGGGTTCTGTTTAGCAGGTTCCTTGTTCTGTTCTGATCGTATATGGGCCATATCTTCCTTGAAATGACGCAGTTGGTCAACCCCTCCCATTGGAATTTGGCTTTCTGCAGGAAATATGAATGAATTTGTCCTTTGACCACTCCTAGTGGGACGTGGACACTTGCCGCGAGTGAGCTGTGCAGAGCTGACCCCCTTCTGGCCAGCTCATCTGCCCGCTCGTTGCCTATTATGTCACTATGCCCTGGTACCCAGAGAAGTGTGACACTGAAACGCTCACCCAGACGGGCAAGCTCGTTCCGGCACTCCAGCACTAGTTTAGAGGATATGGTAGCCGAATTTATGGCTTTGATGGCGGCTTGGCTATCTATAAGGATAGCGATGTTTTGTTTGTGAGTAGTGTTACGCCCTAGATGTACGCAGGCTTCTCGGATAGCCAGTAATTCCGCCTGGAAAACGCTGGCATAGTCCGGCAAACGGTATGATTCTGATATATTTGGTGATTCTGAGTAGACCCCGGCCCCCACACCACAGTTCATCTTAGATCCGTCAGTGTATATGACCGTGTCGAAACCCTGCACTACTTCGTTTCCCTTCCACTGAGCTCTGGACGGGAAACTTACCTGGAAGCCTTTCTTAAAATTAAGTTGTGGTGTGATGTAGTCGGTTGGAAACGTGACCGTGCCATTTGGTAACGAGTCCAGGATATTGCTGTGGCCGTACGGCCTTGCACTCCAGCACCCAGACTCCCTGAGTCTTATGGCGCTGCATAGTGCAGTATCTTTGGTGTGTAGATCGAGAGGTAAAAGATGCAGGAGCACAGTAAGAGCATCCGTTGGGGCCGACCTCATTGCACCCGTAGTGCCTATACTGGCTGTTCTTTGCAGTCTTTTTAGTTTTGTAAGGTTATATCCCTTACTCAACGCGGGCCACCATACGAGTGAACCATAGGTGAGAATGGGACGCACAACAGCTGTGTACATCCATAAGGTCATTTTTGGTTGAAGTCCCCACTTCTTTCCAAAGGTTTTGCTGCAGGCATAGAAGGCAACGCTCGCCTTCTTTACTCTGTGTTCAATGTTTTGTTTCCAGTTAAGTTTACTATCAAGCATTATGCCCAGATACTTAGCGCTGGAGGATAGTGTGAGTGGTTGACCATTTAGACGGGGGAGGGTAAAATCGGGTATTTTGGTTTTTGTGGTGAACAGCATCAGTTCAGTTTTGCTCGGGTTGACGCCGAGGCCGCAGCTTGCAGCCCAGGTGTTTACCTTTTCTAGAGCGGCCCCCATAATTTCACTAATCACGGAGGGAAACTTCCCTGACACTAGTATCGCCACGTCATCCGCATACACGACAACTTTGACCAGTTCCCTGTCAAGTTTTGCAAGAATTTTGTTTATAACCATTAGCCAAAGTAGGGGAGATATTACGCCGCCCTGTGGCGTTCCTCTATGGGCAAATCTGGTTAAGTGGCTGTTGCCTAGTGTTGCCTGAATGGTTCTTGTTCTTAGCATAGAGACTATCCATTGACTAATAAATTCCTCTATGCCAATCTCACTCAGAGATTCCAGAATTGCTTCAGTGTGTACATTGTTAAAGGCTCCCTCTATGTCTAGAAAGGAGGCAAGGGTGTATTCTTTATAGTGTAAGGATTTTTCAATTGTCCGCACTACTTCGTGGAGAGCCGTTTCCGTAGATCTCCCCTTGAGATAGGCGTGCTGTGATTTGGATAGCGATGATTCTACTAGAAAGCCTCGCATGTGGATGTCTAGGACACGTTCTAGAGTTTTCAGAACAAAGGAGGTTAGACTAATTGGCCTGAAGTCCTTCGCGGCTTCGTGCCCGCGTTTGCCTACCTTCGGTATAAACACCACTCTAGCGCGTCTCCAGGAGTGGGGAACGTGGTTTAGTATTATACAGCTTCTAAAAATTGACGCCAGCCAAGGTATTGTTAAGTCTTGCGTTCTCTGTAGCATGACAGGTAATATGCCGTCAGGGCCCGGAGACTTAAACGGTGAGAAGCTGTTGATAGCCCAGGAAATCTTTTCCTCGGAAATTAATGAATTGATGTGACTATGGAGTGCAGGTTGTACTGGCCGAGACCTCCCGGGTTCTGTACTAATATCGCTGCATCCGGGAAAGTGTGTATTAATTAGGAGTTCCAGGGTCTCTGCACAGGATTCAGTCCAACCTCCATCTGGCTTTCTTAGAAAGGAAGGGTTGGAGTGTTCCTTGGACAGAATTTTGCTAAGCCTGGCGGAGTCCTTAAGGGTTTCTATTGAATGGCAGTAATTTATCCAGGCCTCCTTTTTGGATGCCTTGATGGCTTTTTTATAAAGACTAAGACAGTCCCTATAAGGCTGCCAAAATTTGTGTTTGTGGCAGATATTGAAAATCGATCTGGTCATCTGTCTGAGATTGGAGAGATCTTCGTTCCACCATGGGGGAAGTGTTTTTTTGCTACGTTTAACTGGGCAAGAGACTTTATATGCCACAACCATTGCGTTTTCGAAAGTCTTAACCTTTGCCTCCAGTTCTTCGATTGCTAAAGTGTGTCTTTCAGGTGTATTTTTGAGTTTTGTCCGAAGGACTTGACCAAACTTGGTCCAATTTACTCTCTTGGGGTTTCTAAATGGTTTACTAGTCTCGGTCTCGAGACGCAAGTCATAGAGGATCCATCTATGGTCTGATAGTGACTCCAGATTGGAAACTCTCCAGTTTTCGACCCTAAAGCTATCATTGTTTGTTTTTAGTGTGATATCTAGGACCTCTTCCCACCCTTGGAAAGTTCCCGTACTCGGGAAGACAAAGGTTGGAGTCGTGCCCTTATTGCAGACAGATATGTTAGTAGTTAAAAGAAAATCAAAAAGTGACTCACCTCTCTCATTATCTTCTGAACTCCCCCATAATGTATGCCTTGCGTTGGCGTCGCAACCCATCAGTAGGTTGTCCTTTGATGTAATTGCGGCTACGAGTTGCTCCACTTCCACTGGCGGTGCTGGTTTCTCATGAGCCATATATGCTGATGTCAGGTATGTTGTTTGGTTTGCAGACTCCAGTTTAACCACTGTTAAATCATCTGAGCTAAGATTGGGACATAAAAAACCTTTAAGATGTTTCTTAGCGAGAATGCATGTTCTAGGCTTACCTGTGGCCTGATGTTTGTAAAATAGGTTGTATTGTTTGTCTTGGAGCCCCTTAATGGTCGAGTCTCTCACCCAGGGCTCCTGAATAATGCCGATGTCCATGTTTTCCTCCCTTAGAAAAACCATCAGATTATCGGAGGCACACCTTGAGTGCCTCAGGTTAATCTGTATGACTTTCAGCATTATTCGTGGGCGGGTTTTTGTCGGCGATCATTAGGTCCTCCAACAGCTTGTCGGTTTCGACGATGTCCGCATCGTCCTCAGGACCCGAGGAAATGAAAACCTTAAGCTTGGCATGCCTTATGCCAAACCGAAGCTTATAATCTGCCTTTTCGAGAGCAGCCAGGCACTCGTTGTTGATTAGCAGCAAGAAGGACATCGTGTTTTTATAGGGTTCCTCTGCCTTGATGACTGCCCAGTCATCCATTTGAACCGCCGGGTTGTGTAGTTTCAGACATTGGAGGAGCCTTCCCCCATCAATCTTCATATTGGGCAACCAAATGCGGGCCCTAGGTCTCCTTGGAATGTCATTAGCTGGGATAAGCTTGAGCTTCAAGCCATCCCATGCGTCGCTAACCTTAGCAACGCAGTCACTAAGGAAGTCCTTGGAGATTTGGTCGGCGCATTTGATTACCCGATATCCCCTAACCACCTCGGCGGAGTCAAAATCTGGAAGAGGACCCCCTTGGTTATTTAGAAGGTGGTCCATCACCATATCGGAGAGCTTGGCCTCAATGCTCCCCCACATCTCGGCTATGGATTTCCCATTTGTAGATAGCTCATCCACTAGTGCAACCTGGAGATGATCCCTTACCACCTCGGTAAAGGGTCGTCTTTGGATCGCACTGGCCGCCGACGTGCTTGCCTTGGTTGTTGCTTTGGCTACCGAACCTTCGGCAACCTTTGTTTTTTTGGAGGCCGGGCGATGGGAGGTCTCATCCAGAGATCTGTCCCGCTTCGCTGCCTGCCTCGGGTTGTTCTTCAGGCGCTCGTTGTATTCATCTACGATTGCCTGGTATTTGATCTTATCCGCCTGGTCTTTTTCGTGGACCGTTCCGGCTGCCTCATTCTTTGCTATCTTACCTAAGACGAAGAGGGCCATCTGGTACTTGCTTTTCATAGCTTTCCCTGCGGACTTGTGTTTGTTGGGTCTTTTGGTTGTGTTTTGGTTTGCGGTCGAGGTGCTAGCCTTAGCGCTCTCGCCGCTTAGCGGACGGACGATTGTCTCCTGACTGGAGGCCAGCAATTCGTCCTCCGATGAGGTGCCAACCTCTGGCAGCCTCAGCTGGTCTTTTGTTTTTGTTTTTTTGTCTCCTTTCTTTCTATCCATTTTTTTTGGTTTGTTAAATTTGATTCCCACGAGTGAGACCGGAAGGGGTATTCCATCCTGGCAGAGCCGTCTTACCAGGACAGGGCACTGATACAACCGACCTTGCCCGGGCATCGGAGGGGACCGTTTGCGGCCGAGTTGGTTTAACCACTTACTGACCATGCAGCCCTCGACACGGTACCTTGACGTCTTGGCTTAAAGTGGGATTTTGAACTGGGGTTTACTCCCGGCACCTTATAAATGGAAAGGTGGGGTCGCTCTTAGTTTCGGTCTAGGGACTCTCGTCTCGTCGACTTACTACAAGCCCTTCCGCCCCGACAAGGCGGCAACCCGGTCGGAAGAGAAAGCGCATCAACGACGTTGTCTATCGCATCCAACGAGGAAGAGGCAAGCTGAAAGTCGTTCATGTGGATCGTCTTCATCGTTATAATGGTGAAAGTATTAACGAGTCTGGGGGATATTGTGGCGTGGAAGGTATCGCGTAACCTAAATGGTGTATGGTGAAACAAGCCCTTAGTCACGTTGTTGATTAGCAGCAACCAGACCAGCAACCTGGTGAAACCAGGCCTTAGTCACAAAACAAGTTCCACTCAAGTGTCACTTCCAATTGGAGACTGGAATCTGTCAGATACATTAGGGATAAGATTAAGATAGCCAGTGACCGCATGAAAACGAGGTACGATACTAAAACGACAACTTCAGGATTCCAGGAAGGAGATCTGGTATGGCTATATAAACCTCATCGAAGGAAAGGTTTATCGCCTAAGTTGCAACAAGACTGGGAAGGGCCCTATACAATCGTAAAGCGCATCAACGACGTTGTCTATCGCATCCAACGAGGAAGAGGCAAGCTGAAAGTCGTTCATGTGGATCGTCTTCATCGTTATAATGGTGAAAGTATTAACGAGTCTGGGGGATATTGTGGCGTGGAAGGTATCGTGTAACCTAAATGGTGTATGGTGAAACAAGCCCTTAGTCACAGTATCGTGTAACCTAAATGGTGTATGGTGAAACAAGCCCTTAGTTAGAGTATCGTGGTGTTTGGTGAAACCAGGCCTTAGTCACAAAACAAGTTCCACTCAAGTGTCACTTCCAATTGGAGACTGGAATCTGTCAGCACTGAACCTTATTCTACAACCAATTAGAATTAGCTAGAAAGTTCTCGTCAGATGGCGGAGCGGGTATAAAAGGACAGCTTTTAGAAGAGGGCGACACAGTTGATTTATAACAGTGATTGGTTAAAGTGCGAGATAGTAATAGTTTGTGAAGATAAATAAGTGAAAACTAATAGAGTAAATTAAGTGATTGGCTTGAATCGTTGAAGAATTGTTTAAGTAATATTGTTATGGTACTTAAGAAGTGAAATATTAGAATAGTCGATAAAAGTGTAATAAAAGTGAATTTTGTTAGAAAAGTTTAACGGAATAGTGTTTTATCTTTACGAATCCCAGCCTGAATGTAACAATATGAATAATATTTTTGACAGCAGATTTTATACAACTACCCTGGGGTAGTTAGTAACATGCAAGTTAAGACCAAGTGAAATGGCCTCCCGATTTACATCCAGTCCCTGCAAACGATTTTCTAAGGATGCGCGCGTCAGCAACCTTTGATTTGTACATTCATCAATACTTCGGAAATCCTATACAGGACAGGCAGCTTGTAGGCACAAGTACCGTTTGTGCTCTCTGTTGACCATTTAGTTTTCATTTGTGTATAATCTTTGCTGATCAGGATCACCCTCAGACTCTCCTGGGCTTTCAGAGTATTTTCAAAATGTTAATATAAATGATGGAACGATTATAAAAAAACTTTCCAGTGATTATTACCACAGCTTTAAGGAATTCGTCGTTGTTTGTTGTATAGTAAAAAAATCTACTGCGGAAAAATCCAATTTACTGCATTTTTTGTAATAATCTACTGCGCTCCTCTTTTTAGTAAGTGGCAACGCTGGTTGTGTCGTATTGCATCGAGACTCGAGACATTGAGCGGGCATCAAAAATACAAATTGAGAGAAAAAGAATTAAAAAATCATTCGAATGATTTGAAATCAAGAATCGAGACATCTCGAGATATTGCGAGTACCGATTATAATCGATTATTTCACTCGAATGCGCTCATCACTAGTGGAACTTGTTTTGTGACTAAGGGCTTGATTCACTATAAACCATTTAGGTTACACGATACCTTCCACGCCACAAAATCAACTTGTCAGTCGTAAACTTTGCCGCAACGGACCCGATGGATTCTATGGGTTGGGCTCTTAAGCTTTTCTATAAAAATAAAAATGCTTAATCAAGTGCTATGACGAAAATAAAAGTGAGCTTATGAACGGGTAGTCACCGAAATATATGGAGACAATAGTATCCACGTCGGTGATTGCATTAGCATTATCTAACCTTTGCCCTACACTTGGGCAGTAACTTTGTCGTCCTTTTTGGACCTAGCCTTAGAGTCATTGGTTGCAACGATAACGGGTAGTGCTGTTACTGTTTCCTATAGAAATTATTTTGTACTGTTACATTCAGGCTAGGATTCGAAAATATAAAACACTATTCTGTTGAACTTTTCTAATAAAATCACTTTTACTAACTTTTAAGGATTAATCTAAAAATTCACTTATTAAGTACCAAAACAGTATCACTTAAAACAGTTACTGCCGTATTTATTAGATTCGCTTACGACGCCTCTACGACGTTGTTTAGTTAAACATCGCGTAAAGATTTACGCAGCCTCTACGTGGCTTTCATGAAATTGTGATTTATAAACGTTTTTCCGCAGTAATTTTGCTAAACGAGGTTTGTGTCTAAATAGGTAAGAATTTCGATAAACTATTACAGAAAACACAGAAATCTATTACCTTTTTGCCCTAAAACCGACATCAAGTGTGATTATTTTGTAAATGAAATCATTTTACACAATAAAAAGTCAAATTATCTAAAACAATTCCGTAAAGTCTTCGAAGGGACTGCTGAAATATCAAACTGCAATCATAACGGGTGATTTTTGGTTTTGGTTTGGTTTTGGCAACAATGGTTTTGACAGCTGACGTGTGTTTAGTACCTTGTGTCACTGTCAAACAGCTTCAGTTTGGTTTGCAATTTAACCATGGATCGTCTTACAAATGAACAACGCTTGCAAATTATTGAATTTTACTATCAAAATTCGTGCTCGGTTCGAAATGTTCATCGCGCGCTGCTTCCATTTTATGATCGGCATTCTCGACCTTCTGAGCAGTCTATTCGGAAGATTGTGACCAAATTTCGCACCAAATTTACTTTGTTGGACATTAAACCACCAACACGTTTACGTACTGTGCGTAGTGAAGAAAATATTGCGGCCGTATCAGCTAGTGTGACAGAAGACCGCGAAATGTCGATCGAATGCGAATCGCAGCGTTACTGTCAATGGTGAACGCTACCGAGCGATGATAACAAACTTTTTTTTTGCCCGAAATGGAAGTTCTTGACTTGCATGATATGTGGTTTCAACAAGACGGTGCCACATGCCACACAGCACGCGAAACAATGGCGGAATTGCGAGGCGAGTTTGGTGAACAGTTAATTTCACGTTTCGGGCCGGTCAATTGGCCGCCTAGATCGTGCGATTTGACACCATTAGATTATTTTTTTGTGGGGGTATGTCAAGGCTAATGTGTATAGGGACAAGCCCGCTTCGATTGACGCACTGGAAGCCAACATCCATGCATTCATTCGTGAGATACCGGCCGATATGTGTGAAAGAGTATGCCAAAATTGGACTCAGCGGATGGGCTACCTGAGACGCAGCCGCGGTCAACATTTGCATGAAATTATCTTTAAACATTAAATTGCAAGGTTCAAACTATCGATTCAAATAAATATTTCATTCATTTTTTGTGTTTTTTTTTTAAAAAAAGTTCTAAACCTCTTAAAAAATCACCCGTTATATCTATGTGTTTTCCTATATGCATATTGCTATTTCTATACTACCAACCACCGCCAAATCCAATGCCAGGAGCCAGGGCCATTTGTAAACATATTCACACACATCCTAAGACATTCCCCACAAGCAACAAAACTGAAGTACCTAAATTTTCATTTATTAAATATAATTTCAATCTTATAATTCCATATGCAAACGAAATTGCATTGGCAAAAATTTGCACAGCATTCGAAATGAATAAATAAACAAAAATTAATTTCACTTTTTGGTTTTGTTTACAATTCGAAGACGACCAAATGACATTTGATGCAAAAACACATTTACGTAAGCTCTACGCAGGCTCTAAACGCAAATTTTTGCGTTTAAAGTTACGCAGGCTTAAAGCGAAGTGCTTTTTGTTTATAAATCACGTTTTCCTGCGTAAGGCCATTTTAAGGGTTGCGTAAAGTTAGGTAGACTCTACGCTGGGTTTATAAATAAGGCTGTTATTCTTAAACGATTATTTATCTTCCAACCATTACTATGTCGAACATCAACTTTTTGTAGTACCTAGTTAAGGATTTATTACCAGTAAACCCGGATATTTGACCCAGAATTGTGCCGTAAGGACATGATCAACGAGATATCTCCCCAAATTGAGATAAAAAAGCAAAACAGAGATATCTAACTAGAATTTAATCAAACGCTGGCATAATATCAGGCTGACTCGGAGTAGGTGACATTAGTTGTTGTACTTTACTTTCGCTGAGATAGGATGTTTGTTTTGAGTCAACAAAAACAAACAAAAATGGACCAATCTTCAGAATTTTATATTTCTGTCGGATTAGCGGTTAGAACCCTTATTTTTGCATGGACCGAAGTGAAAAAACCAGGGCGTGCAATAATAAAAAAAACTCCCGATTAACGTAAGTTTTAAAAAACTCACCAGGAAATTGGTGAAATTCCTGGCGAATCGGGCCTTACACTGTTTAAAAATCAGCTGTGCATTCCTGTTCTCAAATCTCCCTTTTATATCCGCTCCGCACAACTATCTATAACGTTTTAGTGTACTGCGAACATTCCGGCTGGTTCTAGAATTAGCTCAGTTGGAGACTATACACTTATTTGGCAGATTCAAGTCTCCAATTGGAAGTGGAACTTGTTTGGTGACTAATGGGTTATTTACACTTCACCATACACCACCACGCTACATTCTTAATATATTGAAAATATTTTGTAGGACACGCCATTGTTATTTCGTAAAATCTAGAGTGAAAACTAATCATGATCAGAAACTTTCATAGGTCCTGAACCGTTCTGCAGAATAGGGGATCACACCCTCAAAGAAGAATTTAGGGAACTAGAGAAAGAAAACAGGGCACGAACCTGGCATAACACTCAGGGCATGAGGCAGACCAAGAAACTTCTGGGACAATAAGTCTGGTACGCTGTTCCAGTGAAGTGAAATTTTCACTCCTCTCCAAAAAGTGCTGTGAAATAGAAAGTGAAATATTTTGTTGGAGATTTTAGTTGGAGAAATTAATGTAGGGTGACTGAGCTCAAAAGTTTTTTTTTGTGGCAGTTACTCCAATATTCAACTCTCGCATTTTTATTTTACTAGACAAGAACACAGCTGGAAGAAACAATTGGAAACTTCACTCTTTGTGCATCATGTGATACAGTAAAATGTTTTGACTTATTGGAAGATATTCATCCGTGTTTAACCACAATAACAAAAAGTAAAACCAAATTCTGCAACCAGTATGGACCTACGGGCACCAGTTGTGGGTATGGTCGCGCCTAACGTATTTCTAAAATATGAAGGTCTTTCAAAAATATTCCAAAGGAACATAGTCATAGTCAATGCACTTTGGTACGCGCAAAACTCTGTTCTACATACGGATCTAGATATTGAAACAGTGGAGAAAGAAGTCGAACAAGTTGCTTAAATGCACAGAGTTTCTCAACCACGTTAGCTTAAGACGGATAGAACATGTTGATCTACCAAAATTGGAAAAATTTGTTTGAAAAATTGGATTTCACTTGAACCGCGTTCCAGCCTATACAATCGGAAAAGATTGCAAGCTTGCATCGGCATGAGCAAAAATAACCTTCGTATCCTAACGGGGCACTGTAGACTCAAGGAACACCTCTTTAAATTGGGTATATCTGAGGAAGGTCTCTGCAGATTCTGCGATGAGTCCAGTGAAATCCCAGAACACTTGATGGGGTCATGTGGAGCACTGACCCACAAAAGACTGAAGTACTTGGGCAAGTACCAACTACCTAGAAAATATTTAGTGTGAAGGTTAAAAATGATTATTAGTAAGGCCCATATACTTTACTTATCTGAATATTGTTAGAAATGTTCATTGTAATGTGGTAAGCATAGATAAAAAGACATTTGTTCGTATTTCCTGTGGATGAAACGTTTTCCTATAGGTTCACCTAAGAAAAAACTTTATTTCTTATCTGCTAAAATGTTTTCATTTTCGAAATATTGCAGTAAATTTGTTAACACCGTTATCCAAAAGGTTAACAGTGCAAACATTTTTTAAAAAAAATGCTTTAAGCACATTCCCTAAATTTGGAAAACAGTTGTAAAGTGAGAATTTATTCTTACATTCTGATCGATATAGGTAATTATGTTTTATTCAAGATACTTCCTTAAATTTGCCATTGTTATAGTTCTACATACAATATAGAAGCAGAAGGGAAGTGCATATGCACCATTCCAAAGTGAACGTACGTTTATCTACGAATTCAGATACGAGACTGCGCACTAACGTTTCCATATTCATTACGTTATTCAAGTGAAAAAGAATAGTCAAATCATAGAGATGTCAAAATAAACAATAATTAAATTTCTCCCAATATGGAAATAAACAAACAATCATAAAACGAAAGTCCTTATTGGCCTTATTATTGTGAACTGGACAACATTCCTATATTTTGCGGATGCATTTATTATAATAGTGACGTAAATGCAAATAGCTTAATATACCTACCTTAGTAAAATATAATATCTATGGTTGCTGGACTTAAGTTAAAGTGTTGAGCATATATCATGCATTGGGGTATGTATTATATTTTATAAATTTATGTATATTAAATGTCACACCTAGTCACTACATAGTGTTTATATATATTAATATAAAATGTGTTAAAATGGTTTGTTCGTTTGTCAAGCAAAACTTCAACCACGATATCTCCACATACTAAAAAATCGATTTATATTCTCTTTCATCCTGTTTTTTCCGTTTTCATTATACAAAAGACTGCACGGTTGGAAAAAACAAACAAACTTTAGTTAGGAATGTTTGCGCTATTGCTGATGGCAATTTTAGATATTAATAATTAAGTGGCTCATCATCAAACAAAATGGTTTTTTAAAAGCGATGAAGCAAAGCTTCTTTGAATCTCTTGGTTATCCATACCAGACATAAATAAAAATATAAAGAACTAAGGTAGGTTCTGAAAACAACATTCATTGATGCACACAGTATCCTTGATTCCAATTCAAACTCAAAGTGATGATGTTTGTTGACGGAATACGGAGCAAGCTTTTTTTTATTTATAACGAGATCTTTAGATGTGCCGTTGGTAAAAAAGTCTACATAAGAATCCGTAAACGCTTATTCCTTTCAGTTAGATACTATACTTCAGTGAAGATTATTGTACGCTTAACGGTAACTTATTTTTATTACAGAAAGTCGTATCGCCTCAAAAAGTAATTATGTTTTGTTGGATATCGTTCTACAAAGTTAAACAAGATTTATAAAAAATCAACTTATTTTATAATAGTACCTACCTACTATCTGTGTATCAGTTTCAATTCAAAAATTAAAAAAAAAAAACTGGATTACAAAGATTATCAAGTGGACACGACGCCTGTCAGAAATGTTTAACGCGATATAATTTATCAATGACCAAATTGCCGTCAGAATTTAATTTACCAAATGCACCATTCTAAAGGTTTCAAAAAGTTGTTTCCAATTCACCAAATATCTTGGATTTCTTATTTTTTCACGCTGTTTTACTAAGTTTAACATACAGCAGAGCAAACAGTTGAAATTTGTTTATATATATCTTTAGTATATTAAACTGCAGTTTTGTATTTGTGTAAATAACTAACCATATATGACCATGAGAAAAATATAATCGGCTCAATACCCCTCTTACACAGTTATATTTATCTTGGTAAGTGAATAATTGTAATAGAAGTGGTAGCGCTGGGTTCCTTACCTAGCTTAAAAGAAAAACAAACAACGAATTATTGTAGTTTTGTTTTGTGATTTCCTAAGTAATAAGCTGAAATTCCGAACCATATCCATATAATATAGTCAACAATTAGATTAAAGTAAGTACAAAACAGGGTATATAAGAAATGATGATACTACCGCGTATAATGCCGTCGGAAACAAAAGGGATATGAAAACGGCACGTACTATTTGACGACAAGATAATATATGATGAAACCCATTCAGACAGTGCTGATTAATTCTCTGTGATCGTCGGCCAAGTCTCAGTATTGTCTCTGGTGGCGGCGCAACAATTAGGTTGCGGTTGATACGAGGCTGTAAATCCGTGACTTTGATTAGGTTAGGTTAAGTTGAGTGAGGTTGTGAGATCGTCACAAAAGACCTACCTGTTCAGAGAGTATTCCTACCGTTAATCTTAACATTTTTTTTTTACTGAGATTGATTAATTCTTCAGACTTTTTTCGGCTTAAAATGGGCCACCAGTGCCTTTGAGACCCTCTGAACTCTAGTTGTGACCATCTTGTGGCTGCAATAAGGGAAGATTTTTGTTCGAAAACAACCATTTTAGCCACTGCCATAGGCGGTCTTATACCCTAAATAATTGTATTAAGTGGGAGTGAAAATAATGCCTTGAGCATTGTGCAGCAATTCCTGACTAGTTCAGATTTAGTAGTATGTGACTCTAGCGATTTAAGCGCAGCCTGGCTATCAATGTAGATGGCGATATTCTTATTGGATATCGAACTCATCCCAAGCTCCTCCGCAGCTTTGAGTACGGACAGAATATCTGCCTGGAACTCATTGCATGTGTCCGGAAGCCTCAGGGTGCGTCAAAATCAAGTGTACCAAGACTTCCATCCGCTTTTTCCGGAATTACGGAGAATGATTCATTCAAAATAGTGCTGTGTCCTACCCTACTGTTATTAAAAAGCCCTGCATTAGTGAGCCGTAGCGCACTGTTACCTGTGGTAAAAGATGCAAAAAAATCGTTATTTCAAAAATAATAAAAAAGGAAAAAATTGGTAGAAAATTCTTTGAAATTATCACTACCCTTCTTCTAGATTCCCAAACTGAGGTGTAGAGTCTGTGATATATCACATAATCCAGCTTATTACCAGTGATATGAATTTAGAGAATATGTTAAAAGAGGAAGTGTAGGTAACGGTATACATATAAACATATATTACCCTTCCACCTTAGAGACACAGGAATCTCAATTTTGACTTCGATGGAAAGGCTGTCCAGTCAACAATTTCCATTTTCCATCACTGTTTGGTAGAACTTCTGGCGATAAGTCCTCGCATTCTTGACGGATATTCTCTTTAAGTGCTTCAAGAGTCTGAGACTTGTTGACAAATCTTCAATGCTCTGAGACCGATCCGGCCAGACCTGGCAGCATCTCCAGTTTTTTAGGTGAGTTGTTTTCAGACGACCGCGAGGTCACCAACACAAACGACGAATTATTCCGCATTAAAATTGATTCAAGTATTGTTTGGTACGTGTATTTTATGGCTGTTTACTTCACAAATGTCTAAGTAGAACTGAAATTTGCTTCTATTTGCAAAAATTATAGGTATACCTAGCATCTTCCAATAGGGTTTGCGCCACCTTGCAGAAGATGGCTTTGTTTTTTGATGAAGGTAAGGCTTTCGTGCCACAAATGATTAAAAACGACACGTTGAGCAAGCTTTTCAATATAACCAACAAAATTCTAAGAACTGAAACTTAACTTTACTGGCCTATTATATTAAAAGATATTATAAGGGGATGTTCAGTGTTGCATAATCCACCAGTATATCTACGTAATCTCAACGTTAATGTCATTTAACCTACAAAGTATGATTCATAAACTCGTATTGCGAACGATAGGCATTCGTTTTCGCAGCGGTCAACCAGGCACTTGTTTGCTCTTCCCGTTTTTTTTTATTAGGTAGTAATCGATTTAAAGTAAAAATTGTTGACTGGAATGTTGAAATTTTACGATATAAAGAAAAGAAATCTCATTCCATAATGAATTTTGAATACATAGATATCATTTTTATGATCGATTTGTTAAACAATTAAAAACAGCATTTAACAAAACTGACAAAACTGTACTATCGCTGAAGTCAAGTAAAAAGAAAAATTACGAAAAAAAAAATAGTTTCCTAGAATAAGTTGTGAGAAGAAACAATAATAAATGTGCAGTCATCATTTTGCAACAAAACTTTGGATGTTTATTTTCTACACTCAAGGTGGTACCTATCTTTATTTTACTTTTCACATAATTAATAACCTCTAAATATAGAGGAGAAGGTTGGAATATGAAACCCCATTTGGTTTTTAAATTTTTTTGTTAATACCAGTTACCTTAAGACATTAAAAATACTTCAATTATATTATGTAGGTACATATTCTTACATGATATACTAGCAGTTACCCGCGACTTCGTACGCGTGGGACTCTGTAAAATTGTTACATAAAATGTTTTTTTTTTTAAAGAATTTATTTATAGACAATGTTTTTTGTTTTTGTATTCTACACAGTAATATTACCAGACTTGAGGGTGAACTTACACGAGAGCAAGCTACGTAAAACTGACCGTGCGTAAAGCAAATCTATACCAGCGTATTTCAATGACTGGCCCTGAGACTTATTGATCAACATTGCAAACAGTGTCTATAGATTTGTACACCACTTCTACCCCGTCAAAGGACTTTAGTAAAATGTCATTAAAGAACGCAGCTTGATCATTCTTTGGAGTCAAAATTGCGCGTTCGCAAAACCACTCTATAGGCTTGTCATAAATTTTAGCAATGTCCGGATAAATATTATATTATTCACTAATGTGCACAACTTGTCCGGGACGACAATTTGATCATCAGTTGAAGGGTAATTACCGTTTCCTATTTCCATCAACATATCTGAAAATTGAGCAGCTGATACATCACCTTTCAGATATACTCTTATACTTTTGGTCAGTTTGAGGAATAAAATTAAAAGTAAAATAAATTGAAATCAGTAACCTAATAAACCGAAAAAGTTGCACACCAAACAAACAGCATGAGGTCGCTTTGCTAGCTACCTACTAAGGCTTCATATCCATTCCATACCATACGCCGTCGCTTCGCCATGAGTTAAACGATTAAGATAAACACCTCTCACTCAGACTTCACCAACACAGCCAACACCAAACCCACAGCCACAGCAAACAGCCATCCATAGCCATGTACGCAGTACGCACGCATTGGTTGCTATCTACTGCTATGGACGTCGAGTGGAGTTTGGAGTAGACTGCGATTAAAAAAAATCATTTCAGTCATACTCACTCGCAAGCCCGCCGCACACACGACAGACGACACACCACACAAACACAACCCAATGCCAGAATCCAAAACCGATATGGAATGGAATATGGAACGTCAAGGTGTAAAAATATTAAACCGTTGAGAAATCAAACGCACTGTGGCTGCGGGCATAAAGTATAATGTGTATCGATATACTCAACCCACTCACCCCCAAGCACAGCCGGCAATCGAGAATTAAATCTCAATTTCTTGTTCATTAAATAAGATCTGTCTTTAATTTCTTCTTGCTCAGCCTCTGAAAGGAGCAGAAAGATAAGTGATGGCTTAGAATACTCGGGGAAGTATTGGCTAAATAGCGTTTTAAGGCTTTTTTTTTTGGATTGAATAAGTTTTATGAATGTTATAGCAGGTTGAATGAAGTAAGTTCAAAATAAAAAAGTTTGCAACCTCTTTTTCAGCCTTTATAAGACGTATAGGTATTCAATGATTTTATTTTTTCAATAAACCTACAAAATTTCAGGTTTATACGATTAACGGTTCATGAGTACTAGAAAAACCTCTCTAAAAAGGGCAGCGAGGGTCGTATCGAAAAATGCCTTCTTAGTACGCGTCTACACCGCTAGTGAAACATATCCTGAAAGTTTCATTAACCTACGATTAGCGGTTTGGCCTGTACGATGTCTGTCAACTCAATCACGCTACTCTTTTATGTATAGAGATAAGAAAAAATAAAGTGCACGACTGGGTCGAACGAAACTTTCTCGATACTATACAAAAGAAAACAAAATCCTCTTTTGGATATTCATCTCATATGGCAGTTATATAAAATAACAATATTTTTTATATCACTTGATTTCACTTGATTTTTGAGTACAGGACAAGCGTACCTAGTAGCAGTTTCTGTTTTTGACCTAAGGATATGTTTTTAGTTTTGATTGGAATATGATTTAAGTTTTCAATTATTGGAAGAATTGCTCGTGATAGACCCATATTTTTAGATAGATTATGTAATAATTCAGGCATTTGTGAAGTTGCATTAGTAGTTATAAATTGAATATCCCGACGCTCGTGTGTGCGGTGCAAATGAAGTTTTTGTACAATTATCCAGACATAACAGTTGCAAATATTGCAATGTTTAGTTGGGAAAATACTATATTGCGTAACTATTAAACTGAAAACTGACTGTATGATATTGTTCCGGATATAAGAAATACTTCGTTTTTAACATTTTATCGAAATCGAAGATGGTTTTCGAGATATGAGCAGTTTTTAGAATTAGCGTTTTCGGTGCTTCGAATTGAAAATTAAGGATACAATAGTTTTGAAAACATCCATTTGACTCTAAGTTTGCATTTTGGTCAAAATCGTTATTGCCGTTTTAAGTTAACTAGACAAAACTATATTTTTAAAAAATTACTATTTTCATAAATCCATTGTACGATAATATAGAGAAAAACTGAGCTTGCTATTAAGTTATAAATGACCATCACTGAACCAAATCGCGTATTCATATTGACGGAAATATTTTGTTAATCATTGAAGAATTTATTATTCGGATCGACAATTTTTCGTCAAATTTTTCGTCTTATTGAAGATATAATATTCAAAATAAATAATATATCTTCAACTGCTGTCCGATTTCATATTTTATTCAAACCAACGAAATTTTGTCATATTGACAAACTGAAGTCGTTAACAAACCGATATCCTTATGTGATATTGACAAAAATATGTTGATAATTTTTAGAAGAATCATTTATTCAAATTAACAATTTTCCATAAAATGTTTCTTCATATTGAAAATAAATATTCAGAATCAGTAAAGTTTCATCAAATGCTACATATTATATTATTCAAGCGAATGAATTTATTTTCATATTGACAAAATCATCAACAATTCAAATTGACAATTGTTCATCAAATATTTCGTCTAATTGAAGATTAGATACATATTAAAGATAAATGAAATTTCTTCAAAAGCCTTTTTCCCGCATCGGATTTTGTTTTATTTAAATTAAACACAATATTTATTTTTGGTATAAAAAAAAGGGGAGAGTGGGGACGTTTTTTTTTTTTTTAAAGTATTGCTTGAAACGCAAGTTATATTTTGCTTTGTTTTAATAATTAGTTTTAAATTTTTTGCACTTGTAGCAGTTTACAATTAATGCAAATATATGCATCATACTATAATTATGATTGCTCAACTAAAAATCTTACTCGTAGCCAGAATCGAGCATGGTATTTCTTACTTTGTTTTACAAGCTCTTAGGTTTTTTTAAGATGTAGGTAGGACTTTACATAAAGTTCATAAGGAATTTATCAAACAGTTCTTAAATTTAAAAGAAATAGTTTAAAACAGTTGAGCAGTTATGAGAAGGTTGAGATTTAAAAAAAAATAGTTGTATGCGAAAACCTTTATAAGACACTTCCTGAAGAATATTATAGAAGGAATCTATAAGAAAGACAATACATCGGTTATTATAATATCAATTGAAATCATTGAAGCCATTTTCAAAAAAATAAGCTTTCGTCTTCTTTAACTTCTGTAATAAATATTTTTTATTTTAATTACATTATATTATAAAAAGAAATGTTGATTGCAATTAATGCGCATAAGATACACTAACCACGATTTTTTACAGAAAAATACTAAAAGCGACTTATCTCCTTATATAATGTGGAGGTTAGATCAGGACTCAAACATTACCTACATTTATATATCGAGCTTGGCAGCATCTCCAGTTTTTTAGGTGAGTTGTTTTCAGACGACCGCGAGGTCACCAACACAAACGACGAATTATTCCGCATTAAAATTGATTCAAGTATTGTTTGGTACGTGTATTTTATGGCTGTTTACTTCACAAATGTCTAAGTAGAACTGAAATTTGCTTCTATTTGCAAAAATTATAGGTATACCTAGCATCTTCCAATAGGGTTTGCGCCACCTTGCAGAAGATGGCTTTGTTTTTTGATGAAGGTAAGGCTTTCGTGCCACAAATGATTAAAAACGACACGTTGAGCAAGCTTTTCAATATAACCAACAAAATTCTAAGAACTGAAACTTAACTTTACTGGCCTATTATATTAAAAGATATTATAAGGGGATGTTCAGTGTTGCATAATCCACCAGTATATCTACGTAATCTCAACGTTAATGTCATTTAACCTACAAAGTATGATTCATAAACTCGTATTGCGAACGATAGGCATTCGTTTTCGCAGCGGTCAACCAGGCACTTGTTTGCTCTTCCCGTTTTTTTTTATTAGGTAGTAATCGATTTAAAGTAAAAATTGTTGACTGGAATGTTGAAATTTTACGATATAAAGAAAAGAAATCTCATTCCATAATGAATTTTGAATACATAGATATCATTTTTATGATCGATTTGTTAAACAATTAAAAACAGCATTTAACAAAACTGACAAAACTGTACTATCGCTGAAGTCAAGTAAAAAGAAAAATTACGAAAAAAAAAATAGTTTCCTAGAATAAGTTGTGAGAAGAAACAATAATAAATGTGCAGTCATCATTTTGCAACAAAACTTTGGATGTTTATTTTCTACACTCAAGGTGGTACCTATCTTTATTTTACTTTTCACATAATTAATAACCTCTAAATATAGAGGAGAAGGTTGGAATATGAAACCCCATTTGGTTTTTAAATTTTTTTGTTAATACCAGTTACCTTAAGACATTAAAAATACTTCAATTATATTATGTAGGTACATATTCTTACATGATATACTAGCAGTTACCCGCGACTTCGTACGCGTGGGACTCTGTAAAATTGTTACATAAAATGTTTTTTTTTTTAAAGAATTTATTTATAGACAATGTTTTTTGTTTTTGTATTCTACACAGTAATATTACCAGACTTGAGGGTGAACTTACACGAGAGCAAGCTACGTAAAACTGACCGTGCGTAAAGCAAATCTATACCAGCGTATTTCAATGACTGGCCCTGAGACTTATTGATCAACATTGCAAACAGTGTCTATAGATTTGTACACCACTTCTACCCCGTCAAAGGACTTTAGTAAAATGTCATTAAAGAACGCAGCTTGATCATTCTTTGGAGTCAAAATTGCGCGTTCGCAAAACCACTCTATAGGCTTGTCATAAATTTTAGCAATGTCCGGATAAATATTATATTATTCACTAATGTGCACAACTTGTCCGGGACGACAATTTGATCATCAGTTGAAGGGTAATTACCGTTTCCTATTTCCATCAACATATCTGAAAATTGAGCAGCTGATACATCACCTTTCAGATATACTCTTATACTTTTGGTCAGTTTGAGGAATAAAATTAAAAGTAAAATAAATTGAAATCAGTAACCTAATAAACCGAAAAAGTTGCACACCAAACAAACAGCATGAGGTCGCTTTGCTAGCTACCTACTAAGGCTTCATATCCATTCCATACCATACGCCGTCGCTTCGCCATGAGTTAAACGATTAAGATAAACACCTCTCACTCAGACTTCACCAACACAGCCAACACCAAACCCACAGCCACAGCAAACAGCCATCCATAGCCATGTACGCAGTACGCACGCATTGGTTGCTATCTACTGCTATGGACGTCGAGTGGAGTTTGGAGTAGACTGCGATTAAAAAAAATCATTTCAGTCATACTCACTCGCAAGCCCGCCGCACACACGACAGACGACACACCACACAAACACAACCCAATGCCAGAATCCAAAACCGATATGGAATGGAATATGGAACGTCAAGGTGTAAAAATATTAAACCGTTGAGAAATCAAACGCACTGTGGCTGCGGGCATAAAGTATAATGTGTATCGATATACTCAACCCACTCACCCCCAAGCACAGCCGGCAATCGAGAATTAAATCTCAATTTCTTGTTCATTAAATAAGATCTGTCTTTAATTTCTTCTTGCTCAGCCTCTGAAAGGAGCAGAAAGATAAGTGATGGCTTAGAATACTCGGGGAAGTATTGGCTAAATAGCGTTTTAAGGCTTTTTTTTTTGGATTGAATAAGTTTTATGAATGTTATAGCAGGTTGAATGAAGTAAGTTCAAAATAAAAAAGTTTGCAACCTCTTTTTCAGCCTTTATAAGACGTATAGGTATTCAATGATTTTATTTTTTCAATAAACCTACAAAATTTCAGGTTTATACGATTAACGGTTCATGAGTACTAGAAAAACCTCTCTAAAAAGGGCAGCGAGGGTCGTATCGAAAAATGCCTTCTTAGTACGCGTCTACACCGCTAGTGAAACATATCCTGAAAGTTTCATTAACCTACGATTAGCGGTTTGGCCTGTACGATGTCTGTCAACTCAATCACGCTACTCTTTTATGTATAGAGATAAGAAAAAATAAAGTGCACGACTGGGTCGAACGAAACTTTCTCGATACTATACAAAAGAAAACAAAATCCTCTTTTGGATATTCATCTCATATGGCAGTTATATAAAATAACAATATTTTTTATATCACTTGATTTCACTTGATTTTTGAGTACAGGACAAGCGTACCTAGTAGCAGTTTCTGTTTTTGACCTAAGGATATGTTTTTAGTTTTGATTGGAATATGATTTAAATTTTTAGATAGATTATGTAATAATTCAGGCATTTGTGAAGTTGCATTAGTAGTTATAAATTGAATATCCCGACGCTCGTGTGTGCGGTGCAAATGAAGTTTTTGTACAATTATCCAGACATAACAGTTGCAAATATTGCAATGTTTAGTTGGGAAAATACTATATTGCGTAACTATTAAACTGAAAACTGACTGTATGATATTGTTCCGGATATAAGAAATACTTCGTTTTTAACATTTTATCGAAATCGAAGATGGTTTTCGAGATATGAGCAGTTTTTAGAATTAGCGTTTTCGGTGCTTCGAATTGAAAATTAAGGATACAATAGTTTTGAAAACATCCATTTGACTCTAAGTTTGCATTTTGGTCAAAATCGTTATTGCCGTTTTAAGTTAACTAGACAAAACTATATTTTTAAAAAATTACTATTTTCATAAATCCATTGTACGATAATATAGAGAAAAACTGAGCTTGCTATTAAGTTATAAATGACCATCACTGAACCAAATCGCGTATTCATATTGACGGAAATATTTTGTTAATCATTGAAGAATTTATTATTCGGATCGACAATTTTTCGTCAAATTTTTCGTCTTATTGAAGATATAATATTCAAAATAAATAATATATCTTCAACTGCTGTCCGATTTCATATTTTATTCAAACCAACGAAATTTTGTCATATTGACAAACTGAAGTCGTTAACAAACCGATATCCTTATGTGATATTGACAAAAATATGTTGATAATTTTTAGAAGAATCATTTATTCAAATTAACAATTTTCCATAAAATGTTTCTTCATATTGAAAATAAATATTCAGAATCAGTAAAGTTTCATCAAATGCTACATATTATATTATTCAAGCGAATGAATTTATTTTCATATTGACAAAATCATCAACAATTCAAATTGACAATTGTTCATCAAATATTTCGTCTAATTGAAGATTAGATACATATTAAAGATAAATGAAATTTCTTCAAAAGCCTTTTTCCCGCATCGGATTTTGTTTTATTTAAATTAAACACAATATTTATTTTTGGTATAAAAAAAAGGGGAGAGTGGGGACGTTTTTTTTTTTTTTAAAGTATTGCTTGAAACGCAAGTTATATTTTGCTTTGTTTTAATAATTAGTTTTAAATTTTTTGCACTTGTAGCAGTTTACAATTAATGCAAATATATGCATCATACTATAATTATGATTGCTCAACTAAAAATCTTACTCGTAGCCAGAATCGAGCATGGTATTTCTTACTTTGTTTTACAAGCTCTTAGGTTTTTTTAAGATGTAGGTAGGACTTTACATAAAGTTCATAAGGAATTTATCAAACAGTTCTTAAATTTAAAAGAAATAGTTTAAAACAGTTGAGCAGTTATGAGAAGGTTGAGATTTAAAAAAAAATAGTTGTATGCGAAAACCTTTATAAGACACTTCCTGAAGAATATTATAGAAGGAATCTATAAGAAAGACAATACATCGGTTATTATAATATCAATTGAAATCATTGAAGCCATTTTCAAAAAAATAAGCTTTCGTCTTCTTTAACTTCTGTAATAAATATTTTTTATTTTAATTACATTATATTATAAAAAGAAATGTTGATTGCAATTAATGCGCATAAGATACACTAACCACGATTTTTTACAGAAAAATACTAAAAGCGACTTATCTCCTTATATAATGTGGAGGTTAGATCAGGACTCAAACATTACCTACATTTATATATCGAGCTTGGCCTAAACACATTCCCTTTACCAAAAAAACAGTTCGCCCTGAGAAGACTAACCGCTAACTTATATCTATTCCATAGGTAATAAGCGAAACGCCCTACAATAAAGACAACCAATGCGCATGACCTATCCGTATAGGTGCTTAAGAACCGCAAAAACATCACGTTTTAAAAACTTTTCGCTGTTCTGCACTCGTACCACTATTTTTGTCGAAAGGAGTATTCACAGAATTTGAGTTTTACAAACCCAATCTTGTTGAATCTAGCTCCACATTCCCCTAAATTTTCCAGCAAATTTGTATTATTCCCACATCTTAAATTTTTTTCAAATTGAATAAATTTGTTGAAATGCTCTAAATTGTTCTTCACATTGACGAAATTGTTCAACTTGAATAAGTTTGTTCAATATGTTATTATCAACTTTAGTCCTCACGTTGGGAAATACCCATTTAACCGTTGCAATCTTTTCGTAATATCTTTAAATTGAATAAATTTCATTATATGACGGAAAGATTTTCTTTAACTTGACGAATTTTTCGTCACACCGATTTTTTTTTATAATTACTGAAATTTGTCCTTTATATTTTCTTCAACTGGAATAATTTTCTTTAGTTCTAGGAAAACTTTTTCTTCAAATTGAGAAAGTTAATCAATTTGAAGAAGTTTCATTAAAATGTAAATGTTTATTGTTGTCCTAGAAGTGATAACTTTTATTCTTGTAAGTGAAGTGGTGCAGTGCGGATTAATAGTTCAAGATCATTGATTGTCCGGAAACACATTGGCGTGCTAAAAATGTAAGTATCAAATATTCAATTTTTATTGAAAACATTTACCTACCATCGTAGTAGGTAAAGTATTCAAATATTTATCATTTTGACCGTCTCATAGTATAGCAATAATAATGATCTTCTTTTTCAGATAGTGATGGTTGGAACGGGAATAGAAACTTTAATTTATACAATTAGTTATTATAAATCTATATATACTATACAAATCTATATAACTTTAAATTGAATAATTATTTATTATTATTTTAATTAAATTACTGTTATTATAAAACCATTAAATATAAATAATATAAATAAAAAAAAAATATTTTTATGTTTTAATGTGGCTTGAATATTTTATTTGAAGAAAATAATACATGAAATTTAAAAGTATATTTCATCAATTTCAATAAATATTTGTCATATTGACAAAAAAAAAATAAGCGTGAAACCGAAGAAAAATCGCTAATTTAAAGAAAACTATTCATCATATTGAAGAAAAAGATGCGTAGAATTGATGATAATTATTCAGCTTGAATAAAGACAATAGTTAAAAGGAAGATTTGACAAATACTTTTCAATTTGAAGAAACGAGTATGTTAATATGAAATATTTTCTTTAATTTGAAGATATCCAAAGGTAAAACTAACGATTTTTTTTCAATTTGAAAAAAAAAAAACGTTATATTGAAAAAGCGTTCATTAAATTAAAGAGTACTATGCGTAGAATTGAAGATTTTTTTTTCAATTTGAAGAAATGTTTATGTAAAAATGAAGATTTCTTTTTTCAATATGAAAAATATTTTTGAAAATAAGGAAGGAATATTTTATGTTAATTTGAAGAATGGATTCGATTGAATTTGACGAAATAATTATTCAATTGGACAATTTTTTGTGGATTTAACACCACAATGAAAAATATTATGCATTTCATCAAAATGACAAAATTTCTTATACAGTACAAATTTTCTTCAAAACAACGGACAGGAGCTGTTGACCTTATATTGATCACCGTTTCTTCAAATCTACATGCTTTTTCATCAATATGACTACTAAATTTGGTTCAGTGACATTACCTTAGAAGTTAATTTTTGCTACAATATTATAGACCGTTTTCGAGATATGTCGAAATTTCAAAAGTACCGTTGTTCGAATTTTTAGCCAAAAACTGGGTACGCAGTCATGATAACCGCACCTACTTAAGCTTAAATATCGATTTTGGTTGAAATCGTTAGAGCCGTTTTCGATCAAATCAAACTGGTACGAAAATGTTGTATGGGAAGTACCATTAATATTAAGGTTACCTTGCAAAAAAAAAACACCTCCCGAACTGTAAGCCCAAAAACTCCAAATCCGAGGTTTGAACGTAATCCGGGAAGCCGTTTAGGCTGTAGGCCCGTGGAAGGACGGACAGACCGGACAGAATTTTGCGACCCACTTTTTTGAGTTCCTCTATCATCGTAATATCAGAATTGATCAAAATCTCGAGTTCGAAATTTTGTACGAAACCAATATCTTTCTCTTACTATGTAATGGAGAAAGTTAAAAAACGTATTCTATTTATTCAAAAAAAGTCATTTTTACATTTTTCATTTTTATGATCCTTATATGAAACCCCGGTTTCCATATTAAATGTATGTAAAAATTATTATTATCATTTTTGATTGTTGATGCAATATGGTTTTTGTCCGAGGACTTTCTTTTTGGTTTGGGTGGTGTTTTTATTTGGCTTCGCGGCATGTCGGTGGCTCGAGGAAAAAGGAAAAAAAAAACATTGCTAGGTAAACAAAAAACACGTAAAGGTAATATCATTCCGGTACTAATAATCATTTTTAGTGTCCAGGCTAAATTTTTCGAACTCACAATGGCGAAGTTTTCCATACAAAATTGCATATTGTGACCTAGAAAATATTTAGTGTGAAGGTTAAGAATGATTATTAGTAAGGCCCATAGAGTTTCATTTCATTTTTATTTCATTTCAAGGTGAATGATGTAGTTTGAATGTTTTTTTTTCAGATTATTGATACTAACACAATTTTGATGTTTTTTCCATTTCCATTTTTCCAAAGTTTTTCGGAAATTGAAACTCCCATTAAAAGGTATTTTTTTTTTACACCTCACGCCATTTAATTAAATCGGGAAGACGTAGGAAAAAACTACGTCATAAAAATAAGACAAAAGGGTTATAAAGGTACTATCAGACGGTTTGTAGATATACACACATTTCATTTGGTTATCTCATACACTAATTCTTTTCAAATTTGTATACTAATGTCATTTGTGTATTCTACAAACATATTTTTTTTTTTTTATTTTTTTTTTTTTTTTTTTTTCCGAGGGTAGGTGAAAATCTTCCAAAGACACTATGAGAATAGCAAGCGCGTTCTCATAGTAGTGTCAGATTTTTACTGACTAAAAACACCACCCTTCTAAAGATTGTTAGATACTGCAACTAAGATATAACTTATCAAGCAATTTTTCTATCATTAAATAAAAACTTATGACAGGATACTTTCCAATGAAAGATCCTGCGTGTTCCGCAAATTAAACGCGGTTAATCTTATCTTGCCAAGTCGAACGGTTTCGTTCTTTGTAGTCGGCGCAATAAATTGCTCTCGTCCAAGATTTGTCGGACTGTATTGTTGATATGTCCGATTAGTCGGTTTCTATGCTTTCTCGCGAAGCTTCTAGTTTCAGCTTCGATTGTTGGAATTCCGAGATCCCTATGGATATCGTCGTTTCTAATATACCATGGTGCTTGTACAATTTCTCTAAGAACTTTATTTTGAAAAGTTTGTAGAATATTGACATTTGTTTTCTTGGTACAACCCCAAAGTTGTATACCGTAGGTCCACACCGGCTTTAGCACTTGCTTGTATAAAAGCAGTTTGTTCTCAGTACTGAGCTGGGAATGTTTTCCGAGTAACCAGTACATTTCTCAATATTTGATATCGAGTTCTTTACGTTTCATTTTCACGTGCGAACTCCATTTCAACTTTGCGTCGAGTGTCATTCCCAGGTATTTGGCCTCGTTTGCAAAGGGTATTCGGGCCAAGTTTAGAAAAATTGGCAAGTCATTAGTTTTCTTATAAGTGAAATTCACGTGAACAGATTTAGTTTCGTTGAGGGCGATCCGCCAGTTCCTTGTCCATTCATTTACCTTATTCACTGCGGCTTGCGGTTTTGTAGTCGCTTCTTCGATTGTATTACCTACAGCTAGGATAGCTGTGTCGTCGGCGAACGTAGCAAGGGTAGTGCCATCTTCCCTTGGTATATCGCGAGTATATAACACATAGAGAAGCGGACCAAGGACGCTTCCTTGCGGTACCCCGGCCGAAATTTCTTTTAGCTCCGAGTATTCGTTTCCATTTCTAACCCGGAAGAGTCTATTCCCGAGATATGATTCTAGAATATCATATAGGCTTGCGGGGAGAACTTGTTGTAATTTAAATTTCAAGCCGTCGTGCCACACCTTATCAAAGGCTTGTGAGACGTCAAGGAATACGCTTGAGCAAAACTTTTTTTCTTCAAATGCTTTCTCGATTACGTCAGTAGTTCTATGTACTTGGTCAATCGTCGAATGCTTGGTTCTGAACCCAAACTGGTGGTCAGGGATAAGATTATTGTCTTCAATAACCGGCTGTAGGCGCCTAAGCAATATTCTCTCGAAGACTTTGGAAATGACCGGAAGAAGGGAAATCGGTCTATACGATTTTACTTCATTTGGCGGTTTTCCTGGTTTTAGCACCATTATGACCTCCGCGACTTTCCATTGACTCGGCACATGTTTTAGTCTGAGCGCGGCATTTATAATATGAAGAAGCTTAATTAATGCTTTCCTTGGTAGAACTTTCAGAACTTCTCCGGTGATCAAATCATAACCAGGAGCTTTCTTAGGTTTTAGGGATTCGATTTCACGTTTTAGTTCACTTAGCGTTGCACTAGTGAGTGTTGAATCGTCAGATTGTAATTCCGCCCTATTAGTATTGTCGGGGATCGCTTGGCCATCGTAACGTTTAAAGGTTTCTTCTAGATGAGCGGCAAAAACGTCCGCTTTTTGCTTATCTTCCCTTGCCCATTCATTTTGATTTATTCTAATTGGCGGCGCGGGGATTTTTGGCCTTTTGGTGCCTTTTACAGCTTTCCAAAGTGAATAATTGGAATCTTTTTTCGCTGTTAAACTTTCAAGGTAAGAACCTATCGCACGATTTTTAAAATCCTTAATGGCTGTCTTCAACAAATTGCACAAATAATTCAAATGTGCTTTGTGTTGCGGAGCGCGACTCTGTTGCCATTTCTTACGCGCCTTCCTTTTTTCGTTGACCAATTCTTTTATTTCGGGAGGATATCGTAGCCCGTATTTGGCCGGCGTTTTCCTTGGATTAGGCGTATTATTCTAGGAGGCGAGCTGTACGATCTCGACGATCTCGACAAACATATGTGGTTCAGACGGTTTGTGTATTTTTAGACGGATTCTATATTTCTACACAAATGGAATTTGTGTAGGTATATATCAAATTGAATTTTATTGCCGTATCATCATATTAAAAATTAAATAAATAAATATACAGTCTTGGTTTCGATTCTTTAAATAAAAGTTGTTAGCGCACCAGTACTCCTGCATCTGTGCGACTGATATGCACGATGAGCTTTCTGGCCTTTGCCGAACATTTCCGATCGCTACAGCATATCTTCCGCATTACACAAAAACAATTCACATGAGAGCGAATTGCGAACCACGAACTGGCGAAAACTTTTTTTAAGTTCGAGCGAATTATCCATTCGCAGGTTTGTGGATCGCGACTGTTTTATGTATGTTTGTATTTTTTTTTTTATTAAGTTTTACAATTTTTTTTTTTAGAATTTTTTATTTTAACTTAACAAAAAAAAAATAACTTACAAAAGTATATTAAGAAAAATCATTAAGCATAGTCATGCCGTCTGCCAGATTGACATTTTTGTTACAAATTTTTTTTTTCATATTAGTCTTAAATGAAATCGTATTTTTAAAAGCATAAAAAAGAGTTATAATTAAATAATAATAGATATGGTTACACTATAAACAGTGTTATGTCCGTCCGTATTACAAATAAAACGCCACTCTCTTCGTTGACTGCCAGTTTATTACTTTGAGCTCCAATGCTCGCTTAACTATTTCTAACTTAAATCTACGGTACATAGTCTTATATATTAGAATATATTAGATAACAAAAGAGAGTGTAGCGGTTATAGACTCTGTTGGAAAGAAAACAATAGGCCAACAGTCTGTCTCACAATTCAGTATACAACACTTCTTTCCCCTAAAAAAAAAATAATTTTTACATTATAGGCAATTAACCTTAAATCAAGTTTTTTTTTTTTTTTTTTTTTTTTTTTGATAAGTTAATTTATTTGTCTACTTCTTGCTTTCATTTTAAGCCTTTTCGATCGTCTTAAAATATCAGAATTTTCATCCAAATCGGTTATTCTTCGTCTTTTCTTCGTGTTTTTATTCTTTATCCTATCTTCATTACAAAAGACTATAGGTTTATTAGCGAAAGTAACACTTTTCCCATATCCCTTTTTTAGTTGGTTTACATGAGCATTTCTAAAACTCTGATTTACCTTAATACTAAATACATATGTGCTTAATTTCTTAATAATAGTAGCAGGAAGCCATTTGGCACCTGAATTGAAATTATTTAAATATAAAACCTGTTCACCCTCTACGAATTCAATAAAATTTGACTTATTTCTTTTTATATGAACACAATGTTTTTTTTATCATATACCATTTGCCTATGTAGCTCCCCCTTGAAATTATCTACCTTAGCATGTCTTTCTTTTTTAACAAGATAATCCAATAATGTTCTCGTTTTATATGAAAAAATTGCGGACGACGGTGAGCAATTGGTAACAGTACAGGGTGTATTACGATATTTAAACAAAAAATTTTCAATGTGCTCTTTCATAGTAGTTTCCGAAATATTACCATCTTGAAACATTTTTTTGAGCCCTTTTTTAAAAGTCTGCACGGCTCTTTCAGCAAGTCCGTTTGATTGTGGGTGATATGGCGGACTATGCATAAGCTCTATTCCATTAGCATCACAAAAATTTTTAAATAAACTGGAAGAAAATGGTGGGCCGTTATCGGTTACTATTTTGGAGGGGAAACCAAATATTGCAAAATTGGATCGTAGTTTCGATATTACATTTTGCGCATCTGTTTTTTTCATTACAAAAACTTCTAGCCACTTAGAAAAATCATCTATCAAAATTAAAAATGTCCGTCCCTGTAAATAGGCAAAATCTAAATGAATTCTTTCATATGGTAAAGTTGTTGCCTTCCACGATGACAAAGGAACATTTTTTGTCTGATTTTGATGTACCAAGCAAATTCTGCATTGCTTAACACAGTTTTCAATGTCTTTGTCCAAGTTACTCCACCAAACGTATGATCTGGCAAGAGTCTTCATTCTAACTATGCCTACATGACCTTCATGAACCAATTCAAGCACCTTATGTTGCAATCTATCCGGGATAATCAACCTGCTCCCAAAAAATAAACACCCCTCCTCATATTCCAACTCATTTTTTTTTTCCAAAAAACTTCGAGGAATCCTACCACAACTGTCCTTCCATCCCCGTTCCATCCACTCGACAACTAATTGTAGCACTTTATCCTTTTTCGTGTATTTGGCAACTACGGCAATATTTAACGGAAAATTATCCTTATCCACAATATTTCCGATAATACCTGCCTCAACCATAGACTCGTTTGTCAACGGAAGCCTTGATAACGCATCTGCATTGGCCAATAGTCTTCCTTTTCTATACGTAATCGTATAATCATACATTCCCATGAAAATAACCCACCTTTGAAGCCTAGCTGCTGCCACTGGTGGCGTACATTTGGATGGGTTAAAAATGTCTCGCAAGGGTTGATGGTCGCTTACTATCGTGAAATGTCTGCCATACACATATTTATGAAATTTTTTAATAGCAAACACAATAGCCAAAGCTTCACGATGCAGCTGGGAGTAGTTCCTTTGAGCTTTACTCAAGGTCGTACTCGCAAACAGCACCGGTTTTTCCACACCATCAACAAGATGTGACAAAACTGCCCCAACTCCATAGGGACTCGCATCACACGCAATAACTATAGGCAATTTTTCATCATAATGAACCAAGAGATTGCTATTATATAAATAACCCTTACTATCTTCAAATTCTTTCTGACATTCGTCTGTCCAATTAAAATTATTTTCTTTTTTTAATAGCTCATATAGATTTTTAAACTTCGTTGACATATTTGGGATAAATTTACTATAAAAATTAATAAGTCCCAAATATGACTGCAATTGTTGTAAGTTTTCGGGTTTAGGTGCGTCGGTAATCGCTTTTACCTTTTCCGGATTGGGTTTAATCCCTTCATTACAAATAATATGCCCCAGATACTTGACACTTTTTTCGAAGAACTTGCATTTGTTTTCGTTAACGCGGACGTTGTAAGTACTTAATCTTTCTAAAACCGAAAACAAATTATTCTTGCAATCTTCAAAATGTTCACCCCCGATAATAATATCGTCTAAATAACACTGAACGTGCGAAATTCCTGCAAGAATCCTGTCCATTATGGACTGAAATATGGACGGTGCACTGCTAACACCGAATGTTAGTCTTTGAAATTCATACAACCCTTTATGTGTATTAATTGTAAGTAATGGTTTCGACGCCTCAGATATTTTTACTTGCTGATAGGCCCCAGTCAAGTCAAGTACACAAAAATAGGAACATTTTCCTAACTTAGCGAAAATGTCATCCATTCTCGGTAACGGATAGTGGTGTTTGTCAATATACCTATTAATTGTAACCTTACAATCAACGCAAAGTCGGATGCCACCATCCGATTTTGCAACCGCTACTATAGGTGAGGCCCACTTGCTTGACATCACTGGCTTTATAATCCCCGAATTCACTAAATTGTCTAATTCCTGTTCGACTTTGGATCTTAAACCGTATGGCACCGTATAGGGTTTAAAGAAAATTGGCTTACTATCTTCTCTAATAAATATGTCCGCCTCAAAATCACTCATCGGAGTATTTAACTTCATATCAAAAATATTCGGAAACATTTGTTTACAATACTCAATCTCCCTCAAATTTTCAACCGAATGTAATTGGCCCCCATTTTCCCCAAAAATCGATTTTTTCCAATTTGGGATCAACACCTCTAACCAATTACGTCCTAAAAGTGGCACAAACGAACTTGTCGATTCAACAACCGTGAGATCTAAATTCTCTACAAAAATTTCATGTAATTTAACATTCACACTGATAACACCAACAACTTTTACCCGTTCCCCCGTTATAACATGCAAGTCTTTCATATTTTCCTTTTCTTTTCGACATTTCAGTCCTAGCTTTAAAAAATCGTTATGATTGATAATAGTAGAACATGCGCCAGTATCTAACTCCATTTTGATATTTTTCCCATTAATTCTAACATGCACATATAATGGTTTTCCATGCTTATAAATACTATAAATATGCCCTAACCTTAAATTATTTAAATCATTTACAGCATCTTCATCGTCCGACTCATCCACATGGTTTGCTTTGTAACTATGTTTATGCTTTTTCGCTTTTGTGCATGCAGAAGCGTAATGCCCTTGACCAGAGCAGTTATAGCAAATAATAACCCTGCATTCTTTAGCTTTGTGCCCACTTTTGGAACATCGGAAGCACCGCCCACTAGATTCACTTCCAGTTCGTCTACTTTTAGACCAAGTCCTAGACAGATTACGATTTCTTTCGAACGATTTACCTGCAACCACAGCCTTTTTTTCCCGAACATCTCCACGCCGCCATACTTCTTTTTCTCGAACACCTTCAATTCTCCCGATTCGTCCTTGATTACTAGAGCCCATGTCTCGCACTTCCTTTTCTGCCATCTCGAATGTCAGCGCTTTATTTTTTGCTTTCTCCAAAGTTAGATTGTCCTCATTTAACAAAATTGTTCGAAGTTTGTCATTCCGTAGACCACATACTAATTTGTCTCTCAACGCGTGTTCCAGAAAGTCACCAAAATCACACTCCTGTGCTATTAATTTAATTGAAATAAGATAATCCGAAATCGATTCGTGTGGTTGTTGATTTCTAAGAAATAATTTGTACCGCTCTGCAATCACATTTCTCTTTGGCTTAAAATGGTTTTTAAGCTTTTGTAACATGTCGTTATATTTGAGAGTAGTTGGTTTTACCGGAGACGCCAGCGACTTCAAAATTTTATATAGCTCGCCGCCACCTAGCGTTATAAAATAATCCACCTTGGTTTGATCGTCTTCAATTTTGTTTAACCTCAGTAAAAGTTCCATTCTGTCTACCCATAACTCAAAATCATCTCCAGGCGTATACGTTTCTACCTGTCCAATCATTGGACGTTGAGTTTCCATAGCTATTTCCTTTTTAATTACGGCTTCCACGTATATGTCACCTTCCAACATCAATTATGCTTTTCGAATAATACGTTAATATATTATAAAATTATATTCACTACTGGACTTAAAAATCAACAGTTTATCCTCGTCGCCATTCTGTTATGTCCATCCGTATTACAAATAAAACGCCACTCTCTTCGTTGACTGCCAGTTTATTACTTTGAGCTCCAATGCTCGCTTAACTATTTCTAACTTAAATCTACGGTACATAGTCTTATATATTAGAATATATTAGATAACAAAAGAGAGTGTAGCGGTTATAGACTCTGTTGGAAAGAAAACAATAGGCCAACAGTCTGTCTCACAATTCAGTATACAACAAACAGTATTAGAAAGCTTCGTTCAGGATTTGAGTTCTATAAGATATTGCAGCACTAAAGAACTCTTATAACTGATTTACATCCCTCTCGCAATTGAGGATCTCCAAAATTTCCGCCTCCGACTTCGAATCACTGCCGAGAAAAGTTCTTCTTATCTCCTTCAAGATCGGGCATTTCCCAATAAAATGTAGGACATCTTCTCGTTCACGCAAGTTACAAAGGCTGCAATAGATTGGTAAGTCCTCTCGATGTGGAATAAAGTTAAGTCCTACTAGTTCTCCCCTCATTTTGAAGATAGCGGAAATTAACTTTTGACTATTTTCATTATGGAAATAGTTACGATCACATAAATTATGTTGTAGTTGGCTATAAATTGCTCTATGCGCAGAAGACTTAGCTTCATTTATGCAATCTGTTCTGTACCTCTCATCTAATTTTTTGACAAGACTATAGAGTATCTCTTTAGCACGTCCATTGGTAATACTCTGCAGATTAAGGTCAAAATTAAGATCGCAAAATTCTGCCAGCTCCTTCAATTTCCTAAACCATAGACTTTTACTCTCCATAGCATATAACGCTACTATTTTTGGCAGTCTTATATCTGACATTTTGAATATTTTGAGTAAATATTCCACATGCAGCCTAAGTATTTTAATAACTAACGGTGATAATCCTGTTTCGATTGTAATCATGTAGTTCGGTGTCGTTTTAGGTAGGTGGAAACATCTTTTTATATAGTATCTTAGCAGTTTTTCTACGGTTGCATACTTATCATATCCCCAGGCTTGCGCAGCATAAATCGTTACAGATTTAGCCACTGCTACAAAAACTTTGTATTTTACACTGTGCGATACGAGTTTATTGGAAAAGCACTTCCTCCAAGTAGCACATATTGCACTTTTGGCCTTAATAAGTTTTTCCCTAAGGTGGTTTTCCATATCCATGTTACTGGTTATCGTAATACCCAGATACTTATATTCTTTCACTATCTCAATCGGTTCCCTATTGAAGTGCCAATTCTCCGTACGAGACGTTCTCCCAGATCCCTTCTTGACGATCATTACTTTCGACTTACTCAAATTCACTGTTAAATTCCACAATCTGCAGTAACCTTCAAGCCTATTTATCATACATTGCAGTGGATTGTGAATAAAGTGTGACAGTTCGCGGCAAGAATTTTCAATTCGCGGGAGAATTGCTGTAGGTAAATTGTAAATTTTGTTATTTTAATAAATAAAGTTTCGGTTATTTTTTTTAGATTAGGTGTTATATTAATTGGATATGATGCTTTTGTGGTAAAACAAATAGCAATCTTCAATTCATAAATACAGATAAATTGATTTGTTCGCAGTTTGCCTTTTCGCAGTTCGCGTTCATGTGAATGGTCCTTAAGTACCATTATTCCGGAAGTGTTGGATGCAATAATTAAAATTATTTTCTCAATCTAAATGCTCATTTAACACTTTTTGTCAAGAGACGCAGACGCCGACAACAGCGGTCGGTTGGACAGCTATAGCGCACCAATTTAATTAGCTGTGGGAGTTTCACAACTGCATCGGCGCTGTTAACGGCAAGCACGTCGTGATGGTAGCTCCACAAAATGCGGATATCATCTTATCGCTTAACGTATATTTTTCGAATTCACAGTAGAGATTAGGTCAGGCTGTGTAGCGTTTTGATCGTCATCAATTAGTTCAGTGATAGATGCAATATACTGTTACATTCAGGCTGGGATTCGAAAAGATAAAATACTATTCCCTTAAACTTTTCTAATAAAATTCACTTTTATTACACTTTTATCGACTATTCTAATATATCACTTATTAAGTACCAGAACAATATTACTTAAACAATTCTTCAACGTTTCAAACCAATCACTTAATTTACTCTATTACTTATTTATTTTCACAAACTATTACTATCTCGAACTTTAACCAATCGATGTTATAAACCAACTGTGTGTCCCTACTCCCTCTTCTAAAAGCTGTCCTTTTATACCCACTCCGCCATCTGAACGATAATTTTCTACCTAGTTCTAAATGATTCTAGAATTGGCTACAGTGGTGATACACTTATTTGACAGGTTTCAGTCTCCAATAGGAAGTGACACTTGAGTGGAACTTGTTTTGTGACTAAGGGCTCGTTTCACCATACACCATTTAGTTTACACGATACCATCCACGCCACAATATCTCCCTCTTAAAAAACTCGTAAACATTTTCACCATTATAACGATGAAAACGATCCAAATGAACGACTCTCAGCTTGCCTCTTCCTCGTTGGATGCGATAGACAACGACGTTGATGCGCTTTGCGATTGTATAGGGCCCTTCCCAGTCTTGTTGCAACTTAGGCGATAAACCTTTCCTTCGATGAGGGTTATATAGCCATATCTACCAGATCTCCTTCCTGGAATCCTGGAATCCTATAGTTGTCGTTTTAGTATCGTACCTCGTTTTCATGTGGTCACTGGCTATCTTATTCTTATCCCTAGTGTCTCGATACACGCCCCTGATGAAATCCCTGAGGTCTGTAACATAGTCCTCCTCATTCTTGGGCTCTTCGCATGGATATCCAAACATCAAATCGCTATGTAGGCGGACCAAATAAGATTTCAGATGGAGTATGCCCTGTGGTGTTATGCACTGCCCCTCGATAAGCCAATAAAAACATGGGAATCTGCTTATCCCAGTCTCTCTGGTCCTCGCCAACTACCTTAGAGAGGTGTTCATTGAGTGTTGTGTTGAAGCGGTGTTGTCCTTGTCTTGTGAATTCCGAGTAACTGGCACACTCCTTGGAAAATCTTCGACTCGAAGTTTCGTCCGTGGTCCGAATGCAGTTCTATTCGTATCTGCGGGCGTTAGGGAAATTGGGATAGGGGAGATAGGAGATTCCGAAGCTCATTGGTTTTAAATGCCTGCAAATTGCACTGGGGGGGAAAGACCGAACTAGGCAAGGCTTTCCACATTCGTGTGGTACGGCTTATGAAAGAATCTCTATATTTCATACTACGATCGAAAATAAACTGAAGGGTAAACTGATGGGCATTCCTGGCTTGGCGAGTATTGCGGTTGAATTGTTGAAGGGGTGGAATGCAGCTGGCGATTTCGCTTGAGCACTGTTTGTAGAAATAGCGATAAAACAATGAAAGACATGTTACATTTCTGCGATGTTCGAGCTAATTTATAGAATTCGCTATATTTGTGTCTCCAATGAGTTTTAAAGCACGATTCTGTATGAGGTCTTAGGCGCACCAGACCAGATATGAGAGTTATACTCAAGTTTGGGGCGAAGGAACGCCTTGTATATGGCAGCGAGATCAGAAGGGGTAAAATCGTAAACTATTTCTTGCACCGTTTGAGGAAACCTAGACATTTCGCTCGCAGCGTTCTTGGCGATTTCGTGTATGTGGTCGTTCCAACGAAGTTTGTCTTGGACACACATACCGAGAATGGAAAGCCTTTCGGTCTCGGCGATGCAAGTGCCATTCATGGATAATGGCTGAGGATTTTGGTTTCGCCTTGGCAGATTGGCTAGCTTTGTGTTCACTACAGCAACTCTGTGCTTTATAACCAAAAAAAAAATTTTCATTTATTTCCTTCTGGTAAAAAACCAATGCATTATTATTATTATAATTAAATTGTATATTTTTATTTAGCCTAACGCTTTTTTTTGCGGTCGAATATAGTATAAAAATAGCCATGGGGAGATATTTCCACTCATCTGTTTGTTTTCTTATTTTTTCAGACAAAACTAATATTGAAAATCAGTTACTGTAAAATCATAAAACTGTAAGATCGTATTTGAAATCAAGGGCATTATCCAAGCAGATGCTCTCAAGGTCGAATTTAAAGAAAACCAGAAAAACGAAAGCTGTGAAAATGAAAACTATCGATTCATGCCACTAAACGAATTGCAAAACCTAAATAACAGCTATTTCGTGTATAACTTACTTGTATTCTCTGCATGTTGCTCATCTTTTGGAACATATTTTATTGTAATATCCGGAAAAACGTTAAGCTTAGGTAAAAGCTTGATGTACCTATGCTTGGAGCTGTATTACTTAGCAATTATTCATGACGACCTAAAATATATTAACCAGCACATTCATCCAAACTTTCGACTTTCTTGTAATTCAAGTACTTTGGAATGCTAAAGACTTTTTATCACTATTTATATACCTACCTGATATCACGGAAAGAATTGCCATGACTAGATAAAATGATTAACAAATTATTATTGCGCGGCGAGGGTTGAACGGATTTCATAATATAAAACAATGCTATGGAATTTTTAAGCTAAGTCTAATAAACAATTTAATGAAACTAAGGAAGATGCTTTTAAATAGGCACATAATAGCCGTTCTTTAATACTTAAAACATAACACCACTATCACTAAACTAAAATCAAAGAACAACGGATTAACAAAAATGAATGCTAATATTAATTGCACTCGTGCTTCATTTAGCATACAAAGAAATAAAATCAAAACTGCAACGACACCATCAACGTCAAAAATTGCATTTCTTCGAATACTTATTTTGTTCTTTTCATTATCATCGATTCATTACATTTCCCCGACATCGTCTCATACAAATGTTAAATACGGAATGAACACAATAAAAACTAAATATGGATTGCTTCGCGGAGTAGTTGTGAGATCTTCGCCATTAGTTGAAGCTTATTTAGGAATACCGTATGCATCGCCACCAATTGGAAGCTTAAGGTAATACATTTTTGCACCATTATTGTTGTATCTTATTTAAAATTTTACTACATTTATGTACCTACCTATGCATTTATTTGTTTGCATTATTTTTTGTAAGAAAAACGTTAGTTGTTGCCTATTCGCCATACCTATACCAATGGTATCGGTTATGTGCATCCATTCAGTCCACTTCGCTTTCGCTGATCAGTTGAAATGAATATTTTTTCGCTCTCATAGTTACAGAAAATAAATACAAGGTAGGCCAAAAGAAGTCATCCAATGTTATTTGGCTCTCATTTCGAGAAGATGATGAGCGCCATCACAATTGATTGTCATACGGGCGCGTTTTATGGCATTTTTCATCACTTCGGAGAGAACTTCGGGCGACAGATTCTCGCACTCGTGTCGAATGTTGTCTTTGAGGGCTTCAAGGGTCTCGGGCTTGTTCACCCCACAAAAAAGTCTGAAACGGTTAAATCGGGCGATCTTGTGGGCCAGTGCAAATCACTTAAACGAGAGATGAGGCGACCCGGGAACGCCGCTTTCAGAATATCGGTTGTGGCTCGCGCGGTATGTGCCGTAGCTCCGTCCTGTGGGAACCATATGTCCTCAAAATAATTCCAATTGCGGCAGAAAAAACTCGGTTAACATGGCCCTATAGCGCGCACCGTCCACTGTTGTCGTTTGACCAGCGGCATTCTCGAAAAAAAATGCCCCGATGACTCCTCAGCGTGAACAGCGCACCATGCAGTAACTTTGAGCGGGTGTAATGGGTCCTCGTGCATTACTCGTGGATTTTCGGTGCCCCAGAAGCGATAGTTTTGCTTGTTAACGTATCCTCTAAGGTGGAAATGAGCCTCTTCGCTCATTATGATTTTAGTCGAAAAATCGAAAGACACTACTATTCCGCGTTCTTGGGGAGTGTATCGCTCCATGGCTTGTTCACTTGTATTCTACATCTGTCTAGTCCACAAATGTCAAAACACATTTGACATTGGCGGCTATTTGCAAAAAATAAGAGCATCTTCAAATAGGGTGATCTCTTTTCTATGTCACATATTTATAGGGCTTTCATATCGAAAAATATTTTCTATTTGCAGTTTTTTTTTTCCATGATTTGCTACTCGTATGGAAACTATAGGCAGTGAAAAAATGTGGCCGAATAGTTGCCGAATATTCGTGACATCTCCCCTATTGTGCGTGCAGTGGTCCTTTCTCATAAATATTTTAAGCAAATGTAATAATTGCTAAGAGAAATTACTATCCACACTTAAAGAATAACTTTAAATTTAGCTCAAGCTGCACACCCACAAAATGTTATTGAAATCGGTTGAGTGGTTTCGGAGACCGGGAACAGCTTTTTTAATTATTGGTTAACCTAAATCTGTGGTAACTACAAAGGAAATTATTTTAAAATCAATTATTTTGTGAAATCTGTGTTATCAGTTATGAAGATACTTAATATTTTTATGTCCGAAGAAAATTTTTTGTTGATATACAAGGAAGTAAAAACCTTATTTTCAGAAATATTTCAATCATTTGAATTGCTATTATTTGAAACCTATTAAAAAATTTAAAAAAGTGTAAAATCTATCACTTTAAATAATAATAAAACAGTTGTACGTTTTTAGTTTTATGTTTAACATTAGTTTGATAAAGACTGAAATAAAATAAATGTTTTGTTTATTATTTTTTCATTTCTTTTTTGAAATATAACTTATCGTCTATATAAAACTTTAAACACGACCAACATTTTACGATGTTTTGAACGGAATGTATAGGTATGCCAAAATTGTTGGTTTTAAAAAATGGAAATTAAAATATGCTAATCATATTAACAGTTGAGAAACCAAAAAAAGCATTCAGGTTAAACCTTTTTTATTATGTTTCAGATATCATGTATAATATGAGGTTTTACATTTTAACTTTTCGATTCAACAATTTAATTTTCGAATGCTGTTGACAATTTCTTCTTATCACAAATATTTAAGTTCTAAAAATTTTAACATTTCCTCTAGTTGATGCAAGAATACTATTTTCAAATTGTAAACAATTTATTGTTGTGTAACAATATATTGCCCTTAAATGTCTGACATTTTTAAATGTTGAAGTAAGAACACAAATTGTTTGCTTTTACTAACAACATATTTTTGGCGCAGCAACAAATGGCTCTTATGGTTGTAACATTTTTATTTTTGTTTTGAAAATGTAGGTTCTTACACCAATACCAATACCAACACTTGCATTCTTTAATCGACAATTTGTTGGTATTAAGTATACAATTCATTCCCATTCCTTTATTTGTTAAATGGTTGTAAAACAAAACATTGTTTAAAACAATATTGTTTAATTTTTTTTCTTAGATTTATGCCACCGATAACTCCTTCTTCTTGGAAAAATATTCGCAATGCTGATCGATTTTCACCCGTGTGTCCCCAAACAGTTCCTAACCCACCAAATGGACCAGAGGCGCTACTCCAAGTCCCAAGAGCACGATTAGTGCATTTTCGTCGAATCATGCCACTTCTAGGTAATCAATCAGAGGACTGCTTGTATTTAAACGTTTATATGCCAAAAATATCGCCATCAGCAAAGACTAATAAAAAAGTTCGTAAGTACAATTAAAATTCAAGTGTTTAGACTCCGTATACCAATTATATTTACCTACTTGGTAAACAAAGCATTATTTACTTTTATTGACAAAGATATTTTTAACAACATCAAATTTCAAGATTGAATAATGTAATATACTGATATTCCTTTCGTCAATAAAATCCCTTTTTTCCTTTTCTACAATGTGTATAAGCGAACGGCTTCAATTCCGTAGTGCATTGCAGTGTGTAAATTTTCAGCTGCAAGCATTCCGGGAGTGAAGCCTTTTCAGCTCAAACATCAACGAATTTGCCGCAAGTCATCAGATTATACGTTAAACCCTAACAATGCAGTAAAATTGGTTATTTTATTTTTGTAGACTATGAAACAGAGGATAATACAACTGTAAAGAGTGATCAAACATCCAAGAAAGAAGAAAAGCTGTCTTCAATTTTATTCATACACGGTGAATCGTATGAGTGGAACGCAGGAAATCCTTACGACGGCACTGAACTAGCTGCCCAAGGAAATGTTATAGTAGTAACAATAAATTTTCGACTAGGAATTTTGGGCTTTTTAAAAACTGGAGGTAAAGAAAGTGCCCAAGGTAACTTTGGGCTTATGGACTTGGTTGCAGGTCTCCATTGGTTGAAAGAAAATTTGCCAGCATTTGGAGGAGATTCAAATAGAATAACACTAATGGGACATGGGACTGGCGCAGCTCTGGCAAATATTTTGTTAGTTTCGCCAGTGTCAAGCGGTAATATTAAAGTGCTGGTCTGAAAAGTATAAAAAATTATATCTTTTTTACAGACCTTATACAGAGAGCTGCTTTAATAAGTGGATCAGCTCTTTCTCCATGGGCTATTCAAAAGTCTCCATTATTTGTAAAAAGGCGGGTTGCAGAACAAACTGGATGTCATGGAGATCTTTTATACGACGACCTTGCCCCATGTCTGCGTACTAAAAAACTCTCTGAATTGCTAGCTGTCAAAATTGATCAACCAAGGTGAACTTGACTTACATGTTTTAAATATTGACATGAACAATGATGATACCCAGTCCTGCATAATTGATATATATATACTAGTTTCACTTGTGGTCGAAACTCGACATTAACTTTTAAGTATGTACCTACCTACTATTAAAAAAAAGTAAATATGTTGATTTTATAAGAAAAAAAAGCGACATCTAGATATTGAAAAAAATGCCCCTTTTACGATTAAAGCCTGAACTACATCTTTTGTTTTGAAAATGTAGGTTCGACCCCATTAATGAGTCGAAAGGACAATTTTTTCAAACGCGCAGCATAAATTTGGAAAATCCTTTTTTCTCGAACCAACTCTACGTTGCATGCTCCTGAGTCGGAAAACCTTCTGCACTATTCTATACAAGCGATGTAAAAAAAAAGAGCCAAGAATGTTGCTTACGGAAAAGCATTGCAATTAGAGTTTTCATTTTAATTAAATTATTGTAAAAAAAATGTTGCCTGGCGAAGCCGGCAGGAGTTCGTTTATAATTAACTAAGTAGATACTTAATAGATAATAGACCTTCAGCTCCCGCGCACCTACCCATTTACACCGAAAATTTTGAAAACAAAGATCTCTTTTAGATTTCCTATCTTTGAATACGTGTGCAGTGTACTTCGTTTGTTGACTGGTAAAAACACACTACAGAAATGATATAGAGGGAATTGACATGTCTAAAGAAACATATAGCTTAATCGATTAGTACGCGTTTCAGAGGAAGAGCCAAATACCGGGGGCATTGCGATGAACACTATATTGGACACAGAAGGTGGCTTCGATAAGATATGCTTTGAAAGTCTGACATAAGCCTTGAGAAAACATGGGTTTAACATAGGTACTGGTGGTAAGATGGGTGGACAACATATCGAATACAAGGGCGATAAATATTCCGTCAGGAACCTCAAAACATAGGGAAAGTGATAGCAAAGCTTGCCCAGAAAAAGGTGTACTTTCACCTACTTTGTGAAATATCACTGTCCACTCTTTTTGTCAGACTTTAGGCTATCGGAATTCAAACAGTAGGCTATGCCAAAGATATAGCCAGACTGGCAAGACGAAAATTCATAGATGTCGCCCCAAGCCAAACGTTTTGCCAAAGGTGATATTTTTCGCTGAATGTGACTGTATGAGAAAGTTGTGCCAATGGGACACCAGCAAGTTGATGTCAATCATAGCCCATTTCTATTCTGACAACGTCCTACCACATACGAGTATAACAAATGGTTAAAAGATCGGAAGGGGATACATTACCTGACGTATATATTTAGGAATAATATTGCTTTTACATAAAGCTCAAAAGTCGATAACTATTAAACTTTGAATTAAATTAAACAGAAAGAACATACTGCCTATAAGGGAATCACAACTGTAAAATATCGGTAAAATATATTGAAAAGAAGTATTGAGATGAATTCCATTCCCATTTCCTATTACTAGCTTTTTGTGCCCACCAGCAAAATTACTATTGGCACAAATCAAGGACTAATAAAGTAAATATTTAAATTTAATTCACAGGTTTCTTACAGGGTTCGCTCCATTTGTTGATGGAACAGTAATAGCTCCTAACAGAGACGTTATTCGAACTTTAAAATTACCACTGGGGTCGGCTATTGTTAGGTACGTTCCATCATGATTTAAAATCAATTCATTCTTTGTAAGTTCTTTATAATAGTCCAACAGGGTTTGAGTTTGCTAATTTTCCAAAGCAAAACCTAATATTTGGTTTAACATCAGTGGAATCTTACTTGGATCTCAGTGCGCAAGACCTGGAATTTGGTTTAAATGAAACCCGCAGAGACCGAATATTGAGAACATATGTTAGAAATGTATTTCACTACCATTTAAATGAAATTTTTGCTGTTCTTAAGGTATGTATTTCACTACCATTATCTACAATTAACAAAAGAACAAGTCAGATAATATGAATTATTCGAAATTACAGAACACTATGTGGCTGCAGCTGTGCAGTGACATGTAGAAGTAGATGCATAGGAATTAATATTATGTAGTGATATACCTACCAGGTCATTTAGCTTGATTTATTGTGCTTTTCTATATCGCGTTTAATAACATGTTTTTTTACGTTAGTGCAGTTGTAAAAAACTGGAAAAAAATCTTCTACAGCATTTTTTTTTTGTATTAAAAATCGAAAATCGAAGGATCTCTAGTACGACGGCTACATTAAAAACGTTGTTAGCTATCTACTATGTTAAAAAAAATGTTAAAATACGTGAAAATCAGTTACCAATCAATTATTATGATAACTTCAACGACATTAAATATTTATAATTTCCTTCAGATTTAATAATTACAAACCAAGAAGTTCGAAGTTAGAACAAAATAAATCAATCGATATAAATTGAAATGTGTAGGTAGATATGAATATCTTCTCAAGTATAACCAGTATAAATAGATTTTTGTTTCACTTTTTCTATTAAAATTTTGTTTACCTTCTTTACACTTTTTCAGTTATTTACCGTTCGTAAGTAATTATTCTTTCCACAAAATTGCCCATCACTGAAAGTTAGTAAACCGTACACTATAGCACATTGACAGTTAGCTACTTGTTTCTTGTTTAATGTTTTATTATGAAAGGAGATCCTTAACGGTGCAGTGTTGTGAGTGACACATACTTAGGAAGAGAAAGATGTGGTATACGTACAATCATACGTAGGTATACGTTAATCAATTCTGATATAACGTTGATACTCTTTATACAATGAACTCAAAAAGTGGATCAGGCAAATCTGTCGTTCTCTCTGAATCGAAAAACTTTTGAAAATTTGACATTTTTTCTCGAAAACGATGTATCGTCGTGTGCATCAGAATACCGCATAACTAACATTTTGCAAATTGTTCAGGAGATACAAAAAAAGTGGTGGTTGATTTGTTGTAATTGTTTTCGTTGGGAAACATTTTTCTGCCAGAATTTTTGTTATGACCTCATAAACGTAAAAAAAAAACTAATTTTCGCACTATTCCAACTTTTTCGGTTGAATCTTATACGTATGGCTATAATTGAGGCCTTAATAAATATAAACGTGCTTATTTGTCCGCAGGCAAAGAAAGAAAATGAAAGATTAGAAAACTAATAAACATTCTTAACCTCCACATTAAATATTTTCTAGGTCACAATATGCAATTTTGTATGGTAAATTTCGCCATTGTGAGTTCGAAAAATTTAGTCTGGACACTAAAAATGATTATTAGTATCGCGGATTGTGTTCACGTTATATTTAATGGCCCTTACTAATAATCATTTTTAACTTTCACACTAATTATTTTCTAGGTCACAATACGCAATTTTGTATGGAAAATTTCGTCATTGTGAGTTCAAAAAATTTAGCCTGGACACTAAAAATGTTTATTAGTACCGCAGAATCTGTATATTTTAACTTTGACAGTGCTAGATGGGTACCGCTACTACCGCGGACTCATTGTGCTTAGGCAGTTAGGCTTTTGCATAGGGGATCTAAAAAAGTATGTAGCTGGCGCAACAGATCCCTCGGAGGACAGTCTTTTCTTTTTAACGCATTTCCTATTTTTTTCTTTTTAATAATGTTCTAACATTGTCCTTTATCTTTGAAACTGTCCTTTAAGACACTGGCAAACAATTTTTTTGCATTTAGGGCAATTAAAAATGTCTATGTATGTATTTATATAAAAGAGAACTATTTTGGGCTTGATGGTTTCGTTTTGGCCAAAGTACCCTTTATTAAAATTTGTTAAAATAATATTATTGAATGATTTCGGCGCTTGAGTAAGATTCTCAGTGGAGGGGTAATATATTTGCTGCCTCTATTTCACGGATTTTGCTTATTCAGTAAGATTTGCCATTTTTAAGGTTCCGTACCCAAAGGGAAAAAACGTAACCTTATTAGTTTCGCTCGGATGTCTCTCCGTCTGTCTGTCTGTCCGAACCCACTAAGCCAATTTTATTACCAGGTCTATCTCAAGAACCGATTGACATAGGAGGCTAAAATTTACACACAACATCCGGTATAACCTCTAGTCTAGTTAAACGACAAATACCAATGGAAGGAATACATTGATTGGTTTTGGATTAATTAGTAATCTGGTGAAAAAAATATTTTCATTCGCCCAAAAAACGGTTTATTTCTTGATTCACAAAAAAATACATAAATTCCTTTTTTGTAGATCATGTTCTTATCTATATATGTGCTGAATACTGTTTTGCCGAAAAGTTAATAGTTTACAAGATATTTTCAAAAAAGATAATTTTACCATGTAAAATACGTTGCTCTCATAAGTTTTAATCTCTACTGCGCAGTTGTGCACAATTGACCCCATCAAAGACAGAAGACCACCAGGGTTCCCGCTTGCTAATTTCGTTGGGGAGTATAATACATTTTTTTGGGGAGTACAGAACAAAATAAAAGTAATATATTTTTAGTCAATAGTTTTTAATTGGGACAGGTCGCATACAGAATGGAAAATTGGCGTGGGTTGGGTACTAGGTAATAATTAGAAAATGAGATTCATGTGCGAGTAATTTTTGAGAGTAAAAATATTTAGTAATTAAATTAAACTAAATTGTGATGAATTCATGAAGAGGGGAAAGATTGAATGATATAGATTTCAAATAATATCTGATGTGTTGGACTTTAGCCAAATACGGAACCTTCGGTGCGCGAGTGACACTCGCACTTGGCCGGTTTTTTGTATTTAAGCGACCTAAATTTCCCGTGCGGCTTGAATCTTGAAATCCCATTGTGAAGTGTATGTGGCTTGCTCATGTTTCTGCAAACATTACGCTTTGTGTGGAGCGTTTCACGAAGTCAATCCTTTCGCAGATGGGCTATCTTTTTCGTTCAAACGTCCAAAAAGCTTGTAGGATAACAAAACCAGCTATTAATGTTCAGAGAAGTGTTTTATTCAAATATTGATGAAAAGCCTAATATTCCCATTAGTTTAACTTCACGGCTTTTACCTAATTGGTACTTTTGAAAAACATAATTTTTCAATTCTAATTCTACGATATGTTAAACTTTTCAGTATTTTTTAACTTTCTCCATTACGTAGTAAGAGAAAGATATTGGTTTCGTACAAAATTTCGAACTCGAGATTTTAATCAATTCTGATATTACGATGATAGAGGAACTCAAAAAAGTGGGTCGCAAAATTCTGTCCGGTCTGTCCGTCCTTCCACGGGCCTACAGTCTAAACGGCTTCCCGGATTACGTTCAAACCTCGGATTTGGAGTTTTTGGGCTTACAGTTCGGGAGGTGTTTTTTTTTTTTCAATGTAACCTCAATATTAATGGTACTTCCCATACAAAATTTTTGTACCAGTTTGATTTGATCGAAAACGGCTCTAACGATTTCAACCAAAATCGATATTTAAGCTTAAGTAGGTGAGGTTACCACGATGGCGTACCCAGTTTTTGGCTAAAAATTCGAACAACGGAACTTTTGAAATTTCGACATATCTCGAAAACGGTCTATACGATTGTAGCAAAAATTAATTTCTAAGGTTATGTGGTCATTTATAACTTAATAGCAACCTCAGTTTTTCTCTATATTATCGTACAATGGATTTAGGAAAAGAGTAATTTTTTAAAAATATAGTTTTGTCTAGTTAACTTAAAACGGCCATAACGATTTTGACCAAAATGCAAACTCAGAGTCAAATTTATGTTTTCAAAACTATTGTGTCCTTAATTTTCAATTCGAAACACCGAAAACGCTAATTTTAGAAACTTCTCATATCTCGAAAACCCCATCTTCGATTTCGATAAAATGTCAAAAACGAAGTATTTCTATAATCCGGAACAATATCATACAGTCAGTTGTATTTTTCCAAATAAACATTGCAATATTTGCAACTGTTATGTCTGGATAGTTTTACAAAAACAAAAACTTCATTTCATTTTCAATTTATAGCTACTAATGCCAAGTCACAAACGCCTGAATTATTACATAATCTTTCTAAAGATATCGGTCTATCACGAGCAATACTTCCAATAATTGAAAACTTAAACCATATTCCAATCAAAATTAAAAAAAAATCCTTAGGTCAAAAACAGAAACTATTAGGTACTAGGTTAGGTACGCTTGTCCTGTACTCAAAAATCAAGTGAGGAGTAAGACCTTATAAAATAGTACAGTAGACGCTTGCGACATTGCCAGTTACTGAGAGCTTTAACCTTTAAAAACTAATATTGTTATTTTATATAACTGCCATATGAGATGAATATCCAAAAGAGAATTTTGTTTTCTTTTGTCTAGTATCGAGAAAGTTTCGTTCGACCCAGTCGTGCACTTTATTTTAACGTAATTACATAAATGCTGCAGCCACATTGAAGTGTTTTGTTTTTTCTTCTTCGTTATTTGACACTGACGTTATTTGACCTGTTCAATGAAAAAGCGGATTGTTGTGAATATCGAATTTGTTAAACTTCAGTTAAACTTTTGAATACAGAACTTAAATTGACCGAATAACATTACAGACTAACATAACATTAACGAGTTTGGGCGGAACGAAGTTGGCCGGGTCAGATATTCGCAAGGCTTTATTTATGTGTTTATTTTGTTGTTGTTTCTTTTTTTTACTTTTTAATTATATTACATTCCTGTGCCGTACTTATATTTGAACTAAGTAATTAATTGTCATCATTAGAAATAACACAGTAAGTGTGAAAGTTTAATCCACACAATCCGCATTATACCTATATAGGTAGTCTACGTCGGCTATTAACTTCGAACTTTTGGCGCACATTTATTTCATTAATTCAAAACTAGAGAATTGTCTGTGTGGGTCTTAAGTGAGCCTTAAAAAATAGGCAGAGCATAACTAAACTGGTATTGCTATTCAATTTTACTCCTTACCTATATGATTTCCTATTTATATTCCCAGGGATCTTCGTCTATGAGTCGATTGACATCTGAGTTCTCAATATCCCGTTTTTCAATAATTTTGTTGATTAGGGAAGGTTGTTTAATGGAATATGAGCAAGTTGGTGTTAGTTTTGAATTTTTGATGATAGGTATATCATATGGGTACAACAATACACATATTAGAGTTCATGAACATGGTTGCGGAGTAGAATTTTTACGAGGAAGCCGTCAAACAAAATATCATCAGACGGTATATAAGGGAAACTATGCTGACTAAAATTTTGTTGAAATTTTGTTGAAGATGTGATTCCAGTTGCAGTTTCTCTTTAGACTAGTTTCTTTCTTTATCTGCACATTTCAGTGCATTATGTTCGCAAATAATTTTTAACTAGAAACAATTATCTTACTAATAATAATGAAACCGCTTTCGTAATCACTTTAATATTTGAATTTCAGAATGAATATACAGACTGGGAAAAAGCAGTCCGAAATCCATTCAGTTCAAGAGACGCGACATTGTCATTTTTAAGTGACGGTCATACTGCATCACACCTTATAAAAATTGGATACATGCACAGTCTTCGCGGCGGTAAAAGTTACTTTTTACACTTTAAACATAAAACTGACGAGGAGGAATATCAGTTGGTAATTCTTGAAATAAGATAAAAGTTAACGAGAGCGCTTGAAATTAGTGAATGTCAACCATCATTGCCATTTTATTTTTACAGTCAACGATAGTTTTGAATTGATAAAGAGTCAATAGTCTCTGCAGCTAGGCTAAATAAAATTAATATTATCATGTAATTTTAATTACCTGCTAATAAATCATAAATGAATAATAACAATAATAATAACAATAATAATAACAATAATAATAACGATAATAGATAGCCAACCTAATTTGGACCATCTGTTTAATGATCGACCATCACTAATTTCAAGTTATTAATTGCAATACATATTATCAATAATATACTACTCGCATGTGTACATGGCTTTACTTTGTATTTAAAGAGATCAGGATCTGTACGGGGAGAGGATGTTCCGTTTTGGTTAGGTCTCCCAATATCACCACTTTTCCCAAAAAACTATTCTTCCCAAGAGCAAAGGTTAAGCTTAGTAATGGTCAAATACTTGACGAACTTTGTTAAGACGGGGTAAGATGTAAAGATTATATTTGTTTCTATAATTATACTAACAAATTATTACATATTAAGCAATCCAAATCACTCTACCAATTCTCTAAATGTGGATAGTGAAACAAACAATGACTTTGAACATGATATTGGAGAGTTTCCAAATAAAATACGGTCAAATGTGAACAAAAGTATAAACGACAATAGTTCAGAGAGTAATTCCTTTGCACAGACAAACAAAAAAACTCTTGTTGTACAATCTAAATTGGCATTTAAGTTGGGCAGAAAAAAACGGTCCAACACACAGTTAAATAATTTAAAATTGAAAAGTAATTCAAAGAAAGAGTCTTTTGGAAGAAACAAGAAGACGTACTCATATGCCCACAGAAAACATGTACATTTTGATGGAATGCTTAAGGATGATATCGTTAAGGAACCACCAACTCCCGACAACGTTCCGTTTTGGGAAACATATGACTCTATCAATCAGCTATATCTGGAAATCGGTAAGAGATATTTTTGAACCCACATTAGCATCTCTTACCTAGTTTGTTTCATTAAATGTTATATAAATATAATTTAATTTAAATGAAATTAAATATTATGCCACTGATATTTAATGAAGAAATCTGTGGGAACGATCAACCATCATTATTATAGGTACAGAGAATTTTTTTATTTTTCTTATTTTTCTATCACATGTGGGTTTTCTTATTTTTATTTTTCGGTAATTTTACAACATACAGGCAAGTATTCGGTAATTTTACTGCATGCTTCTAAAGCGGCATATACGATGGGCGTATTCATATAAAATTTCATGTTGATAGGCGCAGTGGCTAAGTGGTTAGTGTGTTGGTCCAGGTTCGAATCCCGCAAAAACCCCGATTCTAACTCAGGGTTTTTTCACTGCGCCACCTCTCGCGAACGTCTGACAAACATCCGAGAGTATAACTGTCTTGAAAGAGCTTCTCAATTAGCCGTTTGGAAATTGGAATCGGCATAATTTGGTAGATCCCTTCCATTCGTTCCAAAAATGAAATCTCACACAAAACTAATGGTTGTGAGAAGCTAGGCCTAGGGTCCCTACGGACCTGTTGCGCCAAAAATTAGTATTATATAACTTCATTATTTTGTTTGCGACCTCTAGTCAAAGACGACGAAAATGACTGACGCGACAATGTTGAAGAAAATCGAGCATCGTGCGGTTATTAAATTCCTCACTAAACAAGGAAAATTTCAAAAATTGTAGCCGTTTATAAAGGTTCTGCTCCTTCATGATCAACCGTACAGAAGTGGACAAGTGAATTCAAAAGAGACAGGGAAAGTATCGAAGATGACCTCCGCCCATGTGGGCCAATCATGGTGGCTACCAAAGAAAATGTGAAAATGATCGAAAAACTTGTATTAGAAAATGCACGTGTAAAAATCAAGATGTTGGCAGAAATAAATAAGCTATCTGTTAGTACTATACACCATATACTACATGATAATCTCAACCTTACGAAAGAAGAGGAAAGCTGACAAAGAAAGTGCTGCTTCTTCACGACAACGCACCGGTTCACAGTACGCGGCTCTCCAAGGCTGCTGTACGAGAGTGCGGGTTGGGTTAACCACCTACCCTACAGCCCAGACCTGGCCCCTAGTGACTACTTTTTATTCCAAAATTTAAAAAAAGATCTTACGGGGAAAGCTATTTGCTGACGATAATGAGATCAAATAAATGAGCATTTTTCGGGCCAAGAAGAAAATAATTTTTTTAAGGGAATAGAAAAACTCATTTCAGGATCAAATAATTTTTTTTTTCAAGGTGTTATCTTTTTTCTAACATACTAATACCGAGAATACATTGAACGCCCCTCGTGCACAGCATTTAGCATGGGAGAGAGTATTAGCAAATTTTGTTTGATTTGATTGACACCCGATTGTTTGCTCATATAGAATTCAAGCAGACATAGAACGTATACGTGTCTCATTTTCACTAATAGACTCGCACCTACTTGATGAGTTTTTGAATACTGTTTGTTTGAGATTCGATTTAAGCAAAAGCAAAGTAAAGAAGGATTTTCAGCACGCCATATTTGCAGTAACGTTTTGTTCTCTATTTTTGGCTATCTTCTGTCCAACTTTTGCGTAAGGGAACTATGCTCCACACAAAATCTGACAGTTCATTTAAGATGTGGTAAATTTCTGCAGTCTGTAAGCTTTTGTACGCTTAAGTAAAACCCTTAATTTATTACGAAAAATGAATAATTTAGGGCTCTCATCGCGTAATTTATGAAACGATCGTCGACAAAACGATTGAACTAAAACGTTGTTTTTAGTTTGCTTCATGTAACATCATTTCGAATCGTTCAATCGAAGCGTTCATCGTTTTTATTTTGAGCACTTTAATTGACTGTAAACAAACTCTGACACCTAAAAAATAAAAATATGGAAATTGTTTTTTTTTTTTTTTTTTTGAATTTGTTTATTCTTCTTCGTCGTAATTTCATTGATTGACATGGAATTGGTCATTTAATACAAAAATGGATGGGTAGCAAGGCGTTACTCCTCCATTAGTATCAAGACGCAAGTAAACAATTATCGCCCAAGCAGATTGAAATGTTAAGTGAAAGTGTCCACATTAAACAGATACCCGGTGTGTAGGAACTTATGAGTGAAATTCCAAAACCATATATTGGATGACAAACCGTCGACGAACGGGTAGTAAGAATTGGGACAATATGCCAAAGAGTACACATATGTGGTAGAGTACAAGATTTTTTGGTTTTACAAATATTACGTAGCATTCTTCAAACAATTAATATACCAATAAGGATCTTGGATTTAGTTTAACAGATGTTTATGCAATTTAAGCATCACATGGGAATTTTATAGCTAAGGATCGAGTTGTAAAAAAACATAAATAAATTTATTGTTTTTTTAACTTTCTCCATTACGTAGCAAGAGAAAGATATCTATTGGTTTCGTACAAAATTTCGAACTCGAGATTTTAATCAATTCTGATATTACGATGATAGAGGAACTCAAAAAAGTGGGTCACAAAATTGTGTCCGTCTGTCCGTCCTTCCACAGACCTTCGCCATCTCTTGTAGTTTTTACATATTTTGCTAAGCCACGCATACATGGAACTCCTGCACTTGGAAAGGCTTTAGAACCATTTGGCAGTTGTGCTTGCATACAAAAGTTTGATCTTTTCTTTTGGCATCAATCACAGACTACTTTCAAAGGGCCTTTGTCTGTGATTTTGTCAGCAGTTAAATTTCAAAGATATTTAGATAGAGGTCCATTTTTAATGTTACCGCTATTTTCCTCGTTATTAATTCTGTTGAATATAGTTGTATAGTCCGGATGTCTTGCCATTTGGCGAGCTCTTCTCTTTTCAAATATTAATTGATTAATTTCTGTTGCATGTAGGATATCGGCAATAATAAATAGTTCCACGTCGATGTCAATATGCCTTTATACCAGTTCGATATTTTTTGGTAGCCTTTCATTATTAATATCTTCTACTGACATGCGATGCAGTTGACCGTTGGATTATGGGTGTATACAGCATCACGTCTTTAAACTTTTAATTCTTTCTTTCCTTATGAAGAAGTGAGAAGTCGATGAGGTATGGTATCTTCGTAAAGCTTCGTAAAGCTTTCTGCCTTTAGTCGTTACTAATCTTGAATATATTTATTTTATTAAATTCAGTTACGGATTTTTAATCTTGAAATCAGACCGAATCAGAAATTCCCTGTATTAATTTGTGTCTTTTTTTTTAACTTCATTGGATTGCTTTTCAGTTACAAACTATAATATTTTAACAAAGCGTTGTGTTTTGGTGTTCTATCAGCATCCAGAAAGCTTTCTGATTTCACTTAAACTTCACTTACTTTTACTTTCACTTTAAAAACAAAAAAAAAACTTACCACATGCGACTTCACAAAACGATCAAACAAACAGCCTAAGTCACCTTTGGCAGTCAAATTTTATAATATAAAAGCTTAACCCGACTATAGACGTTAAAAGAAAAATAGTTTTGGAATAACAGCCTAAGACAAATTAGGGAAAATAAATAGTTGCATTGATAGGTAGGTATAGGCGGATTCTACAAATGTGGGACTGATATCGAGCATTGGTCCTGGAATTACCAGGCCAGTTTTCCCTTATGAAGCAACGAGATTCAGTATGGCAGAGTTCAATTACATACCATGTTGTTTTGGTGTTTGTCTCATATAATTATTCGGCCATAGCCAATGATGTCAAGTCACCAATTCAAGTCGTAATATTGATCCGCACATCCAAGTGATAAAACTTGTCTATCAAAAACAATCAGCCAAAAATTGGACCACCCGTATCCATGCTAACCGTGAAGCCGCTGACAATTGAACTATGTTATATGCCGCACATAATGGCATGGCATTTTGTTAATACCTCAGCCTGTTTTATTCCAGCCTTTAAATAGTGGCAGAAAAAAAAGTTTGTATAACAAAATCGAACAGGAAAAAAATCTTAATGGAGCATCCAGATTTTGCTCGCAGCTGGACGGAACAAATGTCGAAAACAATATATTTTCAAATCTCATTTGAATGGCAACTGTCAATTTGCAAAACGTACATTAGGACAGTTTTTTAGAGCTTCAAACTCAGCAAAGCAAAGTAGAGTAGGATTTCCAGCACGCAAATTACAACAACGACGATAGACTTGACACTTCGAGACTCGAAATAGTTGTTGTAATTGCGTGCTGAAAATCCTACTTTACTTAGCTTTGCTGAGATAGAAGCTCAAAAAAACACGGCTATTGTCGTATATGGCAGGTGTGTTTGATTGAAAATTTCAATGAGAATTTGTTAAGGTCAATTTGGAATACAGTGAGCAAACATCTTCTATTGTTTACAACAGTTTTATTGTGAATTTTTGTCGCAACGCCGGCCAAAAGCTGTCCCGGCGGGACAACGGAATCTCTGTTTTTAATCACTAGCAAACCGGGAAGTATGGCAACGCTTTTCATTGTTCAGAAACTTTATAGGTTTTACCCTCTAAATATGAACTTACATAATTATATCATTTATATTTTTTCAGAAAACAAACCAGAGGTTCAGAGTCATTATAGAGGCCATAAACTTTCGATGTGGTTGAATTTAATACCTCAACTTCACAAACATTCTAATATGGATGAAACTTCGATGAGGCACCATCAGTTTGTGGAGGAAAATGCACAGTTTTATGATGGTAAGATTTGCTTTCTATAATGTAGATAGTAGACTTGTGTTATCCGGTGTATGGGGTGATTACATTCAATGCATCAAGTTTTTCTGAACTGGTTTTCATTCTCGTAGAACTCTTTAAATAATATAATAAACTGTTTTTCGCTGAATGTAATTTTAACTTAATTAAACACTAAACACAGTTGTGGCGAATTGGTTGCAATTATTCCTATCGGATGATAAAGAAAAATTAGATCACTTTATTGCATTTGCTTTAAAATTATTTTTAGGAATTGTCAGAGATGATTTTTACAAGACTGCGGACGATGAACACGCATTCTACCTTAATATGGAAAACTTCAAGAGCTCTGCAGCAGTAATTGAAATAAATGAAGACAAATTTATACCGGATGAAATAATCACTGGTAAGTTAAATACACAAAAAAAGGAGTTGATGGCCAAGAAAAAAATGTAAGGTTTTGTTTCCGATGTTTCTTGTAATGTCCGTATCAGAACACTCGCACCTACTTTCTGCCATTTCACAAGCGCTCATAAAATTTTATCGGTTGTGTCTCTTTTTTTTATTATTATTTTCCACCTGTCTTTTTTTAACTTTCTCCATTACGTAGTAAGAGAAAATTATTAGTTTCGTACAAAACTTCGAACTCGAGATTTTAATCAATTCTGTGCCTTGATTTTGTGCGGTTTTTGCCGCAATGGCGGTGTCGGAAAGGGTTCACGTATAGGCGGATTCTATAAATGTGTGAGTGATATCGCGAACTGACAACTTCCCATATTTCCTGTTCTATATTGCTTTGTTCCGGGAAATTCCAGGCGATCTTTCCCAGACGCAACCTTTTTAGGTAGCGAGAAGGATGTCGGATGAGAACAGCGTGACCGTTGTGCGACAATTTGGTACCTTTTTCGAGGACACTAATACAATTTGTTATTCCTTTGTTCCTTTTTATTAGTTGGAAAATTCACATTTTAGGACTATTCACATGAGAGCCAATTGCGAACGAACAGTGAACAAGCGAATATTTTTGACACTTCAATCACTTCAATCATTGTTCAATGTTAACTTCGACTGAATTTTTTCATTCGTGGGTTTGTGGATCCGCGAATGTGTTATGTGGATTGTGAATAAAGTGGGACAGTTCGCTGGAAGAATTTTCAATTGCTGTAATAATTGTAAATTGAGCTAGTATAAAAATCAATTTTCAATTCATAAATACAATTATAAATTCATTTGTTCGCAACTAGCGCTCATGTGAATAGTACTTAAATTTTTTTTCAAAAACTGTGATTTCAAAATGAATATGTTTAAAATATAACGCGGTTCCCCATCATAGCGTAAAGCCGGCTAATACTTGCTAAATATTGGGAGAAAATACTAAATTTACAGAAAAAGGCGCATTTTTCTTTCATCGCCCCCTTTTTTTAGGGACTTTTTAAAACTAAATTGAACGCGATCTTAAAAGTAGATATAAAAATGAGTTGATAGGTATAATTTATGAAAAATATTCAATTAATTTTTATATATTTATAAATAAAAATCAAAGCTAAAAGGTTTTCATTTCAAAATTTATTTGAAAACGTGCATCTACTGTTTCATAGAAGTAGTGTCTAGTGTCTAGCTCACAAACGGAACAATCTAAACGACATCTAATGTTAAAGTGATTTGGTTCAATTTATAAAAGAAAAGTTGTGTGGGAATGATCTACGAGTATTTAGGTACAGTCTATATTGTATTGTAAAACTAAAACTAAAATTTATAACCTTTCTCTAACAATCCGGGAGATTGTTGCAAAACTCTGAAAAGTAGCAAAAATAAAGTGCACGACTGGGTCGAACGAAACTTTCTCGATACTAGACAAAAGAAAACAAAATTCTCTTTTGGATATTCATCTCATATGGCAGTTATATAAAATAACAACATAAGTTTTTAAAGGTTAAAGCTCTCAGTAACTTAACTGGCAATGTCGCAAGCGTCTACTGTACTATTTTGTAAGGTCTCCTCACTTGATTTTTGAGTACAGGACAAGCGTACCTAGTAGCAGTTTCTGTTTTTGACCTAAGGATATGTTTTTAATTTTGATTGGAATATGATTTAAGTTTTCAATTATTGGAAGTATTGCTCGTGATAGACCGATATCTTTAGAAAGATTATGTAATAATTCAGGCGTTTTTGAATTTGCATTAGTAGCTATAAATTGAATATCCCGATGCTCGTGTGTGCGGTGCAAATGAAGTTTTTGTTTTTGTAAAATTATCCAGACATATTGCAATGTTTTGTTGAAAAAATACTATTGCGTAACTATTACTATATTGTTCCGGATAAAAGAAATACTTCGTTTTTGACATTTTATCGAAATCGAAGATGGGGTTTTCCAGATATGAGCAGTTTCTAAAATTAGCGTTTTCGGTGCTTCGAATTGAAAATTAAGGACACAATAGTTTTGAAAACATCAATTTGACTCTAAGTTTGCATTTTGGTCACAATCGTTATTGCCGTTTTAAGTTAACTAGACAAAACTATATTTTTAAAAAAATACTCTTTTCATAAATCCGTTGTACGATAATATAGAGAAAAACTGAGGTTGCTAATAAGTTATAAATGACCACATAGTCTTAGAAATTAATTTTTGCTACAATCGTATAGACCGTTTTCGAGATATGTCGAAATTTCAAAAGTTCCGTTGTTCGAATTTTTAGCCAAAAACTGGGTACGCAGTCATTGTAACCTCACCTACTTAAGCTTAAATATCGACTTTGGTGAAAATCGTTATAGCCGTTTTCGATCAAATCGAACTGGTACGAAAATGTTGTGTGGGAAGTACGATTAATATTGAGGTTACATTGAAAAAAAAAAACACCTCCCGAACTGTAAGCCCAAAAACTCCAAATCCGAGGTTTGAACGTAATCCGGGAAGCCGCTTAGACTGTAGGCCCGTGGAAGGACGGACAGACGGACAGACCGGACAGAATTTTGCGACCCACTTTTTTGAGTTCCTCTATCATCGTAATATCAGAATTGATTAAAATCTCGAGTTCGAAATTTTGTACGAAACCAATATCTTTCTCTTACTATACGTAATGGAGAAAGTTAAAAATAAGAGCGGTGTAAGAAAAAAGTTTCATTTGTAAAGATTCTCTGAAATTTAAGAATTTTCGCACAATATTTAACAATTGTTGGCTCTCGTAACACTATAATCGTGTTCTGATAAACAGCAGCGTTATATTTTACAAAAATTCATTTGAAAATCACAGTGTTTCTAAAAATTGCAAAGTTCCTTTTCAAACTAAAAAAAGGGATACAGTAGCAACAAATTGTATCAGGATCCTCGAAAAAAGTGCCAAATTATTGCACAACGGTCACGTTGGTCACAGCGCGCGGCTCACTCACACATTCAAATCCGATTCGGGCCGTTCCCTAGTATTAACCGATAATATAAATGAATACCAGGAATAATTTAACAAGCGAACTCTGACATACGTCTTACGTGGCCGCGTGCCGATATTGATATAAACAATCTCGAACACACTACTCGTATGCCAGAGCTGCCAAGTGACAGTGCTATAGTGTTACCAACTGCTTAAGAATTGGTTATGTTCTACTCTAATCTCCGAGGCATAATAATTCCGCTTACATTCGGCCATCCGACATTACACTGTCCTCAGTGTAGGATTTATTCGAATTGTGCTAATATCCATTTTCATAGTTAATCACTTAGTCGATCAGATGATGATATTCTCCAACTTTGTACCTCGCATCATCTTCACCACGGAAGGTATCACATCATCTTCTTTCCAGAAAGAATCCTTTCTTCTGGGACCGGGAATTCTCATCCGCCTACCTAATATCATCTTCACCATGGAAGGAATCACATCATCTTCTTTCCAGAAGGAATCCTTTCTTCCTCATACAGAGGGAATTCTCATTTTCCTACCTAATATCATCTTCACCATGGAAGGAATCACATCATCTTCTTCCAGAAGGAATCCTTTCTTCCTCATACAGAGGGAATTCTCATTCTCCTACCTAATATCATCTTCACCATGGAAGGAATCACATCATCTTCTTTCCAGAAGGAATCCTTTCTTCCTCATACAGAGGGAATTCTCATTCTCCTACCTAATATCATCTTCACCATGGAAGGAATCACATCATCTTCTTTCCATAAGGAATCCTTTCTTCCTCATACAGAGGGAATTCTCATTCTCCTACCTAATATCATCTTCACCATGGAAGGAATCACATCATCTTCTTTCCAGAAGGAATCCTTTCATCCTCATACAGAGGGATTTCTCATTTTTCGTGCCTAATATTATCATCTTCACCATGGAAAGAAGCACATCATCTTCTTCCAGAAGGAATCCTTTCATCCTCATACTGAGGGAATTCCCATTTTTTATTTGTGCGAATATTCAACTCATGTCCAATGTAAAATTTGCATATATTGTGCTAATTTACCACCACTCACTTTTAAATTAAATAAGCACAAGTCGTTGACGCAGTTAGCCAAGGTTAAATAATTTCTTAATTCCCGATCTCTTAACCCTAAGATTATATACTTTAAAACTGTGACGTGTCGTATATGCGCTTTTTCTGCAATGGCTTCTACATCGTAGGCATAATTTTCGAGGCTCCTTTAGTCGAGTCATTAATTGAGAAATAATCTCTGTTTCGTTAGTAGAACTAGGAAAACCCGTAACTATTTCGGATTTAAACTCAACACACCTGTTCGAATTGCCTTGTTTGGCAGAAAACCATTTGCGTGCTCCTTCCTCAAGTCGTAGAGATGCGTATAGAAACGTGGTGCGATGATCCCAGTTGTAATGGGACCGGATATTTTCGATGGTTTCAATCTACTGTAATGCGTTTAAGCCAGAAGTCGATGCTGGGTTGAAAGCAGGGGGTAGATACTTTGTATTTTACTTTTCAATTTTCCGGAGTAAATACCTACTATTTTTTTTTTATTTAATTCTTTGTGCATTATCTGTATGCGTCAACGTTCTAGATATAAATTTTCATTTTTTTTTTTTTTTTCTGTCCAATGTGACTGCAAGTGAGCATGTACATTGGACATGTATAATCAGCTTTTTACTTAGGATGCTCAGTCAATTTATTCTGAGCTCATAGAGCGCGCTCTGATCATGCTCTGAGCGAAAAAAGAAACACAAATTTGAGCTCTGAAGTGTCTGAGCTAAAAAAGAAAAACTAACTGTTTGTATAACAGTTCAGGTTGTGCTCCAAACTAAAAAAGAAAAACGCCTAATGGCTGGTTTTGTAAATACCCACAACTTTACATATTTCTAAAAAGAGACAATATACATAATTATATACCAAGGACACGTGTATGTGTATCCCTTTCCCTTTCAATTCACACAAGGTATCACGACCAACTGTTATACAAAGAACTGCCGGACTATTTTCGACATTTATTTATATCTCTATCTCTTTTGTACTAATTTATAATCAAAGCAAAGGGTATGTTATTAAGAAAGAGACAATCATACAAGAAAGGAGCGCAAACGACGCAATAAGAACTACATGAAAGTTTTATTTCACCAATACTACTTACGTACATCGATCTTATTGGACACTTTTGTTGTATTTTAACTGAACTTACTAAAATAACACAACACAATCGTGGTAATCCCACTTCTGATCTATTAACCGATAATATAAATGAATACCAGGAATAATTTAACAAGCGAACTCTGACATACGTCTTACGTGGCCGCGTGCCGATATTGATATAAACAATCTCGAACACACTACTCGTATGCCAGAGCTGCCAAGTGACAGTGCTATAGTGTTACCAACTGCTTAAGAATTGGTTATGTTCTACTCTAATCTCCGAGGCATAATAATTCCGCTTACACTAGCGACATCGCCTCAAAAACCGCACAAAATCAAGGCACTGATATTACGATGATAGAGGAACTTAAAAAAGTGGGTCACAAAATTCTGTCCGGTCTATCCGTCTGTCCGTTCTTCCACGTTCAAACCTCGGATTTGGAGTTTTTGGGCTTACAGTTCGTGAGGTGTTTTTTTTTCAAGGTAACCTCAGTATTAGTAGTACTTCCCATATAAAATGTTCGTATCAGTTTGATTTGATCGAAAACGGCTCTAACGATTTCAACTAAAATTGATATTTAAGCTTAAGTAGGTGAGGTTACCAGGACTGCGTACCCAGTTTTTGGCTAAAAATTCGAACGGTACTTTTGAAATTTCGACATATCCTGAAAACGGCAACAACGATTCTGACCAAAATGCGGACTTAAAGTCAAATGGATGTTTTCAAAACTATTGTGTCCTTAATTTTCAATTCGAAGCACCGAAAACGCTAATTTTAAAAATTGCTCATATCTCGAAAATCCCATCGTTGATTTCGATAAAACTACGAAGCAATGCTTACCTACATACCGAACAATAACTTATAATCGGTTTTCACATAAATATTTACGCAATAGTATTTTCAAATTAAACATTGCAATATTTGGTACTGTTTTGTCTGGCAAATTTTACAAAAACCGCTTTAACTATTTTAACCAATATACATATAAAAGGCAATATAAGTATTATTAATAAGATCCCGTACTTTCTTTTTCTCAAAAAATTCGAAGACGTGAGTTTTTTAAATTATGTATCAAAAAATACTACAGAAATCACGATCTATGTATTTTCACATATATCTATAATATATTTTTGTAATAGGCTTAATGCCCCACATCTTGTGAGAACCTATAAAAATAGAACAGTAGCCGCTTATAGCCCTCTAGCCAGAACTTGAAACAATTGCCTGTTACTGAAAGCTTAAACTTTTAAAAACTTATATTGTTATTTTATATAACTGCCATTTGAGATAGATAATAATCCAATTTTTTGTTTTCTTTAATCTAGTATCGAGAAAGTTTCGTTCGACCCAGTCGTGCACTTTATTTATTTTTATTTTCCACCTAATAAGGAAAATAAAAGGGCAAATTTAAAAAAATAGTAATGGAGGATTGAGTTTGCTGGTTCATATTTTGTTTCTTAATTACTTTATTTATTAAATTCAAATAGAATTGAAACATTTTTTTGAAGTTATTACTTCTTTAGGCGCGTTGGGCACTTTTAGATAAGGAGAAATTAATGAATTCGGGTTACTTTTAAAACGACACCGCGTCATCGACACCCGATAGGTGGCGCTGTTGTTGATTTTTGTGAGAAACTCAACCGATCCCAATGAAACTTTGTATGTGTGCATGGTTGTATGCAGCTGTAAAGATAGGATAGTTTTGCCCGATAGGTGCCGCTGTTGTCCATTTTTTTGAGAAACTCAACCGATCTCAATGAAACTTTGTTTGTGTGCATGGTTGTAAGCAGCTTGATAGATAGGATAGTTTTGGACCCGATAGGTGGCGCTGTTGTCCATTTTTTTGAGAAACTCAACCGATCTCAATGAAACTTTGTTTGTGTGCATGGTTGTATGCAGCTGTAAAGATAGGATAGTTTTGCCCGATAGGTGGCGCTGTTGTCCATTTTTTTGAGAAACTCAACCGATCTCAATGAAACTTTGTATGTGTGCATGGTTGTATGCAGCTAGAAAGATAGGATATTTCATTTGCAAATTAAATGGAAATTGTTATATGTACATGTATAATTTTTGTAGATGAAAATTCATAAATTTCATTGGTATTCATTCCAAAGAATACCAATTAATTATTAAATTCAATATTTCTTGTATGTATTTGGAAATGTACGTTTTAAGCAATAGATTGCAATATTTTTATTTAAAACAAAATGTATTATTTTTCATGTACAATAGCGCTTTAAAGGAATGTAAAAATTGTAATATAATAATTTGTAGTAACTAGATAGTCTATATATAAAAATGGATCTTGGTATGTTCGGATGCTTAAAACTCGAAAACGACTGGACCAAATTGGATACTTCCTTCTGCGGATTTGTTCGTAATTGCTCCGCTAAGGTTTAGGAAAAAAGAAAAATTGAAAAATTCTCAACAGGTGGCGTTGCAGGCACACATTTCGATTTTCATGGGGAAAAGCACTTTGAAAAAAAAATAAACTGAATATAAATCGAGTAGTGAAACTTCCAAAACAAAAAAAATTATTTTAAATTTTAAAAGCAATTGTTGTTGTCAATTATTTTAGTTATTTTCCAAGCAAATTGTTGTTGTCAACAATTTTGACATTTTTTTTTAATTATAACTAATACAGTGGCGATTCCTGGTCTTAAGCATTGGGTTAGCTACGCTAAAAAAATTTTTTTAATTTTAATTATAGTTAGTATAGGGAAAACTGATTTTCGTTAAAGTTCTAGAATACTCTCTTTTGCTGCCCTTGTGCGTTGATCTTAAACCTGATAGTTTTGGGCACCGGGTCGCGTCTCGTTCAATCTCGTTCCAAATGGCTTCTCTTATAGATCTTCATTTAAGGATTTTGTTTGGACAGTACCAAAATAAAAATACTGTTTTTTATCCTGTTCCTACTCAAATAACATGAATCAAGAAAATAAAAACTTAGCATTTGCTTAGAAGTATGAAAAAGCAGCCTTATATCTTACAATAACTGTAGAAACTTTCCATACAAAGATTCCAGCAATGTGAGGATGAAAGACTCAGAGAGTTCATTTAACAATTAAACAAATAGATCCACGTTAGACGATGCTACCGACACGGGTTTTTGCACAAAAAAAAGTTATGAAAAAATCATTACGATCTATTCAACATTGTTTTTAGCCCTGCATTACTTCCATCTCACTTCTCACAAAAAAAAAAAGAAAACAAAACAAGAGCGCACTCTCATATACCAAAGCACCACCCACCAGTGATGGGAAATGATATTTTCAGATTGTACTTTTCACAACTTGAAATTGTAACTTTTAGGACTGAAGTGTAATTTTGTCGTTGTGGAAACTGGTAGCTAAATGAATATTTAGTCTAATACACCATACTTTTAACTACATATTTACTTAGCTCGTGATTTAAAAAAATAATCATAATTAAAATTAATAATAAAAGAACATCACATTGTTTTTGAAAACAAAGGAATTCAGGCTTTTAAAGGATAAAATAATAATAAAAGTTGTGCCTAACCTCAAGTTTTGTGCTTATTAAAGCGCCTTGATCAATATCACTATTATTTGTGAGTTCTTTTGTAAAAGAAAATTTTCAATTTTTAAATTATGACATACGTCATTTCTTAACAAATTATTTTTGTTATTAAATATGTACCTATATGTTAAAGTTCTTTCCACACAAGCCGAGGAATGTGGTTTAGGAAGTATGCCTTGAGCTACTATATTTAGTTGTTAAACATTAAATCACAATATTAATTTTAAATGAAGGTAGCCCAGGGTTACCTTTGGGATCCCTTAAGATACGATTGAACCTTTTTTCCAAACTTTTTCAGCTCACTTTTTAACGCCTATGGACCCTATTTCAGAATTTGAACATTATATTCTCTCTGTCAGCTCCCTTGGGAGGTAATTTAGATCGGTTTAAAGTCTCTCCCTATCACCGAAGCATCTCTCACTTACCCACCACGTCCACAAGCCACAACCCACAACCCATAATCCACAAAACTATTTTTTGCTCACATTTATAATCCATGAAAAAAAACAATAAATTAACAAATTTTACAATGACTTTTGGTATTCAATAAGCAATAACACTTCAAATTCAAATAACGAAACAAGTAACAGTAAGCACACGAATTCTCTTACTACAATTTCACTAGCAGGTAAGAGAAACATACGTAAGTACAAAAAAAAGAGAACGCACAATCAACCCCATTTTAGCGCATTTGTTTGCGCTAACATTGCTGTTCATTTAACTGGGCTTTGCTTACGAGTTACGTACGACACTCTTATATATAGCTTGTATGAAATTTGGTAGCGCAATATTTTACGCTAAATGCGGGACGCGAGAGACTTTTTTATGAGAGTTTTGGATTGCGTGTGCGCACTGTGCACTTGTGCAGGCAAGGAATTTGGTATCACAAATTTTAACGCTAAAGAATATTTCAGGGGAAACTTTTTGTATGGGATGATTGTGTTGTGTGTTTGTGTATGATTTGAAAATAGGTAATTTTGTTATTTGGTTGGTTGGTTTAGGTGGCTGTATTTCCCGACGAGGGAAAAACACAAGTAGCGCATTGAGCGCCATTTTGAAACCACAACTAACGGAACCTGAAATTAAAGGGGGTAAAGGAAGTTAAAAGAGCTCAAAACCAGCCTGTGGAGTTGAGGAATTTGATAATCTTATGGAAGTGGATGCTTTGGATGGCCGAAAGGTCATCGAAAAAGGGATGACCTAGTGCACTGCATCTGGTTTTGGCTAGGGCCGGACACTCACAAAATAGATGAAACACCGTTTCACTCTTGTTAGTGTCAGCACAGCTATGGCAGTGGGTATTGTGGGGGATGCCAAGCTTGGCTGCGTGAGTTCCTAAAGGCCAATGACCCGTACTAATTGCCGTTAGTCTGGCGACATCTATACGTGTTCTGGCTAAAAGGCTATTTGTTCTGGCATCATCGTAGGTTGGCCAGATCTTCCTTGAAATGACACAGTTCGTCAGGTTCAACCATCTAGTCTCAGCCCATGAGGTGAAGTGCAGGAGGATTTCTCTCTTTACATATCCCAGCGGAGGGAAAACTTCCTCCGCATGAGACATGCACAGAGCTGAGCCAGATCTGGCAAGTTCATCGGCCTTCTCATTCCCTTCGATGTTCCTATGGCCGGGAACCCAGACGAGAGTGATATCAAACCGATGACAAGCCCTGGTCAGTATCTCTCTACATTCCACAACAAGTTTGGACGTTGACTTAGTTGAACCGACAGCCTTAATCGCGGCCTGACTGTCGACGAATATGCCTATTTTTCTTTTGGGAGTCGCACTGTTGTGGAGCAGTCTGCACGCCTCCTTAATCGCAAGTACTTCTGCTTGAAATACACTGGCTACGTTGGGTAGGCGAAGGCTTTTAGAGATGTTTAATTCTGTTGAGAAAATGCCTGCTCCTACTCCACATTCCATCTTGGAACCATCTGTGAAGATAGGTATGTCGAATTCATTAACGACTGCATTCTCCTCCCATTCTGATCTAGAGGGGAATCTAACAGAGAAGTTTTTATGGAAGTCGTATTTGGGTACTATGTAGTCTGTAGACATATGACCTATGCCGTCAGGAAGGGAAAGAAGGATGCTGGTGTGGCCATAAGGCCTTTCGGACCAACACTTAGATTCCTTCAATCTAACAGCGCTACACGCTGCAATGTTTTTTATATGCAGATCCACTGGCAGGAAATTAAGAATGACATTGAGGGCAGCGGTCGGACTTGATCGCAGGGCTCCTGTGATTCCTATTCCAGCTGTTCTTTGGACTCTACTTAATTTAAGGACGTTATATGCTTTGCTTAATGCGGGCCACCATACCAGTGATCCGTAGGTGAGGATGGGACGTACCACTGCTGTGTACATCCAGCGAACCATCTTTGGTTGAAGCCCCCACTTCTTGCCGAAGGTTTTACTACAAGTGTAGAAAGCTATGCTTGCCTTCCGCACTCGGTGTTCGATATTGTACTTCCAGTTGAGTTTGGGGTCAAGCATGACACCAAGGTATTTAGCGCTGGTGGATAAAGGAAGATTTTGGTTGTTTAAGCGGGGAAGTGAGAAGGTTGGTATTTTGGTTTTGGTGGTGAAAAGCATCAGTTCAGTTTTACTTGGGTTAACGCTGAGGCCACAACTTGTAGCCCAACCGCTAATCTTACCCAGGGCCCTTACCATGATTTCACTTATCACGTTCGGAAACATTCCTGACACTAGAACGACCACGCCATCCGCATACGCAACGACTTTTATACCTTCCCTGTCAAGGTTTGAAAGGATTTTGTTAAGTACCATAATCCATAAGAGAGGCGAGATCACCCCACCTTGAGGTGTTCCTCTGCTTACTGATTTGGTTAGATGAGTGTTACCAAGCTTTGCTTGAATGATCCTTGTTTTGAGCATGGAAATGATCCATGAAGTGACGAAATCCTCTACACCTAGTTCTAAGAGAGATTCCTGGATAGATTCAGTGCGGACGTTGTTAAAAGCGCCCTCTATATCTAGGAAGGTAGCTACTAGCTAGGGTATATTGGTGATGGGAGAGTGATCTTTCAACTGTACGCACTACTTCATGAAGAGCGGTCTCCGTCGACCTGCCCTTGAGGTATGCGTGTTGTGAACTACATAAGGGGGACCTTTCAAGGCCAGTTCTTATGTGAAGGTCAAGTACGCGTTCTAAAGTTTTGAGTATGAAGGAGGTTAAGCTAATAGGTCGGAAGTCCTTCGCGGACTCGTGACCTCTTTTACCGACTTTCGGTATGAAGACTACTCGGACATACTTCCAAGACTGAGGTATGTGATTTAGTAGGATGCTGCTTCTGTAAATTTCAACTAGCAGGGCCACAATTATCCTGTCATGTTTTTGAAGCATGATGGGAAGAATGCCGTCCTGCCCTGGTGATTTATACGGAGCAAAACTGTGAATGGCCCAGAAGATCTTTTCCTTGGTTATAATGCGCTCTATTTCTTCCCGATGTAAGGGAAGGTTGACCCGAAAGTTGGGCAGGGTAGCACAGTAGTCTGTACAGCCAGGAAAGTGTGTGTTAAGTAGAAGCTCCAAGGATTCGTCAGTGGATTCTGTCCACGTCCCGTCCGTTCTTTTGATGAAAGATGGACTGGAGTGTCCTTTGGAAAGAATCTTACTGAGTCTTGCAGATTCCTTAAGAGTATCGATAGATTGACAGTATTCAGACCATGCTTGTGACTTGGCTGATCTGATAGATTTTTTGTAGAACTTTAGGCAGTCCTTATATGGTTGCCAGTACTTATGCCTATAGCAGATATTGAAGATGTCCCTAGTCAACCTTCTAAGGATGGTTAGGTCTTCATTCCACCATGGCGGTAAGGTTTTTTTTGCTATATTTTACTGGACACGATGCCTTGAAAGCTGTATTCTTCGCCTTTTCAAGTGCAAACGTAATTGTATCCAGTTCTGCACCCGATTCAATTTTTAGGTGTGGTATATTAGGGAGTTTAGAGTTCAATACTTGACCAAATTTCTTCCAGTCAATTCTTTTAGGATTTCTGTATGGGACAGGAGTATCTACCATGATACTGAGATTGAAGAGAATCCACTCGTGGTCCGAAAAGGACTTCAATTTGGAGACTCTCCAATTCTCAACCCTAACGATGTCATTGTTTGTTTTGAGTGTAATGTCTAAAACCTCTTCCCAACCGTTATAATTTTCCGTGCTTGGAAATATAAAGGTAGGGGTGTTACCCACATTATCATCATATAAATCAAATAAAGACTCATCTCGTTCATTGATTTCCTTGCTGCCCCAAAGATGATGACGCGCGTTAGCATCACAGCCTATAAGCAGGCAACCTTGCCTCGCTTGTACCTCTGCTGTGAGTTGCTGCACTTCTTCTGGCGGGGATGGTTTGTCGTGCGCCATGTAAGCGGATGCGATGAGTATAGATTGACCCTGGGATTGTTCTAATTTAACGACGGTTAAATCACCCGAGCTAAGGTTGTGACATAGGAAAGCGTTAATGTATTTTTTTGTTAAAATGCATGTTCTTGGCTTACCGACGTCTTTTTTGTAAAATAGGTTGTAGTTGTTATCTGAGAGGCCCAGTACGGTCGTCTTCCTGACCCAGGGCTCTTGGATAATGCCGATGTCAATGTCTTCCTCCCTGAGGAAGACCAGAAGATTCTCTGATGCACATTTCGAGTGCTGGAGATTCGTCTGTATGACTTTCAGCATCTTATTGTTGGGTGTTGGAAGCGATCGCCAGTTCCTCCAACAGCTTGTTGGCAGCGGCGACATCGTATGTGTCGTCTTCAGGAACCGTCGATCGGAAGATCTTGAGTTTGGCGTGCCTAATGCCGAACCTCAGTTTAAAATCTGCTGCTTCTAGTGCCCCTAGGCACTCCTCGTTTATAAGAAGCAGGTAGGAAAGACTGTTTTTCTGGGGTTCTTCTGCCTTTATGACAGCCCAGTCGTCCATGGGAATGGTCGGATTTTGCAGTTTGAGGCACTTGAGGAGACTCCCAGAGTCTATCTTCATAACCGGTAACCAAATACGGGCCCTAGGCCTCGTGGGGATATCCTTGGCAGGGATAAGCTTAAGCTTTAAGCCATCCCAAGCTTCGGCGATCTTGTCGATGCATGAGCCAAGGAAATCCTTAGAGTACTGGTCCACGCATTTGATCACCCGATATCCTCGCACCACATCCGCGCAGTCGAAACTGGGTAGTCTGCTGTCAGCTTCAGATAGCACATGCTCCACAACCATCTCAGACAGTTTGGCTTCAATGCTACACCAGTGATCCATCACCGTCTTGCCGTTCTTAGACATCTCGTCTATGATGGCAACGTGCAGGTGATCCCTCACCACCTCGGTGAAGGTTCTGGCTGCCTGGGAAGTTGATGGACGCTGAAGGTTGGTTAGTCTAGGGGCGATCTTCGACTTTTTAGAGGCGTGAGAGGTCTCATCTTGGGACCTGTTTCTTTTCACGCTCTCTTTCTTCTGTTGCGTTCGCTTCGGGTTGTTTTGGTGGTTGACGTACTCGTCTACCACCTTTTGATATTTGAGTTTGTCGTCCTTGTCTCTCTCGTGAGCCGTTCCAGTCTCTTCATTCTTTGCAATCTTTGCAAGGATGAAGACAGCCCTGTTATATCTTGACTTCAAGAGAGAACCGGAGGACTTCTTAGCTTTGGGTGCACTGTGGCTGGTGCTCCCGGTTGTGGTTTTGTCAGTATTAGGCTTTTGGATACTATGGCTGGTATCCTCGGCCCCTACTGTTGTCGTAATTTCGGATGGTAGTTTTGGTTGACTGCCAGAAGGAGTACTATGGCTGGTGCTCCGTAGGCTTGAGGGGTTGACTACTGTCTCCTGGCTGGAGGCCAGTAGATCCTCCTCGGAAAAGGTCCCTAAGAGGGATTCTTCCTTTTTTGTTTTTTTTTTTTAAGTTTTCTGTTTTTTTATTTTTGTTTAAATTTGAGTTCATTTTTTGGTCCCACGAGTAGGTCCGGAAAGAAAAGTCGATCCCGGCAGAGCCGACTTACCGAGATAGGGCACTTATTACAACCGACCTTGCCTAAGCGTCGGAGGGAGCTCGTAAGCGACTGGTTTTACCCCCAGCCTTTCATCCTTCGGTACGGTTTGCTATCTGCTCACACCACCACTGGAATTAGGTTGGATTTAAAGGTTTACTCCTACCTCAAACTAATGGATCACGACAAACGATTGAGACGTTAGCGTAAATCCTTGGCTGACACTAACCATTTGACCGGTTAGCCATGTTCAGGCGGGCGCCCACGTGAAGGACTGAAGAATGAGGATTTTTGCCCGGCCCAATTTTGTTATTTAGTATGTCATTGATTATTGCAGTTTTAACCTCGTCATTTGTATTTCAAAGAATTTTTCTTGGTTTAGCGCCGCTAAACTAGCTAACTGAGAGGAATCGCCCCTGAACTAATATAAGTTTGTTTATGTTTACTATGTTACATTAAGTAACTTTTTGAAATGGAGTAGATACTTTTTTATTTCATGTTTTTTGAATCCATCATTTTTGTTTGAAATGTATTTTCAGGATCCTTGCATAAGTAGGTATGTGTGAGTAAGTTGAAATGTGGGGGTGATTAAGATGACGTGGACAATGATGACAGGCAACAGGAGTTGTGGAGCGTTTTGAGTTTGCACTTAGGGGTTGTTACGAAAAATGAGCGTGTAACAATTGTGGTATTCTGCTGATTAGTGAATAGGGTTATGGGGAACGCAACTCAAAGGTACCATAACACCTTCGGTACCGGTGTAGAGAGAGAAGGGAAAAGGCTTACAATTTACCAACCAAGTTGATAGGTGCGGTCATTTCTGTTAAAGTTACAAATATTTCGTCGGTCGCTGATGAACTATATTGTTAAGCATCGTGTCTTTGGTTATACTCGATGTTGGATGTATTCCATTGAATGGCAAAAAAGAGGCTTGCCTCATGCTTACATTCTCATTTGGTTAGTCGAAAGAATGCAACCAGAGCAAGATGATGACATCATATGTGCCGAGGTTGCAGATCCCGAAACCGATGTAGACCTGCATGATGTCATAATTACAAACATGATTCATGGGAAGATTTGAAAATGGTATCAGTATTTTTATTTCACATTTTCTGTTTCGTGCGAACCAACTTACAAACACATGAAAACCAATTTAACAGTCACAAGTCATTCCCAAATACATTACACACTGGGACTTACTAATAATCATTTTTAACCTCCACACTAAATATTTCCTAGATCACAATATACAATTTTGTATGGAAATTTCCATTGAGAGCTGTAAAAATGTAGTCTGGACGTTAAAAATATTATTAGTACCACGGACTGTTATACTGTTACGGAAATATGTCTGAAATGTAGGACACTATAACCATCAACTTTTACTTGGGTACTGGACCCGATAGGTGGCGCTGAAAAATAGGATACCACACTATAGGTGGTAGGTACTTTGCAAAACATAAGCGGTATAGGAGAACGATTTGTGGCACCTCCCATTTAAAAATAAAATCAAGCGCTATTTCTAAAGTTGCATACCTAATTAAAATTATAATGGACATTGTCCAAATAAAGCACTTTGCAAACCTCTGCGGATTCCGCTTATTCAGAACGGCTTGCCATTGGTATTTAAGCGTCTACATAAAATAGCATGTGCATTGGGCATGCTCGAAATTATTACTTTCATTACATTAACAAATTTGGGGTCAGCTAGTAGTTTATAATAATCAATAAAGAAGAAGTATTTTCTGACGATTCGAAAAATGCACACGTAATTGTTCAAGTAGGTAATAACTTCTGTCGGCACTCCCGGAGTGCCTGTCTTTTTTAAGGTTCCGTACCCAAAGGGAAAAACGTAACCTTATTAGTTTCGCTAGGATGTCTCTCCGTCTGTCTGTCTGTCTGTCTGTCTGTCTGTCCGAACACACTAAGCCAATTTTGTTACCAGGTCTATCTCAAGAACCGATTGACATAGGAGGCTAAAATTTACACACAACATCCGGTATAACCTCTAGTTAAACGACAAATACCAATGGAAGGAATACATCGATTGGTTTTGGATTAATTAGTAATCTGGTGAAAAAAATATTTTCATTCGCCCAAAAAATGGTTTATTTCTTGATTCACAAAAAAATACATAAATTCCTTTATTGTAGATCATGTTCTTATCTATATAATGTGCTGAATACTGTTTTGCCGAAATTAATTAAATTAATAGTTTACAAGATATTTTGAAAAAAGATAATTTTACCATGTAAAATACGTTGCTCTCATAAGTTTTAATCTCTACTACGCAGTTGTGCATAATTGACCCCATCAAAGACAGAAGAGAGTCACTAGTGGTATAACACCAGGGTTCCCGCTTGCTAATTTCGTTGGGGAGTATAATACATTTTTTTGGGGAGTACAGAAGAAAATAAAAGTAATATACTTTTAGTCCATAGTTTTTAATTGGGACAGGTCGCATACAGAATGGAAAATTGGCGTGGGTTGGGTACAAGGTAATAATTAGAAAATGAGATTCATGTGCGAGTAATTTTTGAGAGTAAAAATATTAAGTATTTAAATTAAACTAAATTGTGATGAATTCATGAAGAGGGGAAAGATTGAATGATATTATAGATTTCAAATAATATCTGATGTGTTGGACTTTAGCCAAATACGGAACCTTCGGTGCGCGAGTGACACTCGCACTTGGCCGGTTTTTTTTTAAGATAGAATGGGAAACACACATTATGTCAAAATCTCTGTTCTTGTTAAAAAAAAATATGATATAGTATTCGGTTGGCCTTCTTTATATTTGTCCTCAAATTTCAGATTTCGCCCAATGAAATACCACATGAGATTTGGATTTCTGGAAATCCGCATACTAGAATTTCTTTTCGAATATTACTCTTCTGTGTTTTCCGTGCGGATTTACGTCTCGCATACGAAATTGTGAGTTAGATACTTCCAAGAATGATTTGTGTGTGTGAAAGTAATAGTCAAATTAAAGTAAATCAACCAATTTAAATGAAATAATTTTTTTAATGATATCCCTTTTCTGTGCTTTTCGGTAAGCAGTACTGTCCTGGGGCTCTCATGTAGTTCAGTAGATTTTGATTTCGCCAAAACGCTTCATTCATTGAACTACTGAACCCATATCGTCCAAATGTAGCCACTTATTTTAATATATTTTTTAGAATTTTGAAAATCGAAAAAAAAAAAAATATTTCGCAACTAATTTAAATTCGAATGTTTGTATCTAATTCGATGGCTTCTTTTGCAACCTGTCAATTTGGTTCACTTGACATTCGTTAAAAAAGGTAAAGGTAAAAGAAATCCCTTACAGGATTGTGAATACCCATCTCTATGCTTTTCACAAAATTGGGGGCGGAATAGCTCGTATACGAATTTCGCTTTGCTAAATTTGAGAATTGGGGCCGAGGTCAAATTGTACGATCTAAAAATGGCAAGGTTGTGACCTAAAAAATAGTTAGTGGGAAAGTTATATAAGATATTCGTAACGTCCATTGCCAGTGTATTTATTGCATATGGATCTTAAGACGCCGTGGATCTTTAAAAAATAAGTGTTTCTATTTTTTGTTTGTATTTCTCGTCTTTTTAATGGGCGACACTAATATTAGCAAGATTGTGGATTGTGAGTGAACTTACGCGAGCAAGAGCAATCTACCTAAAACTGGTCAAGGGAGAAATGGTATTTTCTTGCATATACAGCTACACCAGCTAATTTTAATGGTGGCACATTTCTTTTTTTAATCGACATAATTTGTATGCATTTTTGAATGAACATTACGAGCGACCCCTAATCGGAGAGTAGGCGAATTTTAAGTCGAGACTCTTCACCTTTTTATCTTAAAAGACTTTCATAATTATGCGGCTTTGAAGTTTGAAGAAAAGATGGTGAGTCTCCACTTAAAATGTATTTTCCAGTATTTGCCGAACTCGGGACACTGACGACGACAATAAGGGCGATAACGATGAGATATTTAATAAGTACAACAATAAAGAAAGAAGGAATATGAAATGACGGATCAGAAACTTTATACCTATTTCTTTGTGTTTCTTTGATTCGTGGGCTGGACAGCTGTTTTGGTAGTCGCTGTGGTTGTGGATATAGGTTTGTTAATAAAATATAATGTATACGTACAGTCAATGGGCCTTACTAATAATCATTTTTAGCCTCCACACTAAATATTTTCTAGGTCACAATATGCAATTTTGTATGGAAAATTTCGCTATTGTGAGTTCGAAAAAATTAGCTTGGACACTGAAATGGATTATTAGTACCGCGGAATGACAATTTAATGTGACAAGAGAGTGTGTGGGGTAGTTTGTATACGAGAGGATTCGGAAATGGTTAGAAATAAAATTTTGGGTACTATATCTTACTTCCTTTGATATAAACTAATTAAGACTAAAAAAAAGTAATTTTATTCATCATAATAAAAATGGACATTCCATTCAGACTCTTCTGATGGGTCTTCTTTCAACCCCCGAAACTCTTACCTTCATTTGCTCCATTTTTGCATACCTACATTTGAAAGATACCTACATTAAATTTCCTTGATTTCTTTTAGGTATACAGTTTTTTTTTTAATTAAAATTGTTCATATTCTCGACTGACGCAATTGTTTTCAAATTGAATTTCATTAATTGTGTTAATGGTTTGAAATTTTCAAATAAATTGAATTTTTTTGTTTTTCGATACTAAACGGAATCTTCATGAAAAAATTTCATATCTCTCCCCTGAAGCCCAGCATATTATTTTAAATCTTTATATTATGTTTAATCGATTCTTCTCTTTAAACTAGATGCCGTTTTTCTGTGAAATAAAACCAAAAATTTTTACTCTAGGAACGCATCCGTCATGTGAAAAAAACTCACCATAAACACCACTGTCACGTCAGCCAGTATATTAAGCACTCTCTCTTTTCTCTTTTTTAGTTCAGAGCTGAACTGAGTTCGAGCCAGTGATGCCAGATTTTTTTGGCCTAAATTTTTTGGAAATTATCCCCATTCCATATCCGTTTTTTCCCATTTCAATTCATTGAAGTAAAGACGCATTGTTAATATAATACAAATTTGTTTTCTTTTATTAAGCCACCTTTTTTTTTAAGAAGGTAATACGAAAATACAAAAACAAATAAAATTCCAAGACTTTCAGTTTAACCTTATATAAAATAAATTAAATCAAAAGCAAATTTTGCAGGTAGGTTGAATACATTTAAAAGGCACCATTGATAATTCATAAATAACGTGGCAGATTGAAATAAATTATAAATTTAAAACGTACCTAAATAAAAAAATACTTCATATACTTCAGTTATAAATTATATTAATTCAAGTTATTAAATATCGATACACTTATCGTCATTGGATTGGTATATATTTTTTTTGTGCAAAGCCAAACATCAAACATTTTTTATCGATACAACTCAATCGATCAACGCAACTGTTTGAACAATTTTGCAGCATAAATTTCGTATGTAAAATTCCGCAAAGTGTTGCAGTTTCGAGCTAAATCGAAGTGTGCATGCACATGTGTAATCAGATTTTTATTCAGCCTGCTCACAGTCAATTTTTTCTGAGCTCATAGAGCGCGCTCTGATCATGCTCTGAACGAAAAAAGAAAAACAAATTCGAGCTATGAAGCATCTGAGCTAAAAAAGAAACACGAACTTTTTGTATAACAGTTCAGGTTGTGCTCTGAACTAAAAAAGAAAAACGTCTATTGTTTCCAGGAAGCGTGGCAATTTTCCTATTTTAACCAAACTCAAATTTAAGAAAAATTAAATTTTAACCTGCATTATAAAAATTCTTGTTTGTAATCATTGTAGTGATTATTTTGTAGTACATACTCGAAAATTTTGCTGAGCATCTAAGCACAGACAATAAATATAGAGATGTCTTATCCATATGGGAATAAGTGGGATATGAAAACGAAATTTACTTAAAAAAGGCTTCATAATTTTACAACAGATTTAATAAATCCCCTATTTTTTTTTCTATTTTATTTGCGAGACACAAGCGAGTGTATGTTGTTAGATACCCCGGCTTTCGAATATATCTTGAACGGCGATTGAAGCTCTCCTTACGTAACTCTGAAAATATCGTTTTAGATATCTATGACGATGTTGACTAGGCCTTAGCTTTACAGTGATTCTTTTTCATCTTCACCTAATATATTTTGAAGGTCATAATATGCATTTAGCCTGGACAGTAAAAATGACTACTTATTGGTATCGTTTAGTGTGTTTGGAGAACTTCGAGATCTCGAATCGAGAAGAAGTAGGACTTCCTGTTTTCATTCTATATTTCTATACCTTTAGGAAATCTGTTATTGTCAAGATTGAATTTAGCATAACATAATTGAAATAACAATTGAAATAAACCCGAATATTCGTTTAAACTGTGGTAAAAAAAAATAGGTAGCCATTTTTCATTTTGTCGAAAATGCGCTTAGAGAAAAATACTACTGCGTATGTTGAATAGTTTCAACTTATTTTGGATATCCCAAAATGGAATGCTTGTAATGTGAAAGCATTTACAATAAAATATACAATTTACATTAAGTTTAGCTACCTACCTTTTATTTCCCCTTATTTTAATAAGAAATGATATTTGCGTAATTTCAGATTGCAGTCCGAATATAACAAAACTCGCAGTAGAAGTGCCTCATACAACGCTTAATAATAATTCAAATGCTACTGACAGCTTTCCGAGCGTTCTTGAAAATATGAATGTTCTTCGACGATTGAGTGGAAAGCAATTGGCAAGCTATTCTACCGCACTTGTAGCTACTGTTGCTGTAGGATGTTTTTTACTAATTTTGAATATTTTAATATTTGCGGGGATCTACCACCAAAGAGAAAAGCGCACAAAAGATTCAAGGGAGAAAGAAAAACTAGAAGAGAATGAGTTATTGATGAATATTACATCAACACAATATTCATTAGCTACCAATACCCTCGAAACAACATTGGACAAAGTTTCGTTTGGCGAATACAAATGTTTTGGTCAAAAGTCGGCACAACTAACAGAAAAAGATCTAACGGACAATGTAGTAAATAATGCCAATCAAGGAAGTAATTGGAACTGTACGACAAATGCTATTAAATGTTCCATTGACAGTTTAAATGCAGATACCTGTAATGCATTCACTACAGACGATAATTCTCTTTTCATGCCTCCTAAGGAAGAGTTTTTACCAGCGACAGCGTATCCTAATAAAATACACGAAATTCCATATCAAGATATTGATGATTTTATGAAGGAAGGAGGAGTTGTAGACAAAAGTATTCCACAGCCCCCTCCACCACCAAAGTCCATTCATCTGAATCAAGGAATCCTTCGAATATCTGGAACAAATCAATTTAGTTCCTCGAGCAAAAAACGAGTTCATATTCAGGAAATTTCTGTTTAGTTTATTTGTTCATGTATTTAACATTTTGTAATTTGTTTTTTATTTATAAATATTAAAGGAGATTATTGATGTGTGTAAGATGTAAAGAAAAATTTGTGTGTCTATTAAAATAATTTGAAGATACAGTTGAGCCCGGATAAAGTTATAGCAATCTGCGATAAGTAATTACATTTCATCCCTAAAAACCAACGGATTGCTTTAATTGTCTTCCTACATTCTGTATTTCAACACAAACAGCTGAGAGCAAAATAAGTGGCACTGCCTACACTAATCGTTTTTTTTAGCTTCTATATCTCAGCAAAGCAAACTAAAGTAGGATTTTCAGCAAGCAATTTATTGCATTAACTAGCTTTGCCCGCAACTTCGTACGCGGCGTGAGACTGTGTAATTTCCAATAAAAGAGATAATAATAGTTAAGTTTCAATACATGAGATAATTATATTTTTTATGATCATTTTTTTACAAAGCTTCATGCAATACAATATTTGAAGTTATGTTGCCTGGAGCATACACGTATGCATTTTTACTTTCGCTGACTCGGGAAAGATACACGTATAATTGACCGTGCGAGAAACAGTCGTTAATGAGATCTACACCCGCGGTGCAAAACGTCACAGGCCTGAGTTATACCACCGATACCAGCAAATTTGCCATAGGTAATTAATTTCTTTGGTGTAGGTAATAAAATCCAATTCTGATTTAATTTACCCACGGAGTATATGTGACCATACCACGCTGGAAAATCGGTTCTCGTCAGATCACCGAAATCAAATAGAGTTGGGTGCGGTTAGTACCTAGATGGGGGGTCCACTTTGAGAACACCGCGGGTCGTTGGCGTTACACCAGGCTGAGATGATTGCATTGTGCTGCATGCGTTGGACTGCTTGCTTTGAGGGTCAGGTGGAGGAAGTAATATCCTTGCACTGGACAATCAGGCGGTGATCAGTCGCATGAAAACATTACAACATCATTGGCACTGGGATTGGCTGGCAGAAGAATGAAGATCTTGGGACATTCACTGGGTGGAGACCCAGTCGATGAAACAGAATTTCACAGATGTTAGCGGTAACACTAGGAATCGAACCCAGGAAAGAACTCTGGAGAAATCCAGAGAGTCTAGGTAAGATTTACAGTGGTAGAAAGACGAAAAGAAAAGTTCCAATTCCTTACTGTAGGTATCAACGAAGGTAATATCAAAACAACCACTAAAACAAAGCCTTAACGGAAATTTGTATCCACACCAACAATAAATTAAACAACATAATTCACCTATATATCGTCTTTACCAGAGTATGTTTTAATGGATCCATTACTTTACTTTACTTCTTGAATTCTTCAATTCTTTACTGTAGGTATGACCGTAGGTAGGTACTATAAAACAAAAACCTTAAACTCAATCTTACTAATAATCAATCACTAAAAATGTCGACAACTAGTTAGATGTCAGCTTTATTAAAAATGTATACAGCATTTGTGAAATGGTACCTGTACCAATAAACAATTAGAACTCCACATTTACTAGTCCGACAACTTTCTTAGAATCGATTACATTTGTTGTCATTGCAGAATTCAAATTTCATAATTTGTTTTCGTGAAAAACAAGGTCAATGGTCTCTTTCACAAGGAGGATTTTATTCTAAAAGAAGGAATACATAAATTGCAATTAAATTTGCCCAACACATATCTTTCCAATGCTCTTTGAAGCTTAATATAAGCAAAAAAACAAAACACAACATAGGAAATGCACAACATATCCGCTGATCTGTCAAATATCATTATCCAAATCAGTAATGCCCTATCGTTCGATCGGACACAATTTTCAGTACCTCGCGATTTGTTTATGAGTGCATTTGTGTCGTAATAAAATATCTTTCAAATTATTCAATAAACGGAGCACAGTTTATTTGAATTTTTTCATTTTTTCGTGGGCTGACGATGTAAATCAAAACTTATTAGTGAAAATATATATTACTGAATTCGGGAAACTTAGAAACCGACAAGTTGAAATTCGAACTGAAAAATATAAAACGCACATTTTTATGCACACATATTCTCGTACTACCTGTTACCCCTCCAGAAGTTAATAAACTTGTTTTTTGCATGTATTTTGCTGAGTGCTGATAATTCTACTTTTATAACTATATTTTCCGCCAAGTGAAACTTTTCACACCAACCATTGTCTCATCAAAGATCCTCATTCTCTGTAAACAAACACCTTTTGCAAAGAATTTGAAAAGGGTTTGTTTGCAACAAAATATCTACCTGAGTCGCCTATGGAACTGAGAATTGTTGAAAAACGGTATAAGCCGTCCAAACTTACGTAGGTAAGAAGATATTTTATCCTGTTTGTCAGTTTGTGCCGACTATCAAGAAATACTTAGAAACTTATATTAGGGGTATTCACGATTCGATGTAACATGCCTAGTAAAATTGCGAAATTTTTTTTTTTTTTACAGATCGTGAACACACTTTTTCTCATGTCTAGCAAAACTGAAACGAATGACAGTTCCAGTTGGACAATTGACTTTTGTTTTGAAAAAAAAAACTTTTACAATTATTTTTTGAAAGGGGAAAATTTTCGTTTAATTGTTTACTATGTTTTCCATTCTCTTTATTTTTTCTGATAGCTACACACAGGAATCAAAAATTTAAATGAACTGTCAACTTCATTAGGCTACTCTGTTGTATTTTTCAGTTGCAATAGGGTCAGGGTATAGATAAAGTGCAAAAGTGTTGCGAAATTTTATTCCGTATATTTTGTTATTGTAGTGCGAAAAAAAGTTGCACTTTCGCATTTTCGCAATGATACAAGACCAGTTGCATCGAATCGTGAATACCCCTATTAAATTAATTTCGTTGCTTGCAAACTATTTAAAAAGAAAAACCAATCAAAAAGCAAGAACTAGCGGTTAAACAAGATAAAACAGAGAAACAACAGAAATATATGCTTTACGTGTTTAGAAATAAAACAAGAATGCAATATTTTGCATACATTTGTAAAAAATTTGAGTTTGTTAGACTTAAAAACCATTTTCATTGCTGTAGTGCAACGAATAAAATTAGAAAACATTCACAATTTACTAAAATTAATTAATAATTGTAAATGCTCATGCTGAACAATATCGTATTAAATTTTCTCCTATTACGAAATTTAATACCGTGATTTTTGATTGTTGGGCAACACTTGTCTTCAAAATGACATAAGGGAGGATTTATTTATATAATGTCCGAGATAAACATGACTTTCTCAACACTAACATTTAACCCTACAGTTAGCGATAGTCTGGCAACTATATTTGTTTATTGGTAAAGGGATTTTGGAAAGTGTGGAGTCTTTTCGTAAAGTGCCAGACTAAAGTTGATTATTGGTAAGGCCGAAAGTCTCATTTGTTACAAGTTTTTGTTTTTTTTTTCGAATTTCCCCTTGCTTTATGTGTCACATCATACATTTTTTTTGTTTATTTAGTACACATTATCGAATAGGTCACGAATCCGCGAAGGACTTCCGACCTATTAGCCTAACCTCCTTCATACTCAAAACTCTAGAACGCATACTTGACCTCCACATAAGAACACGCCTTGAAAGGTCTCCCTTATGTAACTCACAACACGCATACCTCAAGGGCAGGTCGATTGAGACAGCTCTACATGAAGAAGTGCGTACAGTTGAGTGGTCACTCTCCCATCACCAATATACCTTAGCTACCTACCTTCTTAGATATAGAGGGCGCCTTTCTTTAACAACGTCCACACTGAATCGATCCAGGAATCTCTCTTAGAATTAGGTGTAGAGGATTTCGTCACTTCATGGATCATTTCCATGCTCAAAACAAGGATCATTCAAGCAAAACTTGGTAACACCCTTCTTACCAAATCAGTAAGCAGAGGAACACCTCAAGGTGGGGTGATCTCGCCTCTCCTATGGATTATGGTACTTAACAAAATCCTTTCAATCCTCGACAGGGAAGGTATCAACGTCGTTGCGTATGCGGATGACGTGATCGTTCTAGTATCAGGAATGTTCCCGAACGTGATTAGTGAAATCATGGAAAGGGCACTGGGTAAGATTAGCGGTTGGGCTACAAGCTGTGGTCTTAGCGTTAACCCAAGCAAAACTAAACTGATGCTTTTCACCACCAAAACCAAATTACCAACCTTCTCTCTTCCACGCTTAAACAACCAAAATCTTCCTCTATCCTATCCACCAGCGCTAAATACCTTGGAATCATGCTTGACCCCAAACTCAACTGGAAGTACAATATCGAACACCGAGTGCGGAAGGCAAGCATAGCTTTCTACACTTGTAGTAAAACTTTCGGCAAGAAGTGGGGGCTTCAACCAAAGATGGTTCGCTGGATGTACACAGCGGTGGTACGTCCCATCCTCACCTATGGATCACTGGTATGGTGGCCCGCCTTAAGCAAAGCCTAACGTCCTTAAATTAAGCAGAGTCCAAAGAACAGCTGGAATTGGAATCACAGGAGCCCTCAATGTCATTCTCAATTTCCTGCCAGTGGATCTGCATATAAAAAACATTGCAGAATGTTGCATGTAGCGCTGTCAGATTGAAGGAATCTAAGTGTTGGTCCGAAAGGTCTTACGGCCATACCAGCATCCTTTTTTCCCTTCCTGACGGCATAGGTCATATGTCTACAGACTTACATAGCACCCAAAAACGACTTCCATAAAAACTTCTCTGTTAGATTCCCCTCTAGATTAGAATGGGAGGAGAACGCGGTCGTTAATGAATTCGACATACCTATCTTCAGATGGTTCCAAGATGGACTGTGGAGTAGGAGCAGGCATTTTCTCTACAGAATTAAACATCTCTAAAAGTCTTCGCCTACCCAACGTAGCCAGCGTATTTCAAGCAGAAGTACCTACTTGCAATTAAGGAGGCGTGCAGACTGCTCCATAAAATTGCAACACCCAGCGCAGCCAAGCTTGGCATCCCCCATGATACCCACTGCCGTAGCTGTGATGACACAAATAAGAGTGAAACAGTGTTCCATCTTTTTTGTGAGTGTCCGTCCCTAGCCAAAACCAGACGCAGTGCACTGGGTCATCCATTTTTTGATGACCTTTCGGCCATCTAAGGCATCCATTTCCACAGGATTATCAAATTTCTCAGCTCCACAGGCTGGTTTTGAGCTCTTTTAACTTCCTTCACATCCTTTTCATATCAGGTTCCGTTAGTTCTGGTTTCAAAACGGCGCTCAATGCGCTACTTAAGTTTTTCCCTCGTCGGGAAATACAGCCACCTAAACCAACCAACCAACACATTATCGACAACTTCAAGTTCGCCTCAGGTGCTACAATATAATTCAGTCACAACATCAGCAAAAGTTTATTTTTGTTAATTTAGAGCAAAAGTGGAATTAATGATCGAACTTCGTTCTCTTTCTTTTATTTTTAAGTTCCATATTATTTAATATAGCTTTTGAATAAACCGAATTGCATAAAGAAGCATGTGCAATTGTGCATTGTGCGTGCTCGGAATTATTATTTTCAATGCATTAACGAATTTGGGCGGAAAGATCGCCGGGTCAGTTAGTTAATTCATAATTATTAAACTTATTTGTTTTGTGTATCATTTATTAATACCGAATCCAAAACACAACGGCTGAGAAAAAAATTTGCCCGTACTATCAACAATATTTGCTGTCGAACTAACAAAATACATTGGCGCAAAATTATAGACATCGTGTATTAGGAGAGATTAGTAGATACTAACTAGCACCACTCTAACTTCAAAGCCCATGCCTAACTTTCTAGAAAATTATAAACGCTTTGTAACCTGCCTACAACTAGTTCCAACTTTAGAGCGGGCGCGACGCAAATTTTTGTCAAACAGACCGAAAAATGTACAGTTTGAGAAACTACAGTTTGGGGAATTCTCCTTAAGCTATTTTTAATGAAATGACAGAAAAAGAGAAAAATAAACAAAAAAATTAAAAATGCAGGAATGGATTGAAAAGTTTTTTATTGAATCTGCAGCTAGAAGGCAATCTTCCTAATCAAAATCTTAAAAAGGATTTGCTCGGGTTTTATTTTACTTTTCTTAGAAACACAAAATATTTAAACATTTCGTGATCTTAAAAAGTATAAATATCCTGGGAACATTTCTTTCAAAATTTTGCAAAAAAAAAAAAAAAATTACAATTTTTCTATAGAAATGACAGATGGGAGAGGATTGAGGGTCTATAGATACTAAGGGACAAAATGTACTTTTGTTGGTTTTAAACTTAATACCAGGTTAAACCTATAAAGTCGGTATTTAGTCGACTATAATTAGAAAAATACTAATACGGACATTGTCACGTACTACAATAATCCTAAAGTGCGCTTAATCCGACTATAATTTTGCGCCATTGTTATTAACAAGTTTTTTGTTAATTTGGAAAAAAGATGAAGACCAAATTGATTAATTTATGTGTTAAAGCAACAGTTAATTGTTGATTTGATAAAACAGCAATAGTAGAATTGGGAAATCTTTTTTTGTAAAATTAACATTTTGATGAATCTAACAAATTATTTTGATGCGCACAAGAGACTATTTTTGTTAACACACTTTTTGTTTAAATCTTAAGACAAGTTAAAACTGTTTTAATATTTTGTCAATCTGATAGAAAAATTTTGTTAGACGTATATTAACAAGCAAATTGTTGAATGAACCCGCATTTTTATCAAATATAGCAGGGTTTTATCTTCAGTGTACCTACTCCTAAACCCCCGGGTTGCAGCGTCGTAGCTAGACAAATGGTCAATTCCCACGCCCACCGAAGAGCTAATTAAGGCCCGTTTTATTCACTCGAAGTTGAACACAACTTGGGAAGTTTCCCATATAAAAATCCCCAAGTTGTGTTCAACTTCGAGTGAATAAAATGGGCCTAAGGGAACAGCACTGACCCAAGGCAACCAAAGTCTATGCAACAATTCGCGGAATTTATTTACGACTAGCTGTGCCCGCAACTTCGTACGCGACGTGAGACTGTGTAATTTCCAATAAAAGAGATACTAATAGTTAAGTTTCAATACCTACATGAGATAATTATACTTTTTATGACAATTTTTTTACAAAGCTTCTTGAAATACAATATGTATTTGAAGTTCTGTTGCCTGGATCATACACAAATTTGAACCCACACCAACAATAAATCAAACAACATAATTCACCTATATCGTCTTTACTTCTTGAATTCTTCAATTCTTTACTGTAAGGTAGGTATCACCTTCACCGTAGGTACTATAACAACCGTTAAAACAAAAAAAAAAAAAAAATATCAGGCACTCCGGGAGTGCAGACAGAAGTTATTACTTGAACATTTACGTGTGTATTATACAAACAAACAAAGTTTCATTGAGATCGATTGAGTTTCTCAAAAAATCGACAACAGCGCCACCTACCGGGTCCAAAACTATTCTATCTTTCTAGCTGCATACAACCATGCTCACATACAAAGTTTCATTGAGATCGGCTGAGTTTCTCAGAAAATGGACAACAGCGCCATCTATCGGATCCAAAACTATCCTATCTTTCTAGCTGCATACAACCATGCACACAAACAAAGTTTCATTGAGAGCGGCTGAGTTTCTCAAAAAAATCGACAACAGCGCCACCTATCGGGTCCAAAAATATCATATCTTTCTAGCTGCATACAACCATGACCACAAACAAAGTTTCATTGAGATCGGCTGAGTTTCTCAGAAAATGGACAACAGCGCCATCTATCGGATCCAAAACGATCCTATCTTTCTTGCTGCATACAACCATGCACACAAACAAATTTTCATTGAGATCGGCTGAGTTTCTCAGAAAATGGACAACAGCGCCATCTATCGGATCCAAAACTATCCTATCTTTCTAGCTGCATCCAACCATGCTCACATACAAAGTTTCATTGAGATCGGCTGAGTTTCTCAGAAAATGGACAACAGCGCCACCTACCGGGTCGAAAACTATCCTATCTTTCTAGCTGCATACAACCATGCACACAAACAAAGTTTCATTGAGAGCGGCTGAGTTTCTCAAAAAAATCGACAACAGCGCCACCTATCGGGTCCAAAAATATCATATCTTTCTAGCTGCATACAACCATGACCACAAACAAAGTTTCATTGAGATCGGCTGAGTTTCTCAGAAAATGGACAACAGCGCCACCTATCGGGTGGAAAACTATCCTATCTTTCTAGCTGCATACAACCATGCACACAAAAAAAGTTTCATTGAGAGCGGCTGAGTTTCTCAAAAAAATCGACAACAGCGCCACCTATCGGGTCCAAAAATATCATATCTTTCTAGCTGCATACAACCATGACCACAAACAAAGTTTCATTGAGATCGGCTGAGTTTCTCAGAAAATGGACAACAGCGCCACCTATCGGGTCCAAAACTATCCTATCTTTCTAGCTACATCCAACCATGCTCACATACAAAGTTTCATTGAGATCGGCTGAGTTTCTCAGAAAATGGACAACAGCGCCATCTATCGGATCCAAAACGATCCTATCTTTCTTGCTGCATCCAACCATGCTCACATACAAAGTTTCTTTGAAATCGGTTGAGTTTCTCAAAAAAAGCGACAACTGCACCACCTATCGGGTCCAAAACTATCCTATCTTTCTAGCTGCATCCAACCATGCTCACATACAAAGTTTCATTGAGATCGGCTGAGTTTCTCAGAAAATGGACAACAGCGCCACCTATCGGGTCCAAAACTATCCTAACTTTCTTGCTGCATCCAACCATGCACACATACAAAGTTTCATTGAGATCGGCTGAGTTTCTCAAAAAAACGACAACTGCGCCACCTATCGGGTCCAAAACTATCCTATCTTTCTTGCTGCATCCAACCATGCACACATACAAAGTTTCATTGAGATCGGTTGAGTTTCTCAAAAAGTCGACAACTGCGCCACCTATCGGGTCCAAAACTATCCTATTTTTCTTGCTGCATCCAACCATGCACACATACAAAGTTTCATTGAGATCGGCTGAGTTTCTCAAAAAAGCGACAACTGCGCCACCTATCGGGTCCAAAACTATCCTAACTTTCTTGCTGCATCCAACCATGCACACATACAAAGTTTCATTGAGATCGGTTGAGTTTTTCAAAAAGTCGACAACTGCGCCACCTATCGGGTCCAAAACTATCCTATTTTTCTTGCTGCATCCAACCATGCACACATACAAAGTTTCATTGAGATCGGCTGAGTTTCTCAAAAAAGCGACAACTGCGCCACCTATCGGGTCCAAAACTATCCTATCTTTCTTGCTGCATCCAACCATGCTCACCATACAAAGTTACATTGAAATCGGTTGAGTTTCTCAAAAAAAGCGACAACTGCGCCACCTATCGGGTCCAAAACTATCCTAACTTTCTTGCTGCATCCAACCATGCACACATACAAAGTTTCATTGAGATCGGTTGAGTTTCTCAAAAAAGTAGACAACAGCGCCACCCATCGGGTGTCGGTTTTTCGGTGTCGATGACGCGGTGTCGTTAAATAACCCGAATTCATTAATTTCTTCCCATCTAAATGTGCCCAACGCGCCTAAAGAAGTAATAACTTAAAAAAAACCTTGAACTCAATTTCTATATACACCACCATAATGTATGTACGATTGTACGTCCATCAGCGCACGTCATCAGCCACCTGCGCATTTCCTCAGAAACACATTGTCGTTGTTGAATGTTGATTACATTTTACATACCCATTCACGTCGCATACTTCTCTTTCGTTTCACTTAATTCGGAGAAAACACCACGCAGTTTTTGTTTTACATGAACGTGCTTGTGCGATGTGCGCCACCCAACCACCCCAAAGCAGAACAACGATCAAGAACCGCGGCTGCTGATAAAGTTCGATTTGAGAAAATAAATTTATTTTTTTCGTGTTAGATTTTAGCAAAGATAATATAATTACCTAGATGACGCAGTCCAATAGGAAATGTTGTCATATGAAACCAAAATGCCAAACATTAAGAGCTTTTCCAAAAAGCTTTTACAGAGAGAAAGCGTAGGTAACCAAAGCAAAAGGAAAACACACATCTATATAAATTACACAGATCACTTATTCGGTCTCCCTTTCATTATTCCTCATTTTTGTCCTTCCTCGAAGTTGGACGTGTTACATGCATATTGAACTCATACGAATGCAAGCGTATCATTTGAATGGACATCGTTCGTGCATGACTGATTTTCTTTCTTTTGTTATATCCTATTCTTCTTCTTCTCATTTCTCAATATGAATCGAATGTCCTCCTGCTCTTCGGAAAAAAAAATACATATTGTGCTTGATGGAATAAAAATCAAGGGATTCTCATTCATTTTTCATTATCTGCCTCATTTCATGTTGTGTATTTTTTTAGAACAAATTAAAGGCAAATTTATAGGTAATTCCTTGGCAAAACATTAAATAAGAAGCAAAATTAATAAAGTAAAATAGGTAGGTACCCACATGAAATATAGGAATTAAGCGTAACTTTGGGACATTAAGCCTATTACAAAAACATACCGTAGATATGCGAAAATACATAGATCGTGATTTCTGTAGTATTTTTTGAGAAATAATTAAAATCTGACGTCTTCGAATTTTTTGAGGAAAACTAAGCACGGCATTTTATTTACAATACTTATGTTATCTGCAATATATATATTTTGGTCAAAACCGTTAGAGTGGTTTTTGTAACAAAACTGTATACCTACCAAATATTGCAATGTATAATTTGAAAAATACAATTGCGTAACTATTTAGTTGAAAACCGATTATAAGTTAGTGTTCAGGATGTAAGAATTCTTCGTTTTTAAAGTTTTAACGAAATCAAAGATGAGGTTTTCGAGATATGAGCAGTTTTCAAAATTAGCGTTTTCGATGCTTCGAATTGAAAATTGAAGACACAGAAGTTTTGAAGACATCCATTGGACTCTAAGTTTGCAGTTTGGTCAAAATCGTTAATGCTGTTTTCCGGTAAACTGAAAAAAATTAAATTTTAAAAAATTCCTTTTTTCAAAAATCCATTGTGCGATAATATAGAGAAAAACTGAGTTTGCTATTAAGTTATAAATTACCACATTACCTTAGAAATTAATTTTTGTTATAATCGTATAGACCGTTTTCGAGATATGTCGAAATTTCAAAAGTACCGTTCGAATTTTTAGTCAAAAACTGGGTATGCAGTCATGGTAACCTCACCTACTTAGCTTAAATATCAATTTTGGTTGAAATCGTTAGAGCCGTTTTCGATCAAATCAAACTGGTACGAAAATTGTGTATGGGAAGTACCATTAATATTGATGTTACCTTGAAAAAAAAAAATACCTCCCGAACTGTTAGCCCAAAAACTCCAAATCCGAGGTTCGAACGTAATCCAGTAAGCCGTTTAGGCTGTAGGCCCGTGAAGGACTGACAGACGGACAGACCGGACAGAATTTTGCGACCCACTTTTTTGAGTTCCTCCATCATCGTAATATGATTGTTTATTCGTAAGTAGGTATACCTATTCCAATGGAGAAATCATTTGCAATTCAAATCAAATTCATAAACGCTTTTTTTAATTAGTTTTGCTCTTATTTTTCCCAGCAGATTCCTGACTGCATTATTTAGTTCAGGAAATCTAAACAAATTTTGTCAACAAGTACCTATAATTAGAATTACACACTTTACTCCAAGAAATACCCCTATATTGTACTCTATATTTAGTCTTCCCATATTTATCCTTATTATTTTTGTATTACGTCTTAAACTATTAAAACTAAACGATATGCTACCTTTCAAAATCAATTTAAAACTAAATTGAGTGTAACCCTATGTATATAGGTACGTACCTATCAGAAAAATGTGTTTGTCCCTTTTTCTTTCTAAGCGAGTGTAAAGTGAGATAATAATTCAACAGTGGTCGGTTTTTTGTTCTACCAACTGCGATTTTTATTTATCACAAGAAAAATTTAAATTTTTGCTTGTGGGGAATGGGAACGAGAAGCACAGGATAAAACGAAAGCAAGAAATTTCGTCACGCACAATACATTTGTGCACACACGCAAACGATTACGATATGCTCAATTGGCACTCAGGAAAAAGCTTTTATTTTGTTGGATAATCGTTGTTGGACGAAGAGAAGAGCTTTTTGTTGGACAATCGTTGTTGGACGATCGCAAGAAATGTGGACATCAGCCAACATGGGACTGCGACATCTGTATATTATATTATCTGTGATTTTAGGTTGTAGCTCAGCTTCTAGAGAACATAGAAAGCTGATTGATGGCTTGAAATAACTGTGAAAGTGTTGGCTCTTCTAAGGATTTTATTTTGTTTGCATTGATTAAGAACTGTTTGAGTAATGGCGAGATGAAGGCAGTAAAGTTAGTAAAAAAAACACATTTTGGTCAAAAACGCTCCCAAAAAATAGACTTGACAATGAAAGGAATAGCCTATGTGTTGCTCAAAATCTTAACTAACATTTCAAAAAAAGTTTCATCAAAATCTGTGCAGTAGTTTTCACGTCAACCGCGAACATAGAAAACGGCTACAGTTTTATTATATTTATAGATTATAGATATGAAGAGAAATTGTCATAAATGTGAGCAATAAAAAGAAAAAACAATACATCAGGAACTCTTTTTTTTGTATTATATTGCTTTAATTTATGTCTCCAGTGTCCGTGCAAGATCAAGCAAATACATAATCACCAAACAATACGAGGATGTGAAATCAATCCGCGATACCAATAATCTTTTTTAGTGTCCAGGCTAAGTTTTTCGAACTCACAATAGCGAAATTTTCTATACATATTGCATATTGTGACCTAGGAAATATTTAGTGTGAAGGTTAAAAATGATTATTGGCAAAGCCCAATGCGTTGAAAAGGGATACCTCGAATGTGATTTGAGGTTTCGACAGAATATGCGCTGCGGAGAATTTTGGAAAATACACATTCTAATATCATACATTTGTTAAGAACTCCAATAGTGAGTATTATATCGATCGAATTCTACTTATTGTAAGTGTATGTTGGACTTGATATATGGATATTTGATTGTGTATTATCAGCTGTTGTTTTATCTTCAGGCATTTCAGGATCCTCTCTTTCCTCCTCTTCGTCAATAATGCTGATATCTCGAAGCGATGGTCTATGACTTCGGCGCCAACCTTAGAAAAGAATATATCTTTTGTATTACAGGAAAATATTTTTTTAATATTTTGAAGTGTTTCCTTACCTTCTATTACTTGAGGTTGTTTTGTTTGTGTAAGAAGTTTTGTTCCACTTATTGAAATTAGAATTGCTCCCAGTGGAGCTGTTAGCATTATACTCAGTACAGAAATAGTTTGGATTATTTCGGCATAGCGTCTTTCCTCAACGCTGGATTCACTAGTAAGACGTTTCATTGCAACTGGTCCCAAGGCAGCCTGCACCGTAGCTTTAGACATCCATGACAATGCAACAAAGAATTTTTCTTTCATGTTGAGCCTATCCCCAAACGCGATTCCTGCTGTGCAAAATATACGCAAAACAACACCAGCAACCAAACACCCCACTCCAACAGAAACAATATCTGGATCAAGTTCTGCAATCTAAGAAAGAAATTTGTGTAGGTATAATATTATATTCTCAAGAAAAGTAATATTTTTCTTACCTTAATGGTAGCCCCTGTGATGCCAAAAAGAATTGGTTCGAAAATCATCCAAAATATTTCAAAAGCCGTAGAAACTGGATTATCTTCTATTTCCCAACCTTGCTTGCACCAGAATAAATTAGAAACAAATGCAGCGAAAACAACTGCCAATGGTCCAGCACCTTCGTAACCGACGACCTCACTTCCAAAAATTGAAAAGAAGCCTCCAGTAAAAAGCATAATAGTTCTCAATGGCACTACATATGGATCGCCTTTTTCCGGGATAAATTTTGACATATAGCCCCAAACAACTCCAAATCCAAGGCCACCGATAATGCAGACCGGAGCCTGTGATACCTGGTAGCCAAATCCCTTGTCTGAAAACATGATGGTACTAATTATACCAAATATGGCGACCGAGAGTGCGTCATCTATTCCAGCGACAGCAATAATAAGAGTTGGAATGCCCTTGGCGACTCCATAACCTTTGGTTCTTAATCTAAAAAGACAAGGTACAACAACAGCAGGTGACACGGCTGCAACTATTGATCCGAGTAATAGGCCCCAAATCCACGGAATATTCAACAAGTATTTGCTCATAATAGCTACAACACACGCTTCGGCGACCCACGGTATAACACCGAGCTTTAAAATTGTCTTCCATACTTTCTTAAATGCTTCCGGTTCCATTTCAAGACCAGCTCGAATAAGGATTATAGTTAGTGCAAATTTTCTTAGTATACCAATGACTTGGGTGAAATCGCCATCCAAATCCACCCATCCGACATTCTACAAGAAAACAAAAATAGTAACAAGAATATTAGTGGCTGTGAGCTATAGTTCGGTAACAAAGGAATAAAATGACAAAACACTGATACAGGTCAGTATCCAATAAAGTATGAATTTGCAGACACTCCGGGATACCAATAATCATTTTTAGTATCCAGGCTAAGTTTTTCGAACTCACAATGGCGAAATTTTCCATACAAAATTGCATATTGTGACCTAGGAAATATTTATTGTAAAGGTTAAAAATGATTATTGGTAAGGCCCACTGTCTCAGTCTAATATACCTATACAGCTAAACAAAAATCTGAGTAGGTACCCTCCGTCTGCCAATCAAATAGGTATTGTGTTTTGTTCATATTTTTTTCAGTTTTTTGAAGTTATTACTTCTTTAGGCGCGTTGGGCACTTTTAGATGGGAAGAAATTAATGAATTCGCGTTACCTTTAAAACGACACCGCGTCATTGTCACCGAAAAACCGACACCCGATAGTTGGCGCTGCTGTCGATTTTTGTGAGAAACTCAACCGATCTCAATGAAACTTTGTATGTGTGCATGTTTGTATGCAGCTAGAAAGATAGGATAGTTTTGGACCCGATAGGTGGCGCTGTTGTTGATTATTTTTTTGATAGGTGGCGCTGTTGTTGATTATTTTTTTGAGAAACTCAATCGATCGCAATGAAACTTTGTTTGTGTGCATGGGTATACAGCTAGAAAGACAGGATCGTTTTGGACTCGATAGGTGGCGCTGTTGTCGATTTTTTTTGAGAAACACAACCGATCTCAATGAAACTTTGTTTGTGTGCATGGTTGTATGCAGCTAGAAATATAGGATAGTTTTGGACCCGATAGGTGGCGCTGTTATCGATTTTTTTGATTCATAAATTTCATTGGTATTCGATGTGGTGTCGATGATTCGATGATTTTAATAAGCCAAGGTATGGTGTTACTGTGAAATCTAAATCAGCGCTCACATTACAATTTTGAAAAAACCCACCAAATCTTGTAGATGTTAGCCAAGCGGTGTTTTGCAGGAAGAAAATTAAGTTGCTTCATATAATATGTAACTAAAACCTCGAATAGGAAGTAATAAGGACAACGGACATTTACTACTGCGAGAGCCGCAGAGAGCAAAGTGAGCGGTTTTTTGTTGCGGATCAGAGGAAAATAATAATTAAAATGTTTGTTCATAGTTTGAGATAAAAACAAATTGTGGCGATAGGTAGATACCTATCTAAACTGTTCCGAAAATATCACAGTTTGTGACATTCATTTCATATTATAATAATTCAGGTCTGAAAATTCCATCAAGAGAAGAGGCTAGTGTGGTTAAAGCTTACTTGAGTCGTAACGAGGATTAAATGGAAAATACATTGCAAGTTTTGTACAGGCAACGAGAGGCGTTCAAAGTTACATTTATGAACTTTTTGCATCTGTGGCGACCATAGGATGTAGCACTGCAGTGTGCGAATCTACGTTTTCAACTTTTACTGCAATCAATAGGCCTCAAAGGGTGTCAATGGGTTACGAGAGAATGACTGGTATGGTTTTTCTGACCTTTAAAAAAAAATAACAAAATCAGTTAATCTGAAAGAATTTCTTCTAATTTATAACAACATGGCGAATCATAGAATTCAGCTGTTTTAAATATTTTTTATTAGTACCTATGTTAATTCTTATAATAAGGTTGCAGAAACAATTATGATCTAAATAATAATTTTGGTCGTATCTATTTACTCGTATCACCCCACCTAACAATTCATTATTACATCACTCTCACTCAGACATCCACGTCTGAGATCTACATCCAAATCTGGAAGTTCAACCATCTCGTTCGCTTGTTCTTCATCATTGAGGATTTCATAGTTCTTAGAGGTCAATGATATACATGGTGATTGATTTAGGAGTCCGTGCTTAGAGGGCAGATCAATTATGATAATTTGTTTACTTCCGCCCTACCTGTAACCAGCCCTATCTCAAATTCAACTCTAGCTACAGCCCTGCGTTGCGATAACCAAAGACTCGGACCACTACTTGGTAATGGCCAAGGTGCATATACGAATACTCACAAAACCGAGCGGATACTGTACAAAGATTTGACGTCACAAGGTAACTATTGCAAGAGACAGCCATAAACAACAAACCGTCCGCATCTCCATTAACCTCTCATCAAGCTCATTGTCACGCTAGGTGACCACAACCAACACGTGGTTCCATGAAGAGTCCCAACGGCCGCATGTAGGTAAGATCGAGCCCTGCCTACCAATGCTGCAGACAAGGACCAGAGCGAAGGAGGAGCTGCTAGCGAGTTCTGTGAGCAAAAAAAAAGAAGGGAATAACAATAGTTTTTGAGTGTACCCCTGAGGGTCAACGTACCAGACAAAGATCAGTAGGTGGTGCGCATAATTGGAGTGCGACCTTAAACAGCTTCGTTTGCACGTGCAATGAATATTAAGCAATTTTAAGTAGATGGCTATTGTAAGAGAGCATTGACAGTTCGTAAACATTTTTTGGGTTTTAAATTAAGAGGTTAGCTTAGTTTTTTTATAATGAACTAGTGCTCAAGGGGTTTTTGTCCCTTATAATGCTAATACACAGCACGAGTGGAAGGTTGATCAGGAAGGATAGAGAAGAGGTACTGATGCGCATTGGCTTTAAGCAATTGTGGGTTGTAATGAGAGGAGAAGACCGTTTGAGGCAATGCATTCCACATGCGTGTTGTTCGACTTTTAAAAGAATCGCTATACTATGCAGTACGTTCGAAGGTAGGCTCAAGGGAGAACTGATGAGCTTTTGACGAGTGACGAGTAGGTATTGCTAAAGAATTGTTGAAGGGTCGGAATGCAGTTGGCTATTTCATCAGAGCATTGGTGGTGAAAATAGGCAAGAAACGTATCTGCGGTGTTCAAGCGGGTCAATTGACTATCGCCTATAAGTTTCATCGCACGCTTTTGGATACTATCCAGTAGGTGTTGTGTAGTTTTTGGAGCACCTGACCAAACATGAGCGCTGTACTCAAGCTTAGGCCGAATAAAGGCCTTGTAAATGTGGCTAAATCAGAAGGTGTAAAGTACTTCTTGCATCGATCTATGAAACCAAAACATTTCGCTGCGTTTTTGGCGACTTCTTATATGGGGTCGTTCCATCGGAGTTTTTCTTTGAAACACATGTCAAGTATGGGGAGTCTTTCGGCTTCGTCGATGCAAGTGCCATTCATGGATAATGGCTGGGAGCTCAGGTTACAATACGCTTGTGTTTTGGAAGCATTAAATTCCACTCCATTGATTGTATCCCATTTAAGTATGCTGTCAAGATCGGAATTTAATGAGTTTAACATACGTTGCCGTTCCAGTCGTTCCAGTTTTACTGCCGAAGAGTCGGGACGTGAATCAGGGAACGAATATGAAAAACGCAAATCATCAGCGAAAGAGTGTTTTCGATTAGAAGTAACGCATTCTTATTGATAAATATAATATGTATATTGGTTACCTGGAACAGCAGCCCAACAATAAGCATTCCAATTAACCGAGGGAGTGTCGTTAGTGAAATCAACCAGCCACCGAAATTAGCCGCTACTGTGAGAACAACCAGTCCAAATAATTGTCCTCCAGGAGCTGCAGAGTCCCCAATTATAACGTAGGCGGTAATCCAAATCAGTACTCCTACAATTATAACAATAATGTTTTAAACCAATTTTTAAATGCATCTTAGAATGATTAATTTACCAATGAGGATTAGTGATATGATTCGAGAGCATTGCCTAAATGAAGGACAAAGTGGATAGGGGCAAACTTTTTGCCAGTAGGGCGGTTCCCATGATGGTCGATTTTCCTCGCCTCTACATTTCAAACAAAACGTATATATCCAAGATTCCTCCAAAGTAGTGCTTCCATAAGATATTTGTTGATGGTGACCAATCCTCGAATTTAGGGATTCCAAATTTTTTCCTCCGTTAGTTCTGTTATCTATAGAAATTTTAAGTAAACTTTACGTTAAAACTATGTATTGTGTAAATTTCAGGATACTAGATATATTAGGCGCGTTTTTTTTGAGCCTCGATCTCGGCAAAGTAAAGTAAAGTAGGATTTTCAGCACGCAATTACAACATTTATTGCGAGTCTCGAAGTGTCAAGTCTAGCTTAGTTTTTGTTATTGTGTGATGAAAATCCTACTTTATAGGCGTTTTTCTTTTTTAGTTCAGAGCTGAGCACTGAACAGAGTTCGAGCATTATGAGCGCGCTCTGAACCATGCGTGCTCAGAGCGTTCAGAGGATGTTTTGTTTTTCCTGTTTTTTTGTCCTTCAAATGTGACTGGAAGTGTGCATGTACATGTGTGTACTCAGCTTTTTACTCAGGATGCTCAGTCAATTTATTCTGAGCTCATAGAGCGCGAGTTACGACAGCCACCTGTTCCCCCGTTTCCCCTTGATCCAACAATACCACGAGCATACCTACATCAGCAGAATTCCACGAGAAACATTATCATCGACAACAACAACAACAACTCCCACGAGCATACCTACATCAGCAGAATTCCACGAGCAATATTATCATCGACAACAACTACAGAAGAGGCAATGCACTTCGATTGTACTTTTGCAATCGCAACATAATTTAGCTGACACCCAAAATGTACTTGCAGGTAGTTCCACGAACGTAATTCAATAAATTGATGACCCACAAATTCATGGAATTACACTGCAATAATTAAGCTAGGTTTTAAGCCCAAAAAATTATACAATTCAGTTGATTAAAAACATTCGAAACATAAAGTTGTTTTTTTTAGCTTCCCCGAAAGCTAATCCCGTAATTGGCGCAGTCGAGTAGTCCGGTGACTTTTCTTTTAAAACACGATAATTTAAATTTAAAGTATTCTAACCCGGCGGTTTATCGGAGATAGTTACAAACAATTAAAGTGACATTTTATGTTGTGCTCCCACGTATCGAAGGAATATCGATAATAGTGCACGTCAATATCGAAGGAATATCGGTATATAGTGACATAAAAAGAAAAAGAAAAGAAGGATTTTAATCCCCAAATCACCGAGAACCATCAAATCATCAAGGACCAACGATATCTACTCAACACTCAACTCAACAATATCCATCTGTTCAACTATAATATACAGCTTTAAGAAATAAAAACCGAGAAGACACAGTATGATCCTATTGGGATACATGTAAGTTTAGTATATTGATATATTTTCCTATCTCTCGCTCTTTATCCCACTCCATATGCATAGAAAGTTAAAATCATTTTTCCCTTATAAAAAACCCTTACGGACACTAAGTCTTATTCTATCACAGAAAGATCAGAAGAGGAAGAATCCAGCGAAGGTTTAGTGTTCTCAAGAATATTAAGTACAAGTTCACCACTGATTAACGCGGAATTTAACACAATGTCGAACCCAATTATACCAAATGTAAATGTAAACGCAAACGCGGGTGCAAACGCGAATGCAAATATAAACGCACGTCCCAGTCCAATGAGAATACCCCTTAACGATATATTTAACTCGCTTCGAATTCCTGACGTAATAATTTATCTACCGAAATTCGATGGTAACCCTAGATTACTTCACGAATTTATCAACAATGTAAAAGAAATATTAGGTTTAGTTTCTACTGCAGACGGTACACCATATTCAGTCATTATTCTCCGCGCAATTCGCAACAAAATAGAAGGAAAGGCAAATGAAGTCTTAAATATGTACGGGACTCCATTAGTCTGGACTGGAGTGATATAAAAAATAATCATATATTACACTATTCCGACAAAAGAACAAAACATCTTTTATGCTAAGGCAACAAGCAATAGAATTCAATATTATAACCCAAGATACCACCAACCTAGGCAAGATTTACAAACAATACCCCATTACCAAGCAAGACCACAAAACTATAATAACAATAGGTATCAAAACCAACAGCCTCAACCAATTCCACGTCCCTATTATGCTAAACCACAAAACAGACCTCAACAACCAAATACTTACACCCAAAACCCAAATAATTTTAGGAGTCAAAACAATAACCTTAACCAGAATAGGCAACCTCCAGCACAAACTCCAAATAGGCCCCATACTACGGAACCTATGGATTGGAACTCCACAAATTCTCGACTTACCATTAGAACAAACAGATCAAATCAACCACACACACACCAACAACCGAATTATGTAGCTGAGGAAGTACACAACCTGAATACAAATGCACAAATCGGAACCTATCAACAGAACCTCGATCAATACTATAACGAAAACGGAGCAATCATCGAAGCCTACCAAGATTATGAATACTTCGACGAACTAGACAGAAATCTACTTGACACATTTCAAGCACTAGATACGACAAATTTTCAAATACCTGCCCCGACAGAGCAATCGGATACTTAGACATTAATAAACACGGGCTCACTCTTCCTTACATTCAAATTTCTTCTCCTTTTGGTAGAACACTCAAGTTTCTAATAGACACAGGTGCTTCTTCATCCTTTATAGACCCACAATTTATACACCCCGATGACATTATAAAAACACAACCTATTACAATAGCTACCATTTTAAACAAACACAACATAGATAAAAAAGTTATCCTTCCTAAATTCATAGAATTCAAACAACCAGGAACACTACAATTTTTAGTATTTCGTTTCCATGCATACTTTGACGAACTCTTAGGTCTTGACGCCTTAACGGCAATTGGAGCAAAAATAGATCTGACAAAACAAATACTTATAGTAAGTAATACCAGTATACCTATTTGCCTTAAGCCAAACTTCACCTCAGGGAAACATATAATCCCTCCATATTCCAAATACATAGCAAAAGTCCCTACGGATATTCGTGACGGCGATATCTTCATAAGAAAAACGATAATCGAACCAGACCTATATATCTCTGAAGGAATTTATAAATCAAAGGATTGGTTTAGCTCAATAGAAATCATAAACAAAGGCATGTAGGTACACGAAAACATTTCTTATGGAACAACCCCTCAAGGTCGAACCATACAATTCCCCTGAATTTCTAGAAGTAAATAATTTTTCTCCCGAATTCATTGAACTCAACAATTTCAATATCGAAAACAACCAAACAACAATAGAAGACGAGACCTTTCGGATAATACAATCTGTTTATTCAAAATATTTCTCCAATAACAAACTTTTCCGACTCGTAAGATGCACGGAAATATTAACAGACGTAATACCAAATGACGAACAATAAATGAGGACCACGAAAATAATAACCACAGAGGCGTTAATGAAACCCTACTTCATCTCAAGAGAACTCACTATTTCCCTTACATGAAGACAAAAATAACGCATACTATAAACAATTGCCATACATGCCAAACGCTCAAATATGGTAGAAATCCTCCAAAATTAAATTTGAAAAACCAGAAACTCCTACGAAACCACTTGATATAATTCATATAGACATATACTCTATCAACCAGAAAAACATAGATATTAACGCTCATTGATAAATTTTCGAAATTCGCTTCAGCCTATACACTTCCCTCACGTACAAGTATTTCAATGCTAAAATGCATAAAACACTATATAAGCCTACACGGCATTCCTACGAAATTAATTTGCGACCAAGGTGCAGAATTCACAAGCAATATATTCAAAGATTTTTGCAAACAATATGACATAGATTTGCACATCACTTTCTTCCAACAAACCGCTAGCAACTCACCAGTAGAACGTGTTCACTCAACCCTGACCGAAATCTATAGAATCATTACGTTAAAAAGAAAAGAAAAAAACTTAGACTTCGTCGAACGGTTTCGATCTTTGTAGTCGGCGCAATAAATTGCTCTCGTCCAAGATTTGTCGGACTGTATTGTTGATATGTCCAATTAGTCGGTTTCTATGCTTTCTCGCGAAGCTTCTAGTTTCAGCTTCGATTGTTGGAATTCCGAGATCCCTATGGATATCGTCGTTTCTAATATACCATGGTGCTTGTACAATTTCTCTAAGAACTTTATTTTCAAAAGTTTGTAGAATATTGGCATTTGTTTTCTTGGTACAACCCCAAAGTTGTATACCGTAGGTCCACACCGGCTTTAGCACTTGCTTGTATAAAAGCAGTTTGTTCTCAGTACTGAGTTGGGAATGTTTTCCGAGTAACCAGTACATTTCTCTATATTTGATATCGAGTTCTTTACGTTTCATTTTCACGTGCGAATTCCATTTCAGCTTTCAGCGTCGAGTGTCATTCCCAGGTATTTGGCCTCGTTTGCAAAGGGTATTCGGGCCAAGTTTAGAAAAATTGGCAAGTCATTAGTTTTCTTATAAGTGAAATTCACGTGAACAGATTTAGTTTCGTTGAGGGCGATCCGCCAGTTCCTTGTCCATTCATTTACCTAATTCACTGCGGCTTCAGTTTTGTAGTCGCTTCTTCGATTGTATTACCTACAGCTAGGATAGCTGTGTCGTCGGCGAACGTAGCAAGGGTAGTGCCATCTTCCCTTGGTATATCGCGAGTATATAACACATAGAGAAGCGGACCAAGGACGCTTCGTTGCGGTACCCCGGCCGAAATTTCTTTTAGCTCCGAGTATTCGTTTCTATTTCTAACCCGGAAGAGTCTATTCCCGAGATATGATTCTAGAATATCATATAGGCTTGCGGGGAGAACTTGTCGTAATTTAAATTTCAAGCCATCGTGCCACACCTTAGGCTTGTGGTGTGGCGTCAAGGAATACACTTGAGCAAATCTTTTTTTCTTCAAATGCTTTCTCGATTACGTCAGTAGTTCTATGTACTTGGTCAATCGTCGAATGCTTGGTTCTGAACCCAAACTGGTGGTCAGGGATAAGATTATTGTCTTCAATAACCGGCTGTAGGCGCCTAAGCAATATTCTCTCGAAGACTTTGGAAATGACCGGAAGAAGGGAAATCGGTCTATACGATTTTACTTCATTTGGCGGTTTTCCTGGTTTTAAAACCATTATGACCTCCGCGACTTTCCATTGACTCGGCACATGTTTTAGTCTGAGCGCAGCATTTATAATATGAAGGTGCTTAATTAATGCTTTCCTTGGAAGAGCTTTGAGAACTTCTCCGGTGATCAAATCATAACCAGGAGCTTTCTTAGGTTTTAGGGATTCGATTTCACGTGATGGTTCCCTTAGCGTTGCTCTTGTGAGTGCTGAATCGTCAGGTTGTAATTCCGTCCCATTAGTATTGTCGTAGATCGTTTGGCCATCGTACGGTAAAGGTTTCTTCTAGATGAGCGGCAAAAACGTCCGCTTTTTGCTTATCTTCCCTTGCCCATTCATTTTGATTTATTCTAATTGGCGGCGCGGGGATTTTGGGCCTTTTGGTGCCTTTTACAGCTTTCCAAAGTGAATAATTGGAATCTTTTTTCGCTGTTAAACTTTCAAGGTAAGAACCTATCGCACGATTTTTAAAATCCTTAATGAATGTCTTCAACAAATTGCACAAATAATTCAAATGTGCTTTATGTTGCGGAGCGCGACTCTGTTGCCATTTCTTACGCGCCTTCCTTTTTTCGTTGACCAATTCTTTTATTTCGGGAGGATATCGTAGCCCATATTTGGCCGGCGTTTTCCTTGGATTAGGCGTATTATTCCAGGAGGCGAGCTCGATCTCGATGAAGCGATCAACTCCAACTTCAAGTTCATAGGGTGTCGTAAGTGCAACACTCACTTCAACATTCTCTTCTATTTCGTTCCTTAAGCCTTCCCAGTTAGTGTTTCTACCAGTTAATCTCGCTGGCTCTAGGTTATTGGCTAATTTTACACTCAATGTTAAAATAACCGGTGAGTGGTCAGATGATAGATCAAAGCTCTCTTCAACTTTAATGTGGTTGGTAGGTATTCCTTTCACAACGAAAAAATCTATCAGGTCAGGTAGTTTTGAGGTATCAGTTGGCCAGTAGGTCGGTTTGCCCGTCGAGAGGAAATCGCAACTGTATTCCATACCTGCCCCATAGAGCATTCTACCTTTTCGCGAGATGTATCTGGAGCCCCAGAACGTGTGCTTCGCATTAAAATCGCCGCCAATAATGAAATTTGGTTTGAGCGATTTAAGCAGGTTAGTAAAATCACTTTTTTCAAGCGCGGAACGCGGTGGACAGTAGATAGACGAAATTCTGAAAGTACGCTGACTATTTTTAACTCGAATCGTGCACAGTTGCATAGTTTCGAGCTCTATCTTCAGGTCTTCGTATTGTTCAATGCAGTCTTTAATAAGCAATGATGATCCACCTCTGGCGTTTCCTGATGGGTGACAAGCGTGGAAATCATTATAGCCTTTTATTTTTCAATTCAATCCCTTTTTCACGTGAGTTTCAGAAATCAAGCAAATGTCAATATCTTCCTCCCGTAGGAATATTTCCAATTAGCCGAGTATTTGTAAAAGCCCGTTTGCATTCCAAGTGCATATTTTTAACATTGGTTTTTCGTTCATGTTATTTTTGAAGCACGCGTTTTCCGTGAATTATTTTCGAGCTTAACCAAGCGATCAAGAATAATTTTATTTATTTTGCATTGTTTTTCAAGTTTCTCGAGAATAACTGAGAAAACATGAGAAATAGGGTCCGGCGAAGTTTCAACGTTTATTTCTCCTTCGATTTTAAACCCTTTGGAACGGAGGTAATTTATAACCTCATCTTTGGTGCATGACGGGTGGAGTCCCCTCGCTACAACACGATGTGGCCTTTCTGACTTTATTTCAAAAGTATACCACTAGATCTTCTCGGTGTTTAGCTTTTGGGACACTGCCCGGTAGTCTTCGTGGTTAACGACGTTAATTTTCCACGCATTATTCCTCAAAGATGTTACCTTAAATTCCGATGTTATCGTTCCTTTAAGGAGGCTGTGTAACTGATTATACTCCGTTACCCCAACGACGTTTATTGGAGGCGGTGGACGAATTTGCCCTCGGAGTTGTTTTTCTTGAGGTACTTCACGCGTTTGTTCTCTTAGAGGCTCGACTTCAGGCGAAGAACCGGCTCTCCTTTTCTTACTAGGTCTTTTCTTAGGGACCCGATTCGTTTCGCGTGCTAGCTCTTCTTCGTCAGTGTGGTATTCCTGACTGGGCAAGCGTGGTGGAGTACATTCGCGTTCTTTCTGAGAATGAGTGTTCCTTAGAACATTATTTTCTTCCTTCAACAGTTCTATCTCTTTCTTAAGAGCTTGATAGAGTAGATCTATTTCCTTAGCTTGATTCGGAGTGTTTTAATTTCTTCCTCAGAACTTATATCTTTAACTGAGTCCCGTTTTTCACGCGCTGACGCTCCCGGCGGACTTCTTTTCCCGGGGTTGTTCGATCTTGATGGAGGCGATCGAGATACCCTTGAACTTTTAATAAAAGGGTTAATGGACTGCAATAAGCGGCTTTCCCCAGAATCCGTAGAGCCGACCTCCGAAGAGGGTGGATTTTCTAGTAAAGCTGGACTGCCACCTGGGGTAATTAATCTTTTCGTTTTGTTCATTGCATTTTTTTGTATACACTACAACTATACTACACGCTCGGTATACGGAGGTTGGATTTTAATCGCCTCTTACGACAGGCATGCCTACCTCGGGTAAATTCTAATCCCTAGACTTAGAACTTAGACTTAGAACACGAGGAAATCCTTAACGAAACCTTAATAACATACAATAACGCAATCCACTCTTCAACTACCTACGAAGTCTTTTACGGTAGAACATATAAATTTAACAATGAAACACAATTTAACAACGAACATGACTATTTAAGAAAACTTAACGAATATCAAGCTATACTTTACCCAAATATTAAAAGAAAGATTAGAATATATAAGAAACTAGCTGACCCGGCGAACTTTGTTCCGCCCAATTTCTTTTATGTAATAAAAATAATAATTTCGAGCGTGCACAATGCTAATGCTACTTTATGTAATTCGGTCAATTCAAATTCTTTTTTCACAACTTATAGTTATGCAATAGAAATGACTGAAGTATAGCAACAAAATTATAACTGGGCCGACTTACAATTTCAAATAGTGTAGCGGTAAGCACGGAATATCTAAGGAATTCAAAAATTTAAAATTTTACATATTTTTTGTTGCACCTATTGGAAGTGGCACTATCCAGTAATTTTTTTTTCAAAATGCGATTCTCCATACTAAATTCTATCCCCATAAGGTATTGAGTTTTCTCGACAAAAAGTAGCATAACATGTTCTTTTTTAAACCAAAAATAATAAAAATCTAACGATTTATTCCCGAGTTATGAGTGCACATACGGACGTCAGTCTTTTTTATATATAGCTGTACCCACCCGGCTTTGACCGTATATTTCGTTTTAAGTCTTGCTCAGATTTCTTAAAAGTGCTTTATTTGGACCATGTCAATTTATGATTTTACCTAATTATACAACTTTATAGAAATAGCGTTTGATTTGATTTTTGAATGAAAGGTGCCACAACCCGTTTTGCGCTTATGGTTTGCAAGGTATCACCTTTAGGATGGTTTCCTATCTTTCAACCGGGAACCAGCCATAAACATGCACAATATTTCATTGAAAAGAGTTGTGTGGTTTCGGAGATCGACGACAGCACCAGCTATCGGGTCCATAGCCCAAGTGGAAATTGTTGGTTATAGTGTAAGCGATGTTCCTATATTTCTGACATGCTTCCGTAACAGTAGATAACAGTGTGCATAGTGTATCAGAGTGCTTACTAAAGGGTTTTTCAATAAGAGCGCTACAAAAGTTTTTTTTTTTTAAATAAAACAAAAACGGTTTTGGATATCAATGAAATTCTTTATTCCTGTGAAAGTATACGTTCGATGGCATTATGTATGGAACTCGATTTCTTTTGCATGGCCACCACGGGCACGCTTGCAGAAGTCCAGACGCTGAACCCAATTTACGACGGTTTTCAAGCATAAATCGGCCGATACTGCTGCAATTTCACGTTCGATATTCCTACGAAGTTCATCAATCGTCGCTGGCTTGTTGGCATATACCATAGACTTGACGTAGCCCCACAGGAAATAGTCTAACGGCGTCAAATCGTCCCTGTTGAAAAACCCTTTATTTCCAGTGCAGAATGGAACGTTGGCCAAAGTGAGGAAAAAGTTTTAACTTATAAAATTACTATTTCGGGAAACACATATTTTGGGTATGACTTGTTACCGGAATGTTTCCGAATTTAAGTGAGCTGTCAAATTAGTTTTCATGTGTTTGTAAGTTGGTTCGCACGAAAAAGAAAATGTGATATAGAAATACTGGTACCTTCCCTCTTTAATGGGGATGCTAAAGTACCTAAACGAACAAAGTGTCATGAAAATGGTAATGGAGGTAATATAATGCGAATTTAATAATTGCATATCTTCATACCCGAGTGAAAAACATTTTAACGAAAATCTGTTTTACTACAAATACCACGCGCTAAAGAAATATTCAGGATTCAGATTCAGCTGGCCCGGTGAAATACAATTGCAATAACCGCAGCGATTTACTTGTCGGTCAACCTACCGCTTTTTTACTGAAGTGCTTTATGGTAGGTACATAGCATTTTACGTTCCATTTACGGGTGCGTACGCGTACAAAGCGAGAGGTTTGCCGACACGTGAGCACGCCACATACAATTGACCATGTGAGAAACATGGAACGCTATGCTGATGATGATTGTGTTGTTGTCTATCTCGGTCTCCAGTATGGACGACTGCATGGTATTCTTTCCTGAAGTTCCGAAATACTCTATCGATTGTTAATATTCCGATCTAACTGTTCGTCCTGATTTTCTGCGACGTGAAACGTTTGACCTTCGCACTGGCGGCATGATCAAATTTGTCTTGGAATCGCCGATTCCCACACAAACTTTCATCCCCTATATCATCCTGTCAAAGTTTTGTTTTCGAGACATAAAGTAGCCTATGGCCTTCCTTGGGCCCAATCGAAACCATCAAGCTCAAAATCTTTAAAAACTAACTATCCTCTTTCGAGTTATGTGCGTAAAAACTCAAAACGCTCAACAACTCCTGTGTTGCCTATCATCATCTTCATCTCAAACATTTCAACTTACTCACTCTCATACTAATGCAAGGATCCTGAAAATATTTGGCAAACAAAAATGATGCATTCAAACGCCATCAAACAAATAAGTATCTACTCCATTTCAAAAAGCTACTTAATGTGACATAGTAAACATAAGCAATCTTATTAGGTGTATTTAAAAAAAATAAATTTCAAAATTATTTGCAACAACAATTTGCTTGCAAAATAATTAAAATAATTGACAACAACAATTGGCATTAAAATTAAATTTTTTTTTGTATATGAAGTATCACTACTCGATTTCCTCCCCGTTTATTTTTTTTTTTCAAAGTGCATTTCCCCATACAAACTTTCATAACCTTTTTCATCCCCTCAAAGTTCTGTTTTCGCGACAAAAAGTAGCCTATAACCTTCCTTGGTCCAAAACGAAACCGTCAAGCCCAAAATCGTTGAAATCCAACAATCCTTTATCGAGTTATGCGCGCACACACGGACTTCATTGCCTTTTATATATATAGATACTAATATCGATAAACTCAATGAAACAAGGGACGAACCCGAAATATTATACACTAATGATTTAGTTTATAGAAAAGAATCTCGGAGAAACAAACTAACACCCCGATTTTCAAAGCATAAAGTTAAAATAAACAAAAAAGTAACAGTCCAAACAGCGGACGATAAAAAAATACATAAATGTAGGCTAAGAAAGAAAAAAAAAGAAAGATATAAAAAAAAGGAATATATATCCCATTTCAGATGCATTTTTACCATTGCAGCAGCGCAGAAAATGGAAACCAAAGTACCTACCGACTAACGGACAGACAATACTTCCTCTTAAACTAGGCAACGCAAAGACAATTACTACATTCAACAACCTCGTACACATCATTGACTTAGACATATACAAAGACAATATCATAAACATTTCTAAAGCAATATCAACAATTGACAAATTTTACAACTTAAAAGACTCTATCGAAATAACAAGACAAAAATTAGAAGAAGTCAAAATCAAACTTGATTGATTGACTCTAAAAACAAGAAATAGAAGAGGTCTAATAAACGGTTTAGGATCAGCGGTTAAATTTATCACGGGTAATATGGACGCAGACGATGCAAAAAATCTTAATAATCAAATTGAAGAATTATACCGTAAAGAATCTATATCCCAAAACAAATTACAGAACGAAATTATAATCAACGTAAAATTGACCCAAAGGCTCGAAAATATAACTAAGCATATTAATGACCAACAGAGCAAAATTGAAAATTTCTTCCAAAAATTCCAATACCAAAATAGTAATAGACTTCATGTAAACGAAGAACTTCTTCTTAGAACACAATACCTGAGCCAGATAAATTATAATATTGACCTCCTCAATAACCATATTACTAACATTGCCGAATCAATAGTAATGGCAAAACTTAACATTATACCGAAATTCATTTTAAGACAAGAAGAACTTAATGAAATCAAAAATTTTTTTAAAGAACAATCGATCGAAACCATATCTAACGAACATATCTATGAGATGCTCGAACTACAAGCATACTACAACGATACAAAAATCATACTTAATGTCCGTATACCTATACTGTCCATCCAATAATACTCCTTATTTCACATCATTCCATTACCTATTAACACTACTAAAGAAATTGATACTCCACCCTACATCCTATTCAACCCTCAAAATATACAATATTTAAACAGACCATGTCCCGAAATCGAAGGTGTCTTTTACTGTAAAGAATCGGTTCACCAATAAAATCACCTTCTGCCCACTATACAACACGAAATCAGACCTAACCAAACCATAGAAAAATTAAACCTCCAAAAGTTAAACACATACAGCGACATCAATAGAGACTCAATAGAAACCCTACGAACTGAAACTTGACAAATAAACAATTACACATTTGGCACCGTTTTAATTATTGGAATTTTTCTAACAATTTTTGCAATCTATACTTCCAGAAGATTATCTTCCTATAGTAGAGTGCGACTTCGCTTCAGGCCAACACACATTACCATATCTTTGGCCATCGCTTCACACTAAGGGGGGAGGAGTTACGACAGCCACCTGTTCCCCCGTTTCCCCTTGATCCAACAATACCACGAGCACGAGCATACCTACATCAGCAGAATTCCACGAGCAACATTATCATCGACAACAACAACAACTACAGAAGAGGCAATGCACTTCGATTGTACTTTTGCAATCGCAACATAATTTAGCTGACACCCAAAATGAACTTGAAGGTAGTTCCACGAACTTGATTCAATAAATTGATGACCCATAAATTCATGGAATTACACTGCCAGTGTGACCACAGTGGAATATATTTTTTCCAAAAAATATTCGCATATAAAAGGGGAATATTTTGTTCTCCAAAAAGAATTTTTAGTTAACAAAATATTCTTTATAAATTTGAATTCAATTCTTTACGAAGTTTTGAACTTAATGCATATTTGCCTATTTGTATTTTCAACATGGATACTTCCGAGAAAAGATGTTACCGAGCCGAATACCGAATTAGGATAAATAACCTCTTTAATATAACAACATGAATAAAAGTAGTGGGAACATTCTGTGATTATTATGTCATAACTAATTCAAATGTTAATCTGTATAATACAGGAAGAACATGAACAAATTGATTTTGATCTTCAATACTTTTAAACTTTTTTTAATATCAAACGATAATCCTTACTAATAATAAAACTGTAACTTTTTTCAGGCTTTAAATAGTTTGTGTGCTAAAGGCACAAGAAGTACTGCACGAAATTGATTTCGGTTTTCACAATTGCATTGGAAATTGTCGATATTAGAATTTAGGATAATGTTTAATCATTATCCGCTGTCCGGAAGCGGAGATTTAAGCTGATATTTAACAAAAGTTGTAATTCTCGAATGCCTTCTAGCGCCTAGCTTTGGAATGACTCAACCGAATAAAATAGGTTTTTTTTTAATATAAAGTTCAATTATGTACAAAGATTTTAAGATATAAATCATCTTTGTACGTAGTCCTGAAGCTGTACAATAAGCATTAAACTATACATTTTATACAGCTCAAAAAAGTAAAATGTTCGATTGAAGCTAGATCATTGGATTTGCCCGGCATTCAGTGGAGGAAATTTTGTGTCTGTGTGCGGCAAAACCTGTTTCTCTTTCTGCTGAATGCTGTATGCTTTTTGTTTCTCTTTTTTTTCGTACACCTTTTGTGCTTTGTGTTGTTTTTTTTTTCTCACTTCTTTTAAATTGAAATTGAACTGGTGATAGTGGAGAGAGTGGAGTTGTGGCCTTATGGGTGGAGTATTAATGTGGTGCATGGGTGGGAGGGAGATAGGTCAGGTCAGGTATGTAATGTAATTGAGATTGGGAGGGAGTCACACTCAATTGTGATTTAAAATGCGCTATATTAATTGTGATCTGATGATGCATGCCACGAACGAATCCCGTTTGTGCTCGGTATTGTTTTTTTTCGTATGCATGTATATCCAACTGCACCTTTTCTGCCTTCTGTTTTTTTGAGGTTATTATTTCTTTAGGCGCGTTGGGCACTTTTAGATAAGAAGAAATTAATGAATTTGGGTTACTTTTAAAACGAAACCGCGTCATCGACACCGAGCGACCGACACCCGATAGGTGGCGCTTTTGTCGTTTTTTTTTGATAAACTCAACCGATCTCAATGAAACTTTGTTTGTGCGCGTGGTTGGATGCAGCTAGAAAAATAGGATAGTTTTGGACCCGATAGGTGGCGCTGTTGTCGATTTTTTTTGATAAACTCAACCGATCTCAATGAAACTTTGTTTGTGTGCGTGGTTGTGTGCCGCTAGAAAGATAGGATAGTTTTGGACCCGATAGGTGGCGCTGTTGTCGATTTTTTTGAGAAACTCAACCGATTTCAATGAAACTTTGTTTGTGTGCATGGTTGGATGCAGCTAGAAAAATAGGATAGTTTTGGACCCGATAGGTGGCGCTGTTGTCGATTTTTTTGAGAAACTCAACCGATCTCAATGAAACTTTGTTTGTGTGCGTGGTTGTGTGCCGCTAGAAAGATAGGATAGTTTTGGACCCGATAGGTGGCGCTGTTGTCGATTTTTTTGAGAAACTCAACCGATCTCAATGAAACTTTGTTTGTGTTTGTGGTTGTGTGCCGCTAGAAAGATAGGATAGTTTTGGACCCGATAGGTGGCGCTGTTGTCGATTTTTTTGAGAAACTCAACCGATCTCAATGAAACTTTGTTTGTGTGCATGGTTGGATGCAGCTAGAAAAATAGGATAGTTTTGGACCCGATAGGTGGAGCTGTTGTCGATTTTTTTTGAGAAACTCAACCGATCTCAATGAAACTTTGTTTGTGTGCGTGGTTGTGTGCCGCTAGAAAGATAGGATAGTTTTGGACCCGATAGGTGGCGCTGTTGTCGATTTTTTTGAGAAACTCAACCGATCTCAATGAAACTTTGTTTGTGTTTGTGGTTGTGTGCCGCTAGAAAGATAGGATAGTTTTGGACCCGATAGGTGGCGCTGTTGTCGATTTTTTTGAGAAACTCAACCGATCTAAATGAAACTTTGTATGTGTGCATGGTTGTATGCAGCTAGAAAGACAGGATAGTTTTGGACCCGATAGGTGGCGCTGTTGTCGATTTTTCTGAGAAACTCAACCGATCTCAATGAAACTTAGTATGTGTGCATGGTTGTATGCAGCTAGAAAGACAGGATAGTTTTGGACCCGATAGGTGGCGCTGTTGTCCGTTTTCAGAGAAACTCAACCGATCTCAATGAAACTTTGTATGTGTGCATGGTTGTATGCAGCTAGAAAGATAGGATAGTTTTGGACCCGATAGGTGGCGCTGTTGTCGATTTTTTTTGATAAACTCAACCGATCTCAATGAAACTTTGTTTGTGTGCGTGGTTGTGTGCCGCTAGAAAGATAGGATAGTTTTGGACCCGATAGGTGGCGCTGTTGTCGATTTTTTTGAGAAACTCAACCGATTTCAATGAAACTTTGTTTGTGTGCATGGTTGGATGCAGCTAGAAAAATAGGATAGTTTTGGACCCGATAGGTGGCGCTGTTGTCGATTTTTTTGAGAAACTCAACCGATCTCAATGAAACTTTGTTTGTGTGCGTGGTTGTGTGCCGCTAGAAAGATAGGATAGTTTTGGACCCGATAGGTGGCGCTGTTGTCGATTTTTTTGAGAAACTCAACCGATCTCAATGAAACTTTGTTTGTGTTTGTGGTTGTGTGCCGCTAGAAAGATAGGATAGTTTTGGACCCGATAGGTGGCGCTGTTGTCGATTTTTTTGAGAAACTCAACCGATCTCAATGAAACTTTGTTTGTGTGCATGGTTGGATGCAGCTAGAAAAATAGGATAGTTTTGGACCCGATAGGTGGAGCTGTTGTCGATTTTTTTTGAGAAACTCAACCGATCTCAATGAAACTTTGTTTGTGTGCGTGGTTGTGTGCCGCTAGAAAGATAGGATAGTTTTGGACCCGATAGGTGGCGCTGTTGTCGATTTTTTTGAGAAACTCAACCGATCTCAATGAAACTTTGTTTGTGTTTGTGGTTGTGTGCCGCTAGAAAGATAGGATAGTTTTGGACCCGATAGGTGGCGCTGTTGTCGATTTTTTTGAGAAACTCAACCGATCTAAATGAAACTTTGTATGTGTGCATGGTTGTATGCAGCTAGAAAGACAGGATAGTTTTGGACCCGATAGGTGGCGCTGTTGTCGATTTTTCTGAGAAACTCAACCGATCTCAATGAAACTTAGTATGTGTGCATGGTTGTATGCAGCTAGAAAGACAGGATAGTTTTGGACCCGATAGGTGGCGCTGTTGTCCGTTTTCAGAGAAACTCAACCGATCTCAATGAAACTTTGTATGTGTGCATGGTTGTATGCAGCTAGAAAGATAGGATAGTTTTGGACCCGATAGGTGGCGCTGTTGTCGATTTTTTTGTTCGCTAGGGAAATTTAATAATTTGAATGTAATGTGGTATTCGATTGGGCGCTCTGAGAGCACTTTTTTTTATCTCAGAGCAATTTATATGTTCGCTTGGTACAAATAAAGCAATCTTTTTCAAATTTCAGAGCTCTTTTGCGAACCAAGATATTTTTTCAGATTTACCAATAACAAGTGCGTTTGAATTTGACAACTGGTAGAGTTTGTTTACATTTTAGTGATTTTTTTCTCCAGCAAAGAAAGGCATTCCATCGAGTGAATCAATTTTTGTAAATTATTTATGTATAAATATTTAATAATCAATCGGGACGGATATTTCTAATGTTTTAATACAAAATTTAACCAGTGAATGGAAATCGCTTAGAAAAGTGTCGAAGACTGTACATATTCAAATCGCACGAATAGGTATCAACACAAAAAAGAGCAGGTGACGTTTTTATGTACGACAACTACATAATTAAAAAATCCCTACTATTATAAAACTAAGTCATTCTTTCCTTTGTTTCTTGCTACACGTCACTTACAGCACCGAAGTGGGTTTGTATAGCTCTTATTATTTTGTTTTAAATTTGAAAAGTGGAACTCTGGCGAAGCAAGGCGAGCACGGGTCAGCTAGTAAAACAATATTTTTCGTGGCAATTAGGTATACAGCCCTATTATGACTATCAATTATCAACACGATATTTGATAATAATTGATACATATCAACAAAATGAATGAATCGGTATTATGGTTATCAACCTATCAACATTTTTGATGAATTGTGAATATTGTTGGATTTAAGATCTATTGTGAATAGTTTTATCGATAAACTTGGTATTACGATTGTCAAAAAAATTGATATTCATCAAATATTCTATCAACCACAAATTTCTTGTTGATAGGTATCAAATATTCCGGCGGTTAAAAATTTCTTTTAACACCAAATAATAAAATTTAGTTCCTTGTTTTTATTGTTAAAAAAACGAATTTAGACCGAAATGTAATCGGTAGTTTTTGATTTTAAATGGATTATGATGAAGTATAGTTTGTTTTGGTTTTTTTATGTCATACAAATTAGAAACGTCAAACTTCAAAACAGAACCCATTCTCAATGATATTTTGATTAGCATTCACAATGGGGTGAAAACTATCAATTGATACTCATAATACCAAAATATCGTTGAATTGATAGATGTTATCAAGTAGGTATCAAACAATTGATATTTGATAGCCATAATAGGGCTGATAGTTTTTATGCTTTTTTAAGAGGTAATATTTTTTTTAACTTTATTTGAAATAAAAGTTAATTTTTTGTGTATTTATGTCTTAAAATTCATTTTATTTATTTCATTTGTATTACAACAAAAAAATGCTTAAGTGGAATATAAATTTAAAGACATATTCCACTTTTCAGATTAAGTGGAATATTTTTGAAAGAAGCTGATGGTCACACTGTACACTGCAATAATTAAGCTAGGTTTTAAGCCCAAAAAATTGTACAATTCAGTTGATTAAAAACATTCGAAACATAAAGTTCTTTTTTTTTAGCTTCCCCGAAAGCTAATCCCGTAATTCGCGCTCTGATCATGCTCTGAGCGAAAAAAGACACACAAATTCGAGCTCTGATGTGTCTGAGCTAAAAAAGGAACACGAACAAATAAACTTTTTGTATAACAATTCAGGTTCTGCTCTGAACTGAACAAGAAAAACGCCTAATAACCAATGGCTGAGTTTTTTCCTTCTGGGGCTCTGTTGACAACATAATCACCCCTATCCGGAATAATATTTCCCCCGAAATGTTTCCTATTCAGCAATCTTATTTACATTGCTGACAAGGGAAACATTTCCATCGGAATTTATTTGCGATAGCCCTAAATAACTCACCGTAACTGTGAACAGATCCATATTCAGATTCGGTGTCATGCGACGGGTTCACAAGAATGCTCTTACGTCGGACTGGTCCAATCTCACTGTGGGAATGTACGGAAGTCTGAAAACGTAATAAAAATTAACTTTTAATATTGTGTGATAGTAACTTTAAGTGTGTACTGACTAGAACAAGATTTCGCAATCACCAGAACCTAATGTAGTATTAGATTGCGTGCTCTCAGAGCACTTTCTATTCGTTTGATAAATAAAAAAACATTGGTCCACCCAGGACAATTTTGCATTAACTATTTTGCCGTGGTCTCAAAATCCCTAAGAACCCAACTTAAGATTCCTTTGTACCAGAAAGCATGAAACTTCAGTTTCATAATTTTATTAACTGGTTTAAGAAAACTACAACTTCTTAATAAAATAAATTTACAAACACGAATCTCCTTAAAACATTTCTTTATATGCATATACATTCTCAGATATTTATTAAAAAAATTTATATTCTTTCCGTATATACATAGGTTATCGTTAAAAAAAATTTCTTGCCACTTTTAAATAGATCTCGCTTCCCATTATATGAGTACTTAAAAGGTGACGAAAGCCAACCGAATTCAGTCGGATTCGGATGGTCGGCGAGAAATTCGAACTTTCCCGATGACTAGGAGGACGTTCATGATCAGCATTACAGTTTCCAGCGCATATGATTGATATGAAGAACATCACACTTGCAGACATCCTAATTTAACCCTAATCCTACCAAAGTGTGCCTCTCAAGCACATTGCATCTGACTGTATATCTAATTGATTGTAAAGCTAACTGTATTCAATTGTTAAACACATGTATAAACAAAGAGTTATATTATACATTTTACTCATTTTCATCCATTTACCCATTTATTTCATTTCTTTTCTTAGCAGTTTCTGCAATTTATTGTTTTCTCCGAATGCTCAATAAATTAATACTGCTAGATTACATAGGGGTAGAGGCTGGCACCCTGTTTCTTTATCAAGATATCTAAAATTCTGTAAATATATTTACTTTTATATTAGTTGTTTTATGTGTCAAAATTGTTTAGAATACTAAAAGCCACAGTTCGATTGAAATTGTATCTAAAGAAATGTTGCGCTTTTTAGAATGGAATGTGTCTCCGAGGCACACCTTGGTAGGATAAGGGTTAATGGTCCTGTCAACACAGTACATTTTTAAACACCTTCCTGAGAATACAACATATTTTTAACCGTCGATTGTGTTGCTAGTTGAGTTTAAATAAGCAGACGCATTTGCGTTATTTAATCTCATGTACCACCCAAAGAATTTCCTTAAGTGTAAAAACGAGCAGTGGGCAACTTCCGTTGCACCAGTATATTGCTCTCCTGGCTATAGACTGAAGTCAAATGATTTTAAAAATCTTGTACGCATATTTCTCAAGAGATTAATCGCGGGAGGAGATTTTTATGACAAGCATGCAAATTTATGATCTAGATTAACAAATACTGGAGACAGAGAGCTTGATAAACGTATTAAAGAAGGTGGCCAACAGATAGGAATAAGTTCCCAGATCTTGTCGGCTTCTTTATATCTAAAAATATATCTTCAACTAAAATAAATGTGGAAGAAGGCCCTGATCTTCAATCAGATCACCCCTCGTCCTCAGGGCCGGCATTCTGTTAAATGAAAACGTTTAAACGTTTTCGTGCACACGAACAGTTTGCTTCATGTAACATCAAAAACGAAAGAAATTCTCGTGGGCGCGAAAAAAAACGAACGAACACATTTTCTTTGACGTTTTAGCTTTTCTTGCTTCATGTAACCTTAAAAACGAACACATTTTATCGTCTCCACGAAAGAAAACAAACGACAGCTATTTTGTTGACGTTTATCATTTTCCTATTTATTCACTTTGAGTTTGGTGGTTTTATCTTTTAAGATTGTGCTGAATATTTTACTGGAACTGCTAACAAACTATTTTTTGTTGACCAGCGAAAGCGACGAAAGTGGAATGGAAAATGAATACGTATATGTACTCAAAAAATATAAAAAAAATCTGCGGGATTGTTGGAATCCTCTCACATTAAATGACAAAATGTTGGTTTATTTAAATTTGGTTCTTAAGCTACTATTAGACGATATGCTGAATCAGCATACGTATGCTAAAAAATGTGTCCCAATCACAACATTTCGTCTAATAGCGATGACAGAAATTTCGCTACTAGACGATATGTTGTGATTGGGACACATTTTTCAGCATACGTATGCTGATTCAGCATATCGTCTAATAGTAGCTTTAGTTAGAAATTTATTTTTTCTTTTAGTTTTGTTCAACGTTTTAGGTTAAACATAGCTGCCTTTCATTTGCATATTGGTACACGAAATACATACGTGCCTCCTATTTTAAAGCTTTCCTCATCGTCAAAACAACTTAACGAAAATAAAGCTACATACTGAGACTGCCAAACTATAATTTTGTTGTCACACCGTTTCTCTAACCTAAACGAATGTTAACAAAAAAACGTTAGAAGTTACATGAAGCAGATTTTCGCTTTCGCGTGATTTATTTCGCGAAAGTGGTTTTCGTTTCTTTATTTACAGAATCCCACCCCAGGACTTCTTACACTTGATAAAGTAATGATAAAAGAACAAAGTCCAAAACTTTTTAATAGACTGACTGATTGGAATTACTTTCGATAGAAGTTGGAAGAAAGTATCCAACTATTATCAGCTATTCAAAGAGTAAACAAACTAGAAAAAAAGCAGTGCAAATACTAACACTGAATATACAAAAATTTGCATGGGCAGGAACTCAAACATCAAACAAGATTAAGCAAAACCTCGTACCGAAATATATGTGCAATCATTACAGAAAAGAGGAAAGCTAGAAAATGTTGGCAACAGACAAGGGCGCCAAGCGACAAAACCACACTACAGTTAGCTCAGAAAGTCTATACAAAATCAAAAAATTAGTCTTGAAGAACTTTCCTAAGCGTTCTTACAGATGATGCTAGTAGAGACTACAGACTACTCACTCTGAAAGGCAACAGAGAAAATTAACCGACCAATTACTCCATTAATAAAATAGTTAATGAAAAAAACCAAAAAACCCGACTGACTGTAAAAAAGATTAAAACAAGACACTTTCAAATAGGTATAACTAATTGGCAGTCGGAGGCTGCGCATATTTTTGTCAGATTGTGTAGGTAGTCTTACAAAGCCGGTTATATTCACTACAAGCTCATAAGCTTGTAGATTTTTGCTGTAGTCTTTTGACTTTTTATGTATGAACTGCAATGTTGATTGGACGGCACAATAAGGTCTAACGAATTTGATGTGTTCGTATTCCATAAGTGTTCTTTAACAAATAATAAAGTGAACTAGGAGGTCAGACCTTGGGTGTATATGTTCATCGCGAGTTCAGGCCCAATATATAATTTTCGGATTATGTCTTGCTTTTCTTTTGCAAAACTCTTCAGCAAATATATTTCCATCATACATTGACGAAGGCGACTAAATGGCAAAGTTATAATGAAGTTGGAAAGCGAAAACGAGCCGAATAACCACTTTGAAACTAACCTGTCATGAAGTAACTGAAGTAAAAGATTGGCCAGACCAATCTCAATTGTTAAAACTCGTAGTTATGTATACGTGCGGTGGCTAGATTGGCTAGTCGTACAATCTGACAAAAATATGCGCGGTCTTCGACTGCCAATTAGTTATAACTACTTTAAAGAGTCTTGTTTTCATATTTTTAAATCTTTTTTACAGTCAGTCGGGTTTTTTGGTTTTTTAAATTAACATTTCTATTTAAATAAGTTTTTGGAGAAAATATATTTCCATACAAATTCTGCAATTGTGAGCTTCCGTAAAATTTAAAGTTTAAAATTTCTTATTAGTAAGTACGATGCAAACTACATTTTTTTCAAATGATTAAAAATATGTACAAAGTTAAATTTCCATCAAGCAATTAAAAATTTTATGGAATGTGTATCTATGTATGTAGATTTACAAAAAAAGTATTAACCAGTTTTTTTTTGCGAATGGTGTGCATTATATTTATTTGTCAGCGTTTTAGGAGTGTGGCTGGAGCATTTTGCCAAAATCTTTAAAGCACTTCTATTTCACGTCAATCGCAAATGTAGTGTTCGGTATGCTTATGTAATAAAAATATTAATATTTAATTTAAAATATATGAAAAGACCGCAATTGTGAATACATCAGAAAGGTATTTATTTCACACATCAGTGTATATTGCATATCTTGACATTTCTCAGACATTTTGTGTGAAAAAATGTTTTTTTTTTTTAAATTAATATTTTTATAAAATGTTTAGCCTATGATACTCTGGGGAAGAATACCAATTTAATGACACCACACTCTTTAAAATCGGTCAAGCCGTTTGGGCTAGAGGGCGTCCCGTAGGACAGGAAGAAAAGGAGATGTATAATATGAACGTGTGTGTATGAGAAATTTTGGGAAAACCGCGCATAGGTATAGATAACTGAGTGAGCTCGGATTGGGTAAGCAATAATTTAAGGCCCATTTTATTCACTCGAAGTTGAACACAACTCGAGGAGTTTTCCATATAAAAATCCCCAAGTTGTGTTCAACTTCGAGTGAATAAAATGGGCCTTAGACACTAAAATAACAGCTGACGAAAGATACCAGCGAAAGATTTACCTACGTGAAGTTAGCCCGCACTTTTTCTAGAATGAAAAACGTGAATTGCAGTTCGATAGACATTCGTTTGTAGTTGTTTGTAGTGAATTTTTTTTCGTTTGTAGTTCAACCGTTAGAAAGTTAGAAGCATTAGAAAAAAATTTCAGCCCGCACTTTTGGCTTTTTAAAATAAAAACTAGCCAGTTGCATTCGAAATCGTTTGTAATTGTTTGTAGTGAAATTCTTTTTTAATAGAAATGTCTCATTTCCGAGATATAAGGACATTTGTGTTTGCACCTGTAACTCCGAATTTACAAAAGAGGGAAATAATTTAAAACCACTGGTGCATAAAGCATATCCTAACTTAAATAACTGCATTTAAAATTTCTGAATTCACTTAAGCGTTACTTAATAAAAAGCAATCAAAGTCAAAAAACGCATCACTTTAAAGTTGCATCCATATATGGGCTTCCCAACAACAACAAAACAACGGTAAACACATTTTCGCAAAGCACTCATCAGTGCCCATCCACATGAGTCACTACCTGTCAATTAGCAACACCAACCAATCAATGAACCCCGATTTTATCCAACAATTTTTTCTATTCCTTCGAATAACATTAAAATCTAACCCCTTTGAAACAATTTATAACAACAAAAATGCAATTTCTGCAAAGCCTGTATTCCTGACTATCTAATCTAATTCAAATTTTGTGATTTTATCACAAAGAAAAAAAATTTGATGAAACTTAAGCGAACACTACTTCGTCATATAAACTCATATCCATATTTCAGTTATTATTTAATTATTATTATCAAAATAGTGAAATCAATTTTTTTCTAATGCTTTCTGTTAGATGTATCTAATGGAACAAAAAAAAATACAAAATAAAATTAGTTTGTTGAGGTGGAAAACTGTTGAAATAGGAAATTTCACCACTCGGCAATGTACCGTTTCGAAGATAGCGCTGTCTTATATCGCCTGCTTAAATTGCTTATAAATTCTTTTTGGTTTGGTCAATTTCAACATTTAAGGTTTTATTAGATAGAGCACACATGCTTTCTAACAACCAACTAGTTTTTGTCGTTTGTAGTTGTCCAGCATTTGAAATATCCGTCCCCTTAAATCAGTCTGCAACGACGATTTCAACCATTTTCTTAAATTTTCAATAAATCGTTATCTATTGATAAAAGGTAATTTTTTTTTGCTCCATGGTACATCTAATAGAAAGCATTAGAAAAAAATAGATTTCACTATTTTGAGTTGCTTAACAACTGAAATATGGATATGAGTTTATATGACGAAGTAGTGTTCGCTTAAGTTTTATCTAATTTTTTTTCTTTGTGATAAAATCACAAAATTTGAATTGGATTAGATAGTCAGGAATACAGGCTTTGCAGAAACTGCATTTTTGTTGTTATAAATTGTTTCAAAGGCGTTAGGTTTTAATGTTATTCGAAGGAATAGAAAAAATTGTTGAATAAAATCGGGGTTTATTGATTGGTTGTTGTTGCTAATTGACAAGTAGTGACTCATGTCGATGGGTACAGATGAGTGCTTTGCGAAAATGTGTTTACCGTTGTTTTGTTGGTGTTGGGAAGCCCATATATGGATGCAATTCTAAAGGGATGGGATTTTTTACTTTGATTGCTTTTTATTAAGCAACGCATAAGTGAATTCAGAAATTTTAAATGCAGTTATTTAAGTTTGGATATACTTTATGCACCAGTGGTTTTAAATTATTTCTCTCTTTTGTAAATTCTGAGTTACAGGTGCAAACACAAATGTCCTTATATCTCGGAAATAAGACATTTATGTTAAAAAGGAATTTCACTACAAACAACTACAAACGATTTCGAATGCAACTGGCTAGTTTCTATTTGAAAAAGCCAAAAGTGCGGGCTGAAATTTTTTTCTAATGCTTCTAACTTTCTAACGGTTGAACTACAAACGAAAAAAAATTCACTACAAACAACTACAAACGAATGTCTATCGAACTGCAATTCACGTTTTTCATTCTAGAAAAAGTGCGGGCTAACTTCACGTAGGTGAAAGATTTTCCTCTATGGAGTACGGTATGCATACACGGGATAGTTTGGGTCGATATGTGAACGCATAGTAAACTAGCAGAAGGCGGCAAAACGGGATTGCTTTTTTTTGTTTTTCGTGCACACTGCATGCACAATTGCACATGCCGTGCTGAGCTGGGGGTTGATTTTCGTTTCAGTGAAAAAACAGGTAACTATAATACGTAGATAGATCATTCTTACAACATTTTCTGTCAGGCTTTTCGTTTTGTATAGCCATTCTTTTGCAAATTTGAATACGGATTTTGAAAATGAGAGAAGAAAGATAATTAACTAAAGGAAGAGCAATCTAAGCGTTTGCAATACAAATGTTGATCAAAACGTTTTTTCTTGCTGTTCTGAGTATCAAATAACATAGTTGATTTGGCGAGCAATAGTATAATCTGGAAAATTTTCGCCGAATTCAATGTTCCTAGATGAAAAATTTCGAAAATCTTGTTTTCCCGGAAACAGAAAAAAAAAAACAAAATCTTCAAAAAAAAAAGTTGTTTTAATATGTTAGATTTAGATAATCTAAAATCTTGAAATTTATGAATTTGAGGCAAAAAGTCTTTAAAAAAAAGTTATATCTTGTAATCTGGCATCAATGCTAGAATTATTTAAATTCTGCAAATACCGTCGCGTGTATGTAGAATACGTGAACATTCAATCCGTTAATTTTTAACGGTATTTGGTATGAAATGAGGAGAATGAGACTTGTATCATTCGAAGGGTAATGCGCAATAGAGGTAGTGATGCGCGATACTGGTGGAGGCGTTGCAATATACGTTAGAATGGGCTTGGTCTGTCGACGAAAATGTCGTTCACCGAAAGGGTCTGCCTCTCAATATTTATTTACATGTATAACTCGGCGCGAAAGAATTATTTGCTTAGGTGTTGTATATAGGCCAAATAGGAATATTGATCTGACACCTATTTACGATGTTTTGGAAGAAGTTTCGACTTGCGCAAGCAATGTCATTGTTTGTGGTGATATCAATAGTAATTTGTTATGTGAATGTCATTTAAGTGAAAATATGCAATTGTTTGATTTAAAACCCGTGAATTGTCAAGTCCCTACGCACTTTACCACTTCCTCTAGTACACTAGTAGATGTCTTTTTTGTAAATAAATAATCCCGACAAAGTGTTATTCTATGACCAAATCTCTGCACCAGCTTTCTCGAGGCATGATTTAATATTTTTGACGTATGACTTTGATATTGGCAATGACGCAGAAGCATCCACCTATACATATAGAGATTTCAAAAATATTGATATGGCCTCTCTTGAACAACATATTAATGTGATTCCATGGAACCTTATTTATTTTATGCCTTCTCCAGATGATCAAGTTTTTAAGTTTTTACAGAACAATGTGAATCTTCTTTTCGTTTTGCATGTACCAATAAAAACTGGTATTATAAAAGACAACACAAAAGCCTGGTTAACGAACGATATTCGAGAGTTAATGGCGCAACGTGATGAGGCGTATCGACGTTGGAAACATTTTCGGGTGGAAGAGCTCCATCAGGCTTATAAAAGTTTACGAAACAGTGTTGTTCGTGAAATACGCAATGCTAAGACACAATTCTATTCCATCCGACTTAGTTCTTCTTCAGGTGGTCGTGAACTATGGAATGACATTCGTAAATTAGGAATCGGGAAGCAAAAGACTACTTGTTCTACAGGAATCGATCCCAACGAACTTAATCGAACGTTTTTGTCAAACCCACTTTGTTATGACCCAGCAGCTAACTATACACTCGAGGATGTTGGTTTACCGATTGCTACTTCTTTTGTATTTAATAGAGTAAATGAATTGGATGTTGTAGAAAGTTTTCTGTCTGTCAAGTCCAAGGCTGCAGGTGTTGATGAAGTAAATCCGATTTTTGTTAAAGCGATCTTGTCGTTACTGTTACCGTTTGTAACTCATATCATCAATACTGTTCTTATGACCGGCATTTTTCCCAGCGAATGGAAATTAGCTAAAATAATTCCAATACCTAAGAACTCTAAAAATGAAGAATTCAGACCAATCTCCATCCTACCTTATTTATCTAAAATTTGTGAAAGAATTATGCATAAGCAGCTTAATAATTATGTTACTCAAAATAATTTGTTGCTACAAGTACAGTCGGGTTTCCGAGCTAAGCATAGCTGTACAACTGCTTTGTTGAACGTCATTGAAGAGATAAGGGATAATTTAGATAGGGATAATGTTACTTTTCTGACACTCTTAGATTTTTCCAAAGCTTTTGATTTGGTTAATCACTCAATTCTTCTCAGCAAATTAAGACGCTTTTTCTCAATTTCCTCCACTGCTGTTAAATTAAGGAGTTCCCCAAGGCTCTATCCTAGGGCCCCTATTGTTCTCGTTATATATTAACGATATTGCTTCTGTCATATTAAGTTCATCTAAACATATTTATGCCGATGATATACAAATTTATCAAAGCTGCCCCTTGGGCCTAATTGAAAATTGCGTCAGCGTTTTAAATGAGGATCTAGAACGAATTTCTAGTTGGTCATCAAAAAGCGGCCTAATACTTAATCCAGCGAAGTGTAAGTGTTTAGTTATTTCTAAAAAGAAGTTAGATCTTTCCTATTTCCCTCATTTAATGTTAAACAACTCTGAAGTCGAATTTGTTGGGTCTTCAAAAAATCTAGGTATTGTCTTCAATAGAACCTTAACATGGAATAATCACATAAATACTATAATAGGGAGAACTTACGGTATTCTACAAACCCTAAGGATTGCTCAAAAGTTTACTCCTCTTGAAACGAGATTGCTACTAGCTAAAACGTTAGTTATTCCTGTACTTATCTACGGCTTCAGGTGGCTTTCAACTCCACTATTCGATATGTGTATTGTTTAAAAAGACACAATCACGTTTCACATCTTGCAAAACACCTAGTTAACATGTCCTTTTGTAACTATATAAAATTTCGAACAGTCATATTTCTTTTCAACATACTCATAAGTAGACAGCCTTCATATCTTTATGAAAAAATCCAGTTTCCGGTATCTAACAGATCTTCTTGTTTGGTACTTCCGCGCTTTTCATGTCTAACATCCGAAAGACAGTTTTTTGTTGCTGCTATCCGCCTTTGGAATTCACTCCCACGTAACTTGCGAGAGCTAACTAATGCACGACGATTTAAAACCGAACTTCAAAATTTTCTCAGTAACTAAAGCAACTAACTTTTTCCCATCCCTATCCCTCAAGCGATTTCAATTTCAATTAAAAAAAAAAATGAATTTAAAACTAAATCTAACTTAACTTTCAAATCATTTATGAATAGTAAATTAAAAATGTTTATCTTTCACAGACTTATAAGTGAATTCTTACTGTGTAAGCATGTATGATACAATAAATATTATTATTATTATTATTATTATTATTATTATAATTCAAGATCGTATCTATACTTTAATATCGAAATGAAAATATCGATGCAAACAAAAAATCGGCCCGATAATAATAATAATATCGATTTTTTATGAATAATTTTGATTTTTGTGTATAATCTAGATTTTCCTTCTCATTAAGATAGATAATAGCACCTGGAAAGGTTCTATACGATTCAACATCTAGATATAGATAACTTTAATTAAATCGTATCGTTGTAGGTAGTATAGGAAGGCATTACATGCTGGTAATTGCAAGAATTTATAGCTAAAAGTATCTATAAACTGTTGTTATATTGTGCTATATGAAATAAGCGAATGGCAGCCAAATAAAACATAAAAATGCATTAAAAGATCTGTTTTTTTGTGCTTCGATCTCAGAAAAGCAAAGTAAATTAGGATTTACAGCACGCAATTACAACTATAGGCTGGGTCTTGGATCCGTTTTTTTTTAACACCAAAACGATATTTTTTCTCCTTTTTCCATAATAAAAATTATTTTGTTCCCCCCAAAACCAAAAACCCTTATTAAAGTATTATTTTAACATTTTATATTTTATTTTAATAACTTAGAATAAGCAAATAAAAAAAAAATTATAGGAATTGTATTTAAATATATATTTGTACCTACCTTAAAGTTTGTACATTGTGCTATGTATTGTCAAGTATTAAGCAGCTTTTTTCTACCACAAAGTTGTAATAATTTGTTTTAATAAATTTTTTGTGTATACAAAATTCCAGCCAAATTAGAAGCAGACAGTTTGTTTTGTATTTTTGTATAATTTAATAATGGTATAGTCTTTCGAGGACTTTATTTAAATAAAATTTTAAATGTTTTTTTTTTCCTTTTTAGATTGTTTTCCCCCCAAAAATTCCTTTCCCCTTTTTTCCCCCTTTGTTAGAAAAAATCGATAAAATTAACGACTTTCCCCCCAATCTGGGATCACTGGGCCCTTTACTTCCAAAATAATGGATTTCGTTGAACTTGTTTTGCATGGTGCTCTTCAGTGCTCTATGAAAATGTTACACACACCTACAAATCCATCAGGCGACGGTCGGCGGGCAGATGCGACGTAGATAAGGAATTGGTGGAGTGTGAAAATGTTTTTGCTTTGTCACAGTATTGTGGTATTCAAAAAAATCGGTGGTAAATAATCGATGCATCGATACGAAAATATCGATGAATCGAGTGATTCGATATATATCGCGCACTTAATAAAGGGACACAACCAAATAAAGTGCACAACTGGGTCGAACGAAACTTTCTCGTTAAGAGTGTCCATTCGATACCTTAATGCACACTCATGTGCTATGTCCATTTTTACTGTTTTTGGCAAACTCAAAGTAAAGTTTTAGTACGTGCATAACTCTACTAATACAGCTCGATTGGCTTTGGTATTTAAGTATGTTATGGCCTGATATCTTTGTAAAAGTATAATAATGAAAAATAAATAACTCTTCAATCACTTTTCAATTTGTTCATGATAGAATAAAATATGTAAGGACATAGCACTTTTGTGCTTGTTGCCAGTTGTTCAAATAGGACATGAAACACAATTTAGTTCCTAAACCGTTAACTTATTACTCACTTCATTCCTATACTGAAGAAGTGCAATACGGACAGCGGCCCTAACGGCACTTCGTTTGCATCGAGATGCGAAATGGCACAATCGTGGTATACCATCTATGGACATAGGAAGATCCTGGAACTCACCAAAAACGAGATTAGGGAGCTGAACATGCCTATCTATGGGATGGCAAGGGTTCGTATGGGTTCGTATTATGGAAAGGAATCACAAAACTCGTATTGAGGACAGATTACTTCTAGAAAAAATGAAGTAACACTGACTTGGGTATGAGGACACATAGGGATCGAATGCAACGAAAAGGCGGACTCCCTTGCGGGGTCAACTGAAAAGTTGCTAGAACCAGTCAATGTCCAGCTTTGGCTGGCAGAAGAATGAAGATCTTCTGCTAGAGTTAACACTAGGAATCGAACCCAATGAAGAACTCTGGAGAAATACAGAAAGTCTAGCTGGGTTAGATTTACAGTGGTAGAGAGAGAGACGAAAAGAGACCGTAAATAGTGGTCTGATTCGATTATCTCTCAAAATATATATATTTATATGCTTCAGATCAGATACTACTTTCTTACCACAAACCGTGTGTTAAGAAAATAAGAACTGTTATTATTTATTAGAAAAGCATATTTTTGATTGTATTTTTGGCCTTTGGAAATGTCAAAACTGTTACAAAAGAATTTTTGGCATACACGAACATTTCCACGATTTCCATTCTATAGCTTGTAAGACCTGCTAACAATTTTATTAATACCCGAATCCATAGACCTTTTCCTCTTTCTGGTTATGCCGTTTTCATCAAGGGAACACAAAAAACGATTTCTGCATTAGTATCAAGGACATCTGTTTCTTCGGCCGGTTAATTAGCTGTAAAACAAGATTCGCCTGTGAGATATAGTAGTCACTTGAGAAAAATTACAAATAACACTTTGAGGATAATTCCTCTTGACTGTTAAATTCTTAAAAGTCTTACCTCCTAAACTTTGGTATTCTTGATCGCTATAGTGGAATCCGTTTCATCACATTTAAACAAAAACTAAACAGTATCAACAATCAAACTTAAATAGTGTAAATGCCTACTAAAATAATAGTACATTTACACCGCACCTAAATTCAACATTTCGGCTAAATTCAGCATTTCAGGCCAAATGTCCAGCATTTCGCCATATACATTCCAACATTTCGAAATGTTGGATTTCAGCGAAATGTTGAATTTCGTCGCTGTGTTTGTAAGTTTGTCAAATCGAACAAACCTCTTTACAAATTCAGCACGTCAATAATTGACATTTCAATCCGCTGACAAAAAAAAAAAGTAGTTGTCAAAAAATAAATTTTTCAAAGGGAAGGTTTTTAATGGTTTTTAAAGTGTAAACATGGAGCGAAAAGTCTACAAGCAAAGAAGAAGGAAGTGGACAGACACGGACGAAGAATTTTTTATTGAGCTGTGGCAAGAAAAGATGACTGAGCTCCGTGGCAATCGGAAAAATAGCCACATATACAAAGAAATGTCTTGTCGATTTACTGAAAGGGGAGTGGATTTCTCCCCTGACGAAATCAAAACGAAGATAAGCAACTTAACTGGGAAATACAGGTACCTACATATATTATATTTATATAAAACATTTATTTATTTTCGCAAATTATAGAAAAGAAAAAAAGGCAATTGGGCCTTCAGGAGGATCCCCTTCGGAATGGCATCTATATTCAAAAATACACGCAATCCTGGGGGAACAAAAGATGCACAACCTGGATGCAATTGTTGAGGACAGCATTCCCAAAAGTAATTACAGTTGTTTTAAATTGTAAATTGTTATTTACTATGCAAATTTTAAGGTGTCATAAGTCCGAGCTCTTCGCGGAGATACGTGTCGATTTCCGAATCCGAAGGAGGATTATCCGAAGCCGCATTCGTGCCATCATCATCCACTGCAATGAACCCCTCGGCTGCATCTAGCTCGCGTAAGCCAATAGCATCAACATCTTCGTCATTAGAATCCTCATTAACATCTATTTCAGCGTCAACGTCATCAACACCGAGGTTAAGAGCTGCAAAAAGACCAAGAAGTGAGCTTGAGAAACTAATCTTGCAGATGAAGACTTCAGATGAAACTATTTCAAATGAAATGAAACTAATGAAGGATAGGGAAAATGAGATGATTGCAATAGAGCGGAAGAGAAATGAATTGCTCGAAAAACATGTAGAATGTTCACAAGAAATACTAAAAATATTAAAAAGATAAAACAGAAAGCATAAAAATTGTTCTTACTTATATATCTGCTAATGGCATTTCTAATACTTTCAGCTGATGTGCTGAAATCACTGATGTGAGATGTATGCATTGGTTGTTCTCTGCCTCGAGTTTCGTCTTGACTTTGTAACCAATGGTTGTTAAATTTGTCATTGTGCGCATTTAAAAAATTGTGTAAAACACAGCAGGACTTGATAATGAGATTGGCGTTATCTATATGGTTATCTAGTCCTTTTCCAATTCGCCTATATCTGCCTTTTAAATGCCCAAATGCATTTTCAACTACCCTTCGGCATTTGGACAAGGCGTAGTTGAAGTTTTTTTCTTCTTGCGTTGCAGTACTGTTATATGGATAAGGTTTCATCATTATATTGGAAAACCGAAATGCAGAGTCTCCAATGAGGACAACTGGAACATCAACACCGCATATGCATCTAGATAGTTCCCTTAAAATTGGTTTTTGATGTTCCAATTTTAGGCTAGAATTTTCAAATATTTGTGAATCATTGCATCGGCCCGGGCTTCCGACGTTTATGTAAAGAAATCTGTAACTGAATGATATATGTATAAGCAGAGATGCAGAGTATATATTACATGTAATAAACAAACCTACCGATAATCAACAACAGCCAACAATACGGAAGAATACCAACCCTTGTAGTTGTAGTAATCAACGGCATCTTCAGCACAAGGTCTAACTTCAATGTGACAACCATCTAAGAGCAATTATTTAATGCTTGGGAAACTTTGTACCTACCTACTTGATATTTGTTCTTACCTATAGCACCAATACACTGAGGGAATCCTAACTTTTCGAAGCCGGCTACATTTTCCTTTACACATTGTTGAGTAACTGGATAAGTATTCAAGTACTTTGGTTGTAAGGTTTGCCAGACTTCTTCGCAAAAGGTTTTCAATATTTGGCAAACTGTGGCCTTGCCAATGCCGAAGAGATTGGAAATACTTCGGTACTCCGCCGAAGATCCAAGTGTGTACAATGCAATAGCAATTCTTTTCTGCAATGGAATACACTTTCTAAAGTTAGTATCGTGTTTTGTCAGAGCTTGCAGTTCGTTGCACAGTATTTGAAAATTTGCACTAGACATACGAAAGTTTTCTTTAAAAAACTCATCATCTTTTTCGGGAACTTCCTGCTCCCAGAAAGTACTCCTACGTTTCTGAAAATAGTAATTATTATTTGTCTAAGCAAACCGCAAATATATATATAATATCTCCTCTTATTACTTACATGAGTCCAGACTTTTCTTGGTTGTCTATGAATAGCAATAATTGCTTTTGCAATTATAAGTCTTCTCTTCATAAGACGTGATATATTTGAAAGAAAATGCCGCCGTTTTCTCATTAGATGAAAGATTTGAGTGGACATAAGATTTATCGCGAAATCCATACTTCTATATTGAGCCAACAATATATTTAATGTGTCTGAATTGTCATTTAGATTCATGTTTAAAATAATATTGCTAAAAACAAGTTCTTTAGGTTCTACCACTTCTGACTTCTAAACAAAAAAAAAAAATCAGTAATCAATTCTGACACTAGCTGTCATTTGAAATGTTGAAAGTTTCAGTGGGAACGGCAAACTAGATTTCGAAATTTTTTTTCCGAAATGTTGGATTTAGGTGCGGTGTAAATGTACTATAAAGTGCACAAAGGTGCGATGTCCGGATATATCACACAATTTTAAACATAAAATGGACATAACACAAAATGTTGGACATAGTAGGTACATTTGTGCTTTTTCCAATAATTCAAGGGAGGACATAGGACATTCGCTTTTTTTGCAAATTTAAGCTTTTTAGGACTTCTGTTGGACATAGGACGTGTGTGCATATCAAAGTACTGCTTCTCAGCTTTTCAATGGTGCCACTTTCTGAAAACAGTGAAAAACGGGCATAGCACATGTGTGCATTAAGGATTAAGGTATCGTATGGACATAAAATCCCTTATTTCGTGCTTACGCTGGACGCCCGCATATGGTCGCATCTGTTTGATTTTGACAGCTGCCCGCATTAATCGCATCGCAACGTATGCTCGTGCTTACGCTGGACACAGCGTTAATCGCTTACCACGAAGGTTTTTTTTAAATATGGGAACAAAAATTAATCACTAGGGGCAAGGTGCGGACCATAGGCTGGATGTTGAATTTTTTCGAAACCACAATCTCGTACAACAGCCTTAGAAATTCATGCCGTGTGCACCGGAGCATTGTAAGCGATGTGAGCATTCGAGGCACCCATCTTGCACTGACTTTGGAAAGATTTATACAGTCTGTTTGTTTGTTTGTTTGCTTTATTCATCTACCGAGCTTAACTCTAACAGATTTCAAATATAATATATGGTGATATAATAATTAAAAGTATATAGGTATAGTATAGTACAATATATTTTAAGTAACTTTAGGAATTAATAAATTAACAAGAAGCAAAATTTTATTATAATACATGAATATTTAAAATTACTGATTTAACTTTCTCTCTATCATCACATAAATCAATTTCTGTACAAACTGAATTGAATAAATTAATACATTTAGTAGTAGGCTCATTAAGACCATAATTGTAAATATGCCTAGGATTAAATAATAAATTTCTAGATCTGAGCATTCTTTCAGGTGCGTAAAACAAAAAATTCTTTAGAATATCAGGACACTTTATACGATAAGAAAACACATCATGAACAAACAATATATACACTGAACATTACGTCTTTTCTCAAGGGTATCTAACCCTATTAATGCACATCTAGTAGAATAAGAGGGTCTTTCAACAAGGTTCCATTTCAATTGAGCAATTACAAATCTTGTAAATGACTTTTGCACTCTTTCCAACCGATTTATGGACGTTAAATAGTTAGGGCACCAAATAATGGAACAATATTCAAGAAAAGGACGAACAAGGGACATATAAACGGATCTAAGAGCATAAGGACTAGAAAATACGGCACATGATCGTTTGAGGAATCCAAGCATAGAGTTAGCTTTAGCAACAACATAGTCAATGTGCAGTGAAAATGAAATTTTTGTGTCAAAAATCACCCCAAGATCTTTAACTTCAGTTACGTTAGAAAGTGAAATTTCTGAAATGTTATATTGATAAATAACTGGAGACGAAATACGGTATACAGATAAGGAATGACATTTTGTGATATTCAAGGACAGATGGTTTAGCTTGCACCAGTTGACAATTGAGTTCAAATCGGATTGAAGCCTATTGCAATCGAAAATGCTTTGAACACGCAAAAATATTTTTAAATCGTGAGCATACATAAGACAATGAGCATGCTGAAGCATAGTTGGAATATCATTGATAAAAATATTAAACAGCAGAGGTCCTAAGTGACTGCCTTGAGGAACACCCGATAACACGTCAATAGGCCTCGATTGAGAAGAACCAATTTTAACAATTTGTTTCCTTTTTGTAAGGTAACTATAGATCCATTTAAGGAGGCTCGAGTGAATGCCAAATGATCTTAATTTTTCGATGAGAACATTGTGACAAACAGTGTCGAAGGCTTTCACAAAATCTGTAAATACAACATCAACCTGATAACCTAATTCTACGGAATCGAAGAGGTATTTACTGAAAAGCATTAGGTTAGTCACTGTAGATCTACCAGATACAAAGCCGTGCTGGTGTGGAGTGATTTGCTCTTTGAATGAGAAATTGAGTTTAGTTGTCACAATTGACTCAAAAAGTTTTGGAATGGCAGAAAGTTTTGATATACCACGATAATTTTTTACTTTCTGCTTTGAGCCAGCTTTGAATATGGGGGCTATAAATGACGTTTTCCATTCATCCAAGAATGTGCCAGACGACAGAGATAAATTATAAAGAAGTTTTAATGGGAGGGATAACGACGATTTGCAGTTCTTTAGTACCTCAAAAGGAATCCTGTCAGGACCAGCACTTTGACAAGAGTCTAATGATTGAATGCCCTGCAAAACATCATAAGTGGACAAATTTAATGATCCTAAACAAGAGTTAAATCCATAAATAGGATCTACTTGAGACCAAGAAACATTAGAGTGATCGACATAAACCGATTGGAAAAACTTTGCAAATAGCTCACATGTTGAATCGATGCTACTAGAAACTTCACCATCAAATTCCATGTTTTGGAGAGTGACATATTCTTTTTTTTTACTTTTCAAAAATGTCCAAAAACCTCTTGGATCTTTAGTTATTTTAGACTCAATGTTCATTATGTACTCTCTGTATAGAAATTTGTTTAAAAATTCATATTCACGGCGCAGCTGTGAGAAACGTTTTTTGTCCACTTCAAGGTTTGACTTCTTAAATTGTTTAAAAGACTTGTTTTTAGCCGTCTTCAAATTAGTCAAACGATGATTTTGCCATGGCAGCTTAAAAGTATGTCTATTCCTACATTTGGGAACATACATAGCAAAACCATTTTGTAATATATTTAAAAATATTTGATTTACATCAGCAAGTTGCAATCCTGAAAAAATACTTGACCAATCAAATGAGGAAAGATATTGATTTAGGGCGGTGTAATTTGCTTTCGAATAATTGTATTTAATATCATTGTTATTGCAGTGGATTAAATCCGTAGACACAGAAGAATTAAATTGTAAATATAAACAAAGAGCATCATGATTTATAGAATTTTTCATTAATGGGCATAGTACTCTACCAACAGTGCAATTTACGTTATAGTTTACAAACACAAGATCAAGTAGTCTATTTAAAGAATTATGACAGTAATTTTTTTGAAATAACCCTAACGCAAACATGGAATCAACAAAAGTATGTTCACAAACAGATTTCATATTAAATGGAATTAAACATTTATCATCTGTGGTTTCTTCCTGTTGTGCCAGAGAAATAAATAAACTCCAACTATTCGGTAAAGTTGCGTTTATTATCTAAAGATTAAGTTATTAATTTTAATACAATAAAATACAATTTAAGAGCTTACTCGTTGTTTTAACTCCCTAGGCGCGCACAACAAAGAACAAAGACAATTATTCCCAAATTGGGGTTTTATATAGTAACTACATGAAATCTAGCGCGTTACAGTACATTAAAACGTTAAGCTACATTACATTATATACTTTAAAAAACATTCCTGTATAGTTGTCTCTATCTTTTATTTTTTCTCAATTCTATATTTTCACCTCAATCGTTCGAGTTGCCAACTGTTTCGTCCATGCCTTTAGCCATAGGGTAAATAACGACATCATCGTTAGAATAAGACCAATTTATGTCTCCTAAATTAAAATCACCTAATACAAATAAATTTTGATCTTCACTCAGCTGATTAGAGATGAATTCAATGTTGACAAGATGACCTTCATATACACATAGTTGACTTCTTGGAGGTATGTAGCTTGCGATGAAAAAGTGTTCTTGGCAATTTACAGTACCTTCACCAAGAACAACAGAAACACACAGCTGTTCAATCATGAAGTCATCATTCGGGAGGGACACAGGTTTCATTTTCAAAGTTGATGGTACAGCAATGACTACTCCCCCGCCACGTTTCTTGCCAGTCAAACAGCTACGATCAATACGATGAACAGTATAATATGCATCAAAAATTTCAGCAACAGAGAAATTTTCATTCAGCCACGTTTCAGTGAGTATGAGTATATCATATTCATGTAGAGAGATGGCGAGATAAACATCATTTGTTTTGGTTCTCATACCTCCAGCATTTTGGTAATAAACTGTTATTACATTGGGCACAGAAGAAAACAACGAAGAGGAATGAGAGTTCAATTCATTGTTTACATGTCAGTCATGAAGAATGGTGTGTATGGTACCAATAGAAAGGTTAATCTTCAAAGCTATCGTTTTAACCTTTACTCGGGCATCCTCAAGTACAAGTTTCTCGACTTGTGTAATGTTTTCTCCGGTGCAGCCAGTTAGTGGGCAGCCTGAGCGAAGGTCGTCTTCAATGCTCTCCCTGTCTCTTTGAAATAAACTTGACCACTTTTGAACAGTTGACAACGAAGGTGCAGAATCTCGAGAAGCAGCCACCATCTCTTCGTGAATATTTTTTTTACTTTTTCCTTGTTTAGTAAGAAATTTTATCACAGCGCGGTTCTCAATTTTAGTGATAATCGCGACACCAGCCATTTCACCTTCGTTCAACTCAAAATACAAAGCAAACTTATAATCACAGCCAAATGAAATTTTACAGTAAAACACTTGAATAACGGGGCTACTAAAATCACGAAATACATTTTTCACATCTTTGGAGTATCCCCCCCATACCGCGAATATATTGAACTCCCCTCGTATATGGTTGGTGTTTGGTGTGAGTGCATCGGCGGGGTTTCGACGTGACCGTGGTTTTCGGTGCGGATATTATATTTTATATGTGTTTTGGTCAAAATCGTTAAAGCGGTTTTTGTAAAATTAGCAAGACAAAACAGTAGGTACCAAATATTGCAATGTTTATTTTGAAAAATACTATTGCGTAACTATTTAGTTGCGTCTCTTCTGGATCCCTGGACACAGTAAAAAAACCGGCAATGAGATGGCTGATGAATTGGCAAGAAATGGTTCTGCTATGGATCAAGATCGGGCGATTAATTCAATCAAACCACCACTCTGTAATCTCAGAGAGAGGGTGGAAAATAAGACCCGGATGAAAGCCAACAACAGGTGGAAAGAACTAACTACCTGCGAAATACGACGGAAGTTATGGCCGGAATACAATCAAAGCCGGACTATCAAGCTTTTGCGATTTGATAGAACGTCGATGTATAAACTGGTAGGAGCCCTAACGGGTCACAACTTCCTAAGATACCACACAATGAAACTTAAACTCAAGAATGACGATATATGCATAGGGGTTGCGGCGACGAGGAGGTACACGAGGACTCACTTCCTCTGTCAATGCCCAAGTCTCTGTCACTTGAGGAATACGACACTTGGAATATACTACTTCCATAATTTACATGAACTTTCAGATATATCTTCATCTAATCTTTACAGGTTCATAAACGCATCAGGATGGCTGGACAAGGTCGAGTAACCAAGAAGGAAACACTATAGCCAACAACACCGGCTAACCGCCCAATAAGGGCATCACAATGGGTCCACATGGACCTAAGTGGGGTGCGGCAGAACCCGTTCTGACGCACCCACCCATAAACCTAACCTAACCTAACTATTTAGTTGAAAGCCGATTATAAGTTTTTGTTCGGGATGTAAGCATTGCTTCGTTTTTAAAGTTTTATCGAAATCAAAGATGGAGCTTTCGAGATGTGAGCAGTTTTTAAAATTAGCATTTTCGGTGCTTCAAATTGAAAATTGAGGACACAATAGTTTTGAAGGCGTCCATTTGACTCTGAGTTTGCATTTTGGTCAAAATCGTTACTGGATAAAGTTAAAAATTGGGAGCGTATGTCGCCATTGGGGCTGATACAATTGGGTTAGGAATTCCCCGTACGCTCAGCGTTAATTGCAAGCATTTTCGTGGCATTCAATTTGCCGCCGCCATTGCCATAGTAACGTATTCAAATATGAAAGTATGTATATATAAATCATCTTATATTAGAACCTATTTTCGATGCGTCTTATTCAGGCCTATTCGGCAAAGTCTTTTATCATTTTTTTCTGTTGTTCTGTTGTGAATTTCCATGCAGGGGTTCGAACTGTCAGGGGATCTTTTACGGGCTCTAAAATTGGCATTCTGTGTGGAAGGGTCTTTTGTGAATTCTGTTAATAACAGAATAATAAATGGAATTTTGAGACTTTTGTTGTTAATCGATTTTTGTTAAATATGAAGTCTTGGATTGAAATGTTTCTCTTTATAATGCCTAGTCCACGAAATGCTTAAAAATGAATACAAAATGTAATAAATGTGTATAAAAAAGTATAATAATTGAAAATTGTTTCAACATTTATATTTTTGTTCAGCCGAAAACACCCATCAAATTAATAATAAATGATTGTAGACATCACGAATGCAAAATAACACAAAGTACAATAAATTTATGGCAACTAGGTAACTCGCGCTTATGTATTTTAATTTTGATTCAGGGGCATTATGTCTGCGAGGTTCTGACCAAACAATTTCGTTTCAATGATGTTACGAAGGAAACGAACATTTTTCGACACATATTTTGTTTACTCTAATTTTCATAGCAAAGTATTAATCATGTTTAATACTTCGTTCGATTCTTATTTTGATATTATTATTTTCTTTCGAATTGGTATAAACAAAAAAACCAAAAAAAAAGGGGGATGTGTGCCACGGCTGAGCGCTGAGTGCGAAACAAAAAAATAAAAAAAATAAAGGGCTGAGTGTCACGGCTGAGTGCGAAACAAAAAAAAAAAACAAAATTGGCTTAGTGGGTTCGGACAGACAGACAGACGGAGAGACATCCGAGCGAAACTAATAAAGTTACGTTTTTTCCCTTTGGGTACGGAACCTTAAAAAAGAAGAATAGTTTAGCTACTCGTAGGTGCACTGAGTACAGTGCAATACAGGATGGCCGGGTTGTTAACCTGTAAATAAGGTACAGCTTCATTGAACAGGGAAAGACCTCCTGCTCAAAGGTGTCGTAGTATTAGTATAGGACTGCACAATACAGCTCGTCAATAGTGAGTTAGATATTGAGTTAAAATCGCAGTTCGTATCTGACTTTCAAGGGCGATTGACGAGTTCGCGCAGTGCAATATAAATGTTGTTCATAAATAAAAATTAGCTAGGAATAGACATTTTTTTATGTTTTCTACCAAAAATGTTCGGAAATCCTAAAACCGGCCGATACGTCTTTTTTTTAATTTTCAAATAATTCAAAAATAAATTACCGATTAGTCAACAAGGTGCAATCACATTCGGGATGACGAAAGTCAGCCCCCCAGGGAGGATTTTTAGATGGGTTAAAGTCCACCCCTATTGCAGAAGCATCCCTCGCGGTCACAAAATTCGTTGATTTATAAATAATTTAAAGAACTTCCGAGTGCCACAAGGATCAAAACAAGAATGTTAAATTTCGAAACAAAATTCATCGATTTCGCTAAACTTAAGTCCTAAACGAATATTGTAAATATGTAATGTTTGAATTTCAATAGTTTAGAAGGAGCTATATATTTCTAAATTCGTATTACTATCTACTATATAATTACTAAGAAGTCAACCCGCGTCGCGTCGTATGCAAAAGATGTTTGCACGTCGAGTTTCACAAGTACATCGTACTCACGAGTTTTTAATTACTAATGTTACAAGTATCATTTATTTGTTATCTATGGAATTTTTTTTTGCCTTAGTAAATAAGTATTCTCTTAACACATTGTGTGCTATGTACAATCAACCAAGGGAGAAGTTATTTTCGAGTTTAACAATGTTGTAGAGGTGGGACAATTACAGATAAGAGATGATTTTTATTTTATACTAGCTGACCCGTGCTCGCCTTGCTTGCCAGAGTTCCACAAACCCACTCCGGTGCTGTAAGTGACGTGTAGCAAGAAACAAAGGAAACGATGACTTATTTTTATAATAGTAGGCATTTTTTAATTATGTAGTTTTTGTAAATATAACATAGACTTCAGTGGAATCAAGCCACTCTTACCCAAAAAAGAGAAGAAAAACTGTCAGTAAAACAACCCAAACAAATAGTTAGCCTCTTCTATTATTTCCTCACAATCTCATTTATGTAGTATTCGATCCGCCTTCTTCAGATTTGCTCTCAGATTTCCGATTTCGTGTGCCTAGTCGAACATAAAAACGTCACCTGCTCTTTTTTGTGTTGATACCTATTCGTGCGATTTGAATATGTACAGTCTTCGACACTTTTCTAAGCGATTTCCATTCACTGGTTAAATTTTGTATTAAAACATTAGAAATATCCGTCCCGATTGATTATTAAATATTTATACATAAATAACTTACAAAAATTGATTCACTCGATGCCTTTCTTTGCTGGAGAAAAAAATCACTAAAATGTAAACAAACTCTACCAGTTGTTGTCAAATTCAAACGCACTTGTATTGGTAAATCTGAGAAAATATCTTGATTCGCAAAAGTGCTCTGAAATCTGAAAAACATTGCTTTATTTGTACCAAACGAACATATAAATTGCTCTGAGAAAAAAAAAGTGCTCTCAGAGCGCCCAATCGAATACCACATTAAATTCCAATTATTACATTTCCCTAGCGAACAAAAAAATCGACAACAGCGCGCCCTATCGGGTCCAAAACTATCCTATCTTTCTAGCTGCATACAAACATGCACACATACAAAGTTGCATTGAGATCGGTTGAGTATCTCAAAAAAACGACAACAGCGCCACTTATCGGGTGTTCATTAAATTCTTCCCATCTAAAAGTGCCCAACGCGCCTAAAGAAGTAATAACTTCAAAAAAACATAAAGCAGAAAAGGTGCAGTTGCATATGCATGCATACGAAAAAAATGTATAATATTTACCTTCAGGATAATGTACGAAGATGATTTTAAAAAATAGATAAAAAAAACAATACTGAGCACAAACAGGATTCGGGCATGGCATGCATGCACATGAATCACTAATCAAATCAGATCACAATCAATATAGCACATTTTAAGTCACAATTGAGTGTGACTCCCTCCCAATCTCAATTACATAATTACATTACATACCTGACCTGACCTATCTCCCTCCCACCCATGCACCACATTAATACTCCACCCACAACTCCACTCTCTCCACTATCACCATTCACCAGTTCAATTTCAATTTAAATGAAGTGAGCAAGAAAAAAAAAACAACACAAAGCACAAAAGGTGTATAAAAAAAAAGAGAAACAAAAAGCATACAGCAGAAAAGATACAGAGAGAGAAACAGGTTTTGCCGCACACACACACAAAATTTCTTCCACTGAATGCCGGGCAAATCCAACGATCTAGCTTCAATCGAACATTTTACTTTTTTGAATTGTATAAAATTTATAGTTTAATGCTTATTGTTCAGCTTCAGGACTATGTACAAAGATGATTTATATCTTAAAATCTGTGTACATAATTGAACTTTATATTTAAAAAAATCCTATTTCATTCGGTTGAGTCATTCCAAAGCTAGGAGCTAGAAGGCATTCGAGAATTACAACTTTTGTTAGATATCAGCTTAAATCTCCGCTTCCGGACAGCGGATAATGATTAAACATTATCCTAAATTCTAATATCGACAATTTCCAATGCAATTGTGAAAACCGAAATCAATTTCGTGCAGTACTTTTTGAGCCCCTTGCACACAAACTGTTTACAGCCGGAAAAAAGCTACAGTTTTATTATAGTAATATATATATATATATATATATATATATATATAATATAATAATATAATATAATATAATATAATAATAATAATAATAATAATAATAATAAATATAAATAAATATATAAATATAAATATAATAATATTAATAATAAGGATAATAAGGATAAGGATAAGGATAAGGATTTTATCTATATGTATCGAGATAATTGTTGAGAAGTACAGACGTATTTACTATTTAATAGGCCAGAAATTGTAAATCCTCTTCGGTCAGCACTCAGCAACAAAAAAGGAGATCGGCCAATGATGACGGAAACAATTTTGATAAATTATAGGGGCATTAAATTGACGTTCATTATCATGATGTCCAGTGAAACGTTTATCAGCTCTGGAATGATTTTTTTGTCGTCAATAAGCGCCGCGCCGTCTAGAATAATTGAACCAAAGAGTGGTGTTCTTGCAACTCTTCAATGATCTGACGTTTCATAACGTTTCATAACACACAACACTATTAATTTCGGCATCAGAATTGCCATCGAAATAAATTTGAAGAAGGTTATTGCTGCATTTACACGGTCACACATTCCTATCACGGAAAATTAAAGGGGTGCTAAATACCAAACAGCCGTGTGACTGTAAGGGACAGCATTACCTAACACGCAAAAAAACGTGACACGTATTTGATATTTTTATAGCGATGACTAAAGAAATTCCGCGTTCCTATAAAACAATATGGGTTCCGGAAATTATGAACGAACATTTTGAATGAACATATTTGCTTTTTTCGTGTAACTGATTGATGAATTGTTGGTTTAATTTACTGAAACTAGTTACCACTCTCATTTCACGTGTTTCAAACCAGAAATAGAAATGTTTTCCAGCAATGGCAGAATTGTTGGTGAGCGGAACCTGTGTCTATTTCCGTTTTACGTATCTTTAATTATGGGTAGAACTTAGAACATCCATGACACCTTAGGCGTGTTATTTGTGATCTATTTCTTATGCCTTTAATAGCATTGACTGCGGACAAACGGATCTCTCTGTCCCATTTCACGCGTGTGTGATGGTGTAAATGCAGTTTATATTCTTCATTCGGTGCGGCAACAATGTGAATTTTCTCTTAAATAGGGTAGCTTATACATCGATAGTTTAACATTTCGATAGTATCGATAGTTTTATAGACATACGATTTTCTATATAGACGGGAGGCGGAAATTTATCCATAATTTATTAATAAAAAACATCCTCAGGCTCAGACAAACCATCTTGATCATGAGAAGTTCTAGCGAGCACTCCCGACAGATGCTTACGCTTTAAGTGGTCGGAGAGATTACTCGTGTTCGTGTTACCGGAGTACTTGTACTCCTGTTGGCACAAAGTTCACTTAACAAGTTTATTGTCACCTTCAACATAATTATTTAAAAAAAATTCCACACAACGGATTTTTTACTTTGATTCATTTTTCACTAAAATTTTTCAATTTAAATTTGCGGCCACTTGTTATTTCTTGGAAGAGTTGAAAGGAGTAGATACTCGCATATGCACATTCCGCACATAGCCTCGCAAACGCAATTTCTATTAAAGAGGTTACCTCTCTTTTACCAAAGACTTGTTATTGTTTGTTCTTTTCTTATTACAGTATCGTAAACCAGATGCCTATACACTGAAAAATATTAGAATACCGAAACAGCTGTGGTCAAGAAATGTTTTAAAAGAACTCGCATTTGTATTTGATTATAGTTTAATTAAAGGCGCATGTTCTTTTTTCATTACAAAAGTACTTCTTTATAAGTAGAAAAGTAGTACTCCTACTAACGAAGTAGGTACCTATGTACTTCGTTTACGTTTTTTTGAACCATCGGTAGTAGCGATAGTAAAAATGCAATTATCGATTTATTTGAGACGAAATTACCTTAAATGTTAGACTTAATTCCATTTGCACTGAATGAGAATGACGTTATTGGAAAGGAAAAGGAACCGATGTATTTGTAGGCATTCGTCAAGAGATATGCCTAGCAAAGAGCGCAATGGTTTTGGTGGTTGAGTCAACGGTGTTAATTTGGGCACGATGTTATTACATAGATAGTAGGTACTCACGGCTCTTTGTCTAATTGATGATGCAGATCGCGATTGCGCTGCTGTCTCAGTTGATCAGATGCTGCGAGTATTTCTCGTTGGAGTTCGTTCCGACATACTCGTTTGTGCTCGAAACTCTTTAGTTACTCATGGGTTTGAATTGAACGGCGAATCGCCAATTATTGTGCACTGCGACTGCGTGTGCCATTGTTTGATCTTCTGAACACTGATTTCTGATTCTCTCCACAACCGAAATTTGGACGATAACGATAGCTTACTGAAAGACGAAACGCGAATAACATGAAGAATCATACTAACAATCCATGGGCCTCACCAATAAACATTTTTAATTTCGAATTTAAATTTAGGTAAGTATGTACATTGCACAATGCACATATCTAGCTACTTAGTTAACAATGGGAAATTTCACAATTGTGTGTTTTGCAAATTTTATGTCGAGGCTTCAATTTATTACCTATTAGGTAGTATGGCGCAAATCATCGCAAGTCACCAAAAAATTAAGTTTCAAATTAACACAAGTGGCTTTGGGCGGTCGTACGGATGCAACTTTGTTTTATATAAATATACAGATATATTGTAGGTATGCATTTAAGCCAAAATATCATAAGTATTTCTTATAGCTCACAGACATTCTCAATTTTTTTCCAAATCGTTAAAACTGTCCAAATACTTGATATAACTTTCTTCCAACCGTTTAATGGGAACCGCGATTAATATTAGGGCCAATATAAATAGTAAAAAAATATTTGCAATCATAATAAAACAAACATTTATACCTAGGAGCAGAATTGCAGGAGCTTTAATTTTAACTCAGCAGGTGCAGTGGGCAAATGTTCTGAGGTTCGATTCCCGTAAATCAAATCACATCACCCTTTTCTTCCTACACTCAGAGAAAAATACAGTGTAAAATTGCCTTAAACGCCTTAGGTAAATATTTTTGTATGAAATATTTACGACAGGCATAAATCTGCCAATGAAAAGGTTAATTTATGCATGGCATAGGTCATGAAAAATAGGCTAAATTGCCTTAAAAACCTTAGGTAAATATTTTTATATGAAACGTTTTGGCGTGGCATAAAACTGCCAATAAATAGGTAAATTGATGCATGCCATAGGCAATGAGAACTAGGTTAAATTGCCTAAGGGCCTTAGGTAGTTTTACTTAAATACAAATAAATATATATCCACCTAAGGACATACGTAACTCTGCTTAAATCTAAGGTGACTTTACCTCCGGCTATCTTAATAAATGATATCCCTTTAAATACTTATCACCATTCACCAGCCACCTTAGTTACTGGTTTAATGTACCTTAGGCCTAAGGTGATATTCCGCATACATTTTCACCGACCATGCAAAATTGCCTTAGTTCTAAGGTAAATATAGGAGGTGACGGATAAACTTTTGCATACCAATATACCATGTGCATTGTGCAGGCCAACTGTTTGAAAGAAGCCACCTGATAGAAGCCGCCTGCAACCATCCAATCAAAATTTATTTTCGTGTATTGCTACGGAATGTACCGTTAGGTTCAGAAACAGTGTACAAATTACCTTAGTTCCTAGGTAAATGTACCTAAGGCCTGAGGTGAGATTCCGCATACATTTTCACCGACCATGCTAAATTGCCTTAGTTCTAAGGTAAATGTATAAGATCTAAGGTGATATTTCCTTCGCTTGTTGAATGCATTGTGATTTACTTGCGGCAAAGCAAGCCACTCTGGTCTATCCTTTGTGTAGTGTGGACGTTTTTTTGAAAACAACAAATTATCAGTGATATAAGTTGAAGTTAGTGAAATAAAAAAATTTATTGATACATATCTACTACAGTTTAGTACAGTGTGAAAAATCTAAAGTTAAAAACAATAAGTCAAATAACAAACAAAATACCTATTAGAAGAATAATCGAAGAAGAAGTTTCAGGTGAGTGCAGTGAAATATAGCTTTTGTTTTATTTATTTTTTTACACAAACACATTCTTTTCCCGAGGAAAACAATGGTTTTGTTAATAGAAAATATTCCCAACTAGTAACTAGTAACTAGTAGCTACTTGGGTTCTGTCCGACGACAGATGTTTTTTTAATAATTGACTTGATTGTATTTACTTATATTGTTCTTATACTTTAGATCACAGCATTCGATGTTTTAATCAGAACAGAACAAGGCAAAGACCTAATTCAGACCTACAACACAACCTACGCTAAACAACAAAGAACTTAATGCGAATATAGCCAAAATGTACACCGGTTCGTAATCAATGTTTCACAAAGAAAATTTGGTATTAGTCAAATGTATGTTTTCTATTTCCAGATAATATTAATATTGCTTTCTCAACACTTCTTCATGGCATATTGTCACACGTTTTAAATAATATAAAATTATTAATTATAGCACTTACCTATCTACTGTCATAAATAAATTAGCAGACAAAATAAAAAATATATAAAACAAAAATTACATAACATTGAACAATTTCTTTTTTTTAATTTGTATAGCTTTTCTCACCTAGCTGGTAAATGAAATTTATTTGGGCATAATTTTGTAGAGTGTATTTTGCGGTATTTACGAGTGCTGCAATGTTGATGATGTGTGGATTGATATGTATTGCATACACATGGCTTTTGGACAACCTGGCATACCTTTACCAAAAACTAGGTTGATTTTACAAATGTTATTAAAATTAAAATAGGTAAAATTATGCATTCCTAAGGTTAAATGTTAGGCTAAATTCAGCCAAGGTTTAAGGTAAAACTCCTTACACAACCTGGTATACTATTACCAAATACTAGGATGATTTTACACAGACCTACAAAAATAAAATAGGTAAGATTAAGTAACATGTTAGGCTAAATTCAGCATAGGAGTAAGGTAAAATGCCTTAGGCAAGTTTACCAAAAACTAGGCTGATTTTACACATGTCTAAAAATTTTGGATTACCTTAGCAATTTAAGGTAAGCTACCTTAGAGCTTACCAAGTTCAAAACGGCCTTAGGACTAAGCTAACGTATACCACGATTTAGGTAAATTTTACACATGTTTTTCTCTGGGTGTAGTAGTTTCACAAAGAAACCAAATACAAAAGAATTTTTCTCTATTTTCCTGGTGGTTTTACTGCAAAACCAAGCACATTTTAAGGAACTGTATCTCATTTAAAACGTTAAAAAAATAGTTTTGTCTGTTATGAGAGTGTCGAACGTGTTAAATCGCATTTAGTTTCATCGTTTTTGTCAGACGGAGTGATTTACGTTGTCGGTGAATAAATTAAAAAAAAACTATGACGTTGTACTTTGTTTAAATGACAAAAAAGTTGTTTTGCTTTGTATCACACGTTACAAGAAAATAAATGAAGACAAAAATTAATAAAATTGGTGTCGTATTTTTAACTTTCTCCATTACGTAGTAAGAGAAAGATATTGGTTTCCTACAAAATTTCGAGCTCGAGATTTTAATCAATTCTGATATTACGATGATAGAGGAACTCAAAAAAGTGGGTCACAAAATTCTGTCCGGTCTGTCCGATCTTTCCGTCTGTCAGTCCTTCCACAGGCCTACAGCCTAAACGGCTTCCCGGATTACGTTCATACCTAGGATTTGGAGTTTTTGGGCTTACTGCTCGGGAGGTGTTTCTTTTTTCAAGGTAACCTCAATATTATTGCTACTTCCCATATAAAATGTTCGTACCAGTTTGATTTGATCGAAAACGGCTCTAACGATTTCAACCAAAATTGATATTTAAGATTAAGTAGGTGAGGTTACCAAGACTGCGTACCCAGTCTTTGGCTAAAAATTCGAACAACGGTACTTTTGAAATATCGACATAGCTCGAAAACGCTCTATACGATTGTAACAAAAAATAATTTCTAACGTAATGTGGTCATTTATAACTGAATAGCAAACTCAGTTTTGAAGCGAATATAGCTTTTTTACGGACGGTCGGTGGGTCACGCATATAAATTATTCAAAAAGATGGGGAGTAAACCGAGAAAAATCGTCACCGTAGCGTTAACTCCCCCTCCATGGCGCACTTGGAAGATGAAAACTCTAGAACGGCTCCACCGATTTGGATGATTTTTGTTTTGTGTTGTTCGTCTTGATTCAGGGATGGTTTAGGAAAAAAGAAAAGTCGAAAAATTCTTAAATATATGTGTGTAGAGAGCGAAAGAGGAACAGAGAGAGTAATCTAACTGGCACTATGAAAAATTAAAATGAATTTTAAATAGGCCGCCACGTAACACGGGCCAATACTTTACGTCCAATGATTCGCTTCTTTCGGCCGTCCCACGACAGCTCGATTTTTTTTTCTCTATATTATCGTACAATGGATTTTTGAAAAAAAAAAATAGTTTTTTAAAATTTAGTTTTTTTCAGTTTACCGGAAAACGGCTCTAACGATTTCAACCGAAATTGATATTTAAGCTTAAATAGGTGCGGTTACCAGGACTGCGTACCCAGTTTTTGGCTAAAAATTGGAACAACGGTACTTTTAAAATTTCGAAATATCTCGAAAACGGTCTACCTATACGATTGTAACAAAAATTCATTTTGAAGGTAATGTGGTCCATTATAACAACAGCAAACTCAGTTTTTCTCATTATTATCGTCCAAAGGATTTTTGAAAATTGTATTTTTTTAAAAATTTTGTTTTTTTTAGTTTACCTGAAAACGGCAACAACGATTCTGACCAAAATGCAGACTTAGAGTCAAATGGATGTTTTCAAAACTATTGTGTCCCTAATTTTCAATTCGCAGCACCGAAAACGCTAATTTTAAATACTGCTCATATTTCGAAAACCCCATCGTTGATTTCGATAAAACTACGAAGCAATGCTTACACACCGAACAATAACTTATAATCGGTTTTCACCTAAATATTTACGCAATAGTATTTTTTAAATTAAACATTGCAATATTTTGTACTGTTTTTTTTGGCAAATTTTACAAAAACCGCTCTAACGATTTCGACCAATATACATATAAAAGATAATATAAGTTATATTAATAAGATCCCGTACTTTCTGGTGGTCCCAATGGAAAACGACATAACTATTAAATAGACTGACAGCTTCAGCCAAAAGAGAGGCATTTAGCACGTTCAAGTATCTAGTTTAGTAAGTCTGACAGCTGTCTGATCTATCTCGATTTTTATTGCCCCAGAATGGACACGCGATTAGTTTTGGCAGTTGACGTTTATGGAGGGGTAGCCGACGAATCTAGTCAAGAAATTCCTGACTGAGTACTAAGTTGACTTTTATTTTGCTGTCATCGTGAGCAAAGAGTAAGCTCTCTCTCGCTCTTTTTTTTCTGTCTGTTAATACATGGAACTTTTTCAATAAAAAAATATTTGTAAATGACTTTATAGCAATAAATGTAAAAGGAATAAAAGTTGAATATGGTTCTCTAGATAGCTTGATTTGTTCTCTATCCATTTTAGCCGCCACAAAATAATCACCCATTCAAATTCATGCAATTACTTTTGGGAGTTGTTCAAAAAATAGGTTAATACCATGTGAGTTAAGCCCAAGTTTTCACTAGGCAACATTTTTTTTTTTATAAATATTCCCGAACTTTGCATAAATTACCAGTAATTGGTGGGTGTTTTCAACTTGGTTTTTTTTAGCACCATATCTGTACAAAATCAAAATATGATCTGTTTTTAACTAGTCGACTTAAGTCAACTAGATACTTGAATGCGGCCATTGCCTACAAGCTGGATTTGACCTTGAGTGTAGCCCAGTTTGAATTCATGTATTTGTGTCATGCTAATCTAATCAAAGGGGGCACACAGATACTTGAAAAAAAAAAACAGCCTACACACTTCCGGTTTAAACCAGATGTCAGGTAGCATGAGTTGGATTCTCAATTCAATATCGAGTGCGGGGTTGTGTTTGTAAATAATGGGTTTTGTAGTTCCATGTTGTAAATTATTCGCTAGATTTTTATATGTGTTGAAATGCGTACACGCCTTTAGCATAATGATACGCGCCATCTGCTGTCTTCTTCGAGCTTGACATCTAAATGTCAGTTCGATTCCTCTTTTCATTTTTAATTCATTCGTTCTTTGCTTACGGCCAAATAAACACGTTTTATATTTTTTCTAGCAAAAACTAACTCTGCGTTTAATTTCAGGTTATGGGCCCATAGATGGTCACCAATAATTGAGTAGAAAATTTAATCAATGAGTAACGAAAGTAGCAAAGAAGAATCTAACGAAATAAAGTCAGACGAAATTGACGAGGAAGAAGAAAACGGTAGCGGCGTCTTTGAAGAAAAATTTACCATGTCAAACACATCAGTTCCAGCAACATTCGAGAAGCTAGATGGCAGATCGAATTTCATCGATTGGAAATACGCCATGAAAATTCACCTCATAAATTGTGAATTATGGGAATTTGTCGATGGCACGAAGGTTGATGCAAAACAGCAGTCACGTGCTTTGGCGGCAATCGTATCTGGGGTAAAAACACAGATTTTCACAGACATCCGTGAGCTTAAAACTGGAAAGGAGGTTTGGAGACGACTCCAAAACATTTATGAGCCAAAAGGTTTTTCGAGAGTGGCCGCGTTAATTGAGCAGCTGGTCAATGTTCGCTTTTGTGATTGCAAAAGTATGTCAGAGTACTTAAACAAAAAGGTTATGTTTGCGCAGCAACTCAAAGCAATCGACAACGAGATCAAGGACGGTGTTCTTGCAGCTTTAATCTTTGTCAGCCTTCCTGATTGTTATAAGCCACTAATTATGGCATTGGAGAACTGTGGCGCTGATCTCACTACAGATCTGGTTAAGGAACGTCTCTTGGCCGAATCTGCGCGATTTGAGAATGTTGGTATGGAGACTGCTTTGTCTACCAAAACACGTCCACCGAAAAAGGGGAACAAGTTTCGTGGCAAGTGTTTTAACTGCGATAAAGTTGGCCACCGTTCTGTTGACTGTCGTGCCGCGAAGAAATCTGTCAGAGAGAAGTCTGAAACAGGTTTAATGTCACAGATTAGCACTAGCACTGCACTCGGGGCTGGTAAGTTCAACACCGATGATTGGTATGTGGATTCCGGAGCCACCGTTCACTTAACCGGGCGCAAGGACTGGTTAACGAATGTCAAGAAACTCGATGCTGGTGGAAAGGTGGTAACTGCGTCTGGTGATCATTTCCAAATCTCAGCGATGGGCGATACTGTGGTGTTGCTTGATGTCGAAGGGAAATATGTTGAAACTCCAATACGTGATGTAAGATATGCCCAGGGTTTAAAGTTTAATCTTATTTCTTGCAAACAGCTTGGTAAGAAGGGCATTACAACGACAATTGTTGATGACAAAACATGCGAAATTTCCGTTCGATGTACGGGAGCAGTCATTGCTTTTGCAACTTCATCGCGTGATGATTTGTATAAGCTCAAACGTTTTGAAGAAACAACTATGAAGGCCTGTTCATCCTACCTGTGCACTGATTTTGCAACATGGCATCGTCGACTTGGCCATTTGAGTGCAGGTGGCATGAAAAGGTTACGGGATGGAATGACAGAAGACATTGAATTCAAGGACCAAGAATGCCATGGCGTTTGTGTTAGTTGTGTGAAAGGAAAGCAACACAGAAATCCGTTCCCGAAAGGAAAAGCACGTCGTGCTACAAGCAAGTTGGGGTTGGTGCACACCGACTTATGCGGACCCATGCAGGAGCCATCGATTGGGGGCAAACGATACATACTTAGTTTTACTCTTGACTTCACACGTAAAACGTTTGTTTACTTTTTAGCAAGCAAGGTTGAGGCATTCGCGAAATTTAAGGAATTCAAGGTACGCGTTGAAAAGGAGACGGCATCCAAAATCCGAGCTATTCGCAGTGACAATGGCAAGGAATTTGTCAACAATCAATTTAAAAACTTCTTGAGAGCGCATGGCATACTACAATCCAATACAACCCGGAGCAAAATGGCGTTGCTGAGCGCGTCAATAGAACTCTAGTCGAGAAAGCGAGGTCGATGTTATTTGGTGCGAATTTGCCAAAGAAATATTGGGCAGAAGCAGTTAATACAGCTTGTTATCTGAAGAATCTGAGTCCAACTGTTGCGGTAAACGAAAAGACACCAGAAGAAGCCTGGACTGGAAAGAAACCAAATATAAATCATCTGAGGGTTTTCGGATCTAGTGCTTACGTACATATTCCTCGAGAAAAACGTAAAAAGTGGGATGCCAAATCCCAAGAACATATTTTTTTTGGCTACTGTACAGACTCGAAGGGCTACAGAATCATTAACGTCGAAACAAATGAAATCATCAAATCGCGGGACGTTGTCTTCGATGAAAACAAAATGATAACATCTAATGGAAGCGAAGAAAATGATGAGCCGCAAACAAACAGCGAATACCTGTACAACGAAACTAACAATACACTCGTGGATGTTGAAGAGCAACTCCCAGACAATACTGACAAGGAAGCAGCTGGAGAAAACACTTGGATTCCAACCGAAGGCGATACAGTGGAAGCAGCTGCAGATGATATTTTGGTTCCAACAGAGGTTGATGAAGAAGCTAGTGAAGACGAATTTTTTGATCCAAGCCACTATCAAGAAGAAAGCGTTCAGGATACAGCTGAAGTAGAATCAACTCGTGAACTTGTCAAACGTAAATGCGGACTTCCAACGCGATTTAAAGACTATGTTTTGTCTTCTGCACTGGATATTGTCTCTGATGGATATCCGAAAGGTGTAAGAGATGCTCTTTCTCGCAGCGATGCTCAAATGTGGAAGCAAGCCATGCGTGAAGAGTATGACGCACTCATTCAAGCAAAACTTGGTAACACCCTTCTAACCAAATCAGTAAGCAGAGGAACACCTCAAGGTGGGGTGATCTCGCCTCTCTTATGGATTATGGTACTTAATAAAATCCTTTCAAACCTAGACAGGGAAGGTATCAAAGTCGTTGCGTATGCGGATGACGTGGTCGTTCTAGTATCAGGAATGTTTCCGAACGTGATAAGTGAAATCATGGAAAGGGCTCTGGGTAAGATTAGCGGTTGGGCTACAAGTTGTGGTCTTAGCGTTAACCCAAGTAAAACTGAACTAATGCTTTTCACCACCAAAACCAAAATACCAACATTCTCACTTCCCCGCTTAAACAACCAAAGTCTTCCTTTATCCACCAGCGCTAAATACCTTGGAGTCATGCTTGACCCCATACTTAACTGGAAGCATAATATCGAACACCGAGTGCGGAAGGCAAGCATAGCTTTCTACACTTGTAGTAAAACCTTCGGCAAGAAGTGGGGGCTTCAACCAAAGATGGTTCGCTGGATGTACACAGCAGTGGTACGTCCCATCCTCACCTACGGATCACTGGTAGGGTAACTTCGGGCATTATGGCGCACAAAATTTCAATCTGAAATAACTTTTCTACGAACAACATTTTTAAATTATTTTTATTTTTTTTAATAAACTAGACAAAAGAGTAACATAAATAAATTAAATAAAAATAATAAATCAAATTCATTAACTAAAAATAAATTAATTTAAAAATAGTTTATAAAAAAACCATATTGCCCTACATGCGGGCAATATGGCGACTAGCTTTTATTTTTTTATTTAAACGCCCACATCCATCACAGGGGTTTCTGAAAACAGCGCAGGAGTCGTGGGACCACTGTCCACAAAGGACACGCTGCATCCAATCGTCCCTTTTGGTTGCAGTGGTGTAATCTTCACCACATCCAGCGCAAATGTTCTCCCCAAAATCTTCGACCACACCCGACTCGTTGGCTAGCTGGATCTCAAGATTTTCTAGAGAATTATATAGTATGCATAACAAAATATAACTTTGCAAAACAGAACACAAAAAAAAACAGGAAGAGACGAAGGACATCGGTATGAAAGTATAATTTACATGAAAACTTCATAAGGCGCGGGTGCGCCATAATGCCCTTACAGCACCTGCGCCATATTACACAAAAATCACTTATTCACAACACAATAAAAAAAAACTTAGTTCTCTTTTCATTTCAAATTTTTGCCGTTACACAAAAAAACTGAAACTGCATTCTGCATTCCACTCTTCACACCGAAAACCTGCGTTGTGTACTTACCGAGAAAAACGAATCCAAACACAAAGCGAAATTATAAAAAACCAAAATCAAACAAATTTTTTTTTTGTTTTTATTTTTTTGTTCAGCGAAACTCGTCGTACCGACTGTCTATGTTTACTGCGCACGTGTTCGGCAAAGATTGAAGTTTCTGTATTATTTTAATTTCAATTAGAGTTTGGGAAGTATGATATTTGCGAGGTGCGCCATAATGCCCGGTGCGCCATAATGCCCGAACTTACCCTATGGTGGCCCGCATTAAGCAAAGCATATAACGTCCTTAAATTAAGTAGAGTCCAAAGAACAGCTGGAATAGGAATCACAGGAGCCCTGCGATCAAGTCCGACCGCTGCCCTCAATGTCATTCTCGATTTCCTGCCAGTGGATCTGCATATTAAAAACATTGCAGCGTGTAGCGCTGTTAGATTGAAGGAATCTAAGTGTTGGTCCGAAAGGCCTTATGGCCATACCAGCATCCTTCTTTCCCTTCCTGACGGCTTAGGCCGTATGTCCACAGACTACATAATACCCAAATACGACTTCCATAAAAACTTCTCTGTTAGAGTTCCCTCTAGATCAGAATGGGAGGAGAATGCGGTCGTTAATGAATTCGACATACCTATCTTCACAGATGATTCCAAGATGGAATGTGGAGTAGGAGCAGGCATTTTCTCAACAGAATTAAACATCGCTAAAAGTCTTCGCCTACCCAACGTAGCCAGTGTATTTCAAGCAGAAGTACTCGCAATTAAGGAGGCGTGTAGACTGCTCCACAATAGTGCGACTCCCAAAAGAAAAATAGGCATCTTCGTCGACAGTCAGGCCGCGATTAAGGCTGTCGGTTCAACTAAGTCAACGTCCAAACTTGTTGTGGAATGTAGGGAGATACTGACCAGGGCTTGTCATTGGTTTGATATCACTCTCGTCTGGGTTCCCGGTCATAGGAACATCGAAGGGAATGAGAAGGCCGATGAACTTGCCAGATTTGGCTCAGCTCTGTGCATGTCTCATGCGGAGGAAGTATTCCCTCCGCTGGGATATGTTAAGAGAGAAATCCTCCTGCACTTCACCTCATGGGCTGAGACTAGATGGTTGAACCTGACGAACTGTGTCATTTCAAGGAAGATCTGGCCAACCTACGATGATGCCAGAACAAATAGTCTTTTAGCCAGAACACGTATAGATGTTGCCAGACTAACGGCAATCAGTACGGGTCATTGGCCTTTTGGAACTCACGCAGCCAAGCTTGGCATCCCCCACAATACCCATTGCCGTAGCTGTGCTGACACAAACAAGAGTGAAACAGTGTTCCATCTTTTTTGTGAGTGTCCGGCCCTAGCCAAAACCAGACGCAGTACACTAGGTCATCTCTTTTTTGATGACCTTTCGGCCATTCAAAGCATCCATTTTCACAAGATCATCAAATTTCTCAACTCCACATGCTGGTTTTGAGCTCTCTTAACTCCCTTCACCCCCTTCCATTTCAGGTTCCGTTAGTTGTGGTTTCAAAACGGCGCTCAATGCGCTACTTGTGTCTTTCCCTCGTCGGGAAATACAGCCACCTAAACCAACCAACCAACCATGACGCACTCATCAAAAACAATACGTGGGAGTTGGTTGACTTGCCTAAAGACAGGAAAGCAATTTCATGCAAATGGGTTCTTCGTAAAAAGAAGAACGGGGTTGGTGAAACAGTACGCTACAAGGCACGTCTTGTCGTTCGAGGATGCATGCAGGTCAGTGGTATGGATTTTGATGAAACTTTTGCGCCAGTGGTTCGCGGTACAACACTTCGTTCCTTGATTGCGGTGGCTACACTTAAAAACTGGAACATCGATCAGATGGATGCGGTGGCGGCATTCCTGCAACCCGATATAGATAAAGACATAATATATGACTCAACCCAAGTTATTCGAGAGTGAAGATGAAGCTAGTCTTGGAAAGGTTTGTCGGCTACGCAAAGCATTGTATGGCCTCAAACAATCTGGATATTTGTGGAACGAGAAGCTGGACAAGGACTTACGTGATCTCGGACTTGTTCAAGCCAAGTTTGATACATGCGTTTATCACTGCCTTATAGCAAAGGAAAGGTAATTATTATCGCTATATATGTTGACGATTTTCTGCTCATTACAGACAATGAAAAATCCAGAGTTTGGATTAAAGCAGAGCTCATGAAGAGACTTGAAATAAAAGACCTAGGTGAAATCCAGTATTGCCTTGGGATTCAAGTCATACGAGACAGAAAAAGAGGTCAAATAGCACTGGACCAAACAGCATACATTGAAGCAGTTCTGAGGCGATTCAATATGAGCGATGCTAAACCGATTTCTACACCTTTGGAATGCGGAAAGAAGTTGAGCCGAAACATGGCACCAATTAACGATGCGGAGAAAGAAGCCATGAATCATATTCCTTATCAAATGGCAATCGGAAGTCTTTTATATGCAGCTCAAACAACACGTCCGGACATTTCATTCGCAGTGGAAAAGAGCATTGGTCTTCAGTGAAAAGAGTTATGCGATATCTTCGAGGAACGGCAGGAGCTAAAATAACTTATAAAATTACTGGATGTGACAAAATTGTGGGATATACAGATGCAGACTATGCTGATGACCCTGATGACAGAGTTTCTGTGAGTGGCTATACTTTCAAGTTGGCGGATGGCATTATAAGTTGGTCTAGCAAAAAACAACAAACAGTCGCACGTTCAACTACCGAAGCAGAGTATATGGCACTTGCCCATGCTACACAAGAGGCTTTGTGGCTCAGGATGATGGCAATAGAATTGTCATCATGCACGGACGAAGCATATCGATGTGCAGCACCATTTCCTTCGAGATGCAGCAAAGAAAAGGAGGGTTAAATTCTTCAAAGTGGCATCAGAAGTCAATGTTGCAGATTCGTTAACGAAGTCAGTTAACCGCCAAAAGCACAAATGGTGCAGATCAGCTATGGGAGTTCAAGTAAATTAAATCATTGATAGCAGAAAAGCACAGTATCAAGTGGGGGTGTTGAAATGCGTACACGCCTTTAGCATAATGATACGCGCCATCTGCTGTCTTCTTCGAGCTTGACATCTAAATGTCAGTTCGATTCCTCTTTTCATTTTTAATTCATTCGTTCTTTGCCTACGGCCAAATAAACACGTTTTATACTTTTTCTAACAAAAACTAACTCTGCGTTTAATTTCAATATGGAAAGTTGTTCGATTTTCTTATTTCTTGGTATCAAGTGAAATTTGTTGCAATAAATGTTTAAATTGTACGATATAAAGATCAGCAATATTTTTTTAAGTTATTCCATACTGAATTTTGGATACATAGATATAATTTTTATGACATCGATATCAAAAAATTGTTCGCATGTTGCGATATAATTTGCCCTTATGTACTAAACCGAATTGCACTAAACAAAACCGACAAGCTAAAACCCTAGTTATAGCCATACGTAAAACGAATACGTACAAATTTTCTTTTGCGTTTTAAGAGCACTTAATCCTAATGGTTGAACTCAATCTTGGTCTTAAAATGCTGCTTATGAATTATAAAGCTAGATTATCGAATAAAATTAGAAATTTTCGTTTTTCCATACGAAAATCTTTTTCCGATCTACTTCTCAGTCAATTCCACAACAAAAAACCAGATCATTCCACTGAAGTATTAAATAAATAATAAATATAGAGGTACATGAAAACATCGCAGCAGTGGCCTGCTAAAAGTAAAAATAATGAATGCACCTAATACTAATAATAGTACTACGAGTATATGCTAAAAAAAACAACAATTCTTTATTTATGCGTGCATTAATTATATTTTTTCTGTCCAATCGAATACCATTATGAGCCTGTTGGCAAAATTTGATAATGAACTTGTTTTTGAACAACCCCCTCAGTCTACCACATCAGGAAGCACATGTGGTGGAACTAAAACTGCAGCAGCCATCACCTATCACCCTAAAACATTTAAAGCAAACGTTTTGCGACGTAAACAAAGAGCAAATAAGGTTTTGTCAAAATGATTGCATGTCTTTATTTGCCTAAAAATGTTTTTAAACTTATTTCCAGACCAAGCTTGTAATAGGTGTGTACAGGAGGTACCTAAACAATCAAAAACAGCTGTATCGTCTGGGTAAATCTCCAACGGGCATCACAAAATTGAGGATCGTTCCTAAATCAGATTATATTTGAGAGTACATACCTATATACTTAATATGTACCTACTGTGAAAAATAAGAACAATGTAATAAATAGAGTTCGAAATCGCGAAATGATTGACCTATGGGTTGGTGTTTTGATAGGTATAGGTACCTACCCAAAAAAATTTAATAATAATTTGCTTCAAAGTATTGATTGCCTATTTAAAATAGTTCAGTTTACTATATCTCTTCCTACAAGACAACGTACTTTAATTTTCCGGATTTTTATTTAAAACTGCATACCTAACGTACGAATAAAACTATCCTTTCCCATCCGCTTCAATTGCTAATTTTAAACTCAACTCTGAAGCCTTTAATGACCTACGTTATTTTGTAGGTTGATTTAAAACAAACTTAGAGATACTAAGCACTTAATGGTAACTAATCATTGATTTCAGAGGCAGACGCGAAAGTGTAGCTTTTTCCATACAATGTTACAAGTTAATGAAAAAAGCTACACTTTCGCACCTGTCTAGTGAATCGTACGAGCAATCTCTAAGTATTTGGTATCCTTGAATTCGTCCTGATGTCCTCTACAAAATGGCATACATCTTTTTACATTTGTCTTTTTATTTTGAAATTTGGTAGTACCATATATATTATATGTATAGACATTTTAATCGGTTAACATTTTATCCACGCTAGTTTCTTGGACTGGACAGTCAAGAACTAGAAACAAAAAAAACTTTAGCTGTTTCGTTCACACATTCAAATTTTATCATCATATGATAAAGATCCAAACTTTACCGATTCAAATTTAAAAGATTTTTTTCAAAAAAATCATTAATAATTCAAAACGGCGATTTGAGACGGTAGAGTCCGGTAGTATTAGGCGATCATCAGCCGTCAAACATCATGGCATAAAACGTTGCAAAAGGAATGTAGCATTGCCATCAATGTCAAATGTTTTTTCTGATCAGCTCGCGGATGTCGCCACCCACTCTACTAACGATGATGCGGAGGAAACCATTGGCAGTAACAGCGAGCGTGATAGAATCATAGATTATTGTTATACTATCGTAAGCGGTGAAGAAGATGAAGATGGGTCGGGTGCAACTCATACCCTGACGATTCAACCCCTGCCAATTTTGCCACCTAGCGCCATCTACATCGCAACTTTACAACTAACAACCAGTAATCGCATCACTCACCTTTAGAATATGGTGTCACCATATCAATCGAGAATTATGTTGAGTGCTTGGTTAAAGTTTCTTTAATAATTATGTTTGTCTAATTTGGATAGATATAAAATGGTGGAAGAAGGTAGGTGAAAAATGTAGGTATGTAATGCTAAGTAGAAGGTAAAAGGGTGGGAAATATTTTATGTGTGTTGTAACTGGAATGGAGTTAGACGATTCCAAGATAATATTATTAATTAATTTCTATCAACCTAAAAAAATTTTTTTTTGGTTTTTTGAGAAAAGAAATTGGCTTTTAGCTTCAGAGAATTTGAGAAAATAAAAGTAAATAATTTTTTCGTACTTCCTCTGGAGTCCAGGCATTTAAATATTTTTTGTGCGGATCGTTATGCACACTCAAAGAAAACAGATAGAAATCTTTTTAGTCTGATCGATATTAAATGTAAACTCGTTCGATTGCCTTACCAGCAAATGCAGGTTTTAATTCCTTTATTGCACACCATACTAGTGTAAATTAATTAATGTAAAACCCGATAGGTGGCGCTGTTGTCGATTTTTTTGAGAAACTCAACCGATCTCAATGAAACTTTGTTTGTGTGCATGGCTGCATGCAGCTAGAAAAATAGGATAGTTTTGGAACCGATAGGTGGCGCTGTTGTCCGTTTTCTGAGAAACTTAACCTATCCCAATGAAACTGTGTGTGTGCATGGTTGTATGCAGCTAGAAAGATAGGATAGTTTTGGAACCGATAGGTGGCGCTGTTGTCGATTTTTTTGAGAAACTCAACCGACCTCAATGAGACTTTGTTTGTGTTCATGGTTGTATGCAGCTAGAAAGATAAGATAGTTTTGGACCCGATAGGTGGCGCTGTTGTCGATTTTTTTGACAAACTCAACCGACCTCAATGAAACTTTGTATGTGTTCATGGTTGTATGCAGCTAGAAAGATAGGATAGTTTTGGACCCGATAGGTGGCGCTGTTGTCGACTTTTTTGAGAAACTCAACCGATCTCAATGAAACTTTGTTTGTGTGCATGGTTGTATGCAGCTAGAAAGATAGGATAGTTTTTGACCCGATAGATGGCGCTGTTGTCGATTTTTTTGAGAAACTCAACTGATCTCAATGAAACTTTGTTTGTGTGCATGGTTGTATGCATCTAGAAAGATAGGATAGTTTTGGACCCGATAGGTGGCGCTGTTGTCGATTTTTTTGACAAACTCAACCGACCTCAATGAGACTTTGTTTGTGTTCATGGTTGTATGCAGCTAGAAAGATAAGATAGTTTTGGACCAGATAGGTGGCGCTGTTGTCGATTTTTTTGACAAACTCAACCGACCTCAATGAAATTTTGAATGTGAGTATGGTTGGATGCAGCTAGAAAGATAGGATAGTTTTGGACCCGATAGGTGGCGCTGTTGTCGATTTTTTTGAGAAACTGAACCGATCTCAATGAAACTTTGTTTGTGTGCATGGTTGTATGCAGCTAGAAAGATAGGATAGTTTTGGACCCGATAGGTGGCGCTGTTGTCGATTTTTTTGACAAACTCAACCGACCTCAATGAGACTTTGTTTGTGTTCATGGTTGTATGCAGCTAGAAAGATAAGATAGTTTTGGACCAGATAGGTGGCGCTGTTGTCGATTTTTTTGACAAACTCAACCGACCTCAATGAAACTTTGTATGTGTTCATGGTTGTATGCAGCTAGAAAGATAGGATAGTTTTGGACCCGATAGGTGGCGCTGTTGTCGATTTTTTTGAGAAACTCAACCGATCTCAATGAAACTTTGTTTGTGTGCATGGTTGTATGCAGCTAGAAAGATAGGATAGTTTTGGACCCGATAGGTGGCGCTGTTGTCGATTTTTTTGACAAACTCAACCGACCTCAATGAAACTTTGTATGTGTTCATGGTTGTATGCAGCTAGAAAGATAGGAAAGATATGTATTGTGTAAATTTCAGGATACTAGATATATTAGGCGCGTTTTTTTTGAGCCTCGATCTCGGCAAAGTAAAGTAAAGTAGGATTTTCAGCACGCAATTACAACATTTATTGCGAGTCTCGAAGTGTCAAGTCTAGCTTAGTTTTTGTTATTGTGTGATGAAAATCCTACTTTATAGGCGTTTTTCTTTTTTAGTTCAGAGCTGAGCACTGAACAGAGTTCGAGCATTATGAGCGCGCTCTGAACCATGCGTGCTCAGAGCGTCCAGAGGATGTTTTGTTTTTCCTGTTTTTTTGTCCTTCAAATGTGACTGGAAGTGTGCATGTACATGTGTGTACTCAGCTTTTTACTCAGGATGCTCAGTCAATTTATTCTGAGCTCATAGAGCGCGAGTTACGACAGCCACCTGTTCCCCCGTTTCCCCTTGATCCAAAGAAAGATAGGATAGTTTTGGACCCGATAGGTGGCGCTGTTGTCGATTTTTTTGAGAAACTGAACCGATCTCAATGAAACTTTGTTTGTGTGCATGGTTGTATGCAGCTAGAAAGATAGGATAGTTTTGGACCCGATAGGTGGCGCTGTTGTCGATTTTTTTGACAAACTCAACCGACCTCAATGAGACTTTGTTTGTGTTCATGGTTGTATGCAGCTAGAAAGATAAGATAGTTTTGGACCAGATAGGTGGCGCTGTTGTCGATTTTTTTGACAAACTCAACCGACCTCAATGAAACTTTGTATGTGTTCATGGTTGTATGCAGCTAGAAAGATAGGATAGTTTTGGACCCGATAGGTGGCGCTGTTGTCGATTTTTTTGAGAAACTCAACCGATCTCAATGAAACTTTGTTTGTGTGCATGGTTGTATGCAGCTAGAAAGATAGGATAGTTTTGGACCCGATAGGTGGCGCTGTTGTCGATTTTTTTGACAAACTCAACCGACCTCAATGAAACTTTGTATGTGTTCATGGTTGTATGCAGCTAGAAAGATAGGATAGTTTTGGACCCGATAGGTGGCGCTGTTGTCGATTTTTTTGAGAAACTCAACCGATCTCAATGAAACTTTGTATGTGTTCATGGTTGTATGCAGCTAGAAAGATAGGATAGTTTTGGACCCGATAGGTGGCGCTGTTGTCGATTTTTTTGAGAAACTCAACCGATCTCAATGAAACTTTGTTTGTGTGCATGGCTGCATGCAGCTAGAAAAATAGGATAGTTTTGGAACCGATAGGTGGCGCTGTTGTCCGTTTTCTGAGAAACTTAACCTATCCCAATGAAACTGTGTGTGTGCATGGTTGTATGCAGCTAGAAAGATAGGATAGTTTTGGAACCGATAGGTGGCGCTGTTGTCGATTTTTTTGAGAAACTCAACCGACCTCAATGAGACTTTGTTTGTGTTCATGGTTGTATGCAGCTAGAAAGATAAGATAGTTTTGGACCCGATAGGTGGCGCTGTTGTCGATTTTTTTGACAAACTCAACCGACCTCAATGAAACTTTGTATGTGTTCATGGTTGTATGCAGCTAGAAAGATAGGATAGTTTTGGACCCGATAGGTGGCGCTGTTGTCGACTTTTTTGAGAAACTCAACCGATCTCAATGAAACTTTGTTTGTGTGCATGGTTGTATGCAGCTAGAAAGATAGGATAGTTTTTGACCCGATAGATGGCGCTGTTGTCGATTTTTTTGAGAAACTCAACTGATCTCAATGAAACTTTGTTTGTGTGCATGGTTGTATGCATCTAGAAAGATAGGATAGTTTTGGACCCGATAGGTGGCGCTGTTGTCGATTTTTTTGACAAACTCAACCGACCTCAATGAGACTTTGTTTGTGTTCATGGTTGTATGCAGCTAGAAAGATAAGATAGTTTTGGACCAGATAGGTGGCGCTGTTGTCGATTTTTTTGACAAACTCAACCGACCTCAATGAAATTTTGAATGTGAGTATGGTTGGATGCAGCTAGAAAGATAGGATAGTTTTGGACCCGATAGGTGGCGCTGTTGTCGATTTTTTTGAGAAACTGAACCGATCTCAATGAAACTTTGTTTGTGTGCATGGTTGTATGCAGCTAGAAAGATAGGAAAGATATGTATTGTGTAAATTTCAGGATACTAGATATATTAGGCGCGTTTTTTTTGAGCCTCGATCTCGGCAAAGTAAAGTAAAGTAGGATTTTCAGCACGCAATTACAACATTTATTGCGAGTCTCGAAGTGTCAAGTCTAGCTTAGTTTTTGTTATTGTGTGATGAAAATCCTACTTTATAGGCGTTTTTCTTTTTTAGTTCAGAGCTGAGCACTGAACAGAGTTCGAGCATTATGAGCGCGCTCTGAACCATGCGTGCTCAGAGCGTTCAGAGGATGTTTTGTTTTTCCTGTTTTTTTGTCCTTCAAATGTGACTGGAAGTGTGCATGTACATGTGTGTACTCAGCTTTTTACTCAGGATGCTCAGTCAATTTATTCTGAGCTCATAGAGCGCGAGTTACGACAGCCACCTGTTCCCCCGTTTCCCCTTGATCCAAAGAAAGATAGGATAGTTTTGGACCCGATAGGTGGCGCTGTTGTCGATTTTTTTGAGAAACTGAACCGATCTCAATGAAACTTTGTTTGTGTGCATGGTTGTATGCAGCTAGAAAGATAGGATAGTTTTGGACCCGATAGGTGGCGCTGTTGTCGATTTTTTTGACAAACTCAACCGACCTCAATGAGACTTTGTTTGTGTTCATGGTTGTATGCAGCTAGAAAGATAAGATAGTTTTGGACCAGATAGGTGGCGCTGTTGTCGATTTTTTTGACAAACTCAACCGACCTCAATGAAACTTTGTATGTGTTCATGGTTGTATGCAGCTAGAAAGATAGGATAGTTTTGGACCCGATAGGTGGCGCTGTTGTCGATTTTTTTGAGAAACTCAACCGATCTCAATGAAACTTTGTTTGTGTGCATGGTTGTATGCATCTAGAAAGATAGGATAGTTTTGGACCCGATAGGTGGCGCTGTTGTCGATTTTTTTGAGAAACTCAACTGATCTCAATGAAACTTTGTATGTGTTCATGGTTGTATGCAGCTAGAAAGATAGGATAGTTTTGGACCCGATAGGTGGCGCTGTTGTCGACTTTTTTGAGAAACTCAACCGATCTCAATGAAACTTTGTTTGTGTGCATGGTTGTATGCAGCTAGAAAGATAGGATAGTTTTTGACCCGATAGATGGCGCTGTTGTCGATTTTTTTGAGAAACTCAACTGATCTCAATGAAACTTTGTTTGTGTGCATGGTTGTATGCATCTAGAAAGATAGGATAGTTTTGGACCCGATAGGTGGCGCTGTTGTCGATTTTTTTGACAAACTCAACCGACCTCAATGAGACTTTGTTTGTGTTCATGGTTGTATGCAGCTAGAAAGATAAGATAGTTTTGGACCAGATAGGTGGCGCTGTTGTCGATTTTTTTGACAAACTCAACCGACCTCAATGAAATTTTGAATGTGAGTATGGTTGGATGCAGCTAGAAAGATAGGATAGTTTTGGACCCGATAGGTGGCGCTGTTGTCGATTTTTTTGAGAAACTGAACCGATCTCAATGAAACTTTGTTTGTGTGCATGGTTGTATGCAGCTAGAAAGATAGGATAGCTTTGGACCCGATAGGTGGCGCTGTTGTCGATTTTTTTGACAAACTCAACCGACCTCAATGAGACTTTGTTTGTGTTCATGGTTGTATGCAGCTAGAAAGATAAGATAGTTTTGGACCAGATAGGTGGCGCTGTTGTCGATTTTTTTGACAAACTCAACCGACCTCAATGAAACTTTGTATGTGTTCATGGTTGTATGCAGCTAGAAAGATAGGATAGTTTTGGACCCGATAGGTGGCGCTGTTGTCGATTTTTTTGAGAAACTCAACCGATCTCAATGAAACTTTGTTTGTGTGCATGGTTGTATGCAGCTAGAAAGATAGGATAGTTTTGGACCCGATAGGTGGCGCTGTTGTCGATTTTTTTGACAAACTCAACCGACCTCAATGAAACTTTGTATGTGTTCATGGTTGTATGCAGCTAGAAAGATAGGAAAGATATGTATTGTGTAAATTTCAGGATACTAGATATATTAGGCGCGTTTTTTTTGAGCCTCGATCTCGGCAAAGTAAAGTAAAGTAGGATTTTCAGCACGCAATTACAACATTTATTGCGAGTCTCGAAGTGTCAAGTCTAGCTTAGTTTTTGTTATTGTGTGATGAAAATCCTACTTTATAGGCGTTTTTCTTTTTTAGTTCAGAGCTGAGCACTGAACAGAGTTCGAGCATTATGAGCGCGCTCTGAACCATGCGTGCTCAGAGCGTTCAGAGGATGTTTTGTTTTTCCTGTTTTTTTGTCCTTCAAATGTGACTGGAAGTGTGCATGTACATGTGTGTACTCAGCTTTTTACTCAGGATGCTCAGTCAATTTATTCTGAGCTCATAGAGCGCGAGTTACGACAGCCACCTGTTCCCCCGTTTCCCCTTGATCCAAAGAAAGATAGGATAGTTTTGGACCCGATAGGTGGCGCTGTTGTCGATTTTTTTGAGAAACTGAACCGATCTCAATGAAACTTTGTTTGTGTGCATGGTTGTATGCAGCTAGAAAGATAGGATAGTTTTGGACCCGATAGGTGGCGCTGTTGTCGATTTTTTTGACAAACTCAACCGACCTCAATGAGACTTTGTTTGTGTTCATGGTTGTATGCAGCTAGAAAGATAAGATAGTTTTGGACCAGATAGGTGGCGCTGTTGTCGATTTTTTTGACAAACTCAACCGACCTCAATGAAACTTTGTATGTGTTCATGGTTGTATGCAGCTAGAAAGATAGGATAGTTTTGGACCCGATAGGTGGCGCTGTTGTCGATTTTTTTGAGAAACTCAACCGATCTCAATGAAACTTTGTTTGTGTGCATGGTTGTATGCATCTAGAAAGATAGGATAGTTTTGGACCCGATAGGTGGCGCTGTTGTCGATTTTTTTGACAAACTCAACCGACCTCAATGAAACTTTGTATGTGTTCACGGTTGTATGCAGCTAGAAAGATAGGATAGTTTTGGACCCGATAGGTGGCGCTGTTGTCGATTTTTTTGAGAAACTCAACCGATCTCAATGAAACTTTGTATGTGTTCATGGTTGTATGCAGCTAGAAAGATAGGATAGTTTTGGACCCGATAGGTGGCGCTGTTGTCGATTTTTTTGAGAAACTCAACCGATCTCAATGAAACTTTGTATGTGTTCATGGTTGTATGCAGCTAGAAAGATAGGATAGTTTTGGACCCGATAGGTGGCGCTGTTGTCGATTTTTTTGAGAAACTCAACCGATCTCAATGAAACTTTGTTTGTGTGCATGGTTGTATGCAGCTAGAAAGATAGGATAGTTTTGGACCCGATAGATGGCGCTGTTGTCGATTTTTTTGAGAAACTCAACCGACCTCAATGAGACTTTGTTTGTGTTCATGGTTGTATGCAGCTAGAAAGATAAGATAGTTTTGGACCCGATAGGTGGCGCTGTTGTCGATTTTTTTGACAAACTCAACCGACCTCAATGAAACTTTGTATGTGTTCATGGTTGTATGCAGCTAGAAAGATAGGATAGTTTTGGACCCGATAGGTGGCGCTGTTGTCGATTTTTTTGAGAAACTCAACCGATCTCAATGAAACTTTGTATGTGTTCATTGTTGTATGCAGCTAGAAAGATAGGATAGTTTTGGACCCGATAGGTGGCGCTGTTGTCGATTTTTTTGAGAAACTCAACCGATCTCAATGAAACTTTGTTTGTGTGCATGGTTGTATGCAGCTAGAAAGATAGGATAGTTTTGGACCCGATAGGTGGCGCTGTTGTCGATTTTTTTGAGAAACTCAACTGATCTCAATGAAACTTTGTTTGTGTGCATGGTTGTATGCAGCTAGAAAGATAGGATAGTTTTGGACCCGATAGGTGGAGCTGTTGTCGATTTTTTTGAGAAACTCAACCGATCTCAATGAAACTTTGTTTGTGTGCATGGTTGTATGCAGCTAGAAAGATAGGATAGTTTTGGACCCGATAGGTGGCGGTGTTGTCGATTTTTTTGAGAAACTCAACCGATCTCAATGAAACTTTGTTTGTGTGCATGGCTTTATGCAGCTAGAAAAATAGGATAGTTTTGGAACCGATAGGTGGCGCTGTTGTCCGTTTTCTGGGAAACTTAACCGATCCCAATGAAACTTTGTGTGTGTGCATGGTTGTATGCAGCTAGAAAGATAGGATAGTTTTGGAACCGATAGGTGGCGCTCTTGTCGATTTTTTTGAGAAACTCAACCGATCTCAATGAGACTTTGTTTGTGTGCATGGTTGTATGCAGTTAGAAAGATAGGTTAGTTTTGGACCCGCTAGGTGGCGCTGTTGTCCATTTTCCGAGAAACTCAGCCGATCTCAATGAAACTTCGTATGTGTGCATGGTTGGATGTATCTAGAAAGATAGGATAGTTTTGGACCCGATAGGTGGCGCTGTTGTTGATTATTTTTTTTTTGAGAAACTCAATCGATCGCAATGAAACTTTGTTTGTGTGCATGGGTATACAGCTAGAAAGACAGGATCGTTTTGGACTCGATAGGTGGCGCTGTTGTCGATTTTTTTTGAGAAACTCAACCGATCTCAATGAAACTTTGTATGTGTTCATGTTTGTATGCAGCTAGATAAATATGATAGTTTTGGACCCAATAGGTGGCGCTGTTGTCCGATTTTTGAGAAACTCAACCGATCCCAATGAAACTTTGTATGTGAGCATGGTTGGATGTATCTAGAAAGATAGGATAGTTTTGGACTCGATAGGTGGCACTGTTGTAAAATAATATACATTATTTTTCATGTACCTACAATAGCGCTTTAAATGAAAGTGAAAATTGTAATATAATATTTGTAGTAGTAGTTTATAATAATCAATAAAGAAACACTTTATTTAAAAGTATTTCCTGACGATTCGAAAAATGCACATGTAATTGTTCAAGTAATAACTTCTGTCGGCACTCCCGGAGTGCATGTCTTTTTTTTTAACTGATCGAGAACACCGACATTTAGGTACTCATTAAAAAATGTGAACAAGTCTTGACAATTTAGGACAAATTTATTTTATAATCTAAAAATACTAAATTCACAAAACTTCAGGAGGTTTTCTTGGTATGTTTGAAAATATTACACCTAAACAGTTGTGAAAAGTGTTTAACTTTTGACTGCCAAGATCATACGCATCCGTTACATATAATTACATATAATTAACCTTTAGCTCTTACCTGTGAAATTTTCCTTCTCGGATTTGTTTCGAACGCTGGATTGTCGTAGGAATGCCTGCACTCGGCAACAGGATCAGATACTATACTCACTCTTCTCTTCGGTTCATTCACAACGATGTTGTTCTTGTTATTTGTTGCACTATAAGTAGGCATCGGTGTGGATGACACCTCGGCAACTGGTGCACTAAGTGATGTAACAGCAGATGCAGATCCTAAATTTTCGCTCATTATTCTGTCGACTGTTTTTTTTAGGACGATAAAAAATTCAAATGACTTTATTCGAACGTTGACTAAATAAATTTTAGCTTTGAAATAGCATAATTCGGTCTGGAAATAATTGATTATTACTATAGAATAGCTATTGTCATAATACATTTCTTTTATGATTTCAGAACTTACAAGACTTAAAAATGTCGCAAAGTATTTGCTATTAAATTAGCGGAGCGCATCACGCGGTAAATATTTCTGTTGCAGATACTTGAATTGTCAATAGTTTGACAAAATATTTAAAACACGATTCAAAGTCACGTGAAAGCTACAATGAGTTATTAATTAGCATTCAATTTGTGTGTTCATTTGTAAATTGTCTGTGCTGTATTTCGTGTCACATTTGTAACTACCTACCTATGTATGCATGCATATCAACGTTAGAAATACTGAGTTATATCTTATATAGTAGACTCCATTGAGGTCAAGCTATCCAATTTCGTGTCATACCACATACCGACATGTAATAAAAAAGAATGGTGACTGTGGAACTTTTTTGGAAATATTTCTGAAGCAGTAAAATAATAAGAGAAATAGAGACATGCGAACTTCTCTAAAAGCTTAATATTCTGAAGATTCATTCGCTTCCAAATTGTTTGAAGGCAATATTTTTATCTTTCGAATAGTGACGTATTTGCTATTTGATATTGTCGTATAAAAATACCGTCACCAAATTTTAAATTTATGGAAGTCTGAAGTAGATTGTGTTCATTTTTTATGGTAAGTATGTAAATTTCGTAAGAACTCAGAAACGCATCGTAAAAAAAATTTCCACAGACGGTATTATATTTTACTATCTTTTCTGATTAGTTTTATATCAAACAGCGCCAACTTGAAATGGAGAATAATGTAAAAGAATGCGATGATCGTGTAGTAAATATAACAATCCAATAATTCTTATTGCTCTCTTGATTGATCAAGGCATATTCGACATTTCGATTGGTTAAGTAAACCTATGATAACGTTGTTATGCCTTCTACGAACAGATTTAACGTGAGGTTCGATTTTGCTATCTGAACAATAAACATTATTGCGATAATTTAAGGTTTTAGCATTATTAAAGCAGCTAACACTTTCTTGTTATCTTATTAATCTGAGTACCTACGCCTGATGGCATTATCCGATAATGTGTTTATAACTACTTAAGATCGTTGGTAAAATGGATTTTGATAATACGGGCAAAACCGATAGACATCGATCTACGAGAAACGTAAAAATCAACATTCGATTGCCCAATATTAACTATAATTCAGGGCATCGCGGTAGTTTTAATAAAAACATGTATTTTTTTCTGTTTGATTCACAAAATATGTAAAATTATGGTTTAAACTACATAATGAATACGAACTTACCAATCGATAGGCAGTATTAAGATATCCTCTTAGAGATGTGATATCGTACTTTCCTTGTGTACTCTCTCTATTGAAATACACCGAAAACGCTTAACTTTTAGTGGAGACTTAATTAAGAGTGATTAGCAAAACCAACAGTACTTCATATCATGCCTTATTTTCTATTGTCGAAAACACAGTTTACTAAATTTTGTCCCGCAGTTCACTTCATCGATTGATATTTAATATTTAAAAGTTTACTTCAAACAGACTAAATCGTTTTACACAATTAATTACCCGATATTTGTATTGACGGGAACAATATAAATAACAAATTCAATGTTGTCAGAGACTGGATAAAGTCTGGTAACTTAAATCATTCAAAATTAAATCGCACTGAAAAATGATCGAACGTGTCTCTTTGCTTTATAGACCAGCGACAAGTTCAGAAAGAAAATATTGGTATGGAACAGAGTAAGACGATTGTATTTAATAACATGTGATAAGACGAATAGCTTAAAAATTCACAAGCGCAGAGATATTAACTCTGTGAATTTCATTTTTGTTAGCACCTTGCTGCAAACAAATACATATCTACAATGAAAACGAAATCATGTATTTTTTGTAATTAAACGTTTTGTTTTCCTGGTTTTCTTGGGGAAGTCGAAGTATGTGACATAGGTACCTACTACAGATATTTTGTTAAATATCTATTTGCTCATAATGTAAGATTTTGAAATACTGGATCGTTATGTTCAAAGATTGATTTACAACTTAATTCCATATCAATCAATACGCGACGCCGCTGCATGCACTAAAGCTTTAGGTTATATTATTTCAATGTATCTGGCTAGGGAATGTCATATACTTCTTGTAATTAAGACGATTTTCTTGAAGTGGGTGCTTACAGTATAAACACCACAAAACAATTGTGAAAAATAGCGAAGTATTAAGACTTCATATCAAAATTATACTGCATTTCTTATCAAATATACCTACTTACAAAACGATTTCAGAAAAGAAAAATTGGAAACGGGGTATTTTTGTACAGGGTGTCTGGTGTCGCTTTGCAAAGGAATTGCTTTGATCGATAAGGCTATTTCGCATGCAAGCTATTATACCATGGGGTGGCAAATTTTGGTGCGTTAGTATTGTTAGTCGTAAGAAAGTCGTAATGACAAATGTGACGAAACCTCAAAAATTCCGGTTAACCAACATATCCTCAAAAAATATGAACCACTGAACCACACAACCAAGATTGTCTTATTATGTTTCTAGTATATAAAACATCTTATTTAAGTACCTAGTTTTACTAACCAAACACTTCATATTATTCGCCTTGTAATGTTAAAATGTGGTATTCCCGAGCTCTATCACATTCCCCACGGTTGGCAGTGTGTATTTTATATCCCGGATGAAGGAACTCCCGCATTAGAACGAAAATGGCATTTCACACTATTTTTCACATATAGTATGATATAAAAACAATATCTGAATTGAGGACCTTGCATCAAAAGTCCATATTTTTAGCCTAAAGGCTTTCTTCACTTACAATTTAAACAAAAAAAAAAACAATCATTTGGTGCATAACCGAGGCAGTTGCGACTAAAAATAAGGGCGTTATAGCACAATGGGCCTTACTAATAATCATTTTTAACCTTCACACTAAATATTTCCTAGGTCACAATATGCAATTTTGTATGGAAAATTTCGTCATTGTGAGCTGGAAAAATTTAGTCTGGACACTAAAAATGATTATTAGTACCGCGGAATATGTATCTGCCACTCTAGTTGGTTTGGTGCAGAAAGGCGGCAGGACCGCATCCTTATTGAAACAAACGAAAATATTGCGTCATTTCCATGAAGTCAGTACCGTTTTGTGTTCGAGCCAAGTGGACATATTTTTGTGATCGGTGTTTTGGTGTAATAGAGAAGTTCAATAGGAAGAAAGATTATGTTTTTACTACTACTGAATATGGCGAATGTATTAAGCAAGCTTCTAAAAACTTTAGAGTTGTAAATGTCGACCAAAATATGACGAAGGTCATTTCAAAAAAGTCATTATAAATACAGAAAAAATTCGATTTAAAATATCACAATATCGCATTTTTGAATACAGTAAAGATCACATTGAAACTGTTGCAGTCAGTTCATCAACTGGGATGCCTTTATTTGAATATTTTCCTATAACGAGAAATGCTCAAGCTAAGCTGTCTGTTTTGCCTCACTCAGGAACTGATGTACCATCATTATTTGCCTTTAAAAATGTATAAATGCAAAGATGTGATGCAACTTGTAAATAACTATGTTCCACAAATTAAACTGTAGGTACTTCTACAAGGCTCTTAAAAGTGAAACTGTCAGAAAAAAATCCTGATGGAACGGTAAAGAAATGAAATATTTCAGTGGAATGATCTGGTTTTTTGTTGTGGAATTAACAGAAGTATAAATATAAAAATAAATCGGAAAAGGTTTTTTTCGTACAGAAAAATTAATAAGTTATTATTCTAGAAAATTGTATGGATTGTTTGGTTATTATCTTTGATAAACTAGCTTTATAATTCATAAGCAATATTTTAAGACCAAGATTGAGTTCAAATGTTAGGTTTATGTCTTCAAAAAAATCAAAATAAAATTTGTACGATTCCGTTTTACGTAGGGCTATAGCTAGGGACTTATTACCAATTTTATCAAAATAACACTATTGCTTCGTAATTTTTTTTATTTTGTAAAAGTTTATACGATTTTCTTTGACAGGTGTGTTTTTTTCTGTCAATGCATCGGGTAGTTTTGCGCTAGATTGATCAATTTTCCTGAAAGGAATATTTGACAAAAAGTGCTAGAAATCTAGCGCAAATGATAAAATGTATATTTTTCTCATATGGAGTTTGACATGCCGCTAGTCATCTAGCGGGCAGTGGAACGCTTCCATTGTATCTGAACCAATATTTTTTATTAGAGGTAGCTTATGTCGATCCAATACGCGTAAAATAAATAAATCAGTTAAAAAAGCAATCCCTCCAATGATAAACAATTCGTAACCAACGCTGTGTGTCATAATCATTGGTGTTAGTGAAAGTATGTGTGAAATCTGAGAAAAAATTGAGATTTCTCAAAAGTTATCTGAGATCAAAAAAAAGATTGATTTTTGTGCCAAATCGAACATGAAAAGCAATCTCGATCAAAAATAAAATTGTTTTTTTTGCCAAATCGAAAACGACATAAGCCTTTTTTTGTTTGAAACAATTAAATTTTTGCTTGTTGACACAAATTTAACGAAGAGCGACAAATTATCTTATTATAAGGCACCTCGGCCGCACTACGACAGAAAAAGATTTTGAGAAATTCTCAAACTATATGTACCTATAGAGAGCAACTCAGAATATTTGTAGGAATCCTGGCAGGGCACTGATTCCTATGAAAATATGCAAAAAGACTTCGACTTATTTCGTTTCCCATTGGGAACCACCAGAAATCTTTTTTAGATCTCAGATTTTACGTGGCGAATGGAACATGCAACGAAATTGATCTGCTTTTGTAAATGGATTAGTGAGTTATTTGACAACAATATCAGCTGTTCAAATTGCATTTGTTTTTGCGAAAATCATGAATGAATATCGACTTCAAAAATGATTCCCCTATTGCACATACAAATGGAGTATTTTTGGTGATTCGTAGTCTTCAGATGACGAGGAAAACTATGAAGATAATAGTTCTTCCTGAATTATATCCATGGCTATTAAATGTATTTCGTTATTTTGGTTTTCACGAATCTTCGCCCATTTGGCTTGAAAGCAAACTTCTAACAATTAAGTAAAACAGCTGTGCGAAGTATATTGGTATTGTGAGAGTGTGTGTAGATCTGAAAAAATATCGAGATCTGCAAAAAGTGCTACAAATCGAAAAAAAGATTGATTTTTGGTCCCAATGGAACATGAAAAGTGATTTAGATAAAAAAAAGATAGGTTTTTGGTCCCAATGGAATACGACATTAGACACGGACACTTGGTAATTCCTCTAATATCTAGACCACACAAACTACAAAGGGTTATTCTTTTTCTGTATGGAGAAAATGCTTAGGCTTTTGTTCTTCCATTATAGTTTACTGCAATTGGTTCCCTAGGGTTCTATTTGCCTAAAAGCCGCCTGTGCTACATAAGAATTCCTGTACAAATCAAAGGAGCGCCATTGCTGCCTGCCGCATGCATACCATACTTATGTGGTATTCGATTGGGCGCTCTCAGAGCACTTTTTTTGCTCTCAGGGCAATTTTTATGTTCGTTTGGTACAGGAAAAAGCAATCTTTTTCAGATTTCAGATCACTTTTGCGAATCTAGATATTTTCTCAGATTTACCAATACAAGTGCGTTTGAGTTTGACAACTGATGGAGTTTGTTTACATTTTTAGTGAATTTTTTCTCCAGCAAAGAAAGGCATTGCATCGGGTGAATCTATTTGTGTAAATTATTTATGTATATATATTTAGAAATCAATCGGAACAGCTATTTCTAATGTTTTAATACAAAATTTAACTAGTGAATGGAAATCGCTTAGAAAAGTGTCGAAGACTACACATATTCAAATCGCACGAATATCAACACAAAAAAGAGCAAGAGCAAGTTTTATGTTCGATTAACCACACGAAATCTGGAATCTGAGAGCAAATCTGAAGAAGCCCAAACGAATACCACATTAGAAAATCCTATGCCGGGAGGAGGCGATTGTGTTCGGCATTTGTTGGTACCCAATAGTTACACGGCGTTCACATCGCAGTTCAGTTTAAAACTTTTTATGGTTTCCTTTATAATTTCGTCACAATGACAAATTCCTTAAATAAGCATAATGGTGTTATAATAATTTTACTTTTTTCGGGGTACCTACCTACATATTTTAAAATTCGGCAATTCACATATTGCCAAATAATTTATGTTCAATGAACTCAGACGTTTAGCTCATGTAGATTTCAATTCGAGTACAATTATTGTTTTCTATTGCATTCTTGTGAATCATCCCAGAATATGGCAGAGAAAATTAAATTATCTTTCTCAAGATTTCTCTTTTATGTCAGTTACCTATACAATGCACTTAATCGATTGTTGGAAGTTTGTTTTGAAACCAGAAATGATGTTCCATAATTGTAAGTGGATATAATATATATAAGCGGGATGGATTTCCAAGATATTTCAGCGTTGCTACCATCTACTATATTTTTTTTTTACAATTAGGTGCTACTTGGTTGTTCTTAAATGAAAGTAGGTTGATTTTAAATAAGTGATATTTCCGTGTATAGATTATGAAGACGCTTCTTATTTTCAAAAAAGCTTTCACGTCAATCCGAATTTTTCTACGATTTTTGATTTTTTCGAAATTAGGCCAATCTCTTTAATTATGTTTTACACAAACAAGACACAAAAATATTGTACTTACCATTTCCTATAGGGATGAGGTATACCGTATACGTATACTACCCTATATTGTAATTTGGGATAATGCACTGTCATAACCTATTTGGTTATATTATATTCTATTAATGCTATTTCTAGTATTTGATAGAAAGTATGTTTTCAATTTGAATATTTTTGAAGAATGGTTACATTTATGTTTTTTTCATGGTGTGATAAGTTTTGGAACAACGCACGTGTAGTTTGGGATGTCCATATGGCTTAAAGCAGAAAAAGATTACTTTATTTACAATCAGTGACGAAATTTTCCACAAAAAATTACAACAATGTTGTGATCTACAAAATATTTATTGTGAGGGTTGAAAATGATTGTTAGTAAGGCCCAGTATGTCTTTATTATGTGCAGTGTGGGATCACTGTTTGGAAATATGAATATAAACAACTTTGCATGAAATCAACCTTGCACATACTCCAATCTACAAACAGTGACAACAAGCAGGGGTTCACAGGGGGACAGCATGCATCCTTACATACTCCACAGTTACAAAGCAATGATCCCAGAACGTTCCGAATGGAAGAACGGCGCAATAGATAATAGATAAATGCACATGAAGTCTATACAGACTTCAATATTGCCTTACGCCTCCCAGACCACTGCAGCGTTTTTCAGGCAGCCTGTAGACTTGCCTTGTCTACGACAAACGGGAGAGCTATCGCCATCTACATAGACAGTCAGTCAGCCATAAAAGCCCTGAATACGCCAACAACCAGATCAAAGTTGGTAAAACAATGCCGGGAATCTCTTAACGAGATTGCGGACAGATGTTCAGTAACCCTGAGCTGGGTTCCAGGTCACAGCCATATTCCGGGCAACTGTAAAGCGGGCGAACTAGCCAGACAAGGAAGCGGCCTTTACTAAACCAACAACAGTTAACCGTACGCTCCTATGTAATCGATCAAATTCTTATTCAAAAAGGCAATAATGGTCGCAAATAATAGGTGGAACAGCATAAATACCTGCGTCACATCCAGACAAATCTGGCCGAAATTAGATGCTAGAAGGACTCAGAGACTTCTCTTTATAAGTAGAAAAAGAATGGATGAGGAGGAAGAAGAAACCGCTCTTCATCTACTTTGTACATGCCCAGCTCTTACAAAGTTACGAAAAACCAACTTAGAGGAATACTTCTTCGAGGACCTCAATGACTTGTCTCGCGCAGACATACCTACGCTGTATCAGAAAATTCATAACAAAGACCAAATGGCTTGAATAATCTTCAATAAATACTCAGCGTCAGCGGACCACTGGCCGCACCACCACCTCTTAGACGGGCTGTTTTGTAAATTAAAATCGAGGGGAGACTGTATCGGCCACCCTTCGATATATACAAAAGAAACCGTCACTCGGTCAAACTGACCTTTTCGACCAAGCTAAAGCACCTTGCAATTATGAGTAGTAAACAGGTCGATTGTTCCAATCACCACTACTACTACGCTTCTTTTTGCAACATCCGCCCTATCTTGATATGTTGCCAGAGGACAACCGATACGGTCACGGTCACCTTCCGTATATGTGAGAGCATACCTACTATCCACCGGTCATCCCCTTGACCAACCTTATTAAAACTCAATAGTAAGTACACAACGTAAGGGCAGATCAACAATAATCACCGATGGCATAATATCGGCTCACGTCATTTCGACGAGATGTCTGAGGACTACAGGCGAAGGGATGACAGTAATAATGCCCGGTCTAGATAACACTTATTAAAACGATTATTGCTTATAATTTCAATGGCTTTCACTTTAAATGCGCCGTGCTAATACCAAATTTTAGTCTCGACTTTAAATTTACGGAAGCTCACAATTGCGAATTTGGTATGGAAAATATAGCCATTATGAACTAGTTACTAAAATGTAGAGTCGAAACTAAAAATGTTTATTGTGTTTATTTCTTGAAAGTTTTCTTGAGAAGAAAAACAATTTTTCAAAAAATAAGTGGAAGCTAAGATTTAAGACTCGGTCCAATTAGTGTCTGATAACAACTGTCATCGAGCCGATCATAAAATTATCATATAGTTATCATTATACACTTTGTATAGTTAAAAGCCTGAACCTTGTGCGGTAATGCAGTGCCTAGATTTGAATACGTGAGGTAGTTGTCTCTTTCTTTGAACTTTCGAACAAGAAATGTCATTAATTTTCGCTCTAAGAATTGTCAAGTAAAAAACACGTTGTTTGCGAGGTTAACTTGCCATTTTGGATTTGTAAGACCAACAGGTTAGTTCTTTATATTCTATTTTTTGTCGCTTTGAATATTAAAACTATTGTAATTCTTAGGTTATAAGAAGAAGATTGCTGCGCCGCACAGGGTTTGGTTGAAAAGGGAGGTCGTTAGGATTTGTAAGTTCCTCCAAGATTATTTGTAATATGTAATTCTAATCTCAGTATTTTTAGCAAATAAAATCGTTTTCTGTTCGATCTTTATAATTTCCGAATCCTCCTTCAAACTTTTGGCGGCACAACAACAACTATAAATAACCTGTGTTTTAAGGGATTGCGTGCCAAGATAATGTTAAAGAAAAACTATCTATAATGTTGGAGTCGTTCGAATCCAAAAATTATAGCCACATCTGATTAACTACATCAAGTGCCGAAGATCAATGGTATCGATGCCAAGAAGCTATCAGAAACTTCGCAACTGATGTGCTTGGTTTCACCAAAACACCCCCACGAAACCTCTGGTTCGATGAAGAGTGCCGGCAAGCGCATGCAGAAAAACAACGTTCCTAAGAATCGGCGCTGCACAAAAGAAAGAGAGCAGCTCCGGGAAAAAAGGAAAGCGTATGAGAAACACGCGATCGAGAAAATAGAGAGGTATTCTCCAGGAACATTAAGAGGTTTTACCAAAAGGTGAAAAAAACGTGTCACCTGTCATATGACCCGAACAGACCCTTGCAGGGATAAACATGAAAACCTTGTGATGGAGTCACAGTCGGCGCTGAGGACATGTGGTTTTCGACTTCAATCACAGTACTTCTTCCCTAAAAACTGATCTCCTTAAGCATCCTTAGCTTCAAGTCCTAGTTATAAGTTAGTTTATTTAAGTAGCTTTAAGTCATTGTCATAGCTTGTATTAAGCCTTATAAATTGGAATTCTGCCTCCACCAAAATTATATTGTCGGCGATGAGATGTGTTTCCTTATGCTGTTACTCGAACTTGCCCAGCCATCCTGATGTATTTATAAACCTGTAAAAATTAGATAGTGACCCTTCCTTTCATGTTTTATAGCCCATGCATGTTGCATGTATCGTCATCTTTGAGATTTAATTTAATAGTATAGTTTCTCAGAAAGTTGTGACCCGTTAGGGCCCCTTCCAGTTTAAATAGCGACTTTCTATCAAACCACATAAGCTTGTTAGCTGTTAGGACGACTTATATCCTGTTCCTGCCATAGCTTCCGTGATATTTCGCTGGTAATTAATTATTTCCACGCGCGACACCTCTGATGAATTGTATCATGTGCCTAAAGCCAACGTTGAGTGTGTACAGCGTTTTAGAATGAGGTACATTATTTTGCCGACTGCAATTGCGCTGTTAATTGCCCAGATAAACAAATAACACTCATTGTGATCATTTATTTGAATAAGTGTGGAATAAATTAATATTTTTTCGTATAAATATTTGCCCATTTTAAAACATATTTATAGTTGAGAGTAGGCGCAGTGGCTAAGTGGTTAGTGTGTTGCACTACTAAGCGAGGGGTCCCAGGTTCGAATCCCGAAAAAACCCAAATTCCAACTCAGGGTTTTTTCACTGCGCCACCTCTCGCGAACGTCTGACAAACATCCGAGAGTATAACTATCTTGAAAGAGCTTCTCAATCGGCCGTTTAGAATCGGCATAAAATTGTAGATCCCTCCCATTCGTTCCAAAATTTAAAAACTCACACAAAACGAATGGTTGTGAGAAGCTAGGCCTAGGGTCCCTACAGACCTGTTGCCCCAACTATTATTATCATTAGTTGAATACATCCCACTAGTGGGCGCTCTGTAACCCAACAACCACAATGAAAAATGTAGTAAATATAAAAATTAAAAAATATAATATGTATATGTAATATTTCAGTAATTTTTATTTCGCAAACAAAGAAAAAAAATATATATTACAAGTACTTCTGTAATGATTCCCCAAGAATTATTTCAAGTTCTTGCATAGCCTTTCGTGAGCATTTTACTACTTCTGGACTTTCGTCTTCAAACAGTTCTGCCACAAACGGAATAGTCTCAGGTAGAAGTGAAGTGAAATCATCACCTAATTTTCTAGCCAACTCGACACAGCAGTTAAAAGCAATTATTCTTATCTGTGGAACATTCGTTCGCGTCTTTAAAAGAATACTATAGTTCAGCTGCTTCCAAAGAACATCACTAGATACTGCTACAGCCAGTTGTCCAATGCAAGATAAAAGTAAGCTTTGCAGATTATTACAATTTAGAACTAAATTATTTTCCAACTGATCGACAATAGGTTGCATTAGAAGATCAAATCTGTGAGGATTGGCAAAGCCTTTGTTGTCATGCATAAATATGGTTGTTAAAGTTGTAAGGATATTCTCTATTAACTCTTTATTTAGCGTTTCGCTATCAGCGAAAAACAAACTCTCATTTTTGGAAGTATTGCAGGCGGCCAACAGTTTTGCAGCATCTTCTATTAATTCTGCCGCAAACATGACGAACAATGATTTAAGAGATTTTGAAATGCATTTATTAAAGATGAAATAAGTAAGCACTCTTTCTTTAGGTCCTTTATTGAGAATAGCCCAGTCGTATACTTTTTTGTATACAGGTCTAAATGAGCTTTCCGAAAGCTTAAGTATCCAAGCGACGAATGCGTTTATAATTTCCAGTTCGATTTGACCTATTTCTTCTACGTTTATTGAATTACTAATCTGACTCATCTGCGAACGGAAATCAAGGGACTTCAAGAAAAAGTCAGTAAGATCCGTTTGAACTGCTGCCAAATCGAGTTTGTTTGAATTGCTTATACATTCCAAAAACAATTTCATAACAATGCTTATACTTGAGTAACTTTGTTCTTCAAATAACATAAGGTATGCCTTTTCACAATTGGGAATCAAAATTCGAGCAGGAACCTCGATTCCGATCTTAGACCATATTAATTGAAGCTTATTTAGATTTAGCATCTTTCTCTGATCATGCTCCACAGAAATTTTCTGTATACGAGACCATATCGTACTTAGTGTCGTGACAATTCCAATAATGTAAGGGCCGAGGAACAACGGCATAGCTTCAAATAGTTTTTGAATGCCGGTGATTAAGGCCAAGCACACGCTATCTGGTGGCTGCTTTTGTAGTATAGCGGCTTGATCTTTCAGTGCATCGACCAGATGAGGCATGAACTTTGGCAGATGCGATATTGAGTTGGCTTTAAGGTTTGATGTTACCTCAACAATTGTTAACACAGAAGTTGCAAGAATAATCTTAGACAAGCTCGTTCGTTTCTTAATAATACTTGTCAGAACAACTACGATGTCCTTAAACTCTTCAATATACTTTGGAGCAAATAGTTTTGAAAGCTGTTTTATAGCAATTAAGCCAGATTGTTGCACAGAAATCGTTTCGTTTGTGTTGAATGATGTCAAAACTGGTAGGACTATATTGTGTTGCCGATCCTTCATTGAAATAGTACTAATCACTTCACTTAGCGAACGTAATAAATTCAAAATGTTTTCTTCGTCGCAGTTGCTAAAGTAATCGTTCTTTTGTTGTAACTTGGTTATTAAAAGCTCGATTACCTTTTTCCGAACAGTAACTAATTTATGTTGCAAAAGACCATGAACGACAACTAAGAACATATCCGGAGACAAAAGCGAAATAACGTTATCTAGTGCATCATAGCAATGATGGAGAACAACTTTCCAAAATTTTGATTGAGTTGTGTCCATGCTTTTTTCGAGCGTTAATGTAACGTCGGGTATATAACTTAATGTTTTAATTATAAAATCTTGGTATACTGATTTTAATAGCTTATTCTCGTGTTCATCCAATGCAGATATAGCCCTTAGAAATTCCGCTGAAGAGGTAAACGTCGACACAAACTGTAAAATTAAATATTTGTAGTGTCGAAGTTGTTTCGCGGATCTCGTCTTTACATCAAACAACTTCAAGTCCTGTAGTCCACTTACGGTACCCAAATTTGTTTTTCCCGCGCACATCTCCTCGTCTTTATTCATCGGCAGGCTCTTCACATACATCATTAGCGATACACATGTCTGTAGCGAGACAGCAGTACTAAATTCGTGTAATAGTTGCAAAACAATTTCGATGCGCCTAGGCATCTTTTCGACAGATATAGATGTTACTGGTGTGGATTGAGCTCCTTTTTTGCCGCTTAATTTGTCCTTATCATCGTTTATAATATGCGACTCGAACACAACACAAACGAATAACCAAAAATATTGCTCAGGTCCTAGCGTATGTAAAAGCTTCGAGTAGAGTGGTATTCTGCGATGTTCAGGAACATCAAGTATTATATCGGAAAATATTTTTAAAACAGGCACAACCAAATCATTAGCTGGCAGATTTTCCGCTGGGTTTTCTCTTACCAAAATCGGTATTATAGATTGAACAATATTCGATATAATTTGAAAACTAAAAGCGTCATCATGGCGAGCTATTGAAGAACCCATAAATGTAAATATATCCACTAAATTGTGCAATACTTGTTGGGGAAATAACAAAGCACAATGTGATAATAGTAGAAGAGCGTTATAGTGTGTTTGAGGATTTTGTGTTACTCGAATACACTGAACAATCAAATCAATTCTGAATGTGTTTTCTGGGATAACTTGTAAAATAATTTCTCCGTTCGACCTCTGACAACTCTGCAGTAAAGCTGATAGGACCAATTGTTTTGTATATTCAAGTGGTGACTGATTTTCCATGTCCAGACATTTTTTTAGAATATCAAATAAAATTGGAATAAGTGCATAACTATTTTGAAGTCTTTTCTTGTTTTCCAACACTTCTAAGAGGATAACACCATCTTTCCATTGCCGCGTAGTTACTAAGCTGATGTCCGACGAAGTGTCTCTTGCAGCAATTGTTTTTTTATGTTGATTTTCCAAAGTTTTTCCAATGTTGTTCATACACTCGAGCAAGGGCAAAACGTGCTTACAATCAATACAGCATCTCCTAAGCGACTTATTAATATCCAAAAAGAGCGCGTCGTTATCCGAAATCGAAATTGTTTCAATTACTAATTTCAATAATTTGACTTTGAATGCGGTTGGCATTTGCTTGTAAGTGATCTCGTCAAATATTTGCAATGTTATACAGGGCACAGGAATAAGCTTTTCATTTAACTGATTTATATATAGTTTAGGCATTTTAAGCGAGAGCTCGATAAGTTGCCACGCTTGTTTGTTTGTCTCAAGAACTTCTTGTATGCAATTTTCATCGAACCGTATAATAACAGATTTGAAAATACTCGCCACACAGTTATCAAGAACTGACATGTTTCCTTCTGAATTAACACTATTTAATGCGTTTATGGCGACCGGAATCATCGCATTTAAGATGTCAGTTCCCTTCACATGTTTCAGCATTTCAAACAGTTTGGACTTAAACAAAACATTCTCCGTTGGATCTGCAATAATTTTTAGAATTGGGATTAAGAAACTGTCGTCCGTCTTGTTTTTCTTTGTCAGTATAGTATATAGAATCAATGGTATTTGCTCGGCATCAAATTGAATTTCTTCACTTCGTTCAAGAACTTTTTCAGTTAAATTTCTGTATTCGTTTGCTGCTGGAAGTGCATTAATTACTCGCAAAATTTTTAAAGCACATTCGCGTATAGTAGATATTGGACTGCCGAATGCAATAATAACGTTCAAAATGAACTGTAAGTCTATGTGAAAAATTGCATTACTCGCACTCTTTAAAACGGCTTCCAATAGTTTGATTGCTCGTATACGTAGTCCATCAAACCTTTCTATGTTGGACATGTTTTCGTATAGGAAAAACTGAGCCAAAAACTGTAGCTTCTGGTTGGGTTTCGGAAGGAGCATATTTAAAATGTCTCTTAAGCATTTGGTCCACTCATGCTTATCATTTTTTTCCAGTTGCATTGAAAAGGCATTTAAGGTTAATAAATTGAAAATTTGAAAGAACAGTTCCAATGATTTTGTAGGTGATTCCCAATGTAGTAAGTTGTCAAAACTGGTACTCCGCGCTAAACTATGCAAAAAATCCACAAATAATTGTAAGGGAATCGCATTCGTCGCGAATCCCCATTCATTGTTTTTAAAATGAGTGATATTGAAACGAGTACATTCCTTAATGGTGAAATCCAAAATTTTCTGAATCTTTTCTGGTTCATTGTCTGTTTTGAGGCATGCGGTGACCATCATTAGAAAGTGAGACACGTTAACTGCTGTCTTGAAGCTATAGCGTCCATTGTCCAGAATAGATTGGACTAATTCATCTGCACGAGGAGTATTGTTTGTGAGCGATATAAGGTTCAAAAAGTCTTTTTTGAAGTCAGAAGGATTTGCAGTTTTATTTTTCAATTTTTGAACCGTGTCCTGGAGAAACGGCATTCTTTCAGCAAATGGACTTCGTAAAATTAGACTTATATGTTGGGCAGAGACTTCATCATTATGTGCCGGAAACAAATAACTTATTACAGATAAAAAAATCAAGTTGACATCGTAGTTCTTAACGATAATATCTGAAGTAAGATGAGACAATGCAACTGTTTGGAGATGTCCCCAGGTTTTGGGATGCGACTGTGCTTTATGAAGAATTTCAATGACATTTTCTATGAAATATGTATGGCCAAGGACTTGTACTAATATTTTTGTTGGTAGCTCCAGGACTTTTTCAATAACATCTTGATTGTCATCCTTTATACGATCAGCTAAAGTTTCTTTCAGAAGACTATAACTTAGGTCATTATCGCTATCTTGGGTAATGCGCTTTACCAGTTCTTCAACGGAAATTACTCGTATCCTTGGATTGGAATGATATATATTTTGAAAAATTGTTGAGGAATCTGCATCAAGGAATTTATATCGAAAAGCTGAAAAAGAAAAACATACAAAAAGGGTTAACGTTTCGATTTGAATATTAAAAAATAGTAAAATGTTAAAAAAAAAAGTAACACAATTCTAAATTAATCTCGTGTTAGAGGAGATAGTGCGCATGCACTATCTTCAACAGATCCGTCCAGCTACTGGGTTATGCAGACAATATTGACAACATCGGTCGCTTCCAACGTGCCGTGATAGAGGCTTCTACGGCGATTTAAGAACATACGAAATTTGTTGGCCTTGTAGTAAATAAGGACAAGAGTAAGTAGTATCAACAAACAAACAAGCAGCTGTCCACCGCCTATGACAGAACGTCACTATTGATAGTTAAGGAGTTTATCTACGCGGAGCAAACAGGAACTCCACAAATGACATCCTAGTGGAGTTCCGGCGAAGAATTTCCCTAGGAAACCGCTGTTACTTCGGTTTGGCAAAATAATTGGGTTAAAAACTTCTAACTACCGACTTCACCAATGCCAAGCAACAACAGTGCATTAACTATTAGCAACAACAACAACAATCGATTGAACAATTCTACACAATTCGAAGGCAGTGAGATTCCTACAGCAGCAGAGCCTAAGAAGGAAGTTGAAGCTTTGGAGAGTAAACTGGCAGCAACAACGTCTTTTCAGCAATTGTATTGAAATTGTTCGAATATCAGATGTGAATGGCATTAATGTTATGGCCAAGGCACAGCAACTCTTTAAAAATGTTCTTTCCATCGATGTTCCAAATAACAAAATTTTAAAATGCTACGTGAATAAAGTGCTAGCCAAAAACAACAAAGCACATCGTTGCGTTCTCGCATGAACACCGCGTCTCCACGAGTCTTAATTATGTCAGACTTTTAAGTCAGAAGTCTTGTCCGCCATATTTGCATTGCTTTGGTTGGGCGAATTGTGTCATGACATTTCATTTCACAAGATGCCATCAACAAAGAAACAAGTGAAGGTGGCTCTCGCTTTGAATGCATTAAACGACCTAGAAAAATTGGAAAAACAGATTTTAGTCGAAAACAAAAGAAAGCACATGTTGTGGGTAAATCCATTTCTTCAGAAGCGAAAGCTACACGATTTGGAAGCGCATTTGTTTAGAGTTTTTTTTATGGGACAATGCATCGGATATTTATGTATGGAAATACAAATTTTATATTATAGACTTTTAGATGCTGTTCACAGAAAGAGATTGGTTCAAAATTGCCAAGAATTTTGACAAATTCTGGGACTTTGCTCATACACTGGGATCAATAGACGGAAAACATATCCTTAAAGGGCCAGGATACTTTAACGCAATATTTCTTCACTTTGCTAAAGTTGAAAATTGTATCCGCGCACATGTACCTATACCCAAGAATTACCAAAACTTAATAATTTTTTGCTGTCAAAAGCTGTTCTAGACTTCAAATGTCAAATTTCAGTCAGAATATTTGTCTGCAGAGATGGCAGGAAAAAAGTCAGACTGAAAAGTCTAGATTTCTGTCGTGTCCACAAAATCGCAGTCTACACATTGTTGTCGTTACAGAAGTCTTGACTGGATTTATGTCTCGTGGAGACGCGGTGTAAAGGCAATGAAATCCTATCTCTTTTCTATATACCATTACCATATCCTTGTCATGACTATATTTGTCTCGTTTTTATTCAAATATTTTGTTTCAGCGCTACAAGCGTCCATTCGCAGTTCGTTCGCAATTGGCTCTCATGTGAATAGTAGCTTGTAACGCTGAAACTACGTATTGGAATAAAAGAGCAAGTATAGTCAGACAAGAATAATGGTAGATGGCGAAAAGAGAAAGGATTTCATGGCCTAATGCGAGAACGGAACGATGTGCTCTGCTCAGCGACATTTCAACGAATGGAATTTCATGATCATGATTTATGAAATGCCCTCCCTACATTTCTTTGCATACTGGCCTTATTTGACAGATTGCTAAAAGAAATTTCATTGCATTGGGGGATTTTAACATTAATATTTCGGAAAAAGGTGAAATTGTTTCGAGCTATTTGGAATTGTTAGCTTAACATGGTCTAGAAAACTTTATCAAAAACTCTATGACTGGTTTATTGTTTAATATTCGTCGGCAGATTTTTGGTCCTATGTGCGAGGAGGGCGAATGAAGGAGATGTGGATGTAGTCCAAAAGGCCAAAATACGTCGACTACATTGGCTCGGCCACATCGAGCAAATGGACAATAATGCTCCAGCTAAGAGGATCTTCGTATCCCAGCCCCCAGGTTCGAGAAGACAAGGAAGACCGAGCCTCCGTTTCAAAGACCAAGCCATCGCGGATGCCAGAGCGCTTGGTCTGGACAACTGGAAGCAGCGTGCCCGGGATCGTAGAGACGTAGAGGATGGAAGGCTGCAGTGTCTCAGGCAGAGACTCTCCACGGGTCGGGAGCCCGTTAAGTAAGTAACAAAATGTTCACGAGTCGGATGGTCTCAGCAAACTCATACGAGTCCGAAGGGGGCGAAAGCCGGTACGAGGAACTCATTCAACAGTTACAGCTTACAGGCCGTCGAAGAGAAACCAGCCCCACAAAAAGAGAGAAAAAAGAAATCGATGAATCTCAACTCTATCTGCTGATTAAGGAACAGCGAAAGGATCAACAAAACAGGAACCGAAGAGAAAGAGAATCGCAGCAGCAACAAAAACATAACTAAAACCGCAAAAAGCAAAAAAAAAAACCTCTAGAGAAAACGGAGGCAGAATAATTCAGTCCAAAATTCGAAAAATGCAAATGCAACCGAGTGTGACTGCATTAAACTTTTCAACCCCTTGAAATTCGGAAATCAGATGTACTTTTGGTTAGCGAAATCACGTATTGGGTAGGAGACAATTCAATTTTAACTAACTTCAAAAGGCAATATAAATTTTTATTGAAATGTAACTAATTTTGCATTTTTCATATGTATTCAGTTTTCCGCATACCTATAATATATATACCTCAGAAATTGTGGACAAAAACGTGTTCCAAAGAGTTTAGCTGTTACTTTGACTTAAAAAGTCAATTTATTAGTACGGCCTTGTCGAGAAACCCTACGGAGACTGTATATAGAACTCTGCTATATGCGCACATGAGGGCAGTTAGCCAAAGATCGCGCAAACTGGAGAGGCGTATTGGTTGACGCCCAGGTCCACCCCGACTGTACCGCCACCTTAGTAAGAAAGTAAAAAGTTCCGAAAAGTCTTATGAAACAGGGCTGGATTCGGCTAAGGTGATGGTTGATTGTCACTTTTTTGATTATCAACTCTTCTTTGCTCTGCGTAAAACGATCACCAAAAAATGATTGATTATTAAAGCACTTAGAGTTTTAGACGTTACTTCCTTGCCGACTATGTCATTCCGAGTAGCTTATACATATTCGAAGTGTTTCTTTTTTATTGTGAAAATTGTCAGTGAATTTGAGAATAATAATATGTTCACAAATTTACCTTCTCGTAAATGAACTGTCAGATTTTGTATGGAGAATATTTTACGCAGGTCTCATAATTTTCCGCGAACAATTAGGCTCGGAAATCGACTGCGGAAGGTTACGCAAATGTACAAATGTCAAACTGTGACCAACAGTTGTGTGAATTGATTTACATGTTTTCCGATTTGCAGCAATGACGGTAAAAAATAATTGAAATAGATAGTAATTATTGCTTTATCGTTATTTGCAGGAAATTATGCAATGTCATTTCCGCAGAAATTTATGAATTTACGAACTGCATAAAATTATGAGACTAAGTGAATACCCTTAATGAATATTTATAAATAATGCATTCTCAAATCGGGTTTGGAAGTTCCGCGATATTTGTTTTATTTCTCAAGTTTCTTCTTAATAGTTGGGACTTTTTTGTAATTATTTTCTTCATATCTGTAGAAAAGTTCCAATGAAGTAAACATTGCACTTCAAGAATTTTCAAATTCCTCTTTTTTATTTTAAGTTATTTAATATACATATACATTTATTCTCTTTCACGAAAGTACCTATTTAATTTATTTGGAGTCGAAGCCGCGGTGCATACATATGAAAGCGACACCTAAATATCTGTCACATTGTCACGATTGTCAATTTGGTAATCACTTTACGTGGACGTAAAGCTATGATTTTGATTGTCAACTATCAACTATCACCTTAGCCGATTCCATCCCAGCATTTATGATTACTAAACATAAACAGGTCTTGTGTAAATTATAGCCACTTATAAACTTGGTTGTTAATTAGAACTAAAATAATGAGAACAATTCCTAAACAAATAAATATTATAAATATAAATTCCAGAGAGAGTTTACTACTTATTTAAAATTTGCAAACAACAACATATTGCATTGAGTTCTTTTCATCATACTTATAAAACAGATTAAATAATGGAAAAGCTCCAGCAGTGGATAGAGTTGCAGTGAACATTTTCAAACATGCAACAGAAAATCTTGTCGGTATGTACAAGGTATAAAGACATTTAACAAAATCATGGAATCAGTCCAATCCAATCCACAAAAAAGAAATCATAGCAGATACAAACAATTATCCTTTTCTAACGCCTCCCATAAGATTTTTATTCAGAGCAGCGTTTCAGCCATACATATTATGTTCCACGTGCAATATGGGAGAAAAAGAAAATGTACATCACTTCATAGGCAGATGTCCTGTACTAAGGGAATTTATATATAGCGAGATACTTTGAAAAGGCAACTTCGAATGTACGTGAACTCATTATCAATGGGGGAAGCATGAATGATTGGAATAGACTGGCCATGCCCTACAGAAAAAAAACTTTAGCTGAATTCAATTAATCCAAAGATTGACATTAACGCAATTTAATACGTTTTTTTTTTCTATTTAATTCTTTTTAAAACGAATTTCAATCAATAAACCAAATTAATTAATATTTGCAATTACATTACAGAAGAATGTTTATCTTATTGTCGTAAGTTTTCACATTTCATAAGTTCTTTGCATCCCAATTTAAACATCGAATACAAATTGATTAATTAATGATGGTAATATGATGGATATTCAACGAATTACAACATTTTTTATCTTTCGAAGTATAACTAGAACATTCCTCGAGCAAAAATAGAAACTTTACGTGTATTTCGTCGAATTTAAGTCAGCCTTTGACACAGTTGACAGAAAAGCTTGTAGACGCTGTATAACGCTTGAATAAAGTTTGCTAAAGTTTTGAAGTGCATCTCCGAATATATTCAATCATAGATTGGATTGGAAATATCAGAATGGGTGACATCAAGAATGGAAGTAGAGCAAGGATCTCTCCTGAGGCCATATCTGTTTGCTTTGTTTATAGACGATTTGATCTACCAGGTGGAATAGAATATATCAGAATCTTGTTAAAAGCTTATTTTCGCAGACGATGCTGTCCCCTTTGTATATTCACCTGAGAGATTTTGTCTTTTTTCTTTTTGAAATAAGTTTTGGGCGGGTCACTTCTATATATTATTAAAAAAAAAAAATAGGCAAAAGAAAAGTGACATAAATTAAAATTAAAGTATAACTTTAGAGCAAAGAGCGAAAAGGTGAGTACATCATGTAAATATCCCCTCTATATTATTTCTGTAATTTCTGTAGTGTGTTTCTACCTCTTGCAGTTCACACGCTCAAACAATCTTAACAAATGAAGTGTCAAAAAGAATTGTTAATATTAACAATTAAACTAATTTAATTTCACTACATTGTATTTCAACTACGCAGTTGTGTACAAATTATGATTCCGGGAAATACTTTTATTTCGTTCTTCATGCCGGTACAAATACAAAATACAAACGACGTCACGGAAAAATGTGGTTTCACAACAGTTGATGAAAAAATAAGAACTAAGAATTTTGCTGTATCAGTTGATAGTTGATACAAATGTTCAGTGAATTGAAACCAAGAAATTTTTAACAAATGACGCATATCATAATTTTAAAATTGAAAGTTTTCATTTAGGAAAGAACTCACAAATAATAGTGATATTGATCAAGGCGCAGTAATAAGCATAAATCCTGAGGTGGGACTTAACTGTTATTATTAGTTTATCCTTTGAAAGTCGTAAATCCTTTGTTTTCAAAAACAATGTGATGTATTTTTTATTATGGTCATTTGTTATGTCACCAATAATGTTTTCGAAATATTGACTTCTTTTAATTAAAGGCCAAGGAGGAAATATATTTGTTTTTCAAATCAAGAGCTTAGTAAATATGTAGTAAAAATAATGTGGGCATATTTAACTTAACTTCATATACCTACGAATTTCCATAACGGCAGTTACACTTCAGTCCTAAAAGTTACAATTTCAACTTGTGAAAAGTACAATCTGAAAAGTTATTTTACATCACTGATTGTGCATGCATACAGAGCGTTATGATTGCATTGCACATGCAAGTATATATGAGGTGTATAGGCAGCTTTACTCTTTAATAATAAGGCATCTCTCTCCTTCCTATTTAATAGACTATAGACATACACACCTGCGTTTGTGCAGAGAGTAAAAATTGTTCTTACCCCTACATAGAATAAATCGTTTCCCTTCTTATTACCGTTACGGTACCAGGGGCCCTACTATGTAACTCGATTCTAAAGTGAAACTGTTCGAATTCGCAAAATCGCTACTCTGTAATTCTATAAGTAAGTTATGGAAACGAAAATCGAGCATCCCTAGTACTGCCAACCATATTTTTGTTTTCTTGGTACAAAATTGGTACTACCTTTCCGAAAGTTCATGTCAAATTCGTTCGAATTTGTAAATAATCATTCTACATCAAATGTGTTTGCGAGAGATCGATTTAAGAAGATTTTTTTTTTCTCAGAATGTAAGTAAATAAAAGATATAAATTAATAACTCATGAGTCATGAATATTTCATAAACATAGTAACATGTATGTATAATGTTTGTTTTTTTTTTTTGTACCAGGGAATCATTTCATTGTTATTGATTTTCATTCAAAAATCCGAAAATATGTGGACTAATTTGTCCAAAGATTTGAATGCTGAAGGTCACCTCAGTACGGTGCAGCGGGATGGAAAAAGATAAACAAAACAAAGTTTCAACACTGACAAATTTATTTATTTTATTTTTGTTTCATTAGGTTCGGGCTGATTTTAAAGTACATACCAAAGGCAAGTTGAGAAAAAATTAAATGAATTCGTCCTGTTGAAATATTATTCGACAAGTACATGAAAGCATCTTTCGAAAGGCGGTAGTTTTTAAAAAAAGCTGAAATAAAGTTATTTTATTCGATTCAAAATGTCTTGAAATAAATACTCAATAGAAAAACCTTTTTTTGCTTAGCCTTCGTTCAACTTGTTGATTTTTTTTTCCTGATTTCCTTCGGGCTCCAACGAAATTGCGACACTGTCCATGTTTATTTATTATTATTTTATTGTTTCACGATAATTTTTTGGGATATTCCAAACAAACTGCGAGACACGTTTGGGTTATATCAACCATTATGCGAGAATCGTTCGAAAATCGCAAATTTGTGGGCAAATAGTTTGGCATTACCGGCATTCGATTCTACTTTCATAGAGAGTAGCATTTAAAAGTAGAATCGCAAATATCTTTCGAATAGAATCAATAGTAGAATCGAGTTTCATAGTAGGGCCCCAGGTGTGTACAGGATTTATGAATGCATGAGAGACATAGGAACTGACAAAGAGTTTTTTTGTAAGCAAACCAGAGATAAACAAACCTTTCCTACATATTTGACATTTCTTTTATGGCTTTCTATTTTTCTTGTCAAACCAAACAAAATACTGCCTGTCTGTCTCTCTCTCTGTCGCGTTAGTCATATTTGACAGTGTTACCAGATCGGGAATAAGTTAAAAGCGTCGAAGGGATTTTTCAAACCTCATATTACAAAAAAAAATAATTATACTTTTTTTTTTTTTTTTTTATAATAAACACCCGCTAAAGAGGTTGTGACTACTCTTATGGTGTAGTTCGAAGTACACAGCGCGGGCGTTAAGGAAATTGGGATAGAGAAGATAGGAGATTCCGATGCACATTGGTTTTAAATGTCTGTAAATTGCACCGAGGGGGAAAGACCGAGCTGGGCAAGGCATTCCACATTCGTGTTGTACGGCTTATGAAAGAATCTCTATATTTCAGAGTACGTCCGAAAATAGGCTGAAGGGTAAACTGATGGGCATTCCTGGCTTGGCGAGTATTGCGGTTGAATTGTTGAAGGGTTGGAATGCAGCTGGCAATTTCATTTGAGCACTGTTTGTAAAAATAGCGATAAAACAATGAGAGACTTGTTACATTTCTGCGATGTTCGAGCGAATTTATAGAATTCGCTATATTTATGTCTCCAATGAGTTTTAAGGCACGATTTTGTATCCTATCCAGGAGGTGCAGTGAGGTTTTAGGGGCACCAGACCAGATAGGGGTAAAATATTTCTTGCACCTTTTAAGGGAACCTAGACATTTCGCAGCGTTCTTGGCGACTTCGTGAATGTGGTCGTTCCAACGGAGTTTGTCATGGACACACATACCGAGAATGGAAAGTCTTTCGGTTTCGGCGATGCAAGTGCCATTCATGGATAATGGCTGAGGATTCGATTTCGCTTTAATGACAACAGACAGCATTGTGTTTTGGAAGCATTAAATTCCACTTTATTGGCTAAACCCCATTTTATAATGCTGTCGAGATCGGAATTTAATGAGCTTAACATACGTTGCCGTTCCAGTTCTACGGCCGAAGAGCAGGGACGTGAGTCCTGGAATGAATATGAGAAGCTGAGGGTGCTGTCATCGGCGAAGGAGTGGATTGGATTAGAGGTTGCAGACAGGAGATCATTTATGAAAATGAGAAAGAGAGTCGGAGACAAAACGGAGCCTTGGGGAACACCAGCATTTATATGGTGAATTTCAGACTTGAAGCCATCCAATACAACTTGAATTGAACGGCCAGAGAGGTAGTTTCTAATCCATTGAAGAAGAGACGCATCGATCCCATATGCACGCATTTTCGACAAAAGAGCTTGGTGCCAAACTCTGTCAAATGCCTTTGAAATATCAAGCGCAACAATCTTCGTTTCACCAGAGTGATGTAGAGATTGGTTCCACTTTTCGGTGAGATAAGCCATCAAATCACCAGTGGATCTGTTGCCACGAAAACCGTACTGCCGGTCATTAATGAGTTTTCGTGATTCAAGATATTTCATGAGCTGACGATTTATCAGCGTTTCCATGACCTTAGAAAGAATGGATGTAAGTGCTATGGGTCGGTAGTTGGTGGGAGAAGAAGATTCGCCTTTTTTGGGGACGGGCTGGACAAATGCTGTTTTCCACCTTCTCGGGAAGAGTCCAGAACAATAGGACAGATGGAAAAGCTTACGCAGTGGTTTTGCCAGCGTGGAAGAACACCTCTTCAGAACAATTGGGGAAATACAATCTGGACCAGCGGATTTATTTATGTTGAGATCATTAAGTACTCTTGCCACTGTACGAGTGCGAAAATGGATTTGTCCCATGGTGTATTCGACGCTCTCAAGTACAGGTAGAGGCAAAGTGCAATCTGGGAGCATTGAGCTGGCTGCAAAATGTGCAGCAAGCAGATTCGCTTTGTCTAAAGAGTTGACAGCTGGAATGTCATTGTAAACGAGCGTTGGGATCGAAGATGAGACCGAATTCTTTATATTTTTTACAAAAGACCAAAAGTTTTTACTACCCTTGGGACATTGTAGTATTTTTTGCCTCAACTTTTGGTCATACGAGAATTTAACACGCTTGATAATTGTATTGCAGTCATTTCTGGCTCGCTTGAACTTTTTTCGGTTTTCCTCAGATGGGTTGGCCTTATATGACCGAAAACTTAACTCCTTTTGTCTGATAGCCTCTTTACAGCTCGAGTCGTACCACGCATTTTCTTTCGGTATGATACTTTTTATCCTGTTAGGAATAAAGGATTTCATACCTAAGGTGATAATACTAGACACCATATCAGCGGCGGCATCCACGTCGTTATCGAGGAAGCATAACGACCAGTTAAAACTCTTAAAGAAGTTGTTAAGTCCGCTCCAGTTGGCTTTCTCGTATTGCCATACGGTTCTTTTCGGAGATTTTTCTTTAACTGTGTGGTTGGAGTACGAGAAATTAGCTGATATGATGCAGTGGTCCGACGAGCCTAAAGGCGATAATACTTCTAAAGAGTATTTATCAGGGTGGGAGGTAAGAAACAAGTCCAGAGTGTTGGCATTCTGACCGTCAATATCAGGTACGCGTGTTGGCTCATTTACAAGCTGGGTTAATTGGTTTACCTCAGCAAAGATCTGAACATAAATTTTTGTTCCTAAAATGCATTAAGAAATACATATGTATTTATTTTTGTTAGCTTTCATATGGCATGTTTTTTTGAGCTTAAATTTCAGCAAAGCAGAGTAAAGTAGGTTTTTCAGAACTGAATTACAACAACCACGCTATATTTGACACTTCGGGACTCGCAAAAGTTGTTGTAATTTCGTGCTGAAAATCATACTTTACTTTGCTATGCTGAAATCGAAGCTAAAAAAACGCCTATTGTAACTTGTATTTGTTAATAATAAGAAAAGAGTAAATTTAATGAAATACCTTTTTCTAAATCTAATATTTCGTGGCATAAATGTGGGATTTTTTTAAATTTTGGCGATGGATAGATTTTGGCATAACCGTGGGATAACCTCTTCTAAAGTCTTTGATCACTGATTTGACATTTCTTTTATGGCTTTCTTTTTTTCTAGCAAACCAAACAAAATACTGCCTATGCCTGTCTCCCTCTTCGTCGCAAAAGTAAGCTAATGTCAAAAGAGATGTCATTTTATTGAGTGTATGTTTGATTTGAGAATGAAGTGCATATCAACTCACCCAGGTGAAAATCGAAGAAATTATTTAAATTTTGCCTATTCATTCAAAAACCTTTTAAGTTATAGAGTAAATGGATATCCTAACTGGAACCTGCAGATGTCCTCTATAACGTAGTATTTACTATATTTACATGCTCTCAGTTGTCTCGAACGCAAAGCGTTGCAAAGAAAAAAGGGAAACGAAACGAAAAAAAAAATTACTCTTGTCCAATTTTTCCGGAATTTGTGGAGATATAGAGTAAAAACAAAGTGGAGATTGTAGCCCTATGTATGCCTGTAAAAAGTGCACCAAAATATATTCAGTAGTTTCTAAGATTTTTGCATTTAAAGACAGGCAGTCAAATTCATTCTAAGTCGAACAGAACTACACCGGAGAACAGTGCCCCGAAGGTCATCGGCAATCTATAGTGCACTGCATTCCCCGTGGTTGTCTGACACTCCAATCAATATTCAAACGCACAAGGCACCCAGATGCCCGCAATGGTTACTCGATGAATCCTCTATTATAATCCACCTTCACAACTATCATAATATGCTTTTCACACCAAGCCCAAAACCGGGTTTTCCTCGAAAACTCGTCGATGCATTCACACCGACCACCAACTCGTTTTCGTTTGACATTTCAATCAGCTGTGAGACACTAGTCGTTAAACTTCGGTGCAAACTTTTGTGCTTACAAATTTCGATCGCATTAATTAACACACAAAATTAATTTAGTGCATTTAAAAACAATATTAGCCCATCAATTAATTGTGGAAATGATTTTAAGATGTGAATTGTGACAATTGTTCGGTCAGCCATTTTTCTGAACATTGCAAAAGGTGTGTTTGTTCCTACAACCCAACGATTGGATGTCGTTTTCGTAGTGTTTTCGCGGAAAACGAGTGCAAACGACTCGTTTTGAAAACTGAAATATGTATGGGAAAACTTCTGTTTTCGATGATGTTTTCGTGTGTTTTGGCGAAAACCCGGTTTTGGGCTTGGTGTGAAAAGCTTATAAAACAACTACTAACAACCAAATATACAACTCAGTTTTTAAGGATCTTACTCAGAAATTTGTGGATGCAAATTGGACTCTTCTATTCACCGATGCATCAAAGACAGAAGGATGTACAGCTTTTGCGGTTGTAGATACAAACAGTAATGTACTCACAAAGGGAATAGTTCCTAAATTTTATTCCATATTCACTGCCGAAGCGCTTGCAGTATACCATGCAACAAACCTATTCCCAAACAAAAAGGTACTTATTTGCAGTGACAGCCTATCCGCAATACGTGCCACTCTAAATATACGCAACTCTACACCGATAATAGAAAAAATTAGAGACAACCTTACCATAAACAAAAGCAAACTTAAGATTATGTGGGTTCCTAGACATGCCGATATCACAGGAAACGAACAAGCCGACAAAGCTGCTAAAGCTGCAACAACAGAACCACTGATCACCTTCTACACACACAACAAAACTGACCTCCAAAAACATATAAAAACGTCGTGGTACAACAAAAGAAGGAATATGTGGAAAGAGCACACCCACCACTACTCTATACTTAACCCTCGGGCAGAAATGGCATTATACCCTACAAACTGCTCACGAGTGTCGGTAAAATGTTTTCTTCGACTTCGCATGGGCCATACAAGCCTCACACACGATCATCTGCTAGCCAAAAGTGATCCTCCAACCTGCCATCTTTGCCATAACAACTCCGTCCTCTCCAACAAACATTTATTCGAATGCCAGAAGATCAACGACACAGTAAGAAACTTCTCCACCACTCCACTTATCAAAATGTTACAAACTCCCACAGAAACCAATATACAAAAAGTATATAAAATATTAGAAACACTAAACATCAACAAATATATTTAAAAACTAACCTACTTTTTTCAACTAGCCGATAGCCCTGGTAGCTAGTGCTATATTGTCGTTTATTGTTATAGTAATTAAGTTACTTAATACATAATAAAGAAATAATAATAATAATAATAATTTATAAGATTTGCGGGGGAATTGGGTAGGTGCGCTGACGGTTTCAATTCATTTCAATGAAACTTTGTGGATGGATATGGTTGGTTCCAGTTTTAAAGATAGAATAGTTTTGGACTCGATAGTTCCAAACGAAAGGCACGTGCGAACCGGGTGGGTACCCCAATATATAAAAGAGACCACGAGTGAAAATCCTATTGGGTACAACCCTTAAGCACTATATTGACGCTAGAAACTGTATCTCTATATATATATAAAATTGTTGCAAGTGCGTTGTGACTTCATAACTCACCAACGGCTCAACCGATTTCAATGATTTTTGTTGTGTTTTATTCGTCTTGAATCAGGGATGGTTTATAAAAAAAGAAAAGTTGGAAAATTCTTAACAGGTGGCGTTGAAGGCACACATTTCGTTTTTTTATGGGAAAATCACTTTGAAAAAATATAAATTGGATAGAAATCAAGTTTTATATTTTCAAAGCAATTGTTGTTGTCAATTATTTTAATTATTTTCCAAGCAAATTGTTGTTGTCAACAATTTTGACATTTTTTTTTTAAATATAACCAATTTATATATATAGAGATAAGTTTCTTTATGTTTACTATGTTGTTAAAGTACCTTTTTGAAATGGAGTAGATAATTTTTTTATTTCATGGTTTTTGAATCCATCATTTTTGTTAGACATGTATTTTCAGGATCATTGCATAAGTATGTGTGAGTAAGTTGAAATGTAGGGGTGATTAAGATGACGTGGACAATGATGACAGGCAACAGGAGTTGTGGAGCGTTTTGAGTTTGCACGTAGGTGTTGTTACGAAAAATGAGCGTGTAACAATTGTGGTATTCTTCTCATTAGTGAATTGGGTTATGGGGAGCGCAACTCAAAGGTACCATAACACCTACGGTACCGGTGTAGAGAGAGAGAAGGGAAAAGGCTTACCATTTACCAACCAAGTTGATAGATACGGTTAGTTTTCTTCATTCCCAAATACATTATACACAGAGTTACTGTTACGGAAATATGTCTGAAATGCGCTTACACTATAACCATTAATTTCTACTTGAGTTCTGGACCCGATAGTTGGTGCTGAAAGATAGGATACCACACTATAGGTGGTACTTTGCAAAACATAAGCGGTATAGGAAAACGATTTGTGGCAGCTCCCATTCAAAAATAAAATCAAGCGCTATTTCTAAAGTTACATAATTAAAATTATAATGGACATTGTCCAAATAAAGCGCTTTGCAAACCTCAGGTCAGGACGACTTACCATTGGTATTTAAGCGTCTAGATAAAATAGCATGTGCATTGTGCATGCTCGGAATTATTACTTTCATTACATTAACGAATTTGGGCGGAACGAAGTTCGCGGGATCAGCTAGTATTCCTATATAACATAACAACAACTAAGACTCCTATGTATTTATATGAAAATCTTAATTTTGCTCGTTCCCTTAGAACGCTCTGTTTAATTCCACCGCGATATGCCCAAAACACATGTGCAGAACTCACTACACATGTTGATATGGTTATAGATACACGTAAATTCTGCACTCACTGCAGTACTGCAACATGTCTCTATTTCTAAATTTGCTGCAAAATTCAAACATACCCCAACACAAAAGAAAATAAATTGCAATTTCAAGTATTTGGCATCATCGGCTTTTGACACTGCTGGTTGTGTTTGTTTTTGTTTTGGTTGTAAACACATCAGCTGCTTAGTCGGCGAAAGACAGTTGCCATATTAGCCGATGTCAAACAATTTTCGGCACATGTTTTACTGCACATGTTTTACTTGCAGCACTGCACTCTGCGCTGCGTACAGAATTTCTGCACATGTGTTTTGGGCATCACACCTATATTAATTCGTCTCGTTTATTTTTTATTTATGCTGTACAATTATGGAATATCAGAACCATCTCCAATGCCAAACGTTTTAAAAACACAGTCTTTCTACATTTCTCAAACCTATCTTAATGTTATCATTCTAACTTTCCTCCTCACTTGAACTGTCATCTATTCTATTTGCTTATATTTAGTTTGTTTTCCTAATCTGTCCTTTCTTCTTTATCTTATTTTATATCTTAATAATAAACTTAATTGTAATTATAAGATTAACTTCTTGTATTATTGAAATTATTTTCTTATTGAAAGATTATGAAAGAATCTTGCAATAACAACGTTCTGCTCCCCTCAAGATACCTAATTTTTATGGAACTAATTTTTAATGAAACCAAGGATGGGTTTACATTTGGCAATACAAAAGACGAAATAAGTGGAAGCCTTCACGAGATCAACGACAAATGGGAGGTCACACAACTTGCTTTATTTCAAATGAATGCCATCTGGGAGCAAAAAGCGTTCTTTCCAGCACATAAGTAGGTACATAATGTGCCATTTCACTTTTAGTATTGAAACTGTGAAAATCGTTGATTTTTTCATAATTTTTTTTACAAATTATGTAAATTTGCGGGAATTATTTGTTTGCATTACTTTGCTGAACCAGATCTATAGGAATCCTATTTCGTATTCCACAAATTCTATATATAATTTGATATGGAAAAAATAAATACATACACAGAGCAATTTTAAGCGCATTGCTTGATGTGTTTCCCATATCGTTTAGCATAGCCTCTTTGATTACTGTATCCAATTCCGCCGGGTACTGTCGTTCTAGGAGCAGCAAAATTTTCGAATACCAACTTGTAATGGATTGTTCCGTGGCCATTTCACTATCCGATTCCAAGTCAATAACTTCACCGTCTTTAGAAGTGTTGTTATAATCTTTAGGCGAAAATGTTTCCAAAACCATTCTATTGGAATAAAACAAAGAAATAAAAAAATTTTTCTCTATCTACAACAAACCATTCTTACGTACCTAATGATTATCTTTGCGGAAAATGTAGATAAATGGACATCAGTTAATAGCTCTTCGAAAAAAAGTTTACATGCATTTGTGCCGGCCGTATTCTGTTTTATGAGTTCACTAGCTGTCTTGACGAGGGGGATAACAATGTAATGCACGGAAATGCCCTCTCTAGACAAACCATTAATTGCACTTGTTATCCATTTGTTCGAAATAAAATTTGTAAAATGGTTGTGCGGAAAACAAGTGGAAATATCCATTTGAGTTTTTGCTATCCAACTGAGCAGTAAAATAGTTGAACCTCTTAAGGTTTCGTTGTTGACTCTCCAGATATGGGTAATCAGTGCGTTTAGCAGTTTTGTTGTAAGTTTTGCTTTTGCCACAAGCTGTGATGTTATCATAAAACTAGCTGATATTAAATCGACAACTCCGGATTTCATTCCTCTTAGTATTGACGGCAGAATTGTTGAAATGTGCCATTCTTTCAATTCACTGCAATTATCTAATGCTCCGACAACAACCGAACAATAGAAGTTTATAAAGCCCTGGAGGGTAGATGACCTGGTACCTAATTCCTTTACAGCATCTACAATATTCTCGCATATAAACGACAAAAAGCTTGGCTCGTTTGCTGCTCTATTTATGACTGCACTTTTAGGCAGCGTTATTCCAGGCTTTTGTATAGGTTGCAACCAATGCCATGGATCAGATTGATCTTTAAGTTTTAAAATCTGCACGCACTTCACAAATATATTGGTTTCATGGTATGGTAGTATTAAACTTATAACTGCATCTTTATTATACTCGTGTACTTGAAACCTTCGTATAAGCCATTCCAAACACATGTGCGATGAGCGAAGCATTAAATATGGTGATAAATGAAACAAAAACTTTTTAATGTTTCTGTTTAACTCATTATTGAACGCAGAGTCTTCCACCGAACGTTCTACATGGAGGGATGTATGCTGAAAAAGCGTGTCTTCAAATTGTGCAAATTCGTTATTCAACGCAATTAATTCAACGAGTCCCTGACAACCCAATTCAAAAATTATTTTCCTGTCTTTTGTAGCGGCTTCTTTTGGATCAAAAAGGATTGATGCGCGTTTTTTCTGATCCGCCAATGATGAAGTTTGCGGAAGAGCAAGATTTCTCAGCTGCTGACTTAAAGATGTCATGCTTCTATTTATTTTTTTTTAACTTTTTATTAAATCTATTTTAAATAGGACAGCGAAAACAAAACACGTGCGTTCACAAAACACGGTGTGACATGTGTTGAGTGATGACATTCGGCAAAGAACAACTTTGACAAATTTGATGGTTTGTGGAATGTAGCCATTAGCCAACGACTCGAAACTGTTACCACAGTAGAGTGACTTCAGACAGTGAAGAGAGCTAAAAGAATCAGGCACAAATCGGAGAACTACCTTACCTGCAACACTTTTTGTTCTGAATGTTGTACCATATACGAAATACTAGACCTATTCATGTCGATTACAGAATCCGCAAAAATGTATTCCCGGGAGTTGACTCGATCCACACTCCATTCACATCCGCGATAAATATAATTATCAAATCCGCCGGAAACATTGCCGATTCGCAACACTTCCTAATCATTTTCGAACTCTCTTATCGATGCTGTCAGTTTTTGACTGAGAATCAGGTATGTGGAAGCTAATGTGGTATTCGTTTGGGCTTCTTCAGATTTGCCCTCAGATTTCAGATTTCGTGTGCCTAATCGAACATAAAAACGTCTCTTGCTCTTTTTTATGTTGATATTTGTGCGATTTGAATATGTGTAGTCTTGGACACTTTTCTAAGCGATTTCCATTCACAACTTAAATTTTGTATTAAAACATTAGAAATATCCGTCCCGATTGATTTCTAAATATTTATACATAAATAATTTACAAAAATAGATTCACCCGATGCAACGCCTTTCTTAGCTGGAGAAAAAATTCCATAAAAATGTAAACAAACTCCATCAGTTGTCAAACTCAAACGCACTTGTATTGGTAAATCTGAGAAAATATCTAGATTCGCAAAAGTGCTCTGAAATCTGAAAAAGATTGCTTTTTCCTGTACCAAACGAACATAAAAATTGCTCTGAGAGAAAAAAAAGTGCTCTGAGAGCGCCCAATCGAATACCACATAAATATCCTGGGTTCGAGTCACGACTCGCTTGTTTGGGAAAATAGTGGTTCAAATCATTACCTATGCGATAATGGCGACAGAAATTCCTGCAATAAATCTGGCGATTTTTTGGTCAAACTTTTCGCAATAGCCGACGCTCTCTTCTCATTGCCTCCACCATCTTCTCAAATTGTGCACGAGTTGTTGTTCTTTTTCTGCTTAAAAATGAAAAATACATTCAAAAACTTAAATGTGTGTGAATTAATTATGAATTTCCATTTTTGTTTACGTTGGCGTCCGCAATGACTTTGGTGCGGATTTAAAACGTTAAAAGTTATATGGAGTTCGGATGGGCTGCGTTTTTCATAATCCCAAAAAAATCAAACAGCGTTACCGACATCCATGAACTTTTTTACGGCGGATTCTATAATAGCAAAAAGTGCAAAAAATTGGCGGAAGCCATCCGCAGACCATTCATCGGATTCTCTAATCGGGGTGAATAGCAAAAAGTGCAAAAAATTGGCGGTGAATAAGCACCAAAGTCATTGCGGACGCTAAAGGACCATTCACATGAGAGCGAATTGCGAACCACGAACTGGCGAATATTCGTAGATTCTGACATTTCATTCACATGAAAACTTTTTTTAGTCGCAGGTACCCGCGAATCATTTGTATTGTTGAAGGTTAAGTTCGAGCGAATTTTTCTTTCGCAGGTTTGTGGATCGCGACTGTTTTATGTGGATTGTGAATAAAGTGTGACAATTCGCGGCAAGAATTTTCAATTCGCGGGAGAATTGCTGGAATTGTAAATTTCGTTACTTTAATCAATCATGTCTCGGTTTTTTGTAGATTGGGTGTTATATTAATTGAATATAATGCTTTTGCGGTAAAACAAATAGCAATTTTCAATTCATAAATACCGATAAATTGATTTGTTCGCATTTCGCCTATTCGCAGTTCGCGCTCATGTGAATGGTCCTTAACGTAAACAAAAATGGACATTCATAATTAATTCATACAAATTTAAGTTTTTGAATATATTTTCCATTTTTAAGCAGAAAAAGAACAACAACTCGTGCACAATTTGAGAAGATGGTGGAGGCAATGAAAAGAGAGTCGGATATTGCGAAAAGTTTGACCAAAAAATCGCCAGATTTATTGCAGGAATTTCTGTCGCCATATCGCATAGGTAATGATTTGAACCACTATTTCCCCAAACAAGTGAGTCGTGACTCGAACCAGGATATTTAGCGTTGACATACCTGATTCTCAGTCAAATAACACTGACAGCATCGATAAGAAAGTTCGAATATGATAAGGAAGTGTTGCGAATCGGCAATGTTTTCCACCCATAGGCTCTTAAACTATAAATAAACAGATTTTTAGGCCCGATTCGCCAGGGATTTCACCATTTTCCTGGTGAATTTTTTAAAACTTACTCCGGAGTTTTTTATTCTTTTTTTATTTTTTATTTTTATTGGAGGCCCCGGTTTGTTCCACTTCGATCCATGCAAAAATAAAGATTCCAACCGCTAAGCCGACAGAAATATAAAATTCTGAATATGGTCCATTTTTTGTTTGTTTTTGGTATGTAGGAGGACTTAAAACAAACTCCATATCAGCGAAAGTAACGTGCAACGACTAATATCAACCTCCTCCGAGTAAGTCTGACATTTGGCAGCTTGATCAAGTTGTCTCTCTCTGTTTTGCTTTTTATTTCAATTTGGGGAGATTCTCGTGAATCGTGTCCTTACGGCCCGGTTCTGGGACAAATATCCGGGTTTACTGGTGAATGAGGTAAGGTACTACAAAGTTGCAGAGCAACTGTGATTTACGTGAAAGTCGATGAAATTTCGTGGGGGACTAATTTCATTTAAATTGCGTTAACCGGCTGAACACGACCGAATGAACAAATTTTACGTACCACGGGCTAGTTAGAATCGTTAGAATCGTTCGCACCAACAACGAAGCGAATCTGCAAGTTTGCAAAGAAAATCAACTCGGTTTTAGCAACAACATTTCGTCGTGTATATAATTATTTAATTCATTAAAAAAAATGTAGTCAGTTTACAGTTTTTGGTTATTGTTTTAAAATACAATAATAACAACCGAGGATTATGGGCGTGCGTTCATAAAATGCGGCTGTCCATTTTTTAGTTTCGACTCAAAATTTTAGTAGCCAGTGGGATCATACAATTTTCGCTATTGTGTGCTCGTAATTAAAGTCGAGACTAAAATTTGTTATTTGTAATCGTGTAATCAGTGTATTTTACTCAGCCTGAGTCAATTTATTCTGAGCTCATATAACGGCTCCATGATCTGAACGAAAGGAGAAACACAAATTCCTCTATGTGTCTGAGCTAAAAAAGAAAAACGCCAAATGTACTAGATATTTCTATTTAGGTGCTTCCGGCGGATTTGATAATTATAGTTATCGCGGATGTGAATGGAGTGTGGATCGAGTCAACTCCCCGGGAATAAATTTTTGCGGATTCTGTAATCGACATGATTCTTTTTTCTTTTTTAGTTCAGTTCAGAGCAGCGGTGCCGTTGAAAAATTTCAAAAAGGGAACTAGAAAGGGACCTCCACATAAAATACTAATCCATATAAAACAAAATAAAACAGAGGAACACAGACACTTATTTAAAAAAAAGTTTTAGTCCAATAAAAAATAAAATCTTACTGCAACTGATCTGCCATTTTGATATTTTTTTTTTTTTTTTTTCAAAAAGTAGTGGCCAAGGGTCCTGAGGTTAGGTAGGTAGGTAGGTAAATGGGTGCTCTTGTGGCAGTTTGCCACAGCTTCACTTAGACCATCAGTTGGGTCCATTGTGTCCAGTTACGGGAACTATCCAGTGTGACCTGTCGAAAGAGAAATAGAAACCGCTTTTTATATTGAACCACATAGATTGGTATGAATCTCATGGGTTCCTAAAGCTCCGTTGTATCATGATTCTAAAGTATGTCCTACGAGTGACCAATGATATGAAGATTGTGTGTCTGCTAAAACCACCCAGATTTGAGTATGAATCTCAGGAGTGCATTGAGATCAACATTCTTCAAATCATCCAGGTCATCGAAGAAGTAACTGTTGAGAATCCTCTGTCTGCTGTTTTTAAGGGCTGATGGGCATTCGCAGAGTAGGTGACGAACAGATTTTATTTCTTCAACGTCCCTGCAGCTTCTGCAAAAATCATTATGCAGTATCCCCAGCCGTTCCGCGTGTACGCCTATCGCACAGTGTCCAGTAATGACCATAAACTAAGTATTAAATAGACCGTCAGCTCCCGCGCACCTACCCGATTCACCCCGCAAATTTTGAAAGAAAAATTCTCTCTTAAATTTCGTATCGGTGAATACGTGTGAGGCAACAAAACAAAAAAAAAAGTGAATGGAGGGGGTATAATGAAATACTGACACTCAGCAGTCATCCTACATCGTGGAATTTCTACCTTTTGTGGACATTTTGTTGCCCGAAAAACAATTCGTGCAAAACAAAAATAAAGCATCAAAATTGTTTAAGCGTCATGAATCTGACGAAAAAACATTCGAACTACAATGCAACACACTAAATGCCCATAAAAAAGAGATTTGTCTTGTTGCAAAAGATTTCTAGTACCAAGAAATAATCATTATAATGTCAACAAACTGCGATTTTTATACTCAAGGTTAATTTAATGTGACTTTCTTTCCGAATAATACCAACTAAACTTTTAGAAGACATATTTTTTCATAAACAAATCGAGGGAATTTGAGTTCGGTGAAAAGGGAAAAATGCCCTCGCTTCGTGGGAAAAATAAAGAGAGAATGCTAAGAACACTGACTGAGTTTAGTGTATTTCTATCAGCTGATGGATGCGTTCCCACAGTTAAGATTGTTTGTTTTATTTCACCACGAAAACGTGTTTTGCAGAATGGTAGAAATATTCATTCGTGGAAATAAAATAAAACATTTTTGTTTTCACAATTATAATTGTGTTTGTTTTCGTTTGTTGTTTTTGGCGAAATGTTATTTTGCCCGCGAATGTCGACAGAAAAAAGGCAACGGATTCAAAGTGAAGAACTAAGGAATATTAAGACATAAAATGTGTTGGGGTTCTGAGGAGAGATATGAACATTTCTGATTGGGTATAATTTATGAGTTATAATATTTTCATGAAGTAACCGTGTAATAACCGAAAACAAAAAGGGGGGAAAAAATTATATTTTTAACAAAGTTTGCAACAATTTAATAAACAAACAAATTTCAAATTAACGTAATTAATGAAAACAATCAAAATAATAAGGTTGCAACGTTAACAGCCCTCAACAAAATAATAGGACATCAAATAATTTTTTTTTTAAATTCTGATGACCAACCAATATGTAGATGAAAATCAATTATTTATGAATTAATTTTCTTTAAACTGTAAGTCAAAATCGAAACTACAATATATAGTAATATATATATAAAATATTTAGTAAAATTCCAAATAATTATTTGTAGATACTGATTTTATTACATTTTTGCAAATGGTAAATATTTCCATTGTTTGCAACCACAATGTAAACATCCGGTAATTTATCTAGGTAAAATACGAAAATCGTAATAATATCCGTGTTTTTTTTAGCTTCGATCTCAACAAAGTAACGTAAAGTAGGATTTTCAGCACGCAATTACAACAACTGTTACGAGTCTCGAAGTGTCAAGTCTAACGCAGTTGTTGTAATTGTGTGCTGAAAAAGAAAATCCTAATTTACTTTGCTTTGCTGAGCGAAGCTCAAAAAAACAGGCCTGATATATTCGTTTTAATGAAATGTACGTAGGTACTAAATTCACCACACCAGACCCTCCGTTTTGTTAACACGTCCCAATAACTGCCAATTATTTGAATTATTTGAATTTTTCCCAATGCCACCACAGAATGAATTGTCAGTCATCTGTCAGGTTGCTATGTGCCAGCGTATGCGTGCGTCTTATGGACTTTAACATGGCACACATACTTTCGCACATAGTAACACGGAAAACAGCTTGTAGGCAAATTCTCTTAAGTGGGCGGAGCTGACGGTCTATTTAATACTTAGTTTATGGTAATGACCCCCGTGAGTATGCGAATATCTTTGCGGCTTAGTCCGATCATGCATTTAGATCTCTTTTCACTCAACTCTGGCCACAGTTGTTTTGTGTGCCTGCAGGTAATGAGATTGGTCCAGCGTAGGTTAGTTCTACTCCAGGATTCAATGTCAATCTTCCTTGCAAGCGTGCTGAGCGGAGTTCTTACTGATTTAAGGGCCAACGATGCCTGTATTTTCCGTTTCTTGCAAGCTCATCCGCCTGTTAAAAAGGGGTCATTCTGACCCTAACGGGGCCAAACGGCAACGCTGGTTCAGAGCTGAGCACTGAACTGAGTTCGTGTTCGCGCATTATGTATCACAATCACAAACTAAGGCCGTGTGTCAATTGGGCTAAATAATTATCCTCGGATAATATTCTGGCACTATCGTGGTGGAAAACGAATTCTTCAGCTGTCAAAAAAAAAGGATAATAATTTATCTTCATAGGATAAATTTTTTACGTGCGAGTTTTTTATTTCAAATGGCAGCAAATCAACGAAAGAAGAAAAAATAATAACAAACCGTACTACCTACAACATGTATCTAAATAATGAAGGAAAATTAATAAAGTTTTTAATATAATTTGCTTAATTTATAGGGACGCATGATGACAAAAAAAAGTGATTCGGTTACGGAGTTTGAATTCATACCGAATTTATGATCCATATTATCAGTTGTTGTTATTGAATTAGTTGTATGTCTGGTCTTTGTGTTGTGCTTCGTATTGTGTTGTGCTATCGTCAAAAGTCTTCTGAGAAATCTCAAAAAATTAGCCCAATCGACACAGCCAAATTTCATAAAAGCTAAATTTTTATTCAACACACACAGAAATGTCAAAAAATTATCCGAGGATAATTATTTAGCGCAATTGACACACGGCCTAACTATTAAATAAAATGACAGCTTCAGCCAAAAAAGAGGGATTGCGTACAAGCTGGATTTGACCTTGAGTGTAGCCCAGTTTGAACTCATATGTATTTGTGCTATGCTAATCAAAGGGGGCACACACATAATAATAATAATAACGTTTTCGTGCGCACGAAAGATTGGTCGTACCTACCTATGTTACACAAGCAAATTTCTTCGTGCACACGACAACGTTTGAACGGTTTGAACGTTTCGCCATAAGGGCCCAGCCCATAGAATCCGTTGCGTCCGTCGCGCCGTATTTGACGGAACGAACTGTCCCATAGAATCCGTTACATACGGTGGCAGGCAGAGTGTTTAAGTCAGAGATGAATGAATAAAAGAGATGGTTATCTTTCGCACGTCTAACCCCCCAAAACCCATTTGTTTACATTGTTGTTTTTGTAATTTCAATCCCCGTCTGTGAATACGTGTGACGAACAGAAAAACATGTTGCTAATGGCCGACCGCGAATCATCCTGCTTTTATGAGCATCGCGGTGTTTAATTGTTTTGTGTTTCGTTTTAAATTTGTTTGGTTTTTGTGGAGGTGTTGATTAAACTGAAAAAAATAGTGAAATACACATTAGAGAATACCTAATTCTTGCATCAAAGTCCAATTCATGAACTCACATATACTATAATGGAAATGAGCAGGTTTGTGTGACTTCATGAATTTTTCTGGAAAACAGCTTGTAGGCAGCCGTCCTTCCACTGGAAAGTTATATATCTCTGTGCCTTGATTTTGTGCGGTTTTTGAGGCGATGTCGCTAGGGAACGTTCCGAATCGGATTTGAGTGTGTGAGTGAGCCGCGCGCTGTGACCAACGAGACCGTAGTGCAATAATTTGGCACTTTTTCGAGGACCCTCATACTATTTGTTGCTACTTTTTCCCTTTTTTTAGTATGAAAATTCACTTTGGAAATTTTAGAAACGCAGTGATTTCCAAATGAATTTCTATAAAATATAACGCTGCTGTGTATCAGAACACGATTATAGTGTTAGGAGAGCCAACAATTGTTAAATATTGTGCGAAAATTCTTAAATTGCAGAATAGCTTTAGAAATAACACTTTTTTCTTTTTTTTATTTGTTACTTTTCAGAAGATGTTACGATTAAAAAGATCACTCTCTCACAACGTTTCTTTTATAAATAAACCCAAAACAACCAAATAACATTAGAATTAGATGTCTTTAAGGTTGTTCTGCGGGTAAGCTAGACAGTACTTTAGATGCAATTCGTTTTCAAATGACAAATTTTAAAATGAAAACCTTTTAGCTTTGATTTTTATTTATAAATATATAAAAAATTAATTGAATTTTGTTTATAAATTATATCAATATCTACTTTTGAAATCTCCTTCAATTTAGTTTTAAAAAGTCCATATAAAAGGGGCGATGAAAGAAAAGTGTGCCTTTTTCTGGCGCTGTTACATAAATTTAGTATTTTGTAGTATTTACACTATTTACGCGTTATTTTTTTAACATATTCATTTTGAAATCACAGTTTTTGAAAACTTTTTTAAGTACTATTCACATGAGCGCGAATTGCGAACAAATGAATTTAATTGTATTTATGAATTGAAAATTGATTTTTATACTATTTACCACCAAAGCCTTAAATTAAATTAATCTTAAGTCTAATCTAAAAAAAAATCGGACTCTCAATCGATTTAAATAGCTCAATTTACAATTATTACAGCAATTGAAAATTCTTGCGGCGAACTGTCACACTTTATTCACAATCCTACATAAGACATTCGCGGATCCACAAACCCACGAATGAAAAAATTCTATCGAATTTAACATTAAACAATGATTGAAGTAATTGAAGTGTAAAATAATTCGCTTGTTCGCAGTTCGTTCGCCATTGGCTCTCATGCGAATAGTCCAAAAATGTGTATTTTACAAATAATAAAAAGGAACAAAGGAACAAAAAATTGTATTAGTGTCCTCGAAAAAGGTACCAAATTGTCGCACAACGGTCACGCTGTTGTCATTTCTTCTCATCCGACATCCTTCTCGCTACCTAAAAAGGTCGCGTGTGGGAAAGCTCGCCTGGAATTTGCAGGAACAAAGCGATATAAGAACAGGGAAATATTGGAAGTTGTCAGTTCGCGACATCACTCACACATTTATAGAATCCGCCTATACGTGAACCCTTTCCGACACCGCCATTGCGGAAAAAACCGCACAAAATGAAGGCACTGGTTTAAGTACTCTATATCTACTTATTTGTCCCAATAAACGTGGTAATTTATCCCTTTCCAACGTACTCAAATTTCCTTTTAAATAATTATTTTGATAGGCATTTTTTTCTGCAAAAATTAACTTTTAAAGCTCAGTACGCAGATGACCCGAAACGGAAAATCCCATACAAAAGTGACACAACGAAATCATGAACGAAAAATTTCGCTCTCCTTTTCGTTTTGCAGTACGCAGCTGGTACGCAGATGCTGCGAAATGATGGCGGAAAAGTGGTTAGTTGTAGTAGATTGCTTGGTACAATTCACCACTCTCTTTTCGCACACGTTTATTGTCCGGGACATTATTTGCTTGCGAAATTTTGACATTTGTACTCCAGTGTTGCCATATTTATAAGAGGTGTGGAGGCAAGTTGGAAAATTTTGGCGCCAAAAATATCTAAACTCATTGGCAGACTTATTAAATTGTTTAAGGACGACGATAAATGAAAAATAGGCGGTCATAGCACAAATTCAGACAGATGAAACAGTAAAGAAATTAAATTCAGTGGAATGATTTGTTTATGTTTTTTGTGGAATTAACTAAGAAGTTGATCGGAAAAAGTTATTCATACGGAAAATTTTCTAAAATCTTTTTCTAGAAAATTTAAAGGTAATTTGCCGATATTTTCTTGATAAACTTACTTTATAATTCATAAGCAACACTTGAAGACCAAGAATGAGTTCAGCCAAGAATGTTGCGAAAAAAATACGTTTGTTATTGAAGTAGGTACCTATGCATTTTTTTTATAAATACCTAACTAGCCAAAAAATCACGAAACTTTAGTAAATATCTAAATTAGGACAATTACCAAATGAAAATTTTAAGGAGCCAGCGAAAAGTTCGAGTATCCGAGATAAATTGACAGTGATGGTAACACTGCTACTTGTGTAGCAGCTGATAAAAACCTCCACAAATTATTTTCCGCTGCCTTTTCGCAGACGTTTCGTTGTCCTTTTAGAGACCACCGGAAAATTTCGTTTCGGATCATCTGCATACTACGCTTTAAAGGAAAATTTATGTTGTGCGGAAAAATAATCACATTAAATAATGTTACATTCAGGCTGGGATCCGTAAAGATAAAACACTATTCCGTTAAACTTCTCTACTAAAATTCAATCAGCCCATATCGGCCAGAAAAAGTATGTGGCTACAATCGATACAGGTGCCACCGCTTCCATAATCAGAAGGGACATCGTTCGCCAATCACGGCTGCACAACACCAGCAGCTACTGTCTGAAAACAGCAATTGGAGCAACAGCAAAGGTGTATGGTGAGGTACTCTTGACGATAAACCTTGCAGGAATAGTCTTCTCCCATGCATTCTTAGTGGCTGATATATGTGACGAATGCATCATCGGAATCGACTTTATGAAGACGCATGGTATAGTGCTCGACATCGGTTCGCAAGTTATAAAATACAAGAACGTCGAGATTCAGTTGTAAGGACGAAATATTACCACCTTCGTCAGAGACAGTTATTTGGACAAAGCTGGAAGGTGATCCTGGGAGCCACCGATTCTACCTAGTCGAGCCAAATCCAGAAAATTATTCTCAGAGCTATATCGTCGGAAAAATGCTGGTTGAACCTAAAAACAACTTGGTTCCCGTTCGTGTCCTCAATGTGGAACACAAAAGCGTGAAACTAAGGCAAGGAGAAGTGATTGGAAAGTGCGTACCGATTACTGCGGTCACAAAGTTGTCCAATGCAAGTGATGTGAAAGCGGTTAGACCTACGGAGATATCGGAAATGAAAAAGAATATACTCGGATAGTGCGAGCTGGATCAGGAGCAGCGATCCATGGCAGGGAGTCTAATCAATGAGTTTGCTGATATATTTGCTTCACAGAACGGCGAGTATGGCCGAACACATCTCGTACTACACCGAATCGACACCGGAGATGCGAGACCGATTCGTCAGCCTCCCCGACGACTACCATTGGCTAAGCAGACGGAGGTTGCAGAAATGGTGTCGACGATGGAAAAGGAAGGACTGATTGAAAGCTCAAAAAGCCCGTGGGCATCGCCGGTCGTCCTGGTCAAGAAGAAAGACGGAAGTACGAGATTCTGCGTGGACTATCGCCAACTCAACAACGTCACCAAGAAGGATAGCTACCCTCTTCCAAGAATTGACGACACCCTGGACACACTATCCGGAGCCAAATGGTTTTCGACTCTCGATCTGAAGAGTGGCTACTGGCAAGTGCAGATCCATCCAGAAGACCGCGAGAAAACAGCATTCACAGCAGGAAACGGGCTTTGGCAGTTTACAGTAATGCCATTTGGACTGTGCAATGCTCCAGCTACCTTTGAACGTCTAATGGAGCGCGTTCTGCTGGGACTAACGTGGAAAACCTGCTTGGTCTACCTGGACGATGTCATCGTAGTAGGAAAAACATTTAACGAACATCGAGATAACCTTAAGGAGGTGTTCCAAAGGCTACGAAGTGCGCAACTAAAACTTAACCCGAAGAAGTGTTCCTTATTTAGACCAGAAGTGAAGTACCTCGGGCACATCATCTCTTCCAAAGGAGTCAAGACTGATCCGGAGAAGGTCGATGCAGTGAAAAACTGGCCGGTTCCCAAAGACAAACATCAACTGAGAAGCTTCCTGGGACTTGCGACCTATTACAGACGATTTGTAAAGGACTTTGCCAGGATCGCAAAGAGCTTGCATCAACTGACAGAAAAAGGAAAACAATTCAAATGGTCAGGTGAGTGCGAAAAGAGCTTCAAGGAACTTAAACAACAGTTGTGCAACGCCCCCATACTAGCGTACCCCACCCCTGGGAAAACATTTATTGTGGATGCAGACGCTAGTAATGTGGGAATTGGAGTCGTCCTTTCCCAGGTGCACGATGGCCAGGAGAAAGTAGTTTCCTACTTCAGCAAAGTTCTCTCAAAGCCAGAAAGGAACTACTGTGTTACCAGGCGCGAACTTCTTGCTTTGGTATTGGCAACAAAACATTTCCATAAGTACCTTTATGGGCGGAAATTCATCCTCCGCACAGACCATGCATCTTTAAAGTGGCTGCTGCACTTTAAGAATCCTGAAAGCCAAGTCGCAAGGTGGATCGAACGGCTGCAGATGTACGACTACAAAATACAACATCGAAAGGGAAGTCTTCACTCTAATGCAGACGCTCTCTCCCGTCGACCGTGCAAAGCAGAATGCAAACATTGCTTACGACACGAGGAAAAAGATGTCATATCCGTCCAAAGGGTGAGAGCTATGCCTATTGGTGGCTGGAGTGCGCGGGAAATACGGGAGGCTCAAAGGGAAGATCCGGATACCGAACCGATTATCGCCTGGAAGGAGCATGAGGGAAAACCAGACTGGCAGGACATATCCAATAGGAGCCCCGAGCTGAAGGCATACTGGGCGCAGTGGGACTCCCTTCACGTACAAGACGGCATTCTAAAAAGAAGATAGGAAAGCCCGGATGGAAAGTCGTTCGTAATGCAGCTTGTTGTACCCAGGTCAAAGGTTATGGAAGTGCTCAGGGAATTGCATGATGGAGTGTCTGGAGGCCACTTGGGAATCAATAAAACGCTCGAAAAAGTGCGGGAACGCTTTTACTGGATTCATTCAAGGGAGGACGTTGAAACTTGGTGCAGGAAATGCGTTACATGTGCGGCCAGCAAAGGTCCGAGACTGAAAGACCGTGGCAAAATGCATCAATACAATGTTGGAGCCCCTTCCGAAAGGATAGCAGTTGATATTGCGGGACCGTTTCCAGGAACAAACAATGGAAATCGTTACATCCTCGTTGTTATGGACTATTTCAGTAAGTGGCCTGAAGCATTTGCAATCCCAAATTAAGAAGCTAAAACCGTGGTGGAGCAAATCGTCAATAACTGGGTAAGCAGATTCGGTGTACCAATGGAACTGCATTCAGACCAAGGACGGAACTTCGAGTCGAAGATTTTCCAAGGAGTGTGCCAGTTACTCGGGATTCACAAGACAAGGACAACCCCGCTTCATCCACAATCAGATGGGATGGTGGAGCGCTTCAACAGGACACTGAATGAACACCTCTCTTAGGTCGTTGGCGAAGACCAGAGAGACTGGGATAAGCAGATTCCCGTGTTTTTATTGGCTTATCGAGGAGCAGTGCATAACACCACAGGACATACTCCATCTGAAATCTTATTTGGTCGAACAGTCCGCCTACCTAGCGAGTTGATGTTTGGATATCCATTCGAAGAGCCTAAGAATGAGGAGGAATACGTTACAGACCTCAGGGACGTGCATCGAGACACTAGGGATAAGATTAAGATAGCCAGTGACCGCATGAAAACGAGGTACGATACTAAAACGACAACTACAGGATTCCAGGAAGGAGATCTGGTATGGCTATATAACCCTCATCGAAGGAAAGGTTTATCGCCTAAGTTGCAACAAGACTGGGAAGGGCCCTATACAATCGAAAAGCGCATCAACGACGTTGTCTATCGCATCCAACGAGGAAGAGGCAAGCTGAAAGTCGTTCATGTGGATCGTCTTCATCGTTATAATGGTGACAATGTTAACGAGTTTGTTCGTGACGAACAAGTTTAAGAGGGGGATATTGTGGCGTGGAAGGTATCGTGTAACCTAAATGGTGAAACAAGCCCTTAGTCACAGTTTGGTGTAGTTGTCGTTTTAGTATCGTACCTCGTTTTCATGCAAGTCCAGAAGCGAAATTCTCTCCTCAAAATCATCAAAAGAGTATTTTTTGTGCCAAAGGAATGGTTTCAAAATTGATTTTTCCGATTCGATTTTCGATGGAAAACGACATTAAAAACCATTTGCATTGTTGTATTGCAACGAATAAAATTTGAAAACATTCACAATTTACTAAAATTGTAAACGCTGTGGCTGAACAAGAGCGTATTCAATTCTCTTCTATTACCCACTAAATTGAATACCTTGATTTTGGACATTTAGGTAACACTTGTCTTCAAAATGACATTAAGGGAGGATTTCTTTGGCTAATGCCCGAGATGAACATGGCTTTCTCCACACTAAGGCGGCTCTCCCACTGAGGCAATAAGCAATTAGCAATAAGCAACTTTTATTTTAACCTATTCTCACGGCGGCGTGCGGATGACGAATGACCTTGGAGATAGGTTAGGTTAGGTTGAGTGGGGTTGTGAGTTCATCACAAAAAGACGAGGCACCATAGTGGGCCCATCGCCATCCCCAGGGAACCGTTACGGTTAAAAACCTAAACCAAATCGCCCAAACAATTAATTTCCCTGCAGAATTTAATAATGGTCCCAATATTGTTTGAGGAACCAACCTCCTCTAAGTGATTAAAGAAGTTCCTGCTAGCTAGTCCTAGTCTCATGGCATGCTTCCTTAGAAGGCAATGTCCAGAGAGTATTGCTACCGTTAACCTTAGTTTGGTTCTACTGTAGTTGATTAATTCTTCAGACTTTCTCCGGTTTAAAATGGGCCACAGTGCCTTTGAGACCCTGTGACCATCTAGTTGTGACCATCTTGTGGCTGCTAACTGGGAAGTTTTTTCAAAAACAACCCTTCTAGCCACGGCCATTGGTGGTCTTGTGCCCTCAATCATGCTGTTAGGTGAGAGCTCAGCTCCTTCCTTGGCCAGAGCGTCGGCCTTTTCATTACCTTCAATGTTACAATGCCCAGGTACCCAACATAATCTGACACGGTTCTGCGAACATAATGCCTTGAGCATTGTGCGGCAATTCCTTACTAGTTCAGATTTAGTGGTATGTGACTCTAGCGCTTTAAGCGCAGCCTGACTATCAATGTAGATGGCGATATTCTTGTTGGATATCGATCTCATCCCAAGTACCTCCGCAGCTTTGAGTACTGCCAGAATCTCCGCCTGGAACACACTGCATGTGTCCGGAAGTCTCAGGGCCAGATGTAAGTCCAGTTCATTGGAGAATACACCAGACCCTGTGCCCTCACTGGTTTTGGAGCCGTCAGTATATATCGAGGTCTCATTTACCCTCGACACCAAGTTCCTATACCAATCCTCTCTGTCAGGGTACAACACATCATACGGTGTGTCAAAATCTAGTGTACCAAGACCTTCATCCGCCTTTTCCGGTATTTCGGAGAATGATTCCTTCAAAATACTGCTATGTCCTATCCTACTGTTCTCAAAGAGCCCAATGTTAGTGAGCCGTAGCGCACTATTTCCTGCAATTGATTTTATTTGTAAGTCCAGTGGCAAAAGATTCATAAACGCCTCCAGTGCAGCCGTTGGTGTGGTACGTAAAGCACCCGTAACGGCAATGCAGGCTGTTCTTTGTACCCTGGTCAACATATCCCGTACATACTTCTTCCTTGTGGCTTTCCACCAGACAAGAGCCCCATATGTAATTATGGGTCTTACTACCATTTTGTATAGCCAATATAAGATAGACGGCTTCATGCCCCATTTCTTTCCTGCTGTTCTCTTGCATATGAAGAGAGCATTATAAGCTTTGCGGACTCTTTCCTGTATGTTAAGTTTCCAATTTAGTTTCCTGTCTAATACCGTGCCAAGATATTTTGCGCTCTCCGAGAGAGAGAGCTCCACTCCATCAAGTCTGGGCAGGTTGAAGGGTGGTATCTTGTATTTTGTACTAAATAGTACGAGTTCGGTTTTCTCCGGGTTGACTCGTAGTCCACACACTTCGGCCCATAATCTAAGCCTATTGAGGGCTGTTTCCATAAGTTCACTCATCGTGTTCAGGAATTTTCCTTGAACAATGATTACTACGTCATCGGCATATGCGATGACTTTGAAACCTGCATTGTTTAATTCTTTAAGTATGTCATCTATGACCAGCACCCAGAGGAGGGGAGAGATAACCCCTCCTTGCGGGGTGCCTCTAGTAACAGATTTTCTTATCGAACTGTTTCCGAGAGTGGAATTGATATTTCTCGTCGAGAGCATTTCGCATAGCCAATTGGTGATGCGTTGCTCGACATTTATCTTTTCCAAGGCGCTTTTGATTGCATCTTTCCTGACGTTATTAAAGGCACCCTCAATATCCAAAAAGGCAGCTAATGCATATTCTTTCTGGTGAAGGCTGCCTTCAATTTTGCCTATTACCTTGTGTAGAGCCGTCTCTACCGATTTACCTTTCAAGTATGCATGCTGAGCATTACATAGAGTTCCGTTGCAACTCTTGCTTCTTATATAAATATCGATAAGCCTTTCAAGTGTCTTGAGGAGAAAAGACGACAGACTAATAGGTCTGAAGTCTTTCGCTGAAGTATGACTTGGTTTACCCGCTTTGGGTATAAATACCACTCGTACTTCTCTCCATGCCCTGGGTACATAGCCTAATCGCAGGCAGATGAATACTGGAGAAATCTTGTAGGGATATATGTAGTTTGGAGTTGGATGAATTTATTTGATGAAATCAACAGAATGGTGCACTGCACAGCAAGTTTCTGTACGAGTTAATTTTTTTTGTTTCTCAGCGATGCAGGAATTTTGAAAGAAGAATTCTGAAGGATGAATAGGTATGGTGTAGGCTGTAGCTGTTGGCTGTGTTATGGAGATTTTATGGGTTGTGGAACTGTGCATATCATTATTTGTGTGTGTTATTATTATTTTATTTGGCACGATTTGCCGCCCTTAACATCTGGCCGCCCTAGGCCCGGGCCTACTGGGCCTTAGGGCAAATCCGCCACTGGGGGGGCATGCTGCCCACACTGCAACCGCCCTACTTTTGTTTACTGTTGTATTTCGGGGTGGGTGCGAGGTTTTTTACTTATATTTTTTGTTGAATTTTCAAATTGTTGGGTGGGACATGAGGCCCATAAGCGGGACATAAGGCCATAATCAAAAAGTGGACTTATTTCCCTGCGCCACATTTGACAGAAGGAAAACACTGGAAAAACAAAAAAAATATCCGAACGTTCTGAGCAAGACAAACATTTTTTATTAGAACAAACCCAGGGTCAAACTACATACATTTCGTCCGCGTACATGGCGCACGACAAACCATCCGCTCCAGAAGAAGTGCAGCAACTCACAGCATCAGAGATACAAGGGAGGCAAGGGAGTATGCTTATAGGCTGTGACGTTCGCGCGACATCATCTTTAGGGCAGCAAGGAAATAAATGAACGAAGTGAGTTTTTATTTGATTTTCTTTTAACTGCCGATATATGTGCATGTAATGTGGGTAACACCCTACCTTTTTATTTCCAAATATGGAAAATCATAATGGCTGGGAATAGGTGTTAGGGTTAGGGTTGAGAGTTCATTGATTGAATTGAGAGTGGATTCTCTTCAGTCTTAGTATAAAGATTGATACTCCTGTCCCATATAGAAATCCAAAAAGAATTGACTGGAAGAAATTTGGTCAAGTATTGAACTCTAAACTTCCTAATATACCACACCTGAAAATTGAATCAGGTGTAGAAAATGGACACAATTACGTTTGCACTAGTAAAGGTGATGAATACAGCTTTTAAGGCATCGTGTCCTGTTTAAATATAGCAAAAAAACTGCAAGGACTGACTAAAGTAACAAAATCCTGCCAAGTCTCGACAGGGACGTTGCGTATGCGGATGACGTGGTTGTTCTAGTATCAGCAATGTTGCCAAACGTGATTAGTGAAATCCTGGAAATGACTCTGGGTAAGATTAGCAGTTGGGCTACAAGTTGTGGTCTTAGCGTTAACCCAAGCAAAACTGAACCGATGCATCTGGTGACAGGATCCGTTAGGATGGTGAATTAAGTCTACCACTCCTAATCCAGAGTGTTTTGCGACCCGTACTTATTGGATGGTTTGCAGCAAGGGGTAACGGGGTGTTTTATAACGGAGCCGCTCGGACACCGGGCCACCTCAGAGAGTAATTTTGGCTTTACCATGTTAACGGGACTCTGACGCGGACTTGTGGGACATGAACCAAAATAATAATAAAAACAAAAACATAAATCTAAATAAGATGCGGGGCAAGACAGCATCAGAAAAAATCGCCAGCTTGGAGCAGGATATCCACAGCGATTGACCGCCTTTAACAGGCCTGGACGAGCAGAGAGGGAGGTTTTAAGAAGGTGCAAAGCACCAGCCAAATAACCGCCACTACCTCAAAACAAGTCGCAAGTCTATTAAAAGAACGGGTAAGTCCAGAATAACCTTATACAAGAAAACATGCTCGTAACAAAAGCTGGACCCAAACTGCAACCCCCACTTCGCCTTTTAAGGTATCCATTGAGGAAAGGAGGCCAAAGGACCTGAGCATATCTAAACTCCCGGAAACCTCTTAACCACCTGGTGTCCAAGCCAAGAAGGAAAATATAAATCCGGCCGTACTCTACCACCGGGGGAGCTGAGGGGATGATATGATCCCCTGAGAAAAGGGCCTAGCGGCGTCGGAATGCGATGGTACCTCCGCTTACTAAGTAAGGGCTTCGGACCTGAGGCAACAACAGCATCACCCTATCGTTGCTATAACTGAGCAAATTGCTGTGCTTCCAATGGAATATCCGCAGGAGGTACTCAGTAGCTCAGACCTTACAACACTGGAGTACGCCATTGTAATGGAAATGGCCCTGGGATGGGAGCACAAGCTTAAATTCCAAACTTGGAGACAAGGAGACAAAACTCACAGCTTGCAGTGGAAAGGATATACCACGCACCCATTCCGTAGTGCACGCAACCCGAAGAGGATCAATCTGATCCACCAAAGGCTGTAACACCGGTCAACACTATCGTCCCAATGGTCCAGAATAATAACGAGAGAGAGCACTGGATGACACGGCAATCGACCTTTTTCGGGACATCACCATCACTCTGGAGGAGGAAGAACAGCTGTTGACTGAGGGCGATGCAAAACCCCGCGCGAGCAATAGTTCTATGAACTCAGGCAAAAAAATTAAAATAGTACAAATAAACATTCATCATGCTATTGGAGTCTCTGCTGATACAGCCAGAATTTTTACCACCCGAGGCCTGGAACTGGCCTCAATTCAGGAGCTATGGATCTTGAAAGGGCAGGTCAAAGGATTAGCAAACAAAGATGCAAAGGTAATCTGGGACTCTCGGGCCGAAAAACCGAGGGTATGCATTCGTATAGATACATTTACTTTATTTTTATTACAGGTATCCCTTGATATTTACAAGGTAGGATATATCCCACTTCTCTAACTAGAGTAAGGCAAGACTTACTTGACCTTACGCTCGGTAGCATGAGCTTAACTAGACTAATGAAGAACTAGAGAGTTTCAAGTGGGCCATTACTGGCCGACCAAAGAATTAAAGAATTCGAGTTGGACAATACAAGCCTCATGAGAAATCCGAAACTACCAATATGGTCTAGAAAATAATGTGGAGCGACTCGAAATGAGGAAAACTCCAGCACACTCCCCAGGAACAGTGGATAATTATTATCCACACAAGAAATGAATTCGCTTGTAATGGAGATAGTCACCAAGCTAAGTACATATATGTAAAACTAGAGAAGATAAATTTTATGTTATAGCACAATTAGCAACTAAGTTTATGTACAATGATGCTAAGTATGCAAATTTAACAGCAACAATAAAAGTATTGTAACATGAAATGCCAGAGGCATTCGTAAAAATATATTGAATTCTTATACTTTTTACCTAATAATAAAGTTGTTATCGCGTTAGTTACTGAAAGATCGAATTTCAAATTCGGCTATAAATGCTGTAGGGTAGACAGGAAAGATAAAAGACGTGGAGGTGTTGCTATTTTGATGAGGAGATCTTTGCAACATGAGCTTTTACCTGGCCTACAAAAAAGTTAGGATATTTATTACATATGTTTATTTCCCAGAGAAAATCACAGGAGGGAAAAACACAGCGATTTAGAAATGACCTACGAAAATTGTTTAGTCTAAATTGTGCTTTCTTAATTGGAGGTGATTTAAAATGCAGACACAGAGATTGGGTTCGACTTATCGAAACGAAGTAATGAGAACAATTCCTACAGTAATAGAAAATATCTCAAGTAACCACGATGTTGAAGATCTAATTCATACTTTTTCTGAGCATATTATTAACGTAGCTCATAGTTGTATTCCCAAAGTTCCGATCAAATTTAAATGCGTAAAATTACCCACTCACATCTTAGAACTTATCAGAATAAGAAATATGCACAGAAGAAACTGGCACAGATACCGATAGCCTATTTTCCGAATTCAAATGTCTAGATTTAATAAATTATTTAATTAAAGTATTCAGGCTTTTCGAAACGCAGAATGGAACAATAAACTAAGTTCACTAGATAAGTCTGCAAAACTCTCCTGGAACATAGTCAAAATTGTTAAAAATAAAAACAGACCAATATCATCTTGTCTCAAAAATGGTTTGACTACCTTTTACAGACACCGAGAAAGCGGAGTCACTTGCCTCAAATTTCTCAGAAAATCATGTAGTATCGCAGCATTTAGGAGATGCAAGCACTGAAACACTGGTCCAAAACACTATACAGGCTTTTAGTGCAAATAACCCTGATACTCCCTTGGAAGAATTTGTTTCGGAAACAGATATAAAATACCTTGTAGATAACTTGCAGATTAGAAAAACAGGTGGTTTAGATAATATAAAAATATATACATAAAAAAATTATCTAAAGAGGGAAGTAAAGTTCTGACGTTTCTTAAATACGTGCCTCAAAACGCATTACTTTCCTGATCAATGGAAACTAGCAAAGGTAAGGGCCCAGCCCATAGAATCCGTTGCGTCCGTCGCGTCGACGAATTGCCGTATTTGACGGAACGAACTGTCCCATAGAATCTGTCGCATACTCTACTTTAAGTACTCTATACTTAGTTGTCCCAAGAAATGTGGTAATTTATCCCTTTCCAACGTACTCAATAATTTCCTTTTAAATAATTATTTTGATAGGCATTTTATTGTGAAAAAATTAACTTTTTAATGTAATAATGCATGTTGCGCGGAAAAATAATCACATTAATAACCTTTCGTATAAAAATCGCATTTTGTTAATGGTATAATGATGACTTTTTGGTACTAGAAAATTTTGATATAAAAAAATCTTTCTAAAAGGTGATTTGAAAAAGCTCTTTTTTATGTACGTTCATGTGGTGATTAGCATGGTGAAACCTAGATACTTATTTTGATGAAATTAGAAAAGAAAACATTTTTTCAATGTTTTATTTTTAGATTTTTCTTTTTCCCACGGAAGGCTTTTCGGACATCAAAATTCCCAAAAAAAAGGAAGAAATCGCACAATATAAGAGCACTGGTGACAGAGTCTCTCTCGCGCTCAATATTTCCACCAATAAAAGGAATCCTCTCACGCTGTTCCAACTGTCAACGGAGGCGACGGACAGAAAAGTAGGAAGTAAACCTACTTTATCCGTCGCGTCCGGCACGTGCGCTTCTTATGGGAAATGGGATACCCTCCATAAGAGAGTATGTATTCTATCAACCTGTCAGTCGAAAACGTTGCCGCAACGGACGCGACGGATTCTATGGGTTGGGCCCTGTAGTACCAAGTCCATAAACGGGAAAGCCTCTTGATAAACCTCAAAGTTACAGACCTATAAGTTTTGTAATTTATATTTATTCACTTATTTATTTACTTAATTACTGATTTATTTATTTATTTATGTGTTTATTTATTTACCTTTTAATTAATTTGTTTATTTATTCATTTATTTCCTTAAATTGCGGTTTTTAGTCGTTGTTTTTCCTCAAAACAAACATTTTTCTAATTTTGTTTATTTTTTGTCACTTATAAATTTTTTCCAGTAGAAAGACAATAATTTTTCATTGTCTCGATTTTTAAATTATGTAAATTATTGTAAATTCCAAACGAAAAATAAATTGATTAACGAATTGATATATTAACCTCGAATTTTCCTGCTTCTAGAATGTAGTCTTATATCATGATTATCCTCAATCTTTCTATGTCCAATTTTTAACTGGATTTTCCATTCAGCGGCACTAACTTTTGTTTTTCATTCTCTTCATTTTTTTCCGATGCTTCACACAGGAATTAGGAATAATATGGCGAACTGGTAACTTGATAAGGCTACTCTGTTGTATTTTTCGTTTGCTAAAGGGTCAGGGATCATGGTACAGATAAAGTGCAAAAGTGTAGCGAAATTTTAGTCAGTATATTTTGTTGTTGTATTGCGAAAAAAAGTTGCACTTTCGCACTTTCGCAATGATACAAGACAACTGACCAGATAGGTAGGGGGAAAGCGGGAGACTTGAGTCACTTTTTGTTAGATCGTTTATAAAAACTTGTTTATCAATCACAACCACCTGTTGAATGCATTTTTTTATAGCTACATTTACTTACAATAAACACAAGACATTTTTTGCAAATGCCAAATGTTTCAAAACAGATTTTCGGCTCCAATCTCCCTCCCCACCGGGAGACTTGAACATACCCCTCCGGGGAGACTTGAACATGCTCAAATTCTACGAGCAAAACAATAAAACGAGTAATTTATCCGCTTCCAATGTGATTATAATTTATTGTTATTGGTTTAGTGGTTTGAAAAAATTAAGAAACATACCGTTTTTCAGTAGACAAATAAAAAAAAGTAAAAAAAAGTAAAAAAAAACTAAACTTCAGAAACATAATGAAAATAAATAAATAACTTAATTTAATAATTAATAACCATATGACTATACATCATTACCTAAGCAATAATTGGTATAATAATGAGGCCAGACAAAAGTTTCGTTGTCGTTTTTGGTCAGTCCGACAAACATCTCGTGCTCATATTTGTTGCAGAAGGCGCAAAGGTGCATGTCCATAATATCATATCAGTTTTGCACACAAAGCAAAACCATGATTCATCGGGATTTTCTTCAATTTCCATTTGTTCAAACCTTCATCGAAATTGACTTCTTCAGAAGTTTCACTTTCACATGATTGCAAATTTTTTTAATTGTAGTAGGTTTATTTTTTTGTTTTTTTTTTTAACTAAATTACTTTTTTGAATGAATTAAAATTAAATACATGGCTTTAAAACGCTTACATAAAACATAACACTTAATCAGAGGAAATGGAGACTCCCTCAATTCTCCCTTTCACATTTTTTAACAAATTTATATTCATAACTTTTGTTAAATACAAGCCAGAATGGTTTTATCCTACAATGAACAATAGCCCTGTTTTTTTGAGCTTCGTTCTCAGCAAAGCAAAGTAAAGTAGGCACGCAATTACAACAACTACGCTCTACTTGACACTTCGACAACTCACACTAGGTATTCATTCCCAGCAAGATTCACTTGGGAGTAAATGTATACTTCTAAACACCAGGGGGAGAACATTTTTGTTGCCCTCCTTGTATAATATGAATCTGTTCACAAAGTTTCTCTATTTACAGTAGGTACATACTATTCGTTGATTGTGATTGGTGGAAATTCATAAAGAAATGCATAAGTGAACTAATTTTCAAAATAACAAATAAATATAAGGGCTTTTATTAAAATATGCAATAAATTATTTTTTATTTAAGCTGCAAATATTGTTTTAGACAAATATACCTTATTAAACTTGTAATCGTAAGATAGTAGTGTATTAATCTTTGAGATATATATTTTTTATATTTTTTAAACCCCAAAATATGAGGAAGGATCAATATCCTTTGAAAAATTTATTTAAAAAAATTGTATTTCTTTGACTGAAAAAAGTTACTTCTTGTGATGTGCCCAATCATGTTGTATCATGCTACCTACTGAACAGGCCCACACTGCCACCTTTTTTGATAAAACCTACTGTTCAGAAAGCTGCTGGGAATCGTTTAAGTGCACATTTTCCTACTTTACTTTGCTTTGCTGAGATTGAAGCTCAAAAAAATAAGCCTAATGTTAGGAAATGTTGGGTAATTATTCTTCCAAACACCAGGGGCTCCAGTTCCTATTCAAGAGAAATAAAAGATTCAACAGTACACAGTTTCAAATTTATTCTTTATTTTACAATTGGGGGTTTATGATTTAACTACGGAAGATATTCTGGCCTGACCGCCGCGCACGATAGTTTAAAGAGAACTCGACGTTCGCCACACGAGAAGACCATCACCAGCCCTCGTCCATAGCCACCCGTACCGTCGTTGACCCAAGCTGCTGCGTCATCACAAATCCCAGCAGTCGGCCTTACTAATAATAAATCACTAATGTCGACAACTAGTTAGATGTCAGCTTTAGTAAAAATGTACAGCTTTTGTGAAATGGTACCAATAAACAATTAGACCTCCACATTTACTAGTCCTACAACTTTCTTAGAATCTATTACATTTGTTGTCATTGCAGAATTCAAATTTCATAATTTGTTTTCGTGAAAAACAAGGTCAATGGTCTCTTTCACAAGGAGGATTTTATTCTAAAAGAAGGAATACATAAATTGCAATTAGATTTGCCCAACACATATCTTTCCAATACTCTTTGAGACTTATTATAAGCAAAAAACAAAACACAAAATAGGAAATGCACAAAATATCCGCTGATCTGTCAAATATCATATGCAAATCAGTAATGCCCTATCGTTCGATCGGACACAGTTTTCAGTACTTTTATGGTACGCTTTCCATTGTTTTCTAATACTACCTCGCGATTTCTTTATGAGTGCATTTGTGTCGTAATAAAATCCCTTTCAAATTATTCAATAAACAAAGCACAGTTTATTTGAATGGTTTCATTTATTCGTAGGCTGACGATGCAAATCAAAACTTATTAGTGGTCTAAACATCACAATTGCATTGTTAGCAAGAGAATATATTTTATCGCTTCCGGGTTTGAAAATAAATACAATTTAACCTATAAATAATTGTATGGCTTATATATTAATTAATTCGGGAAACTTAGAAACCGACAAAAGTTGAAATTCGAACTGAAAAATATAAAACGCATATTCTCGTACTACCTACCTGTTAGGCTGTACTTGCACCCCCAGAAGTTAATAAACTTGTTATTTTGCATGTATTTTGCTGAGTTCTGATAATTCCATTTTTATAACTATATTTTCCGCGAAGGGAACCTTTTCACGCCAACCATTGTCTCATTAGAGATCCTAATTCTCGGTAAACAAACTCCTTTTGCAAAGAGTTTGAAAAGGGTTTGGTTGCAACAAAATATCTACCTGTGTCGCCTAAGGTACTGAGAATTGTTGCAAAAAGGTACCTATAACCTGTCAAACTTTGGTAAGAAGATATTTTATTCTGTTTGTGACGACTGTCAAGAAAGTCTTGGAATTATCCCAAACTTATATAAAATTTATTTTTTATTAAGCAACTAACTAGGAAAACCAATCAAAAGGCAACAGAAAGAAAAACACAGAAATATATGCTTCACGTGTTTAGAAATAAAACAAAAACGCAATATTTTTCAATATTTTGCATATACAATATACATTTGTACAAATTTGTGTGTGATAGACTTAAAAACCATTTGCATTGTTGTATTACAACGAATAAAATTAGAAAACATTCACAATTTACTAAAATTAATTAATAATTGTAAACGCTCAGGCTGAACAACATTGTATTAAATTCTCACCTATTTCGAAATTTAATACCGCGATTTTGGAAGGTTGGGCAACACTTTTCTTCAAAATGACATAAGGGAGGATTTATTTAGCTAATGTCCGAGATAAACATGGCTTTCTCAACACTAACATTTAACCCTACAGTTAGCGATAGTCTGGCAATTATATTTGTTTATTGGTAAAGGGATTTTGGAAAGTGTGGAGTCTTTTCGTAAAGTGCCAGACTAAAGTTGATTATTGGTAAGGCCGAGTATGTCCAACAGTCGATACCAGGCCCATGCCTTGGATATCCAACTGTATATCATTATGACACCACCGATCACCGATATGCATGCTACGAACTGGGTACGAGACATCGTTGCTTCCAAGAATACAGTTGAGACGCTGTTATGAGCTTTATTTATTCGTCGCTGGTGCCTGGTTATCTTATGTCAACAACCATTATGTGGGCCACCAAGCGACGAACAATGTTTATCTGTGGATCCTCTTACACACAGTCTGATATCGGGTGGTTGGCGTTTGAGGGTCAACACATCACAATGGAATGTGTGACTGTTATCTGACCTATGGTTTTTGTGGGCTGCAAATGCGGAGCGGGGGCTACCGTGGACGAAAGCGTAATGATGCTGTCTCGGGCGATTGGCAATATGGGCAATGGATATGTGACGTCAGCGGTCTGGTCTGAAGATCTGAAATGAACAACATATAAGTATACTATAAAGATACTAATCCTAAACATCCTGCGCGGTTGGGCCGTTGGGTCCGAGAAAAAAAAAAGAGGATCCATGGGTGGATCCTACATAGTCCACCGATGGTGTTCAATGGTCACACCTCCAGGAGGCGGACCAGTTTCTGCACGGGGCGGCTGCATTCGCCGGTTGCAGTCCGTAGTGTGACGTTGGGGGCGAGGCCGTCTCTGCCAGGATGCACATTGATTAGTCTGCCTAGGCGCCAGTGAGGCTCTCGTGTCGGATGATGACGATGTCGTCCAGTTGGATGTTTTGCTCACTACGCGCCCATTTGTTGCGCGTCTGCAGGGTGGTCAGGTACTCTTAACTCCACCGCTGCCAGAATTACTGATGAATCTTCCGACGGAACTGGTACTGCTTGAGCCGGTTGATCGGGATATGGCTTATCTGAGGCTCTGGCACCGCTATGAGGGGAGGGCCGATAAGGAAGTCTCCAGGAGTCAGGGCTAACCTGTCCTCAGCGTCATCGTGGAGAGGTCGAGAGTTTAAGCATGCTTCGGTGCGGGTTGCTAGGGTATACAGTTGGTGGAACCACAGCGATTGAGTCCCGACCAGGCGAACTGGGTGGTGTTTAGCTGATTTTACCGCGGCCTCCCACAGTCCGCCTTGATGGGGAGCTCCGGGTGTGATGAAATGCCATCGAGTGCCTGCATGAGCCAGCTTCTGTTGGCTATAATGTGACTGGAAGGCAGCTAAGTCTTCCTTCGCTTTGACGGTGATGCGTGAACGCTTGGTCCCAACTAGTAGCGTAAATGGTCCGCAATAGTCGACTCTTGAGGACAAGAGTGGTCGTGATGCGTTGACTCGCTGGCGGGGCAGAGAGGCCATCTGTTGCCGGAGGGTTCCTCTATCGTCGGCAGATGACGCATTTATGTAAGTAGGTTCTGACATCCTGTCGGCCGTGCAAAATCGAGAACCGGTGACGTAGCGTCTGCATCATTAGTTGCACCCCTCCGTGCCTCGTGCTGAGATGGGTGTGCTTGATCGGTAGCCATACCAAGGCACCTGCCTTCGGTAGCACTATCAGGAATCGTTGCACGTGTGGGAGTGATGCATTAGTGAGTCGCCCGCCGACTCGCAGAACTCCGCGATCATCAAAGAATGGATTCAACGAAAGAAGACTGCTGGAGTTGGCGAGGGCATATCTTCCTCGTAGCTGCTGGATTTCCTGGGTGAACGCCGTGGCTTGCTCCAGGATGATCAGGCGCTCCAAGGCATGATCGATCTCATTTGCACCGATGACCGGATTTCTCAGTAGGTGACGGTGGGCCTTGTGCCAGCGGAACATGAATACCAGCGTACGCAAAAGTCGTGCGAGTGAGCTGAAGCGCTCAGTGATTGGTATGATGACGTTGTCGCGACGGCGCGTGGTTAGGCTTAAGCGTAGAGAAGCTATACGGGTGATGACCACTGGTTTGATCTCTTCCTCTACTTGGGCTCTTGAGTCCGCATCTAGGTGTCCTGCCCGGCTGGAGGGTGGTAGTCCTGTTTGCCCTGCCACCACAGTTTATGCTGCAATAGCGCTGTAGCCCCGAGACCTCGGCTGGCGCAGTCGGCAGGGTTCTGTGCGGTACGGGCGTAATGCCAGCGGTCTGGTGATGTCAGCTCTTGTATCTGCCGCAATTGATCGACCCCCCCCCTTTAGGGGGGCCACCTTGGTCCGTCCTGTCAGCAAGGATACATGGACCTGGTTGCTGGAATCCACCGTCCTGGTGTAGAATGTAGATGACTGCGGCGTAGGCATGTGTACTGGCGTCGCAGAACCCGTGGAGGGTGGTGATCGACAGCGAAGCCATGCCAACCCAGCGTGGAATTCGTAGTTGATGAAGAGCAGGCAAGTCCTTACGGAAAGTGATCCAGGTGTTGGATAACTCTTCTGTGAGTGGGGCATCCCAAGTGATACCCGCAGACCAAAGAGTCTGAATAAATATTTTGCCCGTAATGATGACTGGAGCCAGTGCCACCTCGCTTAGCACTCGTCGTTTAGTCAGGAGTGGGCCTGTTGGATCCAGTTCAACCAGAAAAAAGAGCTCATCTCCAGCAGGGTCCCAGCGAAGTCCGAGCACAGTCACCGTCGGACACTCAAAAAATAGTTCTGTGGGAAGAGAAGAAGAAGACATAGGGTTAGACAGTGAAGAAATTACCCTTGGGCTGTTAGAGTTCCATTTGCGCAGCTTGAAGTGCCCAGCCCGCAAAATGGCGTTGACATCTTCGGCCAATCCGACCGCTTTGGGAATATTGTCGCAACTAGTGAGCAGGTCATCAACATAAAAAGCCTGCTCGATGGTTTCTCTCGCCGCTTGGGCTTGTCCTGGGTCTGAGATGATGCACTGATTATCCTGCGAGCACTGCACCATGCTCCGGACTGACGTGTAGGGACTGGATGCTATCCTGTAGGTAACCGTGGTAAGCCGGAAGACTGACAGATCATCGGATGGCGACTCACGCCAAAGTATTCGTTGGTAGTCTCGATGTTCGGGTGCCACCAGCACCTGGAGGAACATCTTCTCGAAGTCAGCAGTCAATGCAATCCGGTAGCGCCGGAACCGGAAGATCACATTCACCAATGAATCTTGAATGGTGGGGCCCACCAGCTGGATGTCGTTAAGGGAGACCCCAGTAGTGGTGCGAGTAGATGCGTTGAACACCACGGAGAACTTGGCTGTGACCGCATGATGTGGAATGTAATAGCAACGGGGGAGGTCGACGTGTTGACTCACGCGTTCCATATGTCCGAGTCCCTCGTATTCTCTCATGAATGTGATGTTTTGTTGCCCCAACTCGGGATTGTTCGTCAGACGCCGTTCCAGGCAGTAAAATTGTCGTAGGGCATTTCGATAGGAATCCCCAAGACGTGGCGCGTCGTGTCGAAATTGCAACTGTACCATATATCTCCCATCAGGCATGCGAGAGTGAGTCGTGTGATAGCAGCTGGACCGAAGACCACCCAACCCAGGCGGGTGACCCATGGATGACCTCAATTTCGACCAGGAGACCCCATACGTCTGCTCCGAGCAGGATGTCTATCTTTCCGGGCGTGCCGAAGTGCCTGTCTGCCAGTGGTAGACCGTGTAAGTGTGCCCATTGGGACACGTCCACCTGCGCTGCGGGAAGCGTGGAAGTAATGGCTTGTATCACCACTGCCTTGATGGTGATGGTAAAGCCTGACCGGATGGACCGAAGTGACGGCGTCACTTGGTCTCGTGACAATGTGTGACCCGAGGCCCCGATTCCTTGCACGGACAGGTTAGGTTAGGTTAGGTTGATTGGGGTTGTGAGTTCATCACAAAAAGACCAGGCACCATAGTGGGCCCATCGCCATCCCCAGGGAACCGTTAAGGTTAAAACCCTAAACCAAATCGCCCAAACAATCAATGTCCCTGCAGAATTTAATAATGGTCGCAATATTGTTTGAGGAACCAACCTCCTCTAAGTGATAAAAGAAGTACCTGCCAAGGTGCTTCCTTCTACTCCGAGCGATTGCTTGACACTCACATAAAATGTGGAAGATGTCTTCCGTGACTTGTAGGTCCTCACAATACCTGCATATGTCCGAGCTAGCTAGTCCTAGTCTCATGGCATGCTTCCTTAGAAGGCAATGTCCAGAGAGTATTCCTACCGTTAACCTTAGTTTGGTTCTACTGAAGTTGACTAATTCTTCAGACTTTCTCCAGTTTAAAATGGGCCACAGTGCCTTTGAGACCCTGTGACCATCTAGCTGTGACCATCTTGTGGCTGCTAAATGGGAAGTTTTTTCAAAAACAACCCTTCTAACCACGGCCATTGGTGGTCTTATGCCCTTAATCTGACACGGTTCTGCGAACATAATGCCTTGAGCATTGTGCGGCAATTCCTTACTAGTTCAGATTTAGTGGTATGTGACTCCAGCGCTTTAAGCGCAGCCTGACTATCAATGTAGATGGCGATATTCTTATTGGATATCGATCTCATCTCAAGTACCTCCGCAGCTTTGAGTACTGCCAGAATCTCCGCCTGGAACACACTGCATGTGTTCGGAGGTCTTAGGGCCAGATGTAAGTCCAGTTCATTGGAGAATACACCAGACCCTGTGCCCTCACTGGTTTTGGAGCCGTCAGTATATATCGAGGTCTCATTTACCCTCGACACCAAGTTCCTATACCAATCCTCTCTGTCAGGGTACAACACATCATACGGTGTGTCAAAATCTACCAAGAGCTTCATCCGCCTTTTCCGGTATTTCGGAGAATGATTCCTTCAAAATACTGCTATGTCCTATCCTACTGTTCTTAAAGAGCCCAATATTAGTGAGCCGTAGCGCACAATTTCCTGCAATTGATTTTATTTGTAAGTGCAGTGGCAAAAGATTCATAAACGCCTCAAGTGCAGCCGTTGGTGTGGTACGTAAAGCACCCGTAACGGCAATGCAGGCTGTTCTTTGTACCCTGGTCAACATATCCCGTACATACTTCTTGTTTGTGGCTTTCCACCAGACAAGAGCCCCATATGTAATTATGGGTCTTACTACCATTTTGTAAAGCCAATATAAGATTGACGGCTTCATGCCCCATTTCTTTCCTGCTGTTCTCTTGCATATGAAGAGAGCATTATAAGCTTTGCGGACTCTTTCCTGTATGTTAAGTTTCCAATTTAGTTTCCTGTCTAATACCGTGCCAAGATATTTTGCGCTCTCCGAGAGAGAGAGCTCCACTCCATCAAGTCTGGGCAGGTTGAAGGGTGGTATCTTGTATTTTGTACTAAATAGTACGAGTTCGGTTTTCTCCGGGTTGACTCGTAGTCCACACCCTTCGGCCCATAATCTAAGGCTATTGAGGGCTGTTTCCATAAGTTCACTCATCGTGTTCAGGAATTTTCCTTGAACAATGATAACTACGTCATCGGCATATGCGATGACTTTGAAACCTGCATTGTTTAATTCTTTAAGTATGTCATCTATGACCAGCACCCAGAGGAAGGGAGAGATAACCCCTCCTTGCTGTTTCCGAGAGTGGAATTGATATTTCTCGTCGAGAGCATTTCGCGTAGCCAATTGGTGATGCGTTGCTCGACATTTTCCTTTTCCAAGGCGCTTTTGATTGCATCTTTCCTGACGTTATTAAAGGCACCCTCAATATCCAAAAAGGCAGCTAATGCAAATTCTTTCTGGTGAAGGATGCCTTCAATTTTGCCTATTACCTCGTATAGAGCCGTCTCTAGCGATTTACCTTTCAAGTATGCATGCTGAGCATTACATAGAGTTCCGTTGCAACACTTGCTTCTTAATATCGATAAGCCTTTCAAGTTTCTTGAGGAGAAATGACGACAGACTAATAGGTCTGAAGTCTTTCGCTGAAGTATGACTTGGTTTACCCGCTTTGGGTATAAATACCACTCGTACTTCTCTCCATGCCCTGGGTACGTAGCCTAATCGCAGGCAGTATGTAGAAAGATTTCCGATCATGTTCGTAACTATACCTGGAGCCCTTTGAAGCATAGCCGGCAGGATGCCATCGGGGCCAGGTGCTTTGAACGGAGCGAAGGACTTAATTGCCCATCGCAATTTTTTCCCAGTGATGACATTGTCAACAACCCTTACGTCTATTCCCGAATCAATGCCATATCCATTAGGTAATGGAGTTATTGGCGCGCTACTTCCTGGAAAGTGTGCTTCCACTAGTGATTCCAGAACTTCCTCGCTGCTTTCAGCCCACGAACCGTCCGATTTCTTAATAAGGCTAGGGACAGCTGCGTCCTTAGCCAACATTTGGCGAAGTCTGGAAGCCTCGCTAGTATCTGTGATCGCCTCACAGAAGAGCTTCCAAGATTTTCTTTTGGATTGCCTGATCAAGTATTTAAACTCTCTCTTGCTTTCTATGTATAGATCCCATGTAACGTCGTCCCCCACAACTTTGGCCCTATTGTAGAAATGTCTAACTTGCCTTCTTTTGGAGCTTAATTCCTTGTTCCACCACTGAGGCTGAGACCTTTTGGTTGTCTTTCTGAGCGGACAAACTTGTTCGTAAGCCTTGCTCATTATCCTGCCTAAGTTATCAACTACCCTGTCTAAGTCTAATGACGTTTCAATGAATGGTACTTCATTTCCTATCTGATGCCTAACTATGGATTCGTACCTATTCCAGTCATCTCTCTGAAAGCGAATCCACTTATGATCCGAAAGGGATGCCTCTTCTAATACCATCCATTTCCCAATTGTGAGGGAATCAGTACAAGATGCAAGAGTAATATCGAGCACCTCTTGCCTGTTCCGTACCACAAATGTTGGGGTATTGCCTTTGTTGCATATAGTAAGTTTAGTCGATAAGATAATATCAAAAAGACACTCACCTCTAGCATTGATGCCACTGCTTCCCCATTGCGAATGATGCGCATTAGCATCGCATCCAATGACGAAGAGCCACTTGTCCCTGGTCAGCAGCTGCCTTAAGTTACCGGGTGGCACTGCCGTCGACTCGTACGGCAGATAAGCCGATATCAGGCACAACGGTTTGCCTCCGTCACTGAAATTATTCAAAAGAAATGCCCTTATATTGTTTTTTAATAGGATACAAGCCCTAATTTTACCTTCGTTAGCTTTGAAGTAAAGCGTATAATCCCTGATGGAGAGCCCCTGGATCTTGTTGTTCGTTTTGATCCAGGGCTCTTGTATCAGTACGGCTGCAACGTCATGCTTGATTACGTAGTTGACCAAGCACGCCGTCGCGGCCTTATTGTGATGCAGTTTTATTTGCATCGTCTCCATCTTGGGGTTCCTCCACCTCAGCTCCCTTGGTCATGACCTTAATCATGACCTTCCCCATGCTGTAGCGCACCATCCCCTTAGTATTTTCAAGGGATGGGAGCGATTCCTTGTTAAAGCTCAGCAGGAAGTGCTGGCCAAATTGCCTTCTTGGTCCAGTCTTTAGGACTTAACAAGTGTCGGCCTTTGGCTCCCTATTCTGCATATGGAGAAGGCCGAGTAGTTTGTCGGGGTATGTGTACGGCAGCGGAGCCCATACCCATGCCTTGGGCGGAGAGTACCTAGCCAACTCCGCCACGGTTACGTATTTGAGCTTAGCCCCGCTCCATACCTCGCCAACCCCCAGCACAAACTCTCTTAGGAAGCCAACCGATACCTTATTCCTACAAGCTACAACCTTGCGACCACCGTGCCATCCAGCGCCGTCAAAGAGAAGGTCACCACACTCTGCGGAAGACATTTTCTTCCACAAAGCGTCCTGAAACTTCTCCTCGACAGTTAACCACTGTTCCATGGTCAGACGTCCGCTCGGTTCCTGCTCGTTAATGATAGCGACAAGGAGCTCGTCTTTCGCGTCATAAACCGGGTGCACCACGGGCGAAGTACCAGCCTTCACCTTTTTAGCTGCACTCGGCTCAATGACATCGTCGGATCTGCCCCTTTTGCTTAGGAGGGTATCTCTGACCTCCGCAGACACGACCCCTTCTCCATCCTTTTTGCCCTGTTTCTCTTTGGCTGGTATAAGTCCACTAGTGGACGCTTGAGCCTCTACCCTAGCTACGACCGCCGCGGCTGCCGGTTTTTTGGCAGCCTCAGCGGTCATTGTTGCCTTGGCCCGTTCTAGTTGTGTCCTATCCCAGGCGCTTAATGAGCTGACGTCACACCCCCTGACCCAGGCAGGGCAAAATACAACAGACCCTCGCCAAGGCGTCTGAGGGAGCTCGTACGCGACTTGTTTTACCCCCAGCCTTTCATCCTTGCGTACGGCTTGCTATCTGCTCACGCCACCACTGGAATTAGGTTGGATTTAAAGGTTTACTCCTAGCTCAAACTAAATGGATCACGACAAACGATTGAGACGTTAGTGTAAATCCTTGGCTGACACTAACCGTTTGACTGGTTAGCCATTTTCAGGCGGGCGCCCACGTGAAGGACTAGAGAATGAGGATTTGTGCCCAAGCCCTTGTACGGACAACTCGAGGCGTGACCTGCGAAGATGAAGACAATTAGCAAAGGTAGATGTGAACAAACTTACCTGTGATCCAGGATCACAGAGAATACAAGCCATCCTTTCGGATGTGGTTCCGCATGCTATGGCTAGCGCCGTCGCGAGCAGTACGGTGGACTCACACAAACACGGGATGTCGTTGGTCCAGTGGTTAGTTGAGCAGGTCGCCGTTCGCCACCGTCCTGTGGACCCGGTGTGGACTGGTTCCGGCACAGCAGGGTATTGTGCTTGCGGTCGCATCGCCGACACGCACCCGATGAACACTCCGTTGCAATTGAAGCACACCCCTTAATGGCTTCGAACCGTTGACGGGGATCAATCGCTAAGAATCGTTGGCATCGAGTAACGCGATGAGGTTTACTGCAGTTTATGCAGCGACCCTCTCCAGTGGATACCACGTGGGCCTTGGCGGAGGTCTGTCCTCGAAGCTGATGGCGCGCTTCAGCCTCTTGCCGAACTGAGGCGGACGGCTTCAAGACCTCAGTCGCCAGACTATGAGCTCGCTGTTCCTGTGTGAAAGTAGCTCGTCGTGGATGGGCAATTCCTCCACCTTGGCATTGCCTACCAGTATGTTATGGTTGTGGGCAAACCGATCATAGTGGTTGTTTAGGGTTCTCAACTCCTGTTGTACCTGTGCCTCGTCCAGGTCATGTGGAAAACATAGTAAACAATTAAAAGCAAATTTCCCCCTTTCAAAAAATTGTACAGGTTTTTTTCAAAACAAAAAATGTCAATTGTCCAACTGGAACTGTCATTTGTTTCAGTTTTGCTAGACATGAGAAAAAGTGTGTTCACGATCTGATAAAAAAAAATAAAATTTCGCAATTTTACTAGGCCTGTTACATCGAATCGTGAATAGCCCTAAAGCTAAGTTTTAATACATGAGATAGTTATATTTTTTATGATAATTTTTTTATAAAGCTTCTTGAAATACAATATTATGAGGTTCTGTTGCCTGCAGCATACAACACGTATGCATTTTTACTTTCGCTGACTCGGGAAAGAGAAACGTATAATTGACCGTGCGAGAAACAGTCGTTGGTGAGGTCTACACCCGCGGTGCACAACGTCACAGGCCTCAGTCATACCACCGATACCAGCAAATTCGGCATAATTAATTTTTTTGGTGTAATAAAATCCACTTCTGATTTAATTTACCCACGGAGTATATGTGTTTCTTTATCGATCCGTTTATCCGTTTTCTGTGATCTAACTCGTCTCATTTTTCTAGATCTTGTTGAGCTTCGAGAAAGATTTGACCGTTTTATCGACGGCATATTTGTTTAAAATCAGCAGTCTAGCTAAAACAAAGCGGTGAACATTGTCAATGTGAAACAATAAATCAACTAAATCTATTTACCTAAATTTAAGAAAATTAAATTCAACAGCGTAACTACTAAAGTTCCACTTCCTTACTGTAGGTATCAACGAAGGTATCATCAAAACCATAAACAAAGTACTAAATAGACCGTCAGCTCCGCCAACTTAAGAGAGTTTGCCTACAAGCTGTTTTCCGTGTTTCTATGTGCGAAAGTATGCGTGCCATGTTAAAGTCAATTAGAGGCACGAATACGCTTGCACATAGCAATCTGACAGATGACTGACAATTCATTCGGTGGTGACATTGGGAAAAATTCAAATAATTCAAATAATTGGCAGTTATCGGGACGTTTTAAAAAAAAACAACTGCGCTAGACTTGATACTTCGAGAATCACAATAGTTGTTGTAATTGCATGCTGAAAATCCTACTTTACGTTGCTTTGCTGAGATCGAAGCTCAAAAAAAAAAACGGCTATTATTAGGATTTTCTTATTGTATCTATGATGTTTACATTGTGGTTGTAAACAATGGAAATATTTATCATTTGCAAAAATTAGATTGAACCAGTATCAACAAATAATTATTTGGAATCTTACTATTTATTTTTTTATAATTTTTCTATACATTTTAGTTTCGATTATTGCCGTTACAGTTTAAAGAAAATAAATTCATATATTGATTTTTAACTACAAATTGGTTGGTCATCAAAATTTCTAAAAATGTATTTGATTGTCCTATTATTTGTTGAGGGGTATGAAGGTTGCAATTTTGTTGGGAAGGTTACATTTCGAAAAGTAGTGCGAAATGTATAATAGTTTTAATTATTGTGCCATGTTAAACTTACATATTTTTCAAGCTATATTTCAAATATTACTAATGAAGCCTATATAAAGAGCGATTTAAGTATAATATGCACAAAATGGTATAAAAAACAACAGGCCAAATTTAGTGGATAGCACAAAAAAGGTATTTTCTAAATAAACATTAATTATAATTTGGACTGAATGAATTGTTTTCATTAATTACGTTCATTTGAAATGCTTTTGTTTATTAAATTGTGGAAAATTTTGTTAAAAATATATTTTTCCCCTTGTTGTGTTGTGTTATTACCTAAACGGTAACTTCATAAAAATAATATATCTCAAAAATTATACTCAATCAGAAATGTGCATATATCTTCCCTGAACTCCAGCACATTTTAAGTCTTAATATTCCTTAGATCTTCGCTTTGAATTTGTTGATTTTTTCTTTTCGACATTCGCCGTCCAAATAAATTTTCGCCAAAAACAACAAACGAAAATAAGCACAATAATAATTGTAGGAACAAAAATGCCGTATTTTATTTTCACGAATGAATATTTCTCAGTTTATTCCTTTATTTACATGTTGATTACATTATTTATTAACCATTTTGCAAAATACATGTTTTCGTGGTGAAATAAAACAAAAAATATCAACTGTGGGAACGCATCCATCAGCTGATCGAAATCAATAAATACACTAAACTCAGTCAGTGTTCCTCTTCTTAGCATTCTCTCTTTATTTTGCCCACAAAGCGAGGGCATTTTTCCCTTTTCGCCGAACTCAAATACCCTCGATTTGTTTATGAAAAAATATTTCTTCATGGGTAGTCTTATACCCTCAATCATGGTGTTAAGTGGGAGCTCCGATCCTTCCTTGGCCAGAGCATCAGCCTTTTCAATGCCACACATAGCCGTGCCACAATTAATAACAACCCTTCGGACATAAACTAACTGACTCAACGTCGACTAATGGGATTGTTCAGGAAGGATGTCGGTTTATCAGAATGTGCACAAAGGTTCAACGTTCTACCAGATGGATCCAACCTAGACAAGTTTCTCCACGGCGTGGAAATTTTCCAAAAGGTGGAAAACATCTCCGACGAGGATGCGCTATCCGAACAACCGCTATTATTTCGAGACTTCGCCATGGTATGGTGGAGAGGAGTCGAAAAAGATGCCGTGACATGAAGTTCTAACTAACCTCATCGCAGAACTCCCCTACAAAAGGCTACCAGATGAGATGTGTACATTGACATAGTATTTTCTTTGCCCACGAATCTATACGTAAAGATGTCAGACGAGAGCAATTTAAGACATTTGATAAACTCATCACACTGTGCAGAGACTGGAAACAGCTCTCAATAAACGACATGCCATCAACGTACGAAGTCCATCTCAGCAAGCACGATCCAAAACAGCCAGAAGATGTAGCTATTGCCACTATAGAGGACATCAGGTAGAAGACTGCCGGAGACAAAAGGCAAACCACAAGAAACAGGCCAGTAAGACGACAACACCACTGACAGAAGCTAAGCCGCAAACAATTTGCTTTGGTTGTGGCGCAAAGGGTTTCTATTAAGCAAATTGTCAAAATTGTCGAAAACCTCATGCAAGTCAATAATACACGCAGATCCAGAACCTGAACGTATCGCCTAAAGGAGGCATACCGAACCAACGATCCCTTTTTCGTCAAAATGAAAAGAAATGTTCGCCTATAGATACGGCAGCTCTAACTAGCATCGCAGGCAACGACCTTTATCAACAACTCAAAGCAACTGGTCACAGGTTCAACAAGGTAAAAGCAAGAAGTTTCCCACTAGCTAGGCTGCATTTGCAACAACTTAAGGTTGTTTTACACAAAGTTTACCACGAATTTATGATTCTTTATTATTGAACTGATCTAAGCTTCAATTTGAGCCATGAAAACACCAACAGCTAACTTATTTGTTATTTGAAATTGTTCTTGGTGAACAAAAATAACTTCGTAGCTCGTATGTCCCATGAAATGTTTGAAATTATTTTTTCAAGTAAGTCCTTAAATTTTATTTACCTATCAACTTGTTTGCTTTATTCATCTACCGAGCTTAACTCTAACAGATTTCAAATATAATATATGGTGATATAGTAATTAAAAGTATATAGCTATAGTATAGTACAATACATTTTAAGTAACTTTAGGAATTAATAAATTAACAAGAAGCAAAATTTTATTATGATACATGAATATTTAAAATTACTGATTTAACTTTCTCTCTATCATCACATAAATCAATTTCTGTACAAACTGAATTGAATAAATTAATACATTTAGTAGCAGGCTCATTAAGACCATAATTGTAAATATGCTTAGGATTAAATAATAAATTTCTAGATCTGAGTATTCTTTCAGGTGCGTAAAACAAAAAATTCTTTAGAATATCGGGACACTTTATACGATAAGAAAACACATCATGAACAAACAATATACACTGAACATTACGTCTTTTCTCAAGGTATCTAACCCTATTAATGCACATCTAGTAGAAAGAGGGTCTTTCATCAAGGTTCCATTTCAATTGAGCAATTACAAATCTTGTAAATGACTTTTGCACTCTTTCCAACCGATTTATGGAAGTTAAATAGTTAGGGCACCAAATAATGGAACAAGAAAATTACGAACAAGGGACATATAAACAGATTTAAGATCATAAGGACTAGAAAAAACGGCACATGATCGTTTGAGGAATCCAAGCATAGAGTTAGCTTTAGCAACAACATAGTCAATGTGCAGTGAAAATGAAATTTTGGTGTCAAAAATCACCCCAAGATCTTTAACTTCAGTTACGTTAGAAAGTGAAATTTCTGAAATGTTATATTGACAAATAACTGGAGACGAAATACGGTAAACAGATAAGGAATGACAATTTGTAATATTCAAGGACAGATGGTTTAGCTTGCACCAATTGACAATTGAGTTCAAATCGGATTGAAGCCTATTGCAATCGAAAATGCTTTTAACACGCAAAAATATTTTTAAATCGTCCGCATACATAAGACAATGAGCATGCTGAAGCATAGTTGGAATATAGTTGATAAAAATATTAAACAGCAGAGGTCCTAAGTGACTGCTTTGGGGAACACCCGATAAAACGTCAATAGGCCTCGATTGAGAAGAACCAATTTTAACAATTTGCTTCCTTTTTGTAAGGTAACTCTAGATCCATTTGGAGGCTCGAGTGAATGCCAAATGATCTTAAGCAAACACCACATAAGTTAATAACAAAATCCTTTTCTGAATATATTACAAATAACAAATTAAATATTATTAAACAAAAAAATTTAAACAGTTACTTTTTTTTAATTTTTAAATCGGTTTTTTGTGCCTCCTCAAAAATTTGCCATTTTCGACTTACGAGTTTTTGAAAGAAAGCCGACGATATAGGAAGACACATTATATGATTGCCGAATATATTTCGGAATTGTGCAGATAATTTGAGTTTCTATTGTGTAAAATAATTTTACTTAATAATATTAAAATCCTTAATATAGAATATTTGTTTGCCTTTTTTATTTGTTGTTAATAAAAGTATTGAAAATTTACTTTTTTATTTAAATTAACTATGTGGGAATTTTGTGGGTATTTTGACTAGGTCCAAAAGGGGAAAAAATAGCTGTCCGAGGGAAAAACCATCTCAATGACATACTAACACTGCCGATGGCCCCCTCAATTTTTTTTTTCAAATCCGCTTTTAAAAAAGTACACAAAAAAAATGTTGCCAACCGTGGGGAAATGTGATAGAGTACGGGAGTACAGTATTTTAACATTACTGAATGCTATTGGTTAGTAATTATAATTATATATTTTTTAAAGCGAATAATATAATTTATTTGGTTAATAAAACTATCTAAATGAGATTTTTTACATACTAGAAACATAATAGGACAAACATGGTTGTGTACCTTCCGCTTTTGAATATCACTAACTTCGATGTCATGAATAAAGTTTTCATAAATAACTGAAGAAAAATTTGTCGAAATCTTTATATTTTCCGTCAACCAATCTACATTGTTAATATTTAATAAATATTTCAAGCAAATGTACATTTATTCCTAAAAAAAGCTATCCACACGTAACAAATAATTTCAAATTCAACGGATAACATTATATGAACGCTGACAGCAACTTTGCCGACAGCTGAAGTGTGCGAAGTGGCATATGCAAGGTGCGAGTGTGTTGGTGAGCCGGAATTTTGTAAGTTACGTGACATTAGTCAATACGAATTCTTTTGGAACAATACTAACGCACTTGCGCTGCTTATGGGTCACCTGTCACCTCCCATAAGCTGCTGTGTTCTGTGTATTCTATCAGCCTGTCAGACGAAAACGTTAGGTACCGCAACGGACGCGATGGGTTAGACTCTTTACCTCTTCCGTGGTCTGTTTTACATATCCTATTCTTATTCTCGTGTAAATTGACCCACATGGCAGCTAAATTTTGTTGACGCACGGCCTTTATGTTAATTTTTTTAATTTATTTTTTTTAAATGAAACTTCTTTGCCTACTGATGTTTCTGTTATGAAAAAGGTTTCAATATAACCCCCAATATAAAAATGTTTCTTCCTGAGGCAGTTAATATATATAATATAATATCTGTCTGCTTAAAATGAAAATTGGGCACACACATTTTTATGTCAACCTTTCAACCAGTAGCTATAATTAATTGTACAAATTTGTTTAATTGTCGGCTGATATAAGTAATTTATTTCAACCCTAATTTTTCATTAGTTCACCCCTTCGCAAATATGACATTCAAAACATTTTCGCATTGGGAATACCTGCAATAAATAAACTTGTGAGATACAGATAAGGTGAATGCTGAAAATCCGAACCCATAGCACCTGAAGATACTAATGCTATGGTGTATGTACAAGGTTGTTTCCTTACCAGACTTTTTTAAATGATTTTTAACAATTTGATCCCCTGTTTGTGCAGACATTTAATCGAAATCAGAGTATGGGAGGGTGGTAGCTCAGAAATGCTTAATTACACTCCATAAATTAAATTCGGAGTTAGAGCGGTTATATACAATCCAGTTATAATAGCCGCTGAAATGCAGGTTTGTTTCCTCATTTAAATTACTCATATGAATTATTTGCCATTTTATTCTTGTAGGTATGTTCTTTGATTTACACGTTTATAATAATTATTATGTAGATAGATTTTGTAGGTGCATATTGCATGCTATTCGTTCCTTATAAATCCAACAAACAAACAAACAAAAAATGCGATTAAACGCTTAACGAAATTGGTCATCCGGATGATATGCTGACGTAAAAAAACTATAATCATGTAACTATTTATACGTCATTCATGCTGCTTTTTTAAGCTTTTTTCTTTTTTAGTTAAGAGCTCAGAGCGTTCTGAGGTTGTTCTGTTTTTCCTGTTTTTTTTTTCTGTCAAATGTGACTGCAAGTGTGCATTTGTACATGTGTGATCAGCCCTTTATACTCAGCCTGATTAGTCAATAAAAACTGTGACATTTACTACGGTGATTGCTACAGAGAACAAAAGCAGCGTCTATTTGGATGCGGATTTGTTGTAAGCGGCGGACTTAGGCAAGAAGTCCTGAACTTTCGACACGTTAGTGAACACCTTATAACTATCCGCATCAAGGCTAAATTCGCCAACATCAGCCTAATATGCGCTCACGCCCCCACAGAAGACAAAGACGATGCTACCAAAGAATGTTTCTACGGGCTCCTCGACAAAACATATGAGCAATATCCTAAGCATGACGTTTTGGGTGATTTTAACGCCAAAATAGAAAAGGAGGACATTTTTGGTAGCACAATCGGAAAACACAGCCTACACCACGTCTGGAAACGGACTTAGGCTGATTGATTTTGCGGCGGGACGTAATGTTAACATAGCTAGCTCACGGTTTCCTCACCTCAATATACACAAATGGCGATCACCTGATCATCAAATCGTCAACGCAAGGAACTCCTCCACATAGACTCGGACCACTACCTTGTTGTAGCCAAGGTACGGATGCGGATATCCCAGACGCCACAACAACGAGAAAATACTGTGAGGAGATTAAACGTTGGACGACTACAAACGCAACAAACCGCCAGAACATTTGCCGAGAGTGCCGGCAAGCACATGCAGCAAAACATAGGCCCTACGAAGCGTTGCTGCATAGAAGGACGAGAGCAGCTTGTCAGGTCTACGAGCAAAAAAGGAGGGAAGAACATCGGCTTCTCATATTGCACCACACACGCTTCAATACATTTTTCTTTCACACGATTTACCTCTTCCTTTTTTATGTCATGTAAGCAGTTTTAGAACAAGTTGTATTATTATATTAAGGGTATTCACTTAATCTCATAATTTTATGCAACTCGTAAACTCATAAATTTCTGCGCTGCTTTAAGTGAACACCCTTCGGAAATATCATTGCGAAGTTCACGTAAATCGACTGTCAAGTCTCTTGTCAAACTCTTAGACTTCTCAAAATTATCGACATGCCGAAAGTTAGCGAAAAGAAAAAACTTCTTTAATTCTTAGAGAAATTGGCAGTAAATGAGTTACTTATATTGGAAGTTTTTGGCGAAAACAAAAGTAAATACATACATATTTCCATCAAGTGTGATTTTGTAATAATCGGTTGACACAATTTTATTGATTTCCAGGCCTTAAACAACAAAAAGAGAACAAGATTTTGGACGAACTAATTTATACACTAGGAATCGCTCAACATTTCCGATATGCAGCTAGATTTCTTCTCGATTCTGTGCCAAAATCCAAACATTTTGTAAATGACATTTTACCCAACTTGGATGAAGGTAGATTTAGAGCGCTAATACGCCTAAGTTGGACAAATTTTGCTTTTGTTCTTAATGAAATCAGAAATGACGAGGTTTTTCAAGGCCCACGATCATGCAAGCAATTTCCGGTCGAAGTGCAACTGTTAGTCGTGCTATATCGGTTGGGTTCATGTGGAGAAGGTGCATCGATCTCCAAAATAGCCTGTTTGTTTGGAATCGGAGATGGTGGAACAATTCAAATTATAACAAATAGAGTCTTTAAATCCATTTTAAGATTAAAAAATAAGTTTCTGAACTGGCCAGATGACGACGAGCGTATGGAGATGGTTTCGAAAACATTTTATGAACTCCCACACTGCGTTGGATACGTTGATGGAACAGAAATAAAACTAGCTGAAAAACCTTTTAACTCAGAAGATCCCGAGGCTTATTATTCTCGAAAGCAGCAATATTCCATCAAAGTGCAAGCAGTGTGTGACTATAAGAAAAGCATTCGCCATATGGTTATAGGTTACCCCGGAAGTGTTCATGACAGTAGGATTTATAATAACTGCGATTTGTCAACAAAAGCCACCGAATTCCTTAAGGCACCACAATGGTTGGTAGGCGACAGTGCCTATAAGTTGACAGCATCTGTTATCACACCGTACCGATCAAATTCAACGGAAAGGACCATAGAAGAACGAGCTTATTTCAATAAAACGTTAAGTACATATCGTATCAGAATTGAACACTGCTTTGGTCAGTTAAAGGAACGATTCAACAGCTTAAAGGAACTAAAAATTTCCATAAACGGAGACCGAAGTGTGAAATTTGCGTGTCGTTGGATACTTGTTTGTGCTATACTACATAACATTGTAGTAAAACGAGATGAAAAGGATGATGCCTTTGAGCTGATAGCTGATTCAAGTATGGAACAGGGAGATGAAAGTGATGAACCTGAAAACACAGTAGAATTTTTTTCTGTTGTGGAAGGAGAAGTCAAACGTCGCGCTCTTTTAGAAATCTTGAAGGAGTGCAATTATTAAACCAAACTTCATTAATTATAAATTTGTATTTACAAAGTTTTTATGTACATAATAAACACATGAAAAAATAAACATTGGAGAGTCCTACAAGCAATCATTTTGACTTGCATTTAATTTTAATTGAAGTTCAAACTTCTTAATACGCTCCAGTGACTCAGCTTCAAGTTTCATTTTAGCCATTGCAAGCCTCTCATCCTTTTCTAATTCCAGTTTTTTCATTTCTATTTCCTTATCTAATTTGAGCTTACTCAATTCCACTTCGTTTTTGGTTCTTTCCTTCGATAATTCAAATTGCTTGGTTTCTAACTCCAGTTGCTGTTCCCATTTACTTATTTCGAAGTTCACTTTTTTTTCTTGGATTGAAGCCAGCAGCGAAATTGAATTAGAATTGCAATTGTTTTTTTTCTTAGGCTTCTGTGCAATTAAGTTTTTTTAAAAGTTTCGAAACTGGTTTCAGTATTGTTCAGAAGAGAGCTTGTTGAAGCTTGGGTTTCATCGTTTTGGGTTTGTAATTCTGGCACGCTAACACTACTCTCATAAATGACCTCATATAAAGGCGGATCCCGCAACAAATCTTCATCCTCATCTTCTTCGTCGGATAAAATAAAATTAGTGTCATCTCTAGTTGTCTCAAAAACTACATTAGGGTTAACACTTTTCCTTTGGCCAAATATTTGTTCTAGTATGTTGTAATAAGGGCATAGTTTTGCAATATACTCTGCAATATATATATATGTTAATAAAATGAATGCATGCGTTCACAAAGACAAAACACCACACCTGAGATGCTTTTTTCTTCTCCGTTGGCTAGGAGTCCAGCGCCTGTTTGGCCTTTCCAAGTGTTTGCTGCAATAAATCTTGACTTTAAATATCGAACCTTGCTTTTCATAGATATCCAATTAAATTCCTTGAGTGAAATTGTTTTTACAGATATTTTGTTGTAAAATATTTGCGCTGTTGGTTTCTTCATATATATATAAAACGAATTGTGGTTATAGTTGGATACTGCCATAAAGTACAACTTCCACAAATTATTTACCTCAAATGATTCAGGATTTTCTTTAACTTGATCCACGACGGCTTCCAAAAGATCTCGCGTTTCTCCTTCCGACCAACGGTGAGTGGAGTTCAAGCGATTTCGTTTAAATTTAAATTTTTCGTTGTGCTGCAAATAACGACAATAAAATAACTACCAATCTATTTAAATAACTTCTTACCGTCATTACTGCATTTCTAAAATCATGAAAAACAAATCACACAACCGCTTGTCACAGTTTGACATTTGTGAATTTGCGTAACTTTCTGAAGGCGATTTCCGAGCCAAATTTATCGCGGAAAATTATGAGGCCTGCTTAAACTATTCTCCATACAAAATCTGACAGTTCATTTACGAGGTGGTAAATTTCCGCAGTTTACGCAGTTTATGAGGGTTTTACGCGTTTAAGTGAATACCCTTATTATGTGTAAATAATGCCCAAATAAAGGCTGGAGGCCAGATATTGTTAAAACGTATAGCAGTTCAATTCTTTATCTCTCAATTGGGTGTTCTTGTGTACTACCAGCAACACAAAGCAACAGTCAAGATACAAGAATCTTGGTCTGTGGTACATATACAGTAAAAGCAATGTCCTTTTTTGGTGACCCCGACGTGATTTGCTTCCCCCCACCAGTGGTAAGGGGCAAATCACAAACACATAATAAAAGCGTCGTCAAGGCTAAACACTGACAAACATTATAATATTCGCTTCTCCCTATACGAGAGGCAATTTCCAACAAAGTAATTGCGTTCGCCTAGGCAAAACATTGGCGAGGCGTCGACAGGGCCATACACTGTTCGCAACAATCGGACTTATTGGCATTGAGGAATGGACGAATTGGAAACATTCGCGCTAGTAGCGCGTCAGAAGCTTCTAGCGGATGAGCTAGCGAAGCTACTAGTCAACACAAAGAATAAATTGGAAAAACTGGAATCGATACCTATGGAAAGAATTTGTTGAAAACCATGATCGCATCAAAGGCCATATCAAGCATGATACTCCGTACATACAAGGAAATATGCCTGGGAATACCAAAGCCAAGTATGTCGAATTAAGGTCGCTTCTCCTATCATCGCCAGTGAGTGAGGACGAGGAAGCATCCGATAACATATCTGGTACCATAAGCCAAAAAAGGCCTGAGCCTACTGCGAGGAGTCAAGCGCTACAACCAACCACCAACATTAATTTCTCCGAAGTCACTAGCCTCCAAAGGTAACTACGGAGACAGCAGGCATTGATAGCCACAATCCAGAGAATAACTTCGAATCTGGATTCAATAACGGATAAACAATCCAAACAGTACTATCAGGTACAGCTTTCCACATTGGAAAGGCATTGGCGTGAGGTAGAGAGCTTGCACCACGCAATATCTGAGGACCATTACGACCTCATTCAAACAAATTATAATATGGCTCAGTTCATTAATATTGAAGACGATGCACAGAAGGGATTGGCCAAACTACAAGAGATCATTTACTCATTCTCTGATCCCACTCCTACAATAAACACAATGGCAGGCATTCAGCTACCAAAAATTACACTACCTAAGTTCGATGGGACATATTCAAATTGGAGTCAATTTCACGACCTCTTCGACCAGATGATTCACTCTCAGAATATTGGATCTGCACAAAAAATGTGGTACTTAGAGACTAATTTGTCCGGCGAAGCACTTAGACTAATCAATCATTTAGCCATAAGTGACAACAACTTTAGTCATCATGGAACATATTAAAGAATCGCTACGAGAACAAAAGACTACTGGTTGGATCGTTCTTGGACAAACTAATATCTCAGCCTCAATGTGTTGCCGATACAGCAATGGCATTGACAAATTTTCATGACACAACCACTGAGTGCATACAGGGCCTTAATAATCTTGGAATCGATATCACCAGCTGGGATCGCTCAAAAAACTGGATAAGAACACTCATGCTACATACATGGGAACAATCTCTCAAGGACCCGAGATGTCTCCAAACCATAGACAGTCTTCTTAAATATGTCGAAATTAGATTTCAATCACAAGAAGCAGTGGTCAAAAACATAGCATCCCCAGAAGGCAACAATCGCCGATCAACAATTCATCATAATTCACTTACTGCTACAGCACATGCAACCATTCAGTGCAAATGTTCCAAGGGAAATCACCAATTGTTCGCTTGCAGTACATTTTTGCAATTAACACCACTTCAGCGGTTGGCTCTTGTGAAAAAATCAAACATCTGCATAAATTGCCTAAGGGGAGGACACATAGCATTGAAATGCTCATCTCGGGGATGCAGACAGTGTTCAAAAAAGCATAACCAGAGCAAACAGATCCACTAAAACTCAAGAGTCGAACGGCTCGTCTTCAAATCAGCCTGGTCCGTCATCCTCAAATTTTACTAGCATCAATCTACATGCAAGCAACTTAGCCAGTGGCTCCAATAGTTCGCTAGCTGACAAAAATCCAAAGCAAGGATATGTCTTCCTAAGCACCATCATAGTGAAGCTGGTAAGCAACAGTGGAACAATAATAAACGGTCGTGCTCTCCTCGACTCTGGCTCGCAGATAAACATGATAACAGAGCGAATGATGCGAAAACTGGAGATACCACTCACACGCAATCCAATGATAGTAAATGGGATTGGACAATCCAGACGCGAAATGCAGCTCAATGCAAAATAAAATACGATTGGGATGCTGCCCTTCCAGTAGAAATGTGTACTAGATGGTGCACGTATCGAAAACAGTTACAAGCTTTGGATCAAATTCAAATACCAAGGCATGTATTTGCAGCGAAATTGAATTAGAATTGCAATTGTTTTTTTTCTTAGGCTTCTGTGCAATTAAGTTTTTTTAAAAGTTTCGAAACTGGTTTCAGTATTGTTCAGAAGAGAGCTTGTTGAAGCTTGGGTTTCATCGTTTTGGGTTTGTAATTCTGGCACGCTAACACTACTCTCATAAATGACCTCATATAAAGGCGGATCCCGCAACAAATCTTCATCCTCATCTTCTTCGTCGGATAAAATAAAATTAGTGTCATCTCTAGTTGTCTCAAAAACTACATTAGGGTTAACACTTTTCCTTTGGCCAAATATTTGTTCTAGTATGTTGTAATAAGGGCATAGTTTTGCAATATACTCTGCAATATATATATATGTTAATAAAATGAATGCATGCGTTCACAAAGACAAAACACCACACCTGAGATGCTTTTTTCTTCTCCGTTGGCTAGGAGTCCAGCGCCTGTTTGGCCTTTCCAAGTGTTTGCTGCAATAAATCTTGACTTTAAATATCGAACCTTGCTTTTCATAGATATCCAATTAAATTCCTTGAGTGAAATTGTTTTTACAGATATTTTGTTGTAAAATATTTGCGCTGTTGGTTTCTTCATATATATATAAAACGAATTGTGGTTATAGTTGGATACTGCCATAAAGTACAACTTCCACAAATTATTTACCTCAAATGATTCAGGATTTTCTTTAACTTGATCCACGACGGCTTCCAAAAGATCTCGCGTTTCTCCTTCCGACCAACGGTGAGTGGAGTTCAAGCGATTTCGTTTAAATTTAAATTTTTCGTTGTGCTGCAAATAACGACAATAAAATAACTACCAATCTATTTAAATAACTTCTTACCGTCATTACTGCATTTCTAAAATCATGAAAAACAAATCACACAACCGCTTGTCACAGTTTGACATTTGTGAATTTGCGTAACTTTCTGAAGGCGATTTCCGAGCCAAATTTATCGCGGAAAATTATGAGGCCTGCTTAAACTATTCTCCATACAAAATCTGACAGTTCATTTACGAGGTGGTAAATTTCCGCAGTTTACGCAGTTTATGAGGGTTTTACGCGTTTAAGTGAATACCCTTATTATGTGTAAATAATGCCCAAATAAAGGCTGGAGGCCAGATATTGTTAAAACGTATAGCAGTTCAATTCTTTATCTCTCAATTGGGTGTTCTTGTGTACTACCAGCAACACAAAGCAACAGTCAAGATACAAGAATCTTGGTCTGTGGTACATATACAGTAAAAGCAATGTCCTTTTTTGGTGACCCCGACGTGATTTGCTTCCCCCCACCAGTGGTAAGGGGCAAATCACAAACACATAATAAAAGCGTCGTCAAGGCTAAACACTGACAAACATTATAATATTCGCTTCTCCCTATACGAGAGGCAATTTCCAACAAAGTAATTGCGTTCGCCTAGGCAAAACATTGGCGAGGCGTCGACAGGGCCATACACTGTTCGCAACAATCGGACTTATTGGCATTGAGGAATGGACGAATTGGAAACATTCGCGCTAGTAGCGCGTCAGAAGCTTCTAGCGGATGAGCTAGCGAAGCTACTAGTCAACACAAAGAATAAATTGGAAAAACTGGAATCGATACCTATGGAAAGAATTTGTTGAAAACCATGATCGCATCAAAGGCCATATCAAGCATGATACTCCGTACATACAAGGAAATATGCCTGGGAATACCAAAGCCAAGTATGTCGAATTAAGGTCGCTTCTCCTATCATCGCCAGTGAGTGAGGACGAGGAAGCATCCGATAACATATCTGGTACCATAAGCCAAAAAAGGCCTGAGCCTACTGCGAGGAGTCAAGCGCTACAACCAACCACCAACATTAATTTCTCCGAAGTCACTAGCCTCCAAAGGTAACTACGGAGACAGCAGGCATTGATAGCCACAATCCAGAGAATAACTTCGAATCTGGATTCAATAACGCATTCAAACTCATTTTGCACAGTACTATCAGGTACAGCTTTCCACATTGGAAAGGCATTGGCGTGAGGTAGAGAGCTTGCACCACGCAATATCTGAGGACCATTACGACCTCATTCAAACAAATTATAATATGGCTCAGTTCATTAATATTGAAGACGATGCACAGAAGGGATTGGCCAAACTACAAGAGATCATTTACTCATTCTCTGATCCCACTCCTACAATAAACACAATGGCAGGCATTCAGCTACCAAAAATTACACTACCTAAGTTCGATGGGACATATTCAAATTGGAGTCAATTTCACGACCTCTTCGACCAGATGATTCACTCTCAGAATATTGGATCTGCACAAAAAATGTGGTACTTAGAGACTAATTTGTCCGGCGAAGCACTTAGACTAATCAATCATTTAGCCATAAGTGACAACAACTTTAGTCATCATGGAACATATTAACCCGAATCATCCTGAACGTTATTTTTTGGAATTTCTGAAAATTAATTTCGGTACGTTTTCTTTAGAGCAAAAATAGAAAAACTGTATACAATTTTTTTTTATATAGGTCCTAGTTCTCCCAAAATATCCTGTTGCCATATGGCAACGCCAGGTGCGTTAGGGTACAGGTCTATACTAACATAGCAAATTAGGGTTTTCATACTAAAAGCTATAACTTTATTGAATAAAACGTTTTTTCCTTATTTTTTATACTATTTATTAATTTAATTTTAAATAGATTTTACAAGTTTGGTACTACAAATCTGCAGTATGATAAGGTTTGAAAAATTTCAAGCAAAGGCCTTTATCGCACTTTGAGCAAGCAGTTCGTACAATCGAATACACAGGTCTCCATCACAGCGTCTCTTCTTTTCTAAATGAATGACAAGATGATTTGTTTGATCATAGCGAAGAGTATTAGCTAATGAACCGGCATCCGACCGCCGTTTTTGGCTTGTAACACTGCTGTGTGATTTTGGTGGATCACCGAAATGTTTGCAATAATAAATTGCGATTTCACGTTTGAAACGTTTCTGTGGCATGCACGAGTCCACATGCCGATGAAGCTGCCATGCATTTTGCACGCATGCATCTATAGGGCATGTAAAAATGCAGCTCCACCACTTTTTGCCGCGATATCCGATACGGCAAAGGACAGCTAGAAGTAGATTGCTGAACGCAACGCAACCGGATTGATGGTGGCTCTTGAGATTCGTTTGTTGAAGTATTTACATCGGGTAAGCAGATGGGTAAATTTGGAGATGAGTTATTCAGAACACTCGCTAAAACACTATCGTTGAGAACTTGATCCACATTCTCTCCGGGATCGTCAAAGTCTTCAATACGTCGGCCATTTTCAAATACTATTTCACAACCCGAGCGCAACTGCGCTGGGCAAACATTGTCAGGAATACCGCCTTCTAGTTCATCAGCATCATCTTCTCCGCTCAAATCACCTTTATTCTCTGGTGGCTGAATATACAAGGCGTGGAGATTGTTTGAAAGACCACTATCATCATCCGAACAAAGCTCTTCTAAGTAATCTAGAACTTCTTGCAGTGTCAGTTTTCTGGAAATCCATATAGATAAAAAAAATGATTACATCATCATGCAAACCTGTACCCTGTCGCTCCTGGCGTTGCCATATGGACACGTTGTTAACAATTTGGAAAAATAGCACAAAAAAAACATTTTTTTTTATGTTTTCACTTTCTCTTGCTTTTGTACATCCAAAACACTATCAACACCGCTACGCTTGCCTTACAAATAATGTACACTGTAAATAATATTGACATACTTACTTTTTGTTGTCAGCCATTATAAGATTTTGCGAACTTTTTTTTTTGCGACCAAATTTGGTACCCTGTCATTATAAACAGCTAAGCACACAATTAAAACTGACTCTCCAATATGCAACGCCTATTGTATTGCGATTTGAAAAAAATGTAAAAATGGATACTTGTATGTATTTTTTACCGGCTGAGCGGCGCTAGAACGGATACAAGTTTTGCGTTGCCATATGGACACGCCAGGATGATTCGGGTTAAAGAATCGCTACGAGAACAAAAGACTACTGGTTGGATCGTTCTTGGACAAACTAATATCTCAGCCTCAATGTGTTGCCGATACAGCAATGGCATTGACAAATTTTCATGACACAACCACTGAGTGCATACAGGGCCTTAATAATCTTGGAATCGATATCACCAGCTGGGATCGCTCAAAAAACTGGATAAGAACACTCATGCTACATACATGGGAACAATCTCTCAAGGACCCGAGATGTCTCCAAACCATAGACAGTCTTCTTAAATATGTCGAAATTAGATTTCAATCACAAGAAGCAGTGGTCAAAAACATAGCATCCCCAGAAGGCAACAATCGCCGATCAACAATTCATCATAATTCACTTACTGCTACAGCACATGCAACCATTCAGTGCAAATGTTCCAAGGGAAATCACCAATTGTTCGCTTGCAGTACATTTTTGCAATTAACACCACTTCAGCGGTTGGCTCTTGTGAAAAAATCAAACATCTGCATAAATTGCCTAAGGGGAGGACACATAGCATTGAAATGCTCATCTCGGGGATGCAGACAGTGTTCAAAAAAGCATAACCAGAGCAAACAGATCCACTAAAACTCAAGAGTCGAACGGCTCGTCTTCAAATCAGCCTGGTCCGTCATCCTCAAATTTTACTAGCATCAATCTACATGCAAGCAACTTAGCCAGTGGCTCCAATAGTTCGCTAGCTGACAAAAATCCAAAGCAAGGATATGTCTTCCTAAGCACCATCATAGTGAAGCTGGTAAGCAACAGTGGAACAATAATAAACGGTCGTGCTCTCCTCGACTCTGGCTCGCAGATAAACATGATAACAGAGCGAATGATGCGAAAACTGGAGATACCACTCACACGCAATCCAATGATAGTAAATGGGATTGGACAATCCAGACGCGAAATGCAGCTCAATGCAAAATAAAATACGATTGGGATGCTGCCCTTCCAGTAGAAATGTGTACTAGATGGTGCACGTATCGAAAACAGTTACAAGCTTTGGATCAAATTCAAATACCAAGGCATGTATTTGCTCAATATACTCCAACATCAGTTCAACTCCACACGTTTGCTGACGCATCCGAGAAGGCCTATGGTGCTGACGTGTACGTAAGATCCACTACCGAGGACGGCATGGTAAAAGTCCGACTACTTTGTTCCAAATCCAGAGTGGCGCCAACCACCAAGACGGTTTCAGGAATAAGCTCATTGACTATCCCACGACTTGAGCTATGTGCTGCCTTATTAGCAGCAGAGTTATCTAACCGCGTGAGATCCGACTTACAAATCGATGGAGGATCCACACCTTTCTGGACGGACTACCAGATAGTGCTCGACTGGATCAATTCGCACGCACAATCATTTCAGGCTTTCGTAGGTCGTCGCATTGCAACCATTCAACGGCTATCCAGCAACATACAGTGGCGACACGTCCGGTCAAACGAGAATCCAGCCGATGTCTTATCAAGAGGAATCACCCCAGAGAAGTTACGAGAGCACAACTTGTGGTTCTACGGTCACAGATTCTTAAGTAAGAATGAATCGGTATGGCCACCACCATATACCAGTCACAGTCCGTGTGCAGAAGAAAGGAAAAGAACAGCCTTATTAGTCAGCGTAGGAACACCCGAGATTGTGTTTGAACAAATCAAGCATTCAAACTCATTTTGCAAACTTAAAAGGATAATAGTTAGCTTACTGCCTACGTTTCATTAGTGTAATTAAGAATGGCAAATTTCGTTCCAAGATTCATGCGCTGCGACACTCCCATTCACAACCGTCTTACCCAATCTGGCCGTTGACAGTTGCAGAGCTAAATAACGCTCTTCAACTCATTTTAAAACACATTCAAAAATGCGAATTCAATACCGAAATTCTTCATTTAAAGAAATACAAAGATCTAGACACAAAGAGTAAACTAATTGGGCTCTCTGTATTCTTGGATGAAAACGATCTCTTGCGAGTAGGAGAAAGGCTACAGGCATCTAGCTTAGCTTACGACGCAAAGCATCCATTATTACTGCCTTATTCTCACCCGTTCGTCAAAATGATAATGACGGAGATACATTCCGAAAACTTGCATGTGGGACCTCAAAGTCTATTAGCCATAACTAGACAACGTTTTTGGCCGATCAAAGGAAAGAATATAGTGCGCTCAATCGTCCAGTAATGCACAGACTGCATAAGGCTAGGCTAAAATTGTACGTTCAGATGATGGGCAACTTACCAGCCCATCGAGTTTAATCAGCACGTCCTTTCATCAATTGCGGAGTAGATTTTTGCGGACCAATTTGGATTCACTACCGTTCGAGGGGCAGCCGTCCACCTCTCAATATTCTGCTACTTTAGTACGAAGGCTGTGCACATTGAAGTCGTCAGCGATCTATCCACAGACGCGTTCATCGGTGCATTAGAGAGGTTTATTGGTAGGCGAGGGCGTTGTAAAAATCTTTACTGCGACAATGCCACCAACTTCGTCGGCGCAAGGAATCAATTAGATGAGCTACAAGCGGCTATTTATACTCAACCAAGGCTCAAAACCAAATATCAACCACCTGCCACTCAAAAGGAATAGAATTCCATTTCATTCCTCCAAGGGCTCCTCACTTTGGAGGTCTATGGGAAGCGGCCGTCAAATCCGCCAAACATCTGCTTCAGCGCAAGATCGCTTCATTAACATATGAAGAACTGTGCACCCTGAGTGTAGACGCAGAAGCTATCCTGAATTCAAGGCCACTCACAGCCCTCTCTACTGATCCAAATGACCTAACCGCGTTAACCCCAGGCGGAACCATTACGCGGAACTCTTAGCAGCAGATGTATCTCTCGTATCAAGGAAGAATTCTGGAGCCGATGGTCTCAGGAGTACCTACACGAGCTGCAACACAAAAGCAAGTGGAAGACTTCATCATCAAATATTGAAATAGGCACAATCGTTATCATCAAGGAAGACAACATCCCGATCATGAAGTGGCCACTTGGTAGAATTGTCAAAGTATACCACGGCACTGACGGATTCATTAGAGTCGCTGATGTCCGCACAAAATCAGGAATTCTCAAGCGGCCAATTCATAAACTTGCTCCGCTCATCAAGGACGAAGTAACCGAAGTAGTAAAACTAACAACAAAGTGACTCTCTAACTCAGGACCAATCATCAGTAGCCCCTCGGGATCGCAAAAGAGCAAATCATTCAAAAATTCCCGACGCATCAAAAGAACAATCGGTTAAGAAAACTCGTAAGGTTCCATCAACGTTGCTTACCACACTTCTGGTATGCCTCTTAGTGACAGCTATAAGAGGAGACTCTGGAGTGGAAATATCAAAATATGACCAATCTCCTGGAATACAACTCTTTAATCAAGGAATTGTAAACTTGGTGGTGAATCAATGGAATTTAAATGGAATTTAGTCATTTACTACGACCTTAACCCATACCGAAGAGAATTTGAAGCCCTTAGAAACAGCACGACGATATTAGAACATGTTTGCAAGCAAATCACGTCAAAGCAAGTCATCCAAGAAATTCAGTACATCGTTCAACAACTCACTGGTCAGAATCAATTACTCATAAATCAACCTCAGCCTAGACCACGAAAGACAAAAAGAGGAGCTGTGGAGGTGGACGATATCGGAAACATCGTTAACATCAATCTTGGATTGCACTGTGAACATAATCGGCCTTACCAATAATCAACTTTAGTCTGGCACTTTACGAAAAAACTCCACACTTTCCAAAATCCCTTTACCAATAAACAGATATAGTTGCCAGACTATCGCTATCTGCAGGGTTAAATGTTAGTGTTGAGAAAGCCATGTTTATCTCGGGCATTAGCTAAATAAATCCTCCCTTATGTCATTTTGAAGAGAAATGTTGCCCAACCATCCAAAATCACGGTATTAAATTTCGTAATAGGAGAGAAATTAGTACGATTTTGTTCAGCCTGAGCGTTTACAACTATTAATTAATTTTAGTAAATTGTGAATGTTTTCTAATTTTATTCATTGCAATACAACAATGCAAATGGTTTTTAAGTCTACCAAACACAAATTTGTACAAATGTATGGAAAATATTGAAAAATATTGCATTTTTGTTTTATTTCTAAGCACGTGAAGTGAAGCATATATTTCTGTGATTTTTTTCTGTTTTATCTTGTTTTACCGCTAGTTATTGCGTTTTGATTGGTTTTTATTTTTAAAAAGTTGCTTAATAAAAACTAAATTGTATATAAGTTTGGGATATTTCCAAGACTTTCTTGACAGTCGTCGCAAACAGAATAAAATATCTTCTTACTTAAGTTTGGACGGTTCATTCCTTTTTGCAACAATTCTCAGTACCTTACACGGTGTCTCCACCTGCAATTTTCTTAGCATGAAAATTTTCATGAGAGGACAGATTGCACGTGGAGACCACCACCAGTTTCATGAAAAGTATTTCACAGCTCCTTTCATGGTATTGATTTCATGAGAGAGACTGAAATTTCTGTGCAGTTTGACACTTGTTTTTCATTTTCACGATGGCTGAGTGGCGAATGGTCGCTTGTAGGTTGTAGCGCTGAAACTAGGTATTTGAATAAAAACGAGACAAGTATAGTCATTACAAGGATATGGTAAATGGGAATAGAGAATGGATGTAGGTAGGATGTAGTCACATGGGCATTATAGTTTTGCATGTCGATCAAGACAGATCTTATTTGCTCTTGGAAATAGCTGGTTATTATTTCTTGTTTTTTTCCAGCGATGGCTGAGTGGGAATGAGTTCGTGTTGTATGAGTTTATTTTTGGGTCATCGAACCTTTTACCAATTTTTTTAAAGCTATGTTTACATGATTGCCAGATGTGCGAAAATTTAAACAAGGAAAAAAACATTTCCAGATAGTTTTACAAGCATCATAATGCTACGTTTCCACCGGACACTAATCGCGAGATTTAGGTCAAGAGATTACAAATAAATCCTGAGGTGTTTCCACCAAAAAAAACAAGATTAACTTGACGTTTCACCAGATGTTGTCAACTTCTTCCAAATCGAACAACCCAAAATTGTGATAATAGGAAAAAAATAAAAAGTTTAAATTGATAAAACATGAGTTCCGGAAAGCTTTAAATATTATTAGCTAAAATTTGATTCTACAAAATATACTGAAAAGTTTGATTGTTGCATTTGTAGAAGAAATCGCAAAATTACAGAAAAAAAATTCGGATATGTTTTTTTTTTTTTATGACACAATGTCAAATAAAGCTCTGTTTGCTTGGTATTTTTGACATTCCGAGCTGTAGAGAGTGTGTTCACAAACCGGACTCTACATGTAAATCTGGTCAGTTTAGGAGATTAAATCCAAATCTCCTTTTTATGAGATTAACTTTTGTATGATAAATCCCGAGATTTAAGCGGGATTTACGGAAATTTTGCTAAATCTCGCAGATAATCTCCGGTGGAAACATAGCATAAAACAGAAAATGGAAAATATGCATAGCTACAACGAAAAGGGATAAGAAAGGATCATAAACATTTATAGATCCTTTTAGAAAAACACACATGACGAAACAAAGAGTAATTAAGATGGTTCGTAAACACTCACAGTTCCTTGTAGAAGAAACTTGTCAATATGCATTCTGCAAAAATTCCGAAACTCGTCATCTTCCCACAGAACATCTTTCAACAAATGTTCCTCTAAATTGTGCATTTCCCTTTTTTCCAGAAATGGATTTACCCAAAACCTTCGTTTTCTTTTCTCAGCTCGTTTCCGCAATTCTTCTAATTCCTTCATGGCCTTTAATGCGAGAACGCAACGATGTGCTCTGCTCAACGACATTTCAACGAATGAAATTTCATGATATGAAATGCCCACCCTTCATTTCATTTCATATTGTTGTTCTTTCAACGCGACCAAATGTGAGAGAATTCATGAAAGAAAATTTGCAGGTGGAGACACCGTGTTAGGCGACTCAGGTAGATATTTTGTTGCAACCAAACAATTTTCAAACTCTTTGCAAACGGTGTTTGTTTACCGAGAATGAGGCCCTCTAATGAGACAATGGTTGGTGTGAAAAGGTTTACTTCGCGGAAAATGTAGTTGTAAAAATAGAATTATCAGCACTCAGCAAAATATATGCAAAATAACAAGTTTGTTAACTTCTGGAGGGGTAACAGCCTAACAGGTAGTACGAGAATATGTGTGCATAAAAATGTGCGTTTTATATTTTTCAGTTCGAATTTCAACTTTTGTCGGTTTCTAAATTTCCCGAATTCAGTAATATAACTATAAGCCTTACACTTTTTTATAGGTTAAATTGCATTTATTTTCAAACCCGGAAGCGATAAGTTATTAACACGCTTCCTACGCGTGCTATTTATTCTGAAATGAAAATATATGCAAATATATTTCTATTTTCAAAAATATTCACTTGCTTACGACGCAATTGCGATGTTTAGACCATTAATAAGGTTTGATTTGCATCGTCAGCCTACGAATAAATGAAACCATTCAAATAAACTGTGCTCCGTTTATTGAATAATTTGAAAGAGATTTTATAGCGACACAAATGCACTCATAAAGAAATCGTGAGGTAGTATTAGAAAAAAAATGGAAAGCGTACCATAAAAGTACTGAAAATTGTATCCGATCGAACGATAGGGCATTACTGATTTGCATATGATGTTTGACAGATCAGCGGATTTTTTGTGCATTTCCTATTTTGTGTTTTGTTTTTTGCTTATAATACGTCTCAAAGAGCATTGGAAAGATATGTGTTGGGCAAATTTAATTGCAATTTATGTATTCCTTCTTTTAGAATAAAATCCTCCTTGTGAAAGAGACCATTGACCTTGTTTTTCACGAAAACAAATTATGAAATTTGAATTCTGCAATGACAACAAATGTAATAGATTCTAAGAAAGTTGTGGGACTAGTAAATGTGTAGGTCTAATTGTTTATTGGTACCATTTAACAAATGCTGTACATTTTTACTAAAGCTGACATCTAACTAGTTGTCGACATTAGTGATTGATTATTGGTAAGGCCGAATGACAAAAAACCAAGCAGCTCTGGAACAACAGCATAACTCACTTGTGGCGCAACTGGAACAAATCATCAATCGCGTGCATAACATCACTCAAAACTCTTATTATTACAAATAAATAAAAAATAAACATCTCTACACTACCCTATACAGCGAACACTGAACAGCGCATTTAGTATCTCATATTACACTACACACACTTCATCCAGTAGCCATGCACTTTTTTCTTTCCCACGATTTACCTTGACGCACTGTTATTAGTATTAGGGATGTTACGGAGGTGGTTTTACCGGAGTCGGAGTCGGAATCGGAAACCTCATACCGACCTCCGCGGAGTCGGAGTTGAATCGGAGTCGGAGGCGGAGGTCGCACGCAGACACAAATTAACTTCAATGCAAATCTCGCCTACTCATTTAAAGTAAATAAAAGAGTGAAAAGACAGCCGTATTGTATTGTAACATGTCGCAACTCGATAATTTTTTGTCGTTCATGTTTATCGGTCGTCACCGATTCCGAACAAAAAACCTCCGATGTGACCTCCGATGTGATTATATCGGAACCGAAGCCGGATTCGGAGGTGTAATTTAAACCGGAGGTTCCGACATATCGGATTCGGAGTCGAAGCTCTGTATCAACCCTGATTAGTATCTCATATTGCACCACACACGTTTCAATACATTTTTCTTTCACACGATTTACCTCTTCCTTTTTATGTCATGTAAGCCAGAGTATATCCATTATAATGTCAGCTGTCATGTGACTTCTTCAAAATCATTCTTGAGAAAATTGTGCGAAACTCGCAAGCCAACACCAGAGGCACAATTTTCCAAAAGTCGGTGCAACTGCTTTCATACGCTGACGACATTGACATTGTTGGCAGAACACAGCGAGCTGTCACTAGTGCTTTTGCAAGTATTAGTACAGAAGTGGCAAAATGGGTTTAGTGGTGAATGAGGGTAAAAAAAAATATATGCTGTCAACAAGTAGGGACACACAACACCGACGAATCGGACAGAACGTCACGATAAACAGCTATAACTTTGAGATAGTTAGGGACTGTGTCTACCTCGGCTCCGCTATAAACTCTGACAATGTCATCACATCAGAAATCAAGCGATGAATTACACTTGCCAACCGCTGTTTCTTTGGCCCAAGACGGCAATTGATTAGTAAGGCCTTGTCAAGAAGCACTAAGGAGATTCTATATAAGACCCTCATCATCCCTGTCCTGCTCTATGGCGCAGAAGCATGGACCCTAGCAAAGACGGATGAGGATCTTCTTGGTCGCTTCGAACGCAAAATTCTTCGAGTGATTTTTGGTCCCGTTTGCGTTGACGGGCTTTGGAGGAGAAGATTTAACAGCGAACTCTACAAGCTGTACAGCGATATCGACCTGGTCAGAAAAGTACGCATTAGTCGTCTAAGATGGCTAGGACATGTAGAGCGAATGGACACCAACGCTCCGGCCCGGAGATTCTTCGATTCCAACCCGGAGGGACAACGCAGTAGAGGAAGATCTCGCCTTAGGTGTCGCGCGCAAGTGGAAGGGGACCTCAACCAACTTGGAGTGCGCAACTGGAGGCAGTTAGCCAAAGATCGCGCTAACTGGAGAGGCGTATTGGTTGAGGCCCAGGTCCACCCCGGACTGTAGCGCCACCTTAAGTAAGTAAGTAAGATTAGTCAATATATTCTGAGCTCAGAGCGCGATCTGATCATGCTCTGAACGAAAAAGGAAACACAAATTCGAACTCTGAAGTGTCTGAGTTAAAAAAGAAACACTTACTTTTTGTATTACATTTCAGATTCTACTCTTAACTAAAAAAAACGCCTATTGGCTTGGCCACATCTTGCAAATAGAAAAAAGGATCTTAGAAAGCCAACCCGAAGGTTCTAGAAGGCAAGGAAGACTGAATCTCAGTTTCAAATACAACGGAACGGAAGAAACAGCTTACTTGTCTCCAGCTAGCAATAAAACCCCAATTTTTGTCGAAAAGAACATAGCGCAAAAATATAGTTTCCTCATTACAGAAAAGAGTTGGAAACAAACTAGGGCGTTAACCCCAATCGACAAGCGACAAAATCACACTGAACAAATAAAACAATAAGCTCGTAAAATTATATTATAAAATATGCTAGTTCCAGTTACTCGCTTTGGACGACAAAAAGGAAATAGCTCACATTTCACTCGTAAAAAGCAGATAAGGTAACTGGGCGAAAACCAACCAAGGAAATCAAACAGTTTTGCAGTGTATCTTATACATAATACTATGCCTTTCACACCAAGCCCAAAACCGGGTTTTCGCCAAAACACACGAAAATTTCATCGAAAACACAAGTTTTTCCATACATACACAGTTTTCAAAACGAGTCGTTTGCACTCGTTTTCCACGAAAACACAACGAAAACGACTTCCAATCGTTGGGTTGTTGGAACAAACACAACTTTTGCAATATCCACCAAATTCAGCAAAATGGCTGACCGAACAAATGTCACAACTCACAAATTAAAATCATTTTCCACAATAAACTGATGGGCTAATATAATGATACAACATGACAAGGTAGCGCAATAAAGTTTCCATTTTCGATTTGTTCTGCGCATCTACGTCATAGAAGCGCAATGATTTTTTTGCCATTTGGAAATTACATTTGCTCTTATTGGCGAATTTATGTTTCGGTGCTTATGTATTTTTAAATCTTTATTAAAGTGTGAAATATAAGAGACTCGATTCAAAAAAACTTCGATCGTACAAACGTACATACATGATTTGTTTTTGTGCTGTTTGTGTATTAGGTATATTTAACTTTGTTTCCGTATTGTTCGTATGAAAATGAGTACCACATTGGAGAAAAATTGTGTCGAAGAGAATTGTATGTAATAAATATGAAAAAATTCTAAATTGGAAGTTAAATAATAATTAAATATTTAAAAAAAATAGTTGTTTAGTTAACATTTTTTTTACATTTTCGTATTCTTGTTTTTTTTTCGTCAACTATTTTGCGATTAAGCAACCGAGTCCGGAAATACATTCTTGAGCGAAAGAAATTTTTTTTACGTGTAGATTGCAGTTTATCTTCGCTTGTCCGACAGGTTGGTCAAATGCTGCAAATAGTTCTTCCTTATACTAAGTCCATCGGCGTTGACAATTGAAAACATTTTCAAGAGATCGCTTTAAAAGACCACCTTCGCTAAGCTGATTGACCCAAAATAAGGAATTATCTTAAGTGTTCGACAACTCAGGCAGATTTTCTTTTAATCGGTGACAAATGTACCTGGCTAAGTTCTCAAGGCCATCACATGCCAATGGATGTTCGGGTTCTGGATGCGGACACAATGTTTCCTCTGCTACATTTAGGAGAATTTGTAGCAGGAGCACCAGCTATTGGTTCGCATACGTATGTAATTGCAGGGCCGGCATTCTGTAAGGTGAAAACGTTTAAACGTTTTCGTGCACACGAACAGTTTGCTTCATGTAACTTTAAAAACGAAAGAAATTCTCGTGGGCGCGAAAAAAAAACGAACGAACACATTTTCTTTGACGTTTTCGCTTTTCTTGCTTCATGTAACCTTAAAAACGAACAGATTTTATCGTCTCCACGAAAGAAAACAAGCGACAGCTATTTTGTTGACGCTTATCATTTTCCTATTTATTCTCTTTGAGTTTGGTGGTTTTATGATTGTGCTGAATATTTTACTAGAAATGCTAACAAACTATTTTTTGTTGACCAGCGAAAGCGACGAAAGTGAAATGGAAAATGAACCTGTAAACTTAAAAAAAAATAGAAAAAATCTGCGGGATTGTTCGAATCCTCTCACATTACCTGACAAAAGGTTGGTTTATTTAAATTTGGTTCTTACTCGTAGTTAGAAAGTTATTTTTTCCAAAATAAAAAAACAAAGCCGCTTACCAAGGTAAAGCGTAGGACCGCCCAGGAGGTTGTAGGCAATATAAAACCTCCGGTTCAAAAGCGTAGCATTGTCAGAGAAAGAGAGACAATTGAAAGGCCCTCGACCTCTGTTGTCAAAAAAAACGCTACTGAAAAGTTACCACGAGGAAAGCCATCGAATAGTGGCCCTCGGACAGCCAGAGTACAGACCTACGCTCAGGCCGCGGCATTCGAAGGAGCGAAAAACGTTGAAACTTCGCCGGACCCTGTTTCTCATGTTTTCTCAGTTATTCTCGAGAAACTTGAAGAACAAAGCAAAATAAATAAAATTATTCTCGATCGCTTGGTTAAGCTCGAAAATAATTCACGGAAAACGCGTGCTTCAAAAATAACATGAATGAAAAACCAATGTTAAAAATATGCACTTGGAAGGCAAACGGGCTTTTACAAAAACTCGGCGAATTGGAAATATTCATACGCGAGAAAGATATTGACATTTGCTTGATTTCTGAAACTCACGTGAAAAAGGGATCGAATTTAAAAATAAAAGGATATAATGATTTCCACGCTTGTCACCCATCGGGGAACGCCAGAGGTGGATCATCATTGCTTATTAAAGACTGCATTGAACAATACGAAGACCTGAAGATAGAGCTTGAAACTATGCAACTGTGCACGATTCGAGTTAAAAATAGTCAGCGTACTCTTAGAATTTCATCTATCTACTGTCCACCGCGTTCCGCGCTTGAAAAAAGTGATTTTACTAACCTGCTTAAATCTCTCAAACCAAATTTCATTATTGGCGGCGATTTTAATGCGAAGCACACGTTCTGGGGCTCCAGATACATCTCGCGAAAAGGTAGAATGCTCTATGGGGCAGGTATGGAATACAGTTGCGATTTCCTCTCGACGGGCAAACCGGCCTACTGGCCAACTGATACTTCAAAACTACCTGATCTGATAGATTTCTTTGTCGTGAAAGGAATACCTACCAACCACATTAAAGTTGAACAGAGCTTTGATCTATCATCTGACCACTCACCGGTTATTCTAACATTGAGTGTAAAATTAGCCAATAACCTAGAGCCAGTGAGATTAACTGGTAGAAACACTAACTGGGAAGGCTTTAGGAACGAAATAGAAGAGAATGTTGAACTGAGTGTTCCACTTACGACACCCTATGAACTTGAAGTTGAAGTTAATCGCTTCGTCGAGATCGTACAGCTCGCCTCCTGGAATAATACGCCTAATCAAAGGAAAACGCCGGCCAAATACTGGCTACGATATTCTCCCGAAATAAAAGAATTGGTCAACGAAAAAAGGAAGGCGCGTAAGAAATGGCAACAGATTCGCGCTCCGCAACACAAAGCACATTTGAATTATTTGTGCAATTTGTTGAAGACAGTCATTAAGGATTTTAAAAATCGTGCGATAGGTTCTTACCTTGAAAGTTTAACAGCGAAAAAAGATTCCAATTATTCACTTTGGAAAGCTGTAAAAGGCACCAAAAGGCCCAAAATCCCCGCGCCGCCAATTAGAATAAATCAAAATGAATGGGCAAGGGAAGATAAGCAAAAAGCGGACGTTTTTGCCGCTCATCTAGAAGAAACCTTTAAACCGTACGATGGCCAAGCGATCTACGACAATACTAATAGGACGGAATTACAACCTGACGATTCAACACTCACAAGAGCAACGCTAAGGGAACTAAAACGTGAAATCGAATCCCTAAAACCTAAGAAAGCTCCTGGTTATGATTTGATCACCGGAGAAGTTCTCAAAGCTCTTCCAAGGAAAGCATTAATTAAGCTCCTTCATATCATAAATGCTGCGCTCAGACTAAAACACGTGCCGAGTCAATGGAAAGTCGCGGAGGTCATAATGGTTTTAAAACCAGGAAAACCGCCAAATGAAGTAAAATCGTATAGACCGATTTCCCTTCTTCCGGTCATTTCCAAAGTCTTCGAAAGAATATTGCTTAGGCGCCTACAGCCGGTTATTGAAGACAATAATCTTATCCCTGACCACCAGTTTGGGTTCAGAACCAAGCATTCGACGATTGACCAAGTACATAGAACTACTGACGTAATCGAGAAAGCATTTGAAGAAAAAAAGATTTGCTCAAGTGTATTCCTTGACGTCTCACAAGCCTTTGATAAGGTGTGGCACGACGGCTTGAAATTTAAATTACGACAAGTTCTCCCCGCAAGTCTATATGATATTCTAGAATCATATCTCGGGAATAGACTCTTCCGGGTTAGAAATGGAAATGAATACTCGGAGCTAAAAGAAATTTCGGCCGGGGTACCGCAAGGAAGCGTCCTTGGTCCGCTTCTCTATTTGTTATATACTCGCGATGTACCAAGGGAAGATGGCACTACCCTTGCTACGTTCGCGGACGACACAGCTATCCTAGCTGTAGGTAATACAATCGAAGAAGCGACTACAAAACTGCAAGCCGCAGTGAATAAGGTAAATGAATGGACAAGGAACTGGCGGATCGCCCTCAACGAAACTAAATCTGTTCACGTGAATTTCACTTATAAGAAAACTAATGACTTGCCAATTTTTCTAAACTTGGCCCGAATACCCTTTGCAAACGAGGCCAAATACGAAATACCTGGGAATGACACTCGACGCAAAGCTGAAATGGAGTTCGCACGTGAAAATGATACGTAAAGAACTCGATATCAAATATAGAGAAATGTACTGGTTACTCGGAAAACATTCCCAGCTCAGTACTGAGAACAAATTGCTTTTATACAAGCAAGTGCTAAAGCCGGTATGGACCTACGGTATACAACTTTGGGGTTGTACCAAGAAAACAAATGTCAATATTCTACAAACTTTTCAAAATAAAGTCCTTAGAGAAATTGTACAAGCACCATGGTATATTAGAAACGACGATATCCATAGGGATCTCGGAATTCCAACAATCGAAGCTGAATCTAGAAGCTTCGCGAGAAAGCATAGAAACCGACTAATCGGACATATCAACAATACAGTCCGACAAATCTTGGACGAGAGCAATTTATTGCGCCGACTACAAAGAACGAAACCGTTCGACTTGGCAAGATAAGATTAACCGCGTCTAATTTGCGGAACACGCAGGATCTTTCATTGGAAAGTAACCTGTCAAAAGTTTTTATTTAATGAAAGAAAAATTGCTTGATAAGTTATATCTTAGTTGCAGTATCTAACAATCTTTAGAAGGGTGGTGTTTTTAGTCAGTAAAAATCTGACACTACTATGAGAACGCGCTTGCTATTCTCATAGTGTCTTTGGAAGATTTTCACCTACCCTCGGATAAAAAAAAAAAAAAATGTTTCTTTTAGTTTTGTTCAACGTTTTAGGTTAAACATAACTGCTTTTAAGTACATGCTGGACAATATTCATTTGCATACAGGTACCTACACGAAATACATACGTGCCTCCTATTTTAAAACTTTCCTCAACGTCAAAACAACTTAACGAAATAAAGCTACATACTGAGACTGCCAAACTATAATTTTGTTGTCACACAGTTTCTCAAACCTAAACGAATGTGAACAAAAAAACGTTAGGAGTTACATGAAGCAGATTTTCGCTTTCGCGTGATTTATTTCGTTTTTTGAAACGCGAAAGTGGTTTTCGTTTCGTTATTTACAGAATCCCACCCCAGAACAACCCCAGGTTTCAATATTCGCCCAACTGTAAATCCTACCAAGAAAGCGCATGATTTCATATCTAATAGGTAGGTATTGTTAAAAAAGTCGTCTGCAACAAAATACAAACTATGCTTCAAAATTAGTTTTTCCTTAGGAGAATTATGGAAGTTATGGAAGCTGGTGTCCGAAATTATCTTTTTTCGGGAATTAAATTTTACTTTTGTGTATGCGCTTCTGTGACGTCATAATTCGTTGAAGATGAACTGCAAGAATGAACGACATGCGCAATGCGCTATCTTGTCTTTTTGTATCATGGGCTAATATTGTTTTTAAATTAACTAAATTCATTTTGTTTGTTAATTAATGCGATTGAAATTTGTAACCAAATAAGTTTGAACCGAAGTTTAACAACTACCTACCTATAGTGTCTCACAGCTGATTGAAACGTTAAATGAAAACGAGTTGGTGGTCGGAGTGAATGCATCGACGAGTTTTCGAGGAAAATGCGTTTTGGGCTTGGTGCAATCTCCCACAAATTACTGATGCAACTAAAGCTTCTACCGAAGCAGTATTCGACATTTCTGGAGTCATATATTTATATCTGATCGGTTCCTCAGAAATAAACGAGACAGAGTAATCGACTTTAAAGAGAAATTCGAAAAATACGTGACTGAAAGGGAATGTGTAAGTGGAGAAACCACTATAATTTAAAAAAAAAAAGTGTACGACTGGGTCGCACGAAACTTTCTCCTACATCAAAACTTTGGTTGGTTATTTTCTATTTCTATCAAGTAGGTAGGTAAATGTCTTAGAAACGATGATGCAAAAATTTAACAGATCAGTGTACAGGGTTAGATGTCTTCACGGCCATCCGGTCAGTACGGTTTGCTTAACCGGTGCTGACGATGCCTCACGGCTTGTCATCACTCTGCATTGCATTCTAACATCGTGCATGCACCCCCAAAACAACTATTGTCTTTTATACACATTTGCATAAATGTTTTATGATACATTAAAGACAAGAAGACGGATTTATATTTTTTTTAAATATTAAGTCATTGAATTGATGATTTTTAAAAGCCATATAAGTGATACCATATGTGGCTATTAATCAATCAATATATCCAATGCACAGGGACTGCTAGGACACGTGTTTGTCACTAGGTAGGTAAGTAATCCAATTTTAAATTCTATTTATTTAATACAAGCAGGTATTTGAAATAAAAGCATTCATGTATTATAAGTAGGTATCAATAACGGAAAATAAAAATGAATGCTTTTTAATTTAAAAGAAAATGGTGAGATTGGGAACTGAGTTTATAAGTATGGAACAAGGAAAAAAATAATGATTAGACTTTTATTTAATACGTATTTTTTGTAGTTATACTTAGAGGTATACTTCGTAATAATAACGAAAGCTTTTTATAGTGCCAGGTAGAAAGGGATTAAGTCAGAAATAGTAGTTTTCCACAAAATGAGATTGAAGACTGAAATTTTTTTTTGTAAATCCAAATATTATTTTTGCGAAAAATTAGTGATGCAAAACAATCATCAAAACACTTGTGTGTAATAAGATTATAGGCTGTTCACCAACAAATAAGTGCTTACCAGATTTTCTGGTGACTTATCTCCTTAGAGCCATTTATCTCTTTGTTACCTGTATAAGGTAGGTACCTTATTAAATTTTTATATGTTGTCATTTTCTTCTTCCAACATTTAAGATACCGTTAAATGTAGTTGAAAGAGAGAGTAAAAACTATTTTCAAACAAAATATTTGCTATCGCAACTAATTGTTTTCACAACTACAATAGGCGTATTTTATTATCAGCGTGATCTGATCCGAATCAGATGCACACACACAAAATACGTTCGATTGTTAAAATAAAATCGTCACTTCACTATTTGTCCAAAAAATTCGGCGAAAACAATTGCAGTTACATTTTTCTGTAATATTTTGTGATCAAAAGAAATATTTTTATAATTAGTTTTGACAATATCTTAAATTTATGCAGCCTGCTAGTATGCATTTTTCATTAGATATTTCAAGATTTTCTGAACATTTGTACTTTATGTAAAAACAAAAAAACAACTCTCACCTTTCTGCCGGGAAACTTGTGAAACAATAATTATTTACGAACTGCTGAACATTTCATAAATTTTTTTTTGTTAAATAAATGTTCATGAAAATTGTGCGACTGTATCCAACAGTCCCGAAATATGTATGTGTAAACACCGTGCGTGCGGTATGTGTGTGGCTTGATACACGTCATTGAGAAAAGAGGGAATTGTAATAACCGTATTCTTAATATATTATGAAATAATAGAAAATCCTATCTTTCTAACTGCATACAACCATGCACACATACAAAGTTTCATTGAGATCGGTTGAGTTTCTCAGAATACATACAACAGCGCCACCTATCGGGTCCAAAACTATCCTATCTTTCTAGCTGCATACAACCATGCACACATACCGTCATTGGGATCGGTGACGGTGACGGTGATGGTAACAGTGACGAGAGTTTATTGGTTCCTTCCCATCCAAAGTGCCCAACGCGCCTAAAGAAGTAATAACTTCAAAAACATGCTTTATTTCAGCTCATAAATGTATGCAATGATAAAATGTATGCAATGATAAAACACAGTATTTGTATAGTAGGTACAACAATTCGAAAGGATTTCAAGTTTTTGATTTATTGGGAGAGCAGAAAACTTTACACAGGGTAAAAAAATATTTCTATTGCTAATGCTTTCAATTCTTATGTTACCAATGTTGGCTGCAGTCTACAACCAAGTCCTATCAATTCTAATTGTTGTATTTGTCCTTCCATGAGTGGATGTTCTGAAATGTTTAGTAGTAGTAGTTTTGTTTTTGAGCCCATAACTTCGATTGAAATATTAAAAGTTATTGGTACTCTACCAAGTTCGACTTCTTGCGGAGCTGATGGTATGTCTAATTGTGTACTTAAAAAAATGTGTTTTATATAGTGGATGTCTTGGCATATGTCTTTAATCGTTGTGTGTTTGAAGATGTCTTTCCCGAATGTCTAAAATGTGCTGATGTAATTCCTTTATTCAAAAAGGGTTCAGCTACTGAGATCGGTAATTATAGACCCATTTCACACCTACGTGAAGTTAGCCCGCACTTTTTCTAGAATGAAAAACGTGAATTGCACTTCGATAGACATTCGTTTGTAGTTGTTTGTAGTGAAATTTTTTTCGTTTGTAGTTCAAAGGTTAGAAAGTTAGAACCATTAGAAAAAAATTTCACAACTACAAACGAATGCCTATCGAACTGCAAGCTCAGTTTTTCATTCTAGAAAAAGTGCGGGCTAACTTCCAAAAAAAAAATTAAGCTGCAATTTCGCTTAAATTGCATATAAATTATAAACCGTTAGGCCGATTGATACAATTTTTGTTTTATTAGATTGGTGAGGTGGAAAACTGTTGAAATAGGAAATTTCATCACTCGGCAATGTACCGAAGATAACGCGGTCTTATATCGCCTGCTTAAATTGCTTATAAATTCTTTTTGGTTTGGTCAATTTCGACATTTAAGATTTTATTAGATAGAGCACACATGACACAGCTTTCTAACAACCAACTAGTTTTTGTCGTTTGTAGTTGTCCAGCATTTGAAATATCCGTCCCCTTAAATCAGTCTGCGAAGACGATTTTCTTAAATTTTCTATAAATCGGTATCTATTGATAAGAGGTAATTTTTTTTTGTTCCATTAGATACATCTAACAGAAAGCATTAGAAAAAAAATAGATTTCACTATTTTGAGTTGCTTAATACCTGAAATATGGATATGAGTTTATATGACGAAGTAGTGTTCGCTTAAGTTTCATCTAATTTTTTTTCTTTGTGATAAAATCACAAAATTTGAATTGGATTAGATAGTCAGGAATACTGGCTTTGCAGAAAATGCATTTTTGTTGTTATAAATTGTTTCAAAGGGGTTAGGTTTTAATGTTATTCGAAGGAATAGAAAATTTTTTTGGATAAATCGAGGTTCATTGATTGGTTGTTGTTGCTAATTGACAGGTAGTGACTCATGTCAATGGGCACAGATGAGTGCTTTGCGAAAATGTGTTTACCGTTGTTTTGTTGTTGTTGGGAAGCCCATATATGGATGCAACTCTAAAGTGATGCGTTTTTTGACTTTGATTGCTTTTTATTAAGTAATGCTTAAGTGAATTCAGAAATTTTAAATGCAGTTATTTAAGTTAGGATATGCTTTATGCACCAGTGGTTTTAAATTATTTCTCTTTTTTGTAAATTCGGAGTTACAGGTGCAAACACAAATGTCCTTATATCTCGGAAATAAGACATTTCTGTTAAAAAAGAATTTCACTACAAACAACTACAAACGATTTCAAATGCAACTGGCTAGTTTTTGTTTCAAAAAGCCAAAAGTGCGGGCTGAAATTTTTTTCTAATGGTTCTAACTTTCTAACCTTTGAACTACAAACGAAAAAAATTTCACTACAAACAACTACAAACGAATGTCTATTGTTGCGTCTGATGTCATTCGGGAAAATACTTGTATGGATCTACACTTGGCATGCTTGCATACGCACGGCTAGGAACGTCGGCTGGGAGTGGTTCTTGATCCAACAGTACCCGCACAACAAAAAAAAAAAAATATTAGTCATGCCAAGATTTGACAGAGATATATACGGACGGACACTATACTTCATCATCTACACCATACTACCATAGCTCGCGGGCAACCAGCTGATATGTCGCCAGAGTACAATTGACCCACCCCTTTTGCAACGACGTGCACCTTGACAGCTTCGTACTCAAGATTTCAACTGCCCCGATTGGCTACTACTCACACTATTCACTTCATTTCACTTCTTGACGACATCCCCCAATTCCCACCACACATCACCCCGAACAAGTAAAAATTCACTGCATTTTTGCTATGCTTACTTCAATTATTTATTCGAATAATGTACTACGCCTACTACCGAAAATCATATTAAAATTCTTTAAAATGGTTCACCCATTAAAATTTTACAAGAATAGGAAAAAAAAACAAGATTACAAATATTAACAATAATAGTAAATAATATGGTTTGGCACTTCTTATAAATATGTGTAAAATGGCAGGCAAATCAAACTACCAATACAAAAAAAAAAATAACTCACCCCTGATCCGTACGGAGATTGTGCACAATTTCCCACGCTGCTGCGATCTAAAATGTTGTCGCGGTTTACGTATTCACGTATATATCACCTAGGTTTAGTTTTAAAATATTTATAATAAGCCAAACTCACTAGCACAATTTTAAGTTTTAAATAGGTAGCAAATATTTCAATTTTAATTTAGTTAGGTAGAGCAGATTATTCGCAAATTTAGGGAAATTTAGACTTAGGATTTAATTACATAGGCAATTTTTTTTTTCTCTTTTTTTTCTTTATACTTTTTTATGGGTGTTCTTTTGTTTTCACTTTTCTATTTGGATATCACTTTTTGCATAGGTTTAATCACACCAAATGCCTTTGCTAAGGCTAGGACCGTGCCCAAAACCCACAATCACCTGTTTTCACTGGTGAACACAACAAAAAATAAGCCCCCGCTTCCTCAAGATCCGCGCCGCCGCCTCCGAAGATGACCGTACTACGTACCCCTCCTAGAACCGCCGGTTGCACTTACAATATGTGTCGCGCTCTATGATCGATTGGTGACTGTGCCAATTATGCAAATAATCGTCGATGAGAAATTGGTCTGGCGGGCGAGGCTTGGTGCGGTTGGAAGTCTCCAAAGAGTGTTGGGGCGGGGGGGCGTTCCTACGATCCCACAGCTTCGCTGGTACGTGGTATTTGGTGTAGCGGGTTTTGGAAGCAAAATGAAATGTTTCGTGGCACGGTAAAATTTTGTTATGCTCTTATAGAATCCTCTCCTCTGGACTGGGTTTTGGTCACCACAGTGGGGACTTAGGGGGGGACGAGTTGAAAAAAACCAGGTGCGTGACCCACAGATGTTTGGGATATTTGGGCAGTACCTAGATAATTAAATAATTACCACGCGAAATGTTGTTTTAACTAGCTAATATTTACCTGGGATTTAAGGAAAATAAAATTAAATAGAACGACTATCAGGCTATTAATGGTGCCTCGTTGTCTGGGGAATTTGATGGTGAATAGGTGGCAGATTTAAACGCTACGAAAGAAAAAGAAACGCTTTGCTATTCCGTATGTCATTTTTAAAGTTTTTTGTTTAAAACGGCATGGAACTTACGTACAGTTGCTTTGTACAGCGAGCTGATTTACGGCGAGATATGTCTTGGCCGATGGTTACCCAGGAAAGAAAGATAAGTCTCAGTAAGGGAACCCAGGAAGTATGAAATGGAGGTCGCCCCCACTCATACATACACATTTAGAGGAAATACTGGTTCCGGTTGTCAAATACCCCCGATTAGTTCCGAACTATAATTTCGAATTCCGCATGTGGAACAGGGTGCTCGGAAATTATTTATTTTTTTGTTTTCTTAGCATCCGTAACAAACCTTCTTCGTTTGTAGCAAAAAACAAAAAAATGTTTTTTTGTTATTGAAACGAAAAGGAAAACGAGATGATAGGTGAATTTGGTTGATTAAAACTCTCTTTTAGCCTACTGTCGAATGTCCTTGGCATGGTAAGTTCCCATCAGTTTCCCTTGTAAATTTTCTAGCTCATATGGACATTGCCCTACCCTTTTCCTTACTCGACATTTAATAAATTTGGGTAGAAATTTCGAAGTCTTTGCATGAGTGAATGAGCTTTGCTCAAAATTCCTACGAAATACTTCCTGCCCCACCACAAAATTAATAGTTTTCGCTCGGGTGTTGTAGTTTTTCCCAGCCTTTATATGAGCACTGTGCAAGTTTTGCTTAATACGCTCACGCATCATCTGCAATCGATCACACGAAGAAATAGTCCGAACATGGGGGTCGTTAAGGGAGTGTAGCCTTTTTAGCAGCGAGTACTCTTCTCCGTCCATAACCATATGTTGTCCAAACAATGCATAATAAGGCGAGCAATTCGTAGCAGAATGTAAATCGCTTCGTAGTATAGCGCCTATTAGGGAAACGTATTTATCCCAATCTACATGACTGTCTTTAACAAACACCCTGATTTTAGAAATAAGCTCTCTGTTGACGCGCTCCGAGCAATTTGCTTGTGGCGAATACAGCCCTGTTTTAACATGTCAAATGTTATATGCTTTCATCAGTTTAGCGAACTCACCCGAAATGAATTGCTTTCCATTGTCACTATGGATGTATTCAGGAGTTCCAAACTGATGGAAAACATCTTCTTCTAAGTACTTGCAAATCGATTTCGAACAGGCTTTCCGTAGTGGTTTTATGAACACGTACTTTGTAAAATGATCGACACCAATGAAAATAGTGGTGTGGCCAAGCTTCGTGCGAGGATAGGGCCCTAGAAGGTCAACATATAGCCTTTGCATCGGTCTGTCAGTGATAATATGCTGTCCCATTTTCGGTCGAAGGGTAGTATTTGCTGGTTTTATACTCTTACAGACCTCACAGGCATTGACGAAAACTTTAATTTGCCTCACCATACCTGGCCAATAAAATTTCTGGCGTACCCGGTACAGAGTTTTACCCACGCCTCCGTGACACCCATTATTGGAATTGTGCACATTCGCAATGGCTTGATTGGTCAACTCCTCCGGCAACCATAGTTTCCACAAACTTTCTTCCTCATCCGGTGATCCTGCTCTAAACTGTACTCTTTTATAAATGTACCCATCCGATACACACATGTCCGGAAGATTGCTTTGATTTGATGCTATTTCTTGTCTAAGCTTTTCATAACTTTTAGATGAAAAGTATGGAGATTTCAAGTCAATCTCAGTGTGTCTCTCTAAGGGCATCAATTCACAAATGTCTACTCTTGAAAGTGCATCGGGTACCGTATTTAGGCTTCCTTTCCTATGTTCAACACTAAAATTGAAAGATTGAAGTTTCAAGCACCACCTTGCTAACCGGCCACTCAGGTCTTTTTGTGTCATCAGCCACTTAAGACTGGAGTGGTCGGTAACTATCTTGAATGGGAGTCCCTCAATATAGGGCCTAAATTTATATACCGATACAATCGCTGCTAAGCACTCCTGTTCCGACACAGTGTAGTTTTTCTGGGCATTATTTAATTTCTGGGAAACAAAAGCAATCGGACGTTCACACCCATTATCGTCCACTTGATATAGAACCCCACCCACTCCAGAACTTGAAGCGTCACACTGAACCACAAACGGCCTTGAAAAATCCGGCTGTGCCAAGACAGGTGCTGTCGTCAAGGCATCCTTTAATTTTTGGAAGGAGACAGTTGCTTCAGGAGTTAAATTAAAAACTTTAGACTTCCGGAGACAGTCTGTCAGAGGGGCTGCAAGATCAGCGAAATTCGGAATAAATTGTCGGTACCAGCCTGTCATGCCGATGAACCTACGAATCTGCCGAACACTTTTTGGAAGTGGAAATTCGGTTATCGCTTCCAGTTTAGCAGGATCGGTTTTCAGACAACCTTGGCCGACAATGTACCCCAAATACTTAATCTCGCGTTGACAAAATTTGCTTTTTTCCACATTTATAGTCAGATTGGCTTCCCGTAGACACTTCGCAACTTCGGTCAATAGTATCATATGCTCATCAAACGTCGCCGAACACACCAGTAGATCATCCAAGTAGACAAAGACGTTCTCACGAAATCGAGATGGAATGACTCGATCCATGAGGCGACTCATTCTTTGTGGGGCGTTGCATAACCCGAAAGGCATAACTGTAAATTCATACAGTGGCCTTCCAGGTACTGCAAATGCCGTCTTTTCTCTGGACTTTACTTCTAGCGGAATTTGCCAGTACGCATCTTTCAAATCAATCCCGCTAATGAAGTGCGTGTCCTTGAGTCTACTTAGCAATCCACCGATGTGAGGCAACGGATATGCATCCTTTTTCGTGACACTATTCACCTTGCGAAAGTCTATACAAAGTCTAACTTTCCCAGGTTTTCGAACTAGCACAATGGGAGAGCTCCATGGGCTATTACTTTCGACAATTACTCCCAGCGAAAGCATTCGATCAAGCTCACTGTAAGCTTCGGCTTGCCGAGGTGGCGAAAGTGGAAAGTGCTTAGTTTTAATTGGAACAGCCTCACCTGTGTCAATTAGGTGTTCCTCCATAGTCGTTTTCCCAAGACCCAACTTTGAACACGATGGAAATAGTTCAACGGTTTTACCTAAAGTGTACTTTTGAATATGAGATAATTCATGAATATTACCATCAAGTGAAGTTGCTTCCAGAGCGGAGATTTCAGATACAATTTTCGGAACTATATTAAAGCTGTTCCAGAAATTAATACCAAGATATACGCTTTGTTGCAGCGTTGGCACTATGTAAAAATCGATGTTTTTCGTGCAGTTGTTAAACTGCACTGGGATTTGACAAAAGCCATGAATAGCTTGTTTTGACCCATCCGCGGTACTTATGCTTGCTTTTAGGGGCTTAATAGCAATAGAATTTCTTTTCACGAAATCTAGGCAATCTTTCCCAAGTGCGCTAACGGAAGCACCTGAATCAAGTAAAGCGTAAACTTTCTCGCTTCCAAGGGTAATATTCAGGTATGGTCTCATATCATTCGATTCATTAATAAAAGCCGACTCTAAAACTTTTCGATGCCTTTTGCGTTTAGCATATCGACTCCTGCAGTTTAATATTCGTTTCGAAATGTTAAGATTACTTGGGTTGCCCAAAATACGGTCTCTTGTATGTTGATATTGTTCAACTCTCTCGTGAAAAGATAGTTGTAAACGCTTATCAGTTTGTACGGCTACATCTACACTTTGAGATAAGCGTTTCAGTAGCGTTACTTTGCTGGTTGATGGTAGTTCATGTTCGGGGGACAAATCAGGATAAATTGCATTTGGATCTTCAGACCGTCTATGACTATCTGAAGATATTTGCGAAGGTTCTAGTGGCTCGGGGTTTGGGCGATTGAACGAGAGTCCCCGGCTGCCATCTCGCTCACATTCCTGTTTAACGAATGCTTTTTCGGGCATTTAGGTGTTGTCACATTTGGTTCGCCACACCGATAACAGAAAAGCCTTCTTGTTTCTGCTTGACATTCATAAAATGAGTGACCAATTTGGTCACAATTCCAACAAACAAACTTAGAAGTATCTAATGAATGTATTGCGTGATCAAATTTGTTTGAATAAGCGGCAACTTCTGGACTTTCATTACATTGTTCAGCCTCGTAAACTACTGTTCCTTCTAGTTCATTCACCCCTCTCCTATAGCTTGAATATCGCTGAGACATCTGATGATTGAGAAATATTTCAGCTTGCCTCGCAACATCGCGTAAATGGTCTAAACTGTTGACCTGATATGGAAACAAAAGGGGACCCAAGTTTTCTCTAGAATTTTTTTTTAATCAACTCTATCATCTTTAATTCGCTTAAGGGTTCTCTAAGACGAGCATTCATTCGTAAAAGATCTGTGTAATAGTCGTCGAAATGCTCTTTGTGATTTTGCCGACGTGATAGCATTCTCAGAATCTTTTCATGATCATTTTCGATCTTGCTAAATTCTTTGATTAGGGCATTTTTCAAATTTTCATATGATGCACCAGGATTTTGCTTCAGGAAAAACCAAAACCAGGATTGCGCTTTTCCTGTAAGAAGGACATGAAAATTTGCTAATACATGATCCCAACTGCATTGAGCACACTCCTTAAGGGTTTTAACCTTAAATAGGAAATCGTGAACATTATCTGAGCCATCGTAAGAAATTTGCCACTTATCTATTTTATACAGTGAACTTGTTGATGAACTAGTGGACTGGGAAAAATTGCTTATTGGTTGTTGTTGTTGTTGTTGTTGCTGTTGTGGGGGTGGAGCAAATTGATTGTGTGTCGAACATGAGGCGTTGTTCAGAAACTGTTCGAATTCAACCCTCGCATTCAAAGGACCTGGGATATTATTACGCTCTTCCTGCTCCCTAATATTTGGTATATGTGCGTCTAATAAATCTAGCCTTCCCACTAATGTGTTTCTAATGCCTCTCATTTCACTTAAAAATACTTGCTGATTAGCTTCAATAATGCGTTGAAAGGCAAGTGATAGGGATTCAATATCTCCTCTATATACCCGAGAAGATGATAGAGCTTCAGTATTGTTAGTATTGGCGTTATTACCACTGGTACTTGGACCACTATTTTCTACTGATTGCAAAACAATAGTAGGCGGATCCAACTGAACATTTCGATCCTCGTTAGCAGATTGCTGACGATTAAAATCATTCCCATCGGAGGGTAAGGAGCCTTCACTACTGACGCCAGGAGCGTTGCGATTACCAACGGGTACAACCGGAGTACGACTAACTATTGGTCTTGACTGGCTTGGCCCCGCAATAGGAGTACGATTATTCGAACCAACAGAGTGTCTATTTGAATTCGAGGAAAAATTACCTCTACCTCTATAACGAGTGTTTGGCCTCTTATTTCATTCCATCGTTATTCAATGTAGGTAATTCTTTTCGGTTTGATACCAATTGTGATACTTTAGTAGTTTAAAAATCAAATTCAAACTTTTAAAGGATTCAAATGAAAAGAAAAAAAAATTACGTTTTCAATTCAATATATATGTAAAACAATGTCATAAGAGTTGGGGTTTTATGTGGTGGTTAAGGGAATCGTTTGTGTTTTGTTATGTTTGTAATAACTTTTGAATAATTGTGTGTGAAAGAAGTGTAACTCTTAAAAGCTTATAAATGATCATTACCAGACGGACTAAAATCACGCACTATAATAATAATGTAAACGATGATGAAGTAGAGTAAATAGTAGCAACGTTTACCAGAATACTACATACTAGTAACCGGACTATACTATTATGAAAAGAAATATGTATAAGTAATCTACAGGACTCATATGCGACTACTGTTCCTCTTTTTCTAAAAAATCAGGTAGGACTCTATGAGTAACAAAACCACAGTTCAGTTTGATATGAAATCCTGACAGTCGCTACACGGATCAAACGTTAGAATTCAAATACCGGGACTTACTGCGAAAATCTATCACTAAAACTGCAAGTCTATAAACTGCATAAAAGAGTTCGAGATAAGACCAGACCTCTTTAATGCCTACAAGTTGGGCGCCATTTTCTCTTGGTGCGTCTGATGTCATTCGGGAAAATACTTGTATGGATCTACACTTGGCATGCTTGCATACGCACGGCTAGGAACGTCGGCTGGGAGTGGTTCTTGATCCAACAGTACCCGCACAACAAAAAAAAAAAAATATTAGTCATGCCAAGATTTGACAGAGATATATACGGACGGACACTATACTTCATCATCTACACCATACTACCATAGCTCGCGGGCAACCAGCTGATATGTCGCCAGAGTACAATTGACCCACCCCTTTTGCAACGACGTGCACCTTGACAGCTTCGTACTCAAGATTTCAACTGCCCCGATTGGCTACTACTCACACTATTCACTTCATTTCACTTCTTGACGACATCCCCCAATTCCCACCACACATCACCCCGAACAAGTAAAAATTCACTGCATTTTTGCTATGCTTACTTCAATTATTTATTCGAATAATGTACTACGCCTACTACCGAAAATCATATTAAAATTCTTTAAAATGGTTCACCCATTAAAATTTTACAAGAATAGGAAAAAAAAACAAGATTACAAATATTAACAATAATAGTAAATAATATGGTTTGGCACTTCTTATAAATATGTGTAAAATGGCAGGCAAATCAAACTACCAATACAAAAAAAAAATAACTCACCCCTGATCCGTACGGAGATTGTGCACAATTTCCCACGCTGCTGCGATCTAAAATGTTGTCGCGGTTTACGTATTCACGTATATATCACCTAGGTTTAGTTTTAAAATATTTATAATAAGCCAAACTCACTAGCACAATTTTAAGTTTTAAATAGGTAGCAAATATTTCAATTTTAATTTAGTTAGGTAGAGCAGATTATTCGCAAATTTAGGGAAATTTAGACTTAGGATTTAATTACATAGGCAATTTTTTTTTTCTCTTTTTTTTCTTTATACTTTTTTATGGGTGTTCTTTTGTTTTCACTTTTCTATTTGGATATCACTTTTTGCATAGGTTTAATCACACCAAATGCCTTTGCTAAGGCTAGGACCGTGCCCAAAACCCACAGGCACCTGTTTTCACTGGTGAACACAACAAAAAATAAGCCCCCGCTTCCTCAAGATCCGCGCCGCCGCCTCCGAAGATGACCGTACTACGTACCCCTCCTAGAACCGCCGGTTGCACTTACAATATGTGTCGCGCTCTATGATCGATTGGTGACTGTGCCAATTATGCAAATAATCGTCGATGAGAAATTGGTCTGGCGGGCGAGGCTTGGTGCGGTTGGAAGTCTCCAAAGAGTGTTGGGGCGGGGGGGCGTTCCTACGATCCCACAGCTTCGCTGGTACGTGGTATTTGGTGTAGCGGGTTTTGGAAGCAAAATGAAATGTTTCGTGGCACGGTAAAATTTTGTTATGCTCTTATAGAATCCTCTCCTCTGGACTGGGTTTTGGTCACCACAGTGGGGACTTAGGGGGGGACGAGTTGAAAAAAACCAGGTGCGTGACCCACAGATGTTTGGGATATTTGGGCAGTACCTAGATAATTAAATAATTACCACGCGAAATGTTGTTTTAACTAGCTAATATTTACCTGGGATTTAAGGAAAATAAAATTAAATAGAACGACTATCAGGCTATTAATGGTGCCTCGTTGTCTGGGGAATTTGATGGTGAATAGGTGGCAGATTTAAACGCTACGAAAGAAAAAGAAACGCTTTGCTATTCCGTATGTCATTTTTAAAGTTTTTTGTTTAAAACGGCATGGAACTTACGTACAGTTGCTTTGTACAGCGAGCTGATTTACGGCGAGATATGTCTTGGCCGATGGTTACCCAGGAAAGAAAGATAAGTCTCAGTAAGGGAACCCAGGAAGTATGAAATGGAGGTCGCCCCCACTCATACATACACATTTAGAGGAAATACTGGTTCCGGTTGTCAAATACCCCCGATTAGTTCCGAACTATAATTTCGAATTCCGCATGTGGAACAGGGTGCTCGGAAATTATTTATTTTTTTGTTTTCTTAGCATCCGTAACAAACCTTCTTCGTTTGTAGCAAAAAACAAAAAAATGTTTTTTTGTTATTGAAACGAAAAGGAAAACGAGATGATAGGTGAATTTGGTTGATTAAAACTCTCTTTTAGCCTACTGTCGAATGTCCTTGGCATGGTAAGTTCCCATCAGTTTCCCTTGTAAATTTTCTAGCTCATATGGACATTGCCCTACCCTTTTCCTTACTCGACATTTAATAAATTTGGGTAGAAATTTCGAAGTCTTTGCATGAGTGAATGAGCTTTGCTCAAAATTCCTACGAAATACTTCCTGCCCCACCACAAAATTAATAGTTTTCGCTCGGGTGTTGTAGTTTTTCCCAGCCTTTATATGAGCACTGTGCAAGTTTTGCTTAATACGCTCACGCATCATCTGCAATCGATCACACGAAGAAATAGTCCGAACATGGGGGTCGTTAAGGGAGTGTAGCCTTTTTAGCAGCGAGTACTCTTCTCCGTCCATAACCATATGTTGTCCAAACAATGCATAATAAGGCGAGCAATTCGTAGCAGAATGTAAATCGCTTCGTAGTATAGCGCCTATTAGGGAAACGTATTTATCCCAATCTACATGACTGTCTTTAACAAACACCCTGATTTTAGAAATAAGCTCTCTGTTGACGCGCTCCGAGCAATTTGCTTGTGGCGAATACAGCCCTGTTTTAACATGTCAAATGTTATATGCTTTCATCAGTTTAGCGAACTCACCCGAAATGAATTGCTTTCCATTGTCACTATGGATGTATTCAGGAGTTCCAAACTGATGGAAAACATCTTCTTCTAAGTACTTGCAAATCGATTTCGAACAGGCTTTCCGTAGTGGTTTTATGAACACGTACTTTGTAAAATGATCGACACCAATGAAAATAGTGGTGTGGCCAAGCTTCGTGCGAGGATAGGGCCCTAGAAGGTCAACATATAGCCTTTGCATCGGTCTGTCAGTGATAATATGCTGTCCCATTTTCGGTCGAAGGGTAGTATTTGCTGGTTTTATACTCTTACAGACCTCACAGGCATTGACGAAAACTTTAATTTGCCTCACCATACCTGGCCAATAAAATTTCTGGCGTACCCGGTACAGAGTTTTACCCACGCCTCCGTGACACCCATTATTGGAATTGTGCACATTCGCAATGGCTTGATTGGTCAACTCCTCCGGCAACCATAGTTTCCACAAACTTTCTTCCTCATCCGGTGATCCTGCTCTAAACTGTACTCTTTTATAAATGTACCCATCCGATACACACATGTCCGGAAGATTGCTTTGATTTGATGCTATTTCTTGTCTAAGCTTTTCATAACTTTTAGATGAAAAGTATGGAGATTTCAAGTCAATCTCAGTGTGTCTCTCTAAGGGCATCAATTCACAAATGTCTACTCTTGAAAGTGCATCGGGTACCGTATTTAGGCTTCCTTTCCTATGTTCAACACTAAAATTGAAAGATTGAAGTTTCAAGCACCACCTTGCTAACCGGCCACTCAGGTCTTTTTGTGTCATCAGCCACTTAAGACTGGAGTGGTCGGTAACTATCTTGAATGGGAGTCCCTCAATATAGGGCCTAAATTTATATACCGATACAATCGCTGCTAAGCACTCCTGTTCCGACACAGTGTAGTTTTTCTGGGCATTATTTAATTTCTGGGAAACAAAAGCAATCGGACGTTCACACCCATTATCGTCCACTTGATATAGAACCCCACCCACTCCAGAACTTGAAGCGTCACACTGAACCACAAACGGCCTTGAAAAATCCGGCTGTGCCAAGACAGGTGCTGTCGTCAAGGCATCCTTTAATTTTTGGAAGGAGACAGTTGCTTCAGGAGTTAAATTAAAAACTTTAGACTTCCGGAGACAGTCTGTCAGAGGGGCTGCAAGATCAGCGAAATTCGGAATAAATTGTCGGTACCAGCCTGTCATGCCGATGAACCTACGAATCTGCCGAACACTTTTTGGAAGTGGAAATTCGGTTATCGCTTCCAGTTTAGCAGGATCGGTTTTCAGACAACCTTGGCCGACAATGTACCCCAAATACTTAATCTCGCGTTGACAAAATTTGCTTTTTTCCACATTTATAGTCAGATTGGCTTCCCGTAGACACTTCGCAACTTCGGTCAATAGTATCATATGCTCATCAAACGTCGCCGAACACACCAGTAGATCATCCAAGTAGACAAAGACGTTCTCACGAAATCGAGATGGAATGACTCGATCCATGAGGCGACTCATTCTTTGTGGGGCGTTGCATAACCCGAAAGGCATAACTGTAAATTCATACAGTGGCCTTCCAGGTACTGCAAATGCCGTCTTTTCTCTGGACTTTACTTCTAGCGGAATTTGCCAGTACGCATCTTTCAAATCAATCCCGCTAATGAAGTGCGTGTCCTTGAGTCTACTTAGCAATCCACCGATGTGAGGCAACGGATATGCATCCTTTTTCGTGACACTATTCACCTTGCGAAAGTCTATACAAAGTCTAACTTTCCCAGGTTTTCGAACTAGCACAATGGGAGAGCTCCATGGGCTATTACTTTCGACAATTACTCCCAGCGAAAGCATTCGATCAAGCTCACTGTAAGCTTCGGCTTGCCGAGGTGGCGAAAGTGGAAAGTGCTTAGTTTTAATTGGAACAGCCTCACCTGTGTCAATTAGGTGTTCCTCCATAGTCGTTTTCCCAAGACCCAACTTTGAACACGATGGAAATAGTTCAACGGTTTTACCTAAAGTGTACTTTTGAATATGAGATAATTCATGAATATTACCATCAAGTGAAGTTGCTTCCAGAGCGGAGATTTCAGATACAATTTTCGGAACTATATTAAAGCTGTTCCAGAAATTAATACCAAGATATACGCTTTGTTGCAGCGTTGGCACTATGTAAAAATCGATGTTTTTCGTGCAGTTGTTAAACTGCACTGGGATTTGACAAAAGCCATGAATAGCTTGTTTTGACCCATCCGCGGTACTTATGCTTGCTTTTAGGGGCTTAATAGCAATAGAATTTCTTTTCACGAAATCTAGGCAATCTTTCCCAAGTGCGCTAACGGAAGCACCTGAATCAAGTAAAGCGTAAACTTTCTCGCTTCCAAGGGTAATATTCAGGTATGGTCTCATATCATTCGATTCATTAATAAAAGCCGACTCTAAAACTTTTCGATGCCTTTTGCGTTTAGCATATCGACTCCTGCAGTTTAATATTCGTTTCGAAATGTTAAGATTACTTGGGTTGCCCAAAATACGGTCTCTTGTATGTTGATATTGTTCAACTCTCTCGTGAAAAGATAGTTGTAAACGCTTATCAGTTTGTACGGCTACATCTACACTTTGAGATAAGCGTTTCAGTAGCGTTACTTTGCTGGTTGATGGTAGTTCATGTTCGGGGGACAAATCAGGATAAATTGCATTTGGATCTTCAGACCGTCTATGACTATCTGAAGATATTTGCGAAGGTTCTAGTGGCTCGGGGTTTGGGCGATTGAACGAGAGTCCCCGGCTGCCATCTCGCTCACATTCCTGTTTAACGAATGCTTTTTCGGGCATTTAGGTGTTGTCACATTTGGTTCGCCACACCGATAACAGAAAAGCCTTCTTGTTTCTGCTTGACATTCATAAAATGAGTGACCAATTTGGTCACAATTCCAACAAACAAACTTAGAAGTATCTAATGAATGTATTGCGTGATCAAATTTGTTTGAATAAGCGGCAACTTCTGGACTTTCATTACATTGTTCAGCCTCGTAAACTACTGTTCCTTCTAGTTCATTCACCCCTCTCCTATAGCTTGAATATCGCTGAGACATCTGATGATTGAGAAATATTTCAGCTTGCCTCGCAACATCGCGTAAATGGTCTAAACTGTTGACCTGTGCCTTGATTTTGTGCGGTTTTTGAGGCGATGTCGCTAGGGAACGTTCCGAATCGGATTTGAGTGTGTGAGTGAGCCGCGCGCTGTGACCAACGAGACCGTAGTGCAATAATTTGGCACTTTTTCGAGAACCCTCATACTATTTGTTGCTACTTTTTCCCTTTTTTTAGTATGAAAATTCACTTTGGAAATTTTAGAAACGCAGTGATTTCCAAATGAATTTCTATAAAATATAACACTGCTGTGTATCAGAACACGATTATAGTGTTAGGAGAGCCAACAATTGTTAAATATTGTGCGAAAATTCTTAAATTGCAGAATAGCTTTAGAAATGACACTTTTTTCTTTTTTTTTTATTTGTTACTTTTCATTTTTATTTTTATTTGTTACTTTCTCTCACAACGTTTCTTTTATAAATAAACCCAAAACAACCAAATAACATTAGAATTAGATGTCTTTAAGGTTGTTCTGCGGGTAAGCTAGACAGTACTTTAGATGCAATTCGTTTTCAAATGACAAATTTTAAAATGAAAACCTTTTAGCTTTGATTTTTATTTATAAATATATAAAAAATTAATTGAATTTTGTTTATAAATTATATCAATATCTACTTTTGAAATCTCCTTCAATTTAGTTTTAAAAAGTCCATATAAAAGGGGCGATGAAAGAAAAGTGTGCGTTTTTCTGACGCTGTTACATAAATTTAGTATTTTGTAGTATTTACACTATTTACGCGTTATTTTTTTAACATATTCATTTTGAAATTACAGTTTTTGAAAACTTTTTGAAGTACTATTCACATGAGCGCGAATTGCGAACAAATGAATTTAATTGTATTTATGAATTGAAAATTGATTTTTATACTATTTACCACCAAAGCCTTAAATTAAATTAATCTTAAGTCTAATCTAAAAAAAAATCGGACTCTCAATCGATTTAAATAGCTCAATTTACAATTATTACAGCAATTGAAAATTCTTGCGGCGAACTGTCACACTTTATTCACAATCCTACATAAGACATTCGCGGATCCACAAACCCACGAATGAAAAAATTCTATCGAATTTAACATTAAACAATGATTGAAGTAATTGAAGTGTAAAAAAATTCGCTTGTTCGCAGTTCGTTCGCCATTGGCTCTCATACGAATAGTCCAAAAATGTGTATTTTACAAATAATAAAAAGGAACAAAGGAACAAAAAATTGTATTAGTGTCCTCGAAAAAGGTACCAAATTGTCGCACAACGGTCACGCTGTTGTCATTTCTTCTCATCCGACATCCTTCTCGCTACCTAAAAAGGTCGCGTGTGGGAAAGCTCGCCTGGAATTTGCAGGAACAAAGCGATATAAGAACAGGGAAATATTGGAAGTTGTCAGTTCGCGACATCACTCACACATTTATAGAATCCGCCTATACGTGAACCCTTTCCGACACCGCCATTGCGGAAAAAACCGCACAAAATCAAGGCACTGATATGGAAACAAAAGGGGACCCAAGTTTTCTCTAGAATTTTTTTTTAATCAACTCTATCATCTTTAATTCGCTTAAGGGTTCTCTAAGACGAGCATTCATTCGTAAAAGATCTGTGTAATAGTCGTCGAAATGCTCTTTGTGATTTTGCCGACGTGATAGCATTCTCAGAATCTTTTCATGATCATTTTCGATCTTGCTAAATTCTTTGATTAGGGCATTTTTCAAATTTTCATATGATGCACCAGGATTTTGCTTCAGGAAAAACCAAAACCAGGATTGCGCTTTTCCTGTAAGAAGGACATGAAAATTTGCTAATACATGATCCCAACTGCATTGAGCACACTCCTTAAGGGTTTTAACCTTAAATAGGAAATCGTGAACATTATCTGAGCCATCGTAAGAAATTTGCCACTTATCTATTTTATACAGTGAACTTGTTGATGAACTAGTGGACTGGGAAAAATTGCTTATTGGTTGTTGTTGTTGTTGTTGTTGCTGTTGTGGGGGTGGAGCAAATTGATTGTGTGTCGAACATGAGGCGTTGTTCAGAAACTGTTCGAATTCAACCCTCGCATTCAAAGGACCTGGGATATTATTACGCTCTTCCTGCTCCCTAATATTTGGTATATGTGCGTCTAATAAATCTAGCCTTCCCACTAATGTGTTTCTAATGCCTCTCATTTCACTTAAAAATACTTGCTGATTAGCTTCAATAATGCGTTGAAAGGCAAGTGATAGGGATTCAATATCTCCTCTATATACCCGAGAAGATGATAGAGCTTCAGTATTGTTAGTATTGGCGTTATTACCACTGGTACTTGGACCACTATTTTCTACTGATTGCAAAACAATAGTAGGCGGATCCAACTGAACATTTCGATCCTCGTTAGCAGATTGCTGACGATTAAAATCATTCCCATCGGAGGGTAAGGAGCCTTCACTACTGACGCCAGGAGCGTTGCGATTACCAACGGGTACAACCGGAGTACGACTAACTATTGGTCTTGACTGGCTTGGCCCCGCAATAGGAGTACGATTATTCGAACCAACAGAGTGTCTATTTGAATTCGAGGAAAAATTACCTCTACCTCTATAACGAGTGTTTGGCCTCTTATTTCATTCCATCGTTATTCAATGTAGGTAATTCTTTTCGGTTTGATACCAATTGTGATACTTTAGTAGTTTAAAAATCAAATTCAAACTTTTAAAGGATTCAAATGAAAAGAAAAAAAAATTACGTTTTCAATTCAATATATATGTAAAACAATGTCATAAGAGTTGGGGTTTTATGTGGTGGTTAAGGGAATCGTTTGTGTTTTGTTATGTTTGTAATAACTTTTGAATAATTGTGTGTGAAAGAAGTGTAACTCTTAAAAGCTTATAAATGATCATTACCAGACGGACTAAAATCACGCACTATAATAATAATGTAAACGATGATGAAGTAGAGTAAATAGTAGCAACGTTTACCAGAATACTACATACTAGTAACCGGACTATACTATTATGAAAAGAAATATGTATAAGTAATCTACAGGACTCATATGCGACTACTGTTCCTCTTTTTCTAAAAAATCAGGTAGGACTCTATGAGTAACAAAACCACAGTTCAGTTTGATATGAAATCCTGACAGTCGCTACACGGATCAAACGTTAGAATTCAAATACCGGGACTTACTGCGAAAATCTATCACTAAAACTGCAAGTCTATAAACTGCATAAAAGAGTTCGAGATAAGACCAGACCTCTTTAATGCCTACAAGTTGGGCGCCATTTTCTCTTGGTGCGTCTGATGTCATTCGGGAAAATACTTGTATGGATCTACACTTGGCATGCTTGCATACGCACGGCTAGGAACGTCGGCTGGGAGTGGTTCTTGATCCAACAGTACCCGCACAACAAAAAAAAAAAAATATTAGTCATGCCAAGATTTGACAGAGATATATACGGACGGACACTATAGGTTTGTTTGACGTGGGCCCTAGTGCGCACTAGTGCGCACTGGGTTAACCCTAATGTGTTCGATATAGCACTGAAATCGCCCTGGTACTGAAAACCTGTGTTTGACATGACTTCTAGGGCGCCCTAGTTGTGCACTGAACTGACCCCAGTTATTTTGTCGGGGCAAGAACTCAGTGCTGAGTTGCGCTGTCATTTCGCTTGCTGTTATTCGTTTATTTGAATATCGTAATAAAGATAAATACACAAAATTTGATATTCAAAAGGGAATTGTTTGAAAACAACAACGTTTATGGACTAAAACCTTATTTTATAGATAAATGGAATGAAAAAAATCTGGAATCAAAGCTGATTACATTTTTTAGTGCATCGCATATATTGCAAACAGTTTTATCAACTTGTTTGCATTATGGAAAGCACAAGATCAGAATTGAGTTCACTCATTTTTAACAATAAACAGAATAAAGTGTTATCATCTTCGTACTTCGTTCACCAAAACATAAGTATTTTTCAAATTCAAAAACTGCCAGACTTCAGGGCAGCATATTTTGCGTTCGATATGATAGCCGAATTTTCAGGGTTGTGCAGGTTTTTGGGTAGGCGGGAAAATTAGCTGACACTTCTCAGTGCGCACTAGTGGGCACTAGTGCTAGCCACGTCAAACAAACCTTATACTTCATCATCTACACCATACTACCATAGCTCGCGGGCAACCAGCTGATATGTCGCCAGAGTACAATTGACCCACCCCTTTTGCAACGACGTGCACCTTGACAGCTTCGTACTCAAGATTTCAACTGCCCCGATTGGCTACTACTCACACTATTCACTTCATTTCACTTCTTGACGACATCCCCCAATTCCCACCACACATCACCCCGAACAAGTAAAAATTCACTGCATTTTTGCTATGCTTACTTCAATTATTTATTCGAATAATGTACTACGCCTACTACCGAAAATCATATTAAAATTCTTTAAAATGGTTCACCCATTAAAATTTTACAAGAATAGGAAAAAAAAACAAGATTACAAATATTAACAATAATAGTAAATAATATGGTTTGGCACTTCTTATAAATATGTGTAAAATGGCAGGCAAATCAAACTACCAATACAAAAAAAAAATAACTCACCCCTGATCCGTACGGAGATTGTGCACAATTTCCCACGCTGCTGCGATCTAAAATGTTGTCGCGGTTTACGTATTCACGTATATATCACCTAGGTTTAGTTTTAAAATATTTATAATAAGCCAAACTCACTAGCACAATTTTAAGTTTTAAATAGGTAGCAAATATTTCAATTTTAATTTAGTTAGGTAGAGCAGATTATTCGCAAATTTAGGGAAATTTAGACTTAGGATTTAATTACATAGGCAATTTTTTTTTTCTCTTTTTTTTCTTTATACTTTTTTATGGGTGTTCTTTTGTTTTCACTTTTCTATTTGGATATCACTTTTTGCATAGGTTTAATCACACCAAATGCCTTTGCTAAGGCTAGGACCGTGCCCAAAACCCACAGGCACCTGTTTTCACTGGTGAACACAACAAAAAATAAGCCCCCGCTTCCTCAAGATCCGCGCCGCCGCCTCCGAAGATGACCGTACTACGTACCCCTCCTAGAACCGCCGGTTGCACTTACAATATGTGTCGCGCTCTATGATCGATTGGTGACTGTGCCAATTATGCAAATAATCGTCGATGAGAAATTGGTCTGGCGGGCGAGGCTTGGTGCGGTTGGAAGTCTCCAAAGAGTGTTGGGGCGGGGGGGCGTTCCTACGATCCCACAGCTTCGCTGGTACGTGGTATTTGGTGTAGCGGGTTTTGGAAGCAAAATGAAATGTTTCGTGGCACGGTAAAATTTTGTTATGCTCTTATAGAATCCTCTCCTCTGGACTGGGTTTTGGTCACCACAGTGGGGACTTAGGGGGGGACGAGTTGAAAAAAACCAGGTGCGTGACCCACAGATGTTTGGGATATTTGGGCAGTACCTAGATAATTAAATAATTACCACGCGAAATGTTGTTTTAACTAGCTAATATTTACCTGGGATTTAAGGAAAATAAAATTAAATAGAACGACTATCAGGCTATTAATGGTGCCTCGTTGTCTGGGGAATTTGATGGTGAATAGGTGGCAGATTTAAACGCTACGAAAGAAAAAGAAACGCTTTGCTATTCCGTATGTCATTTTTAAAGTTTTTTGTTTAAAACGGCATGGAACTTACGTACAGTTGCTTTGTACAGCGAGCTGATTTACGGCGAGATATGTCTTGGCCGATGGTTACCCAGGAAAGAAAGATAAGTCTCAGTAAGGGAACCCAGGAAGTATGAAATGGAGGTCGCCCCCACTCATACATACACATTTAGAGGAAATACTGGTTCCGGTTGTCAAATACCCCCGATTAGTTCCGAACTATAATTTCGAATTCCGCATGTGGAACAGGGTGCTCGGAAATTATTTATTTTTTTGTTTTCTTAGCATCCGTAACACTATCGAACTGCAATTCACGTTTTTCTTGCTAGAAAAAGTGCGGGTTAACTTCACGTAGGTCCATTTCACTTCTTTCTGTCTATAGCAAAATATTTAAAAAACTAATGAATAATGTCATTTTTAAACAAAACTAGGTTCTTCAATCCAAATTAATTTGGATTTTTAAAAGGCAAATCAGCAGAAGATGCGCCTCTACAGTTTTGTTCCCTTATAATGTCACACCTCGATAAGAAAAAATGTACGGCTGGTTTATAATTATATTGATATCATATAACCAAAGCTTTCGACATGGTTAACCACAATCTTCTGTTGAAAAAACTAGAGAAAGCTGGGCTCTAATCGCGTAAGCACAAAACGATCGAACGACATCGTCTCGACGATACTTCAACTTCGTGTAACAACCAAACAACGATAATCGTCCTAACGATTGGACGATCATCGTTTTTTGTTGCTTCACGTTACTAATTCAAGCGTCAAATACCCTCGTCGAAACGATTCGATTGAACGACAGCTATTTTGCAATCGCTTCATCGTTTTTGGTCCATATTTTCAGTTTGGAATAGGGAATTTCAGTTTTGGAGAAAAGTATAGCAAAATATTTAAAGGAAAACACACTTATGTTCTCTTTGGAGCTGACTCGCTCTTATCCGAGTTGTGAAAGAATGAAATCCTTGCAAAAAAAGAAATGGGTTGAGTTTTGTTTTGTATTTTTTGTCTTGCAACTGGATCCTAAGCAATAAAAATTCTCATCTGTTCCAAAAAATGCAAGAAATTTATTGGCGTTTTGATTGATTTAATAAATACAAATCTATATTTCGAAAAACAATAATTCTTCTGGCCTACCACACCTGTGCACACTTTAGCATATTCCATTGGGCTATATGGTTGGTTCCTACACACTTTTGGCTATCTGCGTATACGCGTACACTTTCACTTCACATTTTACTTGCCTTATTCCTTACTACCTCTCCATCTGCATTAAATGCCTTATTCACTCGAAGTGAATAAAATGGGCCAAAATCAATGTCAATCAATAAAAAAACACAGAAAAATAAACAAATTCAAGAAAAAAAACTATTTCCATACATTTTTTTGATTTTTTAGCTGTCAGAGTTTGTTTACAGTCATGTTCAAACTGTTCAAAATGAAAACGATGAACGATTCGATTGAACGATCCGACGATGATGTTTTATGAAGCAAACTAAAAACGATATCGTTGTGTTCAATCGTTTCGACGACTATCGTTTCAAAAGTTACGCGATGAGAGCCCTGGATTTCGAGGTTTCATGCTCCACTGGTTTACGTCATATCTTGAAAATAGATCGCAGAGAGTTAAGTTGGATGATATAAGGAGTGCATTATTGTTCCTTAACATGGGTGTTCCTCAAGGCTCCGTTTTAGGTCCAATTCTGTTTTTGATCTACATCAACTCACTCTTTGCTCTTAGTTTCAAGGGCAAACCAACTGCTTTTGCTGATGACATTGGTATCACTTATGGTTTAAATAGTCCTTTGGACCTAGTTTCTGATATTAATTGGGATCTTAGTTTGTTGAGACATTGGTTTGCTGAGCATCAACTAGTGATAAGTTCTAAAACAAAGATAATGTTCTTCTGCTTATCTTCTACTCATACTTTGGATGCTGATATGTACTTTCATGCACCTGAATGTCTTAGATATAAACTGTCTAGTTGTAATTGTGATTCTGGCTCCTCGTTTCCCTCTTTTTAAGGTTCCGTACCCAAAGGGAAAAAACGTAACCTTATTAGTTTCGCTCGGATGTCTCTCCGTCTGTCTGTCTGTCCGAACCCACTAAGCCAATTTTTGTTACCAGGTCTATCTCAAGAACCGATTGACATAGGAGGCTAAAATTTACACACAACATCCGGTATAACCTCTAGTTAAACGACAAATACCAATGGAAGGAATACATCGATTGGTTTTGGATTAATTAATAATCTGGTGAAAAAAATATTTTCATTCGCCCAAAAAACGGTTTATTTCTTGATTCACAAAAAAATGCATAAATTCCTTTTTTGTAGATCATGTTCTTATCTATATATGTGCTGAATACTGTTTTGCCGAAAAGTTAATAGTTTACAAGATATTTTCAAAAAAGATAATTTTACCATGTAAAATACGTTGCTCCCATAAGTTTTAATCTCTACTACGCAGTTGTGCACAATTGACCCCATCAAAGACAGAAGAGATTCACTGGTGATATACTACCAAGGTTCCCGCTTGCTAATTTCGTTGGGGAGTATAATACATTTTTTTGGGGTGTACAGAACAAAATAAAAGTAATATGTTTTTAGTCAATAGTTTTTAATTGGGACAGGTCGCATACAGAATGGAAAATTGGCGTGGGTTGGGTACTAGGTAATAATTAGAAAATGAGATTCATGTGCGAGTAATTTTTGAGAGTAAAAATATAAAGTAACTAGCTGATCCGGCGAACTTCGTTCCGCCCAAATTCGTTAGGTAATGTAATGAAAGTAATAATTTCCAGCATGCACAATGCACATGCTCCTTTATGTAGACGCTTAAATACCTCTTTCGTTGGGACAAAATTGCAAAAATTCCGCGACAACGAAATCAATCCATTCGATGCGTCGACAGGAACATGACCATTACCGATAGTTAGCAGTTGATTGGAGAACACTTCGGCAGATGGATCATTTAGCAAACATGCGATGTCGTCAGCTGAAGTTTCTTCAAAGCATTGATCTCATCGGCAGCGGTCGATCGTGGTATTACTGGTAGCGTTTGCCGGAAATCGCTTGAGAGCAAAATCAATGCACCCCCAAAACGTCTTGCGTCATTCTACAGATCTTTCATATTGCGATTCAGAGGAGCTTCTAACGCACGCTTATGCGACATTGTGCATTCGTCCCAGATAATAATTTTGCTTGCTACCAAAACTTTGCTGAATGTTTCGCTATGTTACATATTGGTTCTTCAACCGCTTGAATGTTAAATGGCAATTTCAATGCCGAATGAGCGGTTCGGTAACCTTCCAGCAGCGTAGCCGCTATTCCAGAAGATACCATCGTTGCCAGTGATGGTCTCATTAGTCAAATTTCGTGGATAACGCTTGGAACACTTGCCGTCGACCATGCACGGTGATTGTATGTTATTGGCGCCACACGGTCCATGAATCAATGTTTGTAATTATGACATCATGCAGGTCTGGATCGGTTTCGGGACCTGGAATCTCGGCACATATCTTTCGACTAACCAAATGAAAATGTGCGCCTCTTTTTTGCCATTCAATCGAATACATCCAACATTGAGTACAACCAAAGACACGATGCTTAACAAAATAGTCCATCAGCGACCGACGAAATATTTGTAACTTTAACAGCCAAGAAGAAAACTAACCGCACCTATCAACTTGGTTGGTAAGCCTTTTCGCTGCTCTCTCTACACCGGTACCGAAGGTGTTATGGTACCTTTGAGTTGCCCACCCCATAACCCTACTCACGAATGAGCAGAATACGATGATTGTTACTCGCTCATTTTTCGTAACAACCCCTACTTGCAAACTCAAAACACTCCACAACTCCTGTTGCCTGTCATCATTGTCCATGTCATCTCAATCACCCCTACATTTCAACTTACTCACACATACTTATGCAAGGATCCTGAAAATACATGTCAAACGAAAATGATGGATTCAATAACCATGAAATAAATCAAATCAACTCCATTTCAAAAAGATACTTAATGTAACATAGTAAACATAAATAAACGTATTAGGTAGGTTACATTTAAAAAAAAAAATTTCAAAATTGTTGACAACAACAATTTGCTTGGAAAATAATTAAAATAATTGACAACAACAATTGCTTTGAAAATTTAAAATATTTTTTTTTGTATTTGAAGTGTCACTACTCGATTTCTACCCATTTAATTTTTTTTCAAAGTGCTTTTCCCCATGAAAAACGAAGTTTGTGCCTACAACGCCACTGGTTGAGAATTTTCCGACTTTTCTTTTTTCATAAACCATCCCTGATTGAAGACGAATAAAACACAACAAAAATCATTGAAATCGGTTGAGCCGTTCGTGAGTTATAAAGTCACAACGCACTTGCAACAATTTTATATATATAGAGATTAAATTAAACTAAATTGTGATGAATTCATGAAGAGGGGAAAGATTGAATGATATAGATTTCAAATAATATCTGATGTGTTGGACTTTAGCCAAATACGGAACCTTCGGTGCGCGAGTGACACTCGCACTTGGCCGGTTTTTATTAGTTTTTTTTGTTTTTTTTTTTTTACTGGGTCACCCCACCCAAATTTTACTTACTTACTTAAGGTGGCGCTACAGTCCGGGGTGGACCTGGGCCTCAACCAACAAGCGTCTCCAGCCAGCGCGATCTTTAGCTAGCTGTCTCCAGTTTCGCACGCTAAGTTGGTTAAGGTCCCCTTCCACTTGCGTGCGCCACCTGAGTCGCGGTCTTCCTCTACTGCGCCTTCCCTCGGGTATGGATTCGAAGATCTTCCGGGCCGGAGCATTCGTGTCCATTCGCTCTACATGACCCAGCCACCTCAGTCGTTGGACCTTCACTCTTCTGACTAGGTCGATGTCGCTGTACAGCCCGTACAGTTCGTCGTTAAATCTCCTTCTCCATTCACCGTCAATGCAGACGGGACCAAAAATAACACGAAGAATTTTTCTCTCGAAACAACCGAGAGTTACCTCATCCGCTTTTGATAGAGTCCATGCCTCTGCGCCATATAGCAGAACTGGGATGATAAGGGTCTTATAAAGGGTCACTTTAGTTGTTCGAGAGAGGGCTTTGCTACTCAATTGCCTTCTTAGCCCAAAGAAACAGCGATTGGCAAGAGTAATTCTACGTTTAACCTCAGCGCTGGTGTCGTTGTCTGAGTTCATAGCGGAGCCTAGGTAGACAAAGTCCTTAACCACCTCAAAGTTATATCTGTCTATTGTGACGTTCTGTCCGAGCCGTCGGTGTTGGGTGTCCTTTTTAGTTGACAGCATATACTTCGTCTTGCCCTCATTAACCGCCAAACCCATCTTCGCCGCCTCAGTCTCAATACTCACAAACGCGCCATTAACATCACGCTGCGTTCTGCCAATTATGTCAATGTCATCGGCGTATGCGAGTAATTGGACGGATTTTTGAAAGATAGTGCCTCTGGTGTTGGCGTTTGAATTTTGCACTATTCTTTCAAGAACGATGTTGAAGAAGTCACATGACAGCGCATCGCCTTGTCTAAATCCTTTTTTGACATCGAAGGTCTCGGTAAGTTCTTTACCGACCTTGATGGAGCAGCGTGCATTCTCCATCGTCATCCTGCACAAACGGACGAGTTTGGCAGGGATGCCAAAACTAGACATTGCTCTGTATAGTTCGTCCCTATAAATGCTGTCATATGCGGCCTTAAAGTCGATGAAAAGGTGGTGGGTATCGATTTGAAGTTCCTGGGTTTTCTCCAAGATCTGCCGCAGTGTGAATATTTGGTCTATGGTGGACTTTCCTGGCCTGAAGCCACACTGATAAGGACCAATCAGGTTGTTGACGAAAGGTTTCAGGCGTTCACACAAAACGGCAGATAAGATCTTGTAGGCAATGTTTAGAAGACTGATACCTCTGTAATTGGCGCAGTTCAGAGGATCTCCTTTCTTGAGGATCGGGCAAACAATGCTGAGGTTCCATTCATCGGGCATACTTTCCTCCGACCATATTTTACAGATGAGTTGGTGCATGCTCCTAACCAAGTCATCGCCTGCCGCTTTGAACAGCTCGGCGGCTAGGCCATCTGCTCCAGCGGCTTTGTTGGACTTCAGTTTAGATATAGCTATCTTCACCTCGTCCAGGTCGGGTGGACGGTATGGTTGATCCTCATCGTCCAGGTTGAACGGTTCATTCTGCCTGACAGCGGAATTTAAGTCGTCATCGCCGTTAAACAGTCTGCAGAAGTAGTTCTTCCATATCCTCAGCATCGACTGCGATTCTACTACGATGTTCCCTTGTTCGTCCTTGCAGGCTTCGGTTCGGGTTCTGTAGCCTTGTGAAGTTCTTTTTACCCTTTGGTAGAACTTCCGAACCTCATTCCTGTTGTAACATCTCTCTATTTCATCGATCGCGCGCTTCTCATGCTCTTTCTTTTTTCTCCTTAGAAGCCGGTGTTCGTCTCTTCTCTTCTGCGCGTAGAGCTCACGAGCAGCTCTGGTCCTCCTTTGCAGCGCCGCTTTGTATGCCTCTTGCTTCGCTGCATGTGCTTGCCGGCACTCGTCGTCGAACCAGGGGTTTCGTTGTGGCGGTCGGGTGAAACCCAGCACATCAGAGGCGGCGTCTCTGATGGCTTTTTGGCAATGTTGCCACTGGTCTTCAATACTTGATGCTGGCTGCATAGGACCTCTTGAGAGATTGAGAGAGACTCGATCGGAAAAGGATCTGGTGATCTCTTGCGATTGTAGCCGTCCGACGTCAAACTTCCTCCCAGTATTTACTTGTTTTGGCGGCGTTCGGGATATCCGAAGGCGTACCTTGGCTACAACAAGGTAGTGGTCCGAGTCAATGTTGGCCCCTCGGAACGTTCGGACATCCATAATACTGGAGGAGTGCCTTGCGTCGATCGCAATGTGGTCAATCTGGTTGACGGTTGATTGATCAGGAGATCTCCATGTGCCTTTATGAATATCGAGATGCGGGAACCGCGTACTTGCTATGACAACATTTCGCCCCGCCGCGAAGTCGATCAGCCTAAATCCGTTATCGGAGGTGGTGTCGTGTAGGCTGCACCTTCCAACGGTACTACCAAAGATGTCCTCTCTTCCTAACTTGGCGTTAAAATCGCCTAAGACAATTTTAGTGTCATAGCTAGGGCATTGCTCGTAGGTGTGGTCCAAGAGCTCGTAGAACCTTTCTTTGGTGTCGTCGTCTTTCTCCTCCGTGGGGGCGTGCGCGCATATTAAGCTAATGTTGCCGAATTTAGCCTTAATGCGGATTGTCGTGATGCGCTCGTTTACATAGTTGAAACTTAAGACTTCTTGCCTAAGTCTGGCGCCAACGACGAATCCACATCCGAATAAGCGCTGTTTTTGTTGCCGATAGCAGTCGCCATAATAGATATCGCAGTTTTTCATCTTCTTCTTGCCCGGGCCATCCCATCGCACTTCTTGGATGGCGGTTAAATCTGCTTTATAGTGGTTCAGGGCTTCCGCTAGTTGTTCGGCTGCACGCGGTCTGTTAAGGGACCTAACATTCCACGTACAGATCCGAAATTCGTTGTCCTTTGTTCGTTTGCCTGGTTCGTCAACAGTAAAATCATCCGTATCCGAGGCTTGTTTTCGTTCCGGAACTTTTATTTTTTTTTCCGTAGTCGGGCAGTTACCCCGGCGTACAACCCCCAACCTGGAGGGCCAGGCCCTTTGTTGGACCCCTTGGACGAAAGAGGCCGGATTCCTCCGGAGTCAGTAACCCGCTGCGGGGATGTGAGAGCTGCCGTTGACCCATTAAGGGCTCTTCCGCCACCATCTCTATTTCAACACCCTGACTAGTGTTGAAAATCCTCAATGACCTCAGCTCCAAATACGTCAGAGTAGCCCATTGAGGTATCTGCCATGTTGACTGTTGACGCCACCGTTGATTCAGCTTTGTGAATTCATCCGCCGTACGTCCTCTTTCTGAGGGGCTCATGTAAGACTTCTGAGACTCGAGCAGACAGTCAATCCGACAGAGCATTATAGTGTTGCTATTTTCTTCGTGTTCAACACTCGCGCTTATAAGTTTAGCAAGTCAAGTCCGGGTGGACATAGACCAGTACCCGGTGGTGACCACGGGGAGGTAAAATAAGCACAATTGGTGAGTGTGAGATAGTTGCGACACTGGACATCGCCAAGTTGATGCCAATCAGATGTCCATCCCTATTCACACAACACCCAACCACCCCACCCAAATTTTAGTTTGTATAATTTATCCAATTGAAGTGACATTCTACACTATTTTATCCTTTGTATATAAATAATGAATGTCACCAACCTTTCTTATACTTTTTCGTTTATTTTGTATTATGTATTATTTGTATGTATCTTGAAGGTATAAGAATAAATCTAATCTAATCTAATCTAAATCTAAAAGATATAAGTTCTGAGGAAGAAATTAAAACACTCCGGAAAGGAACGATAACATCGAAATTTAAGGTAACATCTTTGAGAAATAATGCGTGGAAAATTAACGTCGATAACCACGAAGACTACCGTGCAGTGTCCCAAAAGCTAAATACCGAGAAGATCCAGTGGTATACTTTTGAAATAAAGTCAGAAAGGCCAAATCGTGTTGTAGCGAGGGGACTCCACCCATCATGCACCAAAGAAGAGGTTATAAACGACCTCCATTCCAAAGGGTTTAAAATTCTTGATGCCGTAAATATCACCAAGAAGGAGAAGCAAAAAACGAAAGAAGATAAGGACATCCTGGTAAGGCGTGGACTTCCGCTCTTTATGCGTGAAACGCAGTTATGAAGGGTGAAATATGTTTTTTCTAATGCAACAACCCACCATCTTCTAAGAAAGTGATTCAAAATCCTTTTCCACTGAACTGCAATGGAAATATCGGATCGCTTAAAAATGGGTCAATTAAGACCATTATAGGCTCCCCTTATATTGCGAATAAAAAGTGTCCAGTAATTTCACTACAAACAACTACAAACGAATGCCTATCGAACTGCAAACTCAGTTTTTCATTCTAGAAAAAGTGCGGGCTAACTTCCAAAAAAAAATTAAGCTGCAATTTCGCTTAAATTGCATATAAATTATAAACCGTTAGGCCGATTGATACAATTTTTGTTTTATTAGATTGGTGAGGTGGAAAACTGTTGAAATAGGAAATTTCATCACTCGGCAATGTACCGTTTCGAAGATAACGCGGTCTTATATCGCCTGCTTAAATTGCTTATAAATTCTTTTTGGTTTGGTCAATTTCGACATTTAAGGTTTTATTAGATAGAGCACACATGACACATGCTTTCTAACAACCAACTAGTTTTTGTCGTTTGTAGTTGTCCAGCATTTGAAATATCCGTCCCCTTAAATCAGTCTGCGAAGACGATTTTCTTAAATTTTCTATAAATCGGTATCTATTGATAAGAGGTAATTTTTTTTTGTTCCATTAGATACATCTAACAGAAAGCATTAGAAAAAAAATAGATTTCACTATTTTGAGTTGCTTAATACCTGAAATATGGATATGAGTTTATATGACGAAGTAGTGTTCGCTTAAGTTTCATCTAATTTTTTTTCTTTGCGATAAAATCACAAAATTTGAATTGGATTAGATAGTCAGGAATACAGGCTTTGCAGAAAATGCATTTTTGTTGTTATAAATTGTTTCAAAGGGGTTAGGTTTTAATGTTATTCGAAGGAATAGAAAATTTTTTTGGATAAATCGAGGTTCATTGATTGGTTGTTGTTGCTAATTGACAGGTAGTGACTCATGTCAATGGGCACAGATGAGTGCTTTGCGAAAATGTATTTACCGTTGTTTTGTTGTTGTTGGGAAGCCCATATATGGATGCAACTCTAAAGTGATGCGTTTTTTGACTTTGATTGCTTTTTATTAAGTAATGCTTAAGTGAATTCAGAAATTTTAAATGCAGTTATTTAAGTTAGGATATGCTTTATGCACCAGTGGTTTTAAATTATTTCTCTTTTTTGTAAATTCGGAGTTACAGGTGCAAACACAAATGTCCTTATATCTCGGAAATAAGACATTTCTGTTAAAAAAGAATTTCACTACAAACAACTACAAACGATTTCAAATGCAACTGGCTAGTTTTTGTTTCAAAAAGCCAAAAGTGCGGGCTGAAATTTTTTTCTAATGGTTCTAACTTTCTAACCTTTGAACTACAAACGAAAAAAATTTCACTACAAACAACTACAAACGAATGTCTATCGAACTGCAATTCACGTTTTTCTTTCTAGAAAAAGTGCGGGTTAACTTCACGTAGGTCCATTTCACTTCTTTCTGTCTTTAGCAAAATATTTGAAAAACTAATGAATAATGTCATTTTTAAACAAAACTAGGTTCTTCAATCCAAATCAATTTGGATTTTTAAAAGGCAAATCAGCAGAAGATGCGCTTCTACAGTTTTGTTCCCTTATAATGTCACACCTCGATAAGAAAAAATGTACGGCTGGTTTATATATTGATATCATATAACCAAAGCTTTCGACATGGTTAACCACAATCTTCTGTTGAAAAAACTAGAGAAAGCTGGATTTCGAGGTTTCATGCTCCACTGGTTTACGTCATATCTTGAAAATAGATCGCAGAGAGTTAAGTTGGATGATATAAGGAGTGCATTATTGTTCCTTAACATGGGTGTTCCTCATGGCTCCGTTTTAGGTCCAATTCTGTTTTTGATCTACATCAACTCACTCTTTGCTCTTAGTTTCAAGGGCAAACCAACTGCTTTTGCTGATGACATTGGTATCACTTATGGTTTAAATAGTCCTTTGGACCTAGTTTCTGATATTAATTGGGATCTTAGTTGGTTGAGACATTGGTTTGCTGAGCATCAACTAGTGATAAGTTCTAAAACAAAGATAATGTTCTTCTGCTTATCTTCTACTCATACTTTGGATGCTGATATGTACTTTCATGCACCTGAATGTCTTAGATATAAACTGTCTAGTTGTAATTGTGATTCTGGCTCCTCGTTTCCCTCTTTTTAAGGTTCCGTACCCAAAGGGAAAAAACGTAACCTTATTAGTTTCGCTCGGATGTCTCTCCGTCTGTCTGTCTGTCCGAACCCACTAAGCCAATTTTGTTACCAGGTCTATCTCAAGAACCGATTGACATAGGAGGCTAAAATTTACACACAACATCCGGTATAACCTCTAGTTAAACGACAAATACCAATCGAAGGAATACATCGATTGGTTTTGGATTAATTAGTAATCTGGTGAAAAAAATATTTTCATTCGCCCAAAAAACGGTTTATTTCTTGATTCACAAAAAAATACATAAATTTCTTTTTTGTAGATCATGTTCTTATATATATATGTGCTGAATACTGTTTTGCCGAAAAGTTAATAGTTTACAAGATATTTTCAAAAAAGATAATTTTACCATGTAAAATACGTTGCTCTCAAAAGTTTTAATCTCTACTACGCAGTTGTGCACAATTGACCCCATCAAGGACAGAAGAGAGTCACTGGTGGTATACCACCAGGGTTCCCGCTTGCTAATTTCGTTGGGGAGTACAATACACTTTTTTGGGGAGTACAGAACAAAATAAAATTAATATATTTTTAGTCAATAGTTTTTAACTGGGACAGGTCGCATACAGAATGGAAAATTGGCGTAAAAATATTAAGTAATTAAATTAAACTCAATTGTGATGAATTCATGAAGAGGGGAAAGATTGAATGATATTATAGATTTCAAATAATATCTGATGTGTTGGACTTTAGCCAAATACGGAACCTTCGGTGCGCGAGTGATACTCGCGCTTGGCCGGTTTTTTTTATAATGTTTCCTGTAGTGATAAATGTTTCCAAATTGAGAAGGTAAATGAATTTAAATATTTGGGGCTTACTCTTGACTCTAGAATGAATTTTGCGAATCACACTAACACGTTGAAAAATTATTTCAGATGCACTCTTCGACATTTTTTCTATTTGCGGAACGTCTGCTCTACTAAGGTTTTGCTGACAATTTATTATGGTGTCTTTCATTCCAAGTTACAATATGGAATTGCTTGTTGGGGTGGTGTTTATCGAAACAAAATACATCCTCTGTTGGTTCTTCAAAAATACGTTCTAAGGAAAATTTGTCGAAAACCTCGTAGGCATTCTAGCTTTCCTTTGTTCTGTGCGCTGAAAATTCTACCTGTCCGTCATTTGTATTGTTTTAAGGTGTTAAAAATATTCTTTATGAAGTCTGGTAGGTAATCTTAATTTTCGTTTAATTTCTAGTTACAATCTTCGTGGAAACCTTTCGAACACATTATCTGTTCCCAATTTTCGCACTACTGCTTATCGTAATTTTTTTTCTGTTTTATCTTACCGATTATTTAATGAACTTCCTCTATCCATCAGAACAATAGCAATTCCAGGAATATTTTTAAAATGCATTAAAATGTGGCTCTTCAGTTTTGACTATGCAGCTCTAGAATTTCTTACTTCTAATATAATGGTTTAACTTTATTCTTCATTTTTTTTTATATTAATAATTCCTTTTCTGTTTATAATTTCTCTGTGTATGAAATTTTGCTCTCTTTTTTAAGGTTCCGTACCCAAAGGGAAAAAACGTAACCTTATTAGTTTCGCTCGGATGTCACTCCGTCTGTCTGTCTGTCTGTCTGTCCGAACCCACTAAGCCAATTTTTGTTACCAGGTCTATCTCAAGAACCGATTGACATAGGAGGCTAAAATTTACACACAACATCCGGTATAACCTCTAGTTAAACGACAAATACCAATGGAAGGAATACATCGATTGGTTTTGGATTAATTAATAATCTGGTGAACAAAATATTTTCATTCGCCCAAAAAACGGTTTATTTCTTGATTCACAAAAAAATGCATAAATTCCTTTTTTGTAGATCATGTTCTTATCTATATATGTGCTGAATACTGTTTTGCCGAAAAGTTAATAGTTTACAAGATATTTTCAAAAAAGATAATTTTACCATGTAAAATACGTTGCTCCCATAAGTTTTAATCTCTACTACGCAGTTGTGCACAATTGACCCCATCAAAGACAGAAGAGATTCACTGGTGGTATACTACCAAGGTTCCCGCTTGCTAATTTCGTTGGGGAGTATAATACATTTTTTTGGGGTGTACAGAACAAAATAAAAGTAATATGTTTTTAGTCAATAGTTTTTAATTGGGACAGGTCGCATACAGAATGGAAAATTGGCGTGGGTTGGGTACTAGGTAATAATTAGAAAATGAGATTCATGTGCGAGTAATTTTTGAGAGTAAAAATATAAAGTACCTAATTAAATTAAACTAAATTGTGATGAATTCATGAAGAGGGGGGAAAGATTGAATGATATAGATTTCAAATAATATCTGATGTGTTGGACTTTAGCCAAATACGGAACCTTCGGTGAGCGAGTGACACTCGCACTTGGCCGGTTTTTATTAGTTTTTTTTCGTTTTTTTTTTTTACTGGGTATCCCCACCCAAATTTTAGTTTGTATAATTTATCCAATTAAAGTGACATTCTACACTATTTTATCCTTTGTATATAAATAATGAATGTCACCAACCTTTCTTATACTTTTTCGTTTATTTTGTATTATGTATTATTTGTATGTATCTTGAAGGTATAAGAATAAATCTAATCTAATCTAATCTAAATCTAAAAGATATAAGTTCTGAGGAAGAAATTAAAACACTCCGGAAAGGAACGATAACATCGAAATTTAAGGTAACATCTTTGAGAAATAATGCGTGGAAAATTAACGTCGATAACCACGAAGACTACCGTGCAGTGTCCCAAAAGCTAAATACCGAGAAGATCCAGTGGTATACTTTTGAAATAAAGTCAGAAAGGCCACGCGTTGCGCGCTTGAAAAAAGTGATTTTACTAACCTGCTTAAATCTCTCAAACCAAATTTCATTATTGGCGGCGATTTTAATGCGAAGCACACGTTCTGGGGCTCCAGATACATCTCGCGAAAAGGTAGAATGCTCTATGGGGCAGGTATGGAATACAGTTGCGATTTCCTCTCGACGGGCAAACCGACCTACTGGCCAACTGATACTTCAAAACTACCTGATCTGATAGATTTCTTTGTCGTGAAAGGAATACCTACCAACCACATTAAAGTTGAACAGAGCTTTGATCTATCATCTGACCACTCACCGGTTATTCTAACATTGAGTGTAAAATTAGCCAATAACCTAGAGCCAGCGAGATTAACTGGTAGAAACACTAACTGGGAAGGCTTTAGGAACGAAATAGAAGAGAATGTTGAACTGAGTGTTCCACTTACGACACCCTATGAACTTGAAGTTAAAGTTAATCGCTTCGTCGAGATCGTACAGCTCGCCTCCTGGAATAATACGCCTAATCAAAGGAAAACGCCGGCCAAATACGGGCTACGATATCCTCCCGAAATAAAAGAATTGGTCAACGAAAAAAGGAAGGCGCGTAAGAAATGGCAACAGAGTCGCGCTCCGCAACACAAAGCACATTTGAATTATTTGTGCAATTTGTTGAAGACAGTCATTAAGGATTTTAAAAATCGTGCGATAGGTTCTTACCTTGAAAGTTTAACAGCGAAAAAAGATTCCAATTATTCACTTTGGAAAGCTGTAAAAGGCACCAAAAGGCCCAAAATCCCCGCGCCGCCAATTAGAATAAATCGAAATGAATGGGCAAGGGAAGATAAGGAAAAAGCGGACGTTTTTGCCGCTCATCTAGAAGAAACTTTTAAACCGTACGATGGCCAAGCGATCCACGAATCTGACGATTCAACACTCACTAGTGCAACGCTAAGTGAAGTAAAACGTGAAATCGAATCCCTAAAACCTAAGAAAGCTCCTGGTTATGATTTGATCACTGGAGAAGTTCTGAAAGTTCTACCAAGGAAAGCATTAATTAAGCTTCTTCATATTATAAATGCCGCGCTCAGACTAAAACACGTGCCGAGTCAATGGAAAGTCGCGGAGGTCATAATGGTTTTAAAACCAGGAAAACCGCCAAATGAACTAAAATCGTATAGACCGATTTCCCTTCTACCAATCATTTCCAAAGTCTTCGAGAGAATATTGCTTAGGCGCCTACAGCCGGTTATTGAAGACAATAATCTTATCCCTGACCACCAGTTTGGGTTCAGAAACAAGCATTCAACGATTGACCAAGTACATAGAACTACTGACGTAATCGAGAAAGCATTTGAAGAAAAAAAGATTTGCTCAAGCGTATTCCTTGACGTCTCACAAGCCTTTGATAAGGTGTGGCACGACGGCTTGAAATTTAAATTACGACAAGTTCTCCCCGCAAGCCTATATGATATTCTAGAATCATATCTCGGGAATAGACTATTCCGGGTTAGAAATGGAAACGAATACTCGGAGCTAAAAGAAATTTCGGCCGGAGTACCGCAAGGAAGCGTCCTTGGTCCGCTTCTCTATGTGTTATATACTCGCGATATACCAAGGGAAGATGACACTATACCCTTGCTACGTTCGCCGACGACACAGCTATCCTAGCTGTAGGTAATACAATCGAAGAAGCGACTACAAAACTGCAAGCCGCAGTGAATAAGATAAATGAATGGACAAGGAACTGGCGGATCGCCCGCAACGAAACTAAATCTGTTCACGTGAATTTCACCTATAAAAAAACTAATGACTTGCCAATTTTTCTAAACTTGGAGCGAATACCCTTTGCAACGAGGCCAAATACCTCGGAATGACACTCGACGCAAAGCTGAAATGGAGTTCGCACGTGAAAATGAAACGTAAAGAACTCGATATCAAATATAGAGAAATGTACTGGTTGCTCGGAAAACATTCCCAGCTCAGTACTGAGAACAAACTGCTTTTATACAAGCAAGTGCTAAAGCCGGTGTGGACCTACGGTATACAACTTTGGGGTTGTACTTAGAAAACGAATGCCAATATTCTACAAACTTTTCAAAATAAAGTGCTTAGAGCAATTGTACAAGCACCATGGTATATTAGAAACGACGATATCCATAGGGATCTCGGAATTCCAGCAATCGAAGCTGAAACTAGAAGCTTCGTGAGAAAGCATAGAAGCCGACTAATCGGACATATCAATAATACAGTCCGACAAATCTTGGACGAGAGCAATTTATTGCGCCGACTACAAAGAACGAAACCGTTCGACTTGGCAAGATAAGATTAACCGCGTCTAATTTGCGGAACACGCAGGATCTTTCACTGGAAAGTAACCTGTCAAAAGTTGTTATTTCATGATAGAAAAATTGCTTGATAAGTTATATCTTAGTTGCAGTATCTAACAATCTTTAGAAGGGTGGTGTTTTAGTCAACAAAAAAAAAAAAAAAATTGAAAAAAGAGTGTGAAAATTTAAAAAAGGAAATTGAAAATTTAAAAAAAGAAAAGTATATTCGGAAAAAGTATATTTAGAATTAACGACTACTGTTGAGAATCAAATCAATAACTTTGAAAAAAAAAACGTAGGGGATGGAACTTCATTACAATTGTTGCAAAAATCAAAATAAGGAATTTCTTATCAAATTTTATGTCCGAGTACGGGTTTACTTTATTCTAAATCAGTTCAACAAAAATAACAAAAAAAATTTATCAACAAACAAAAATATTTAAGGCCCATTTTATTCACTCGAAGTTGAACACAACTTGGGAAGTTTCCCATATAAAAATCCCCAAGTTGTGTTCAACTTCGAGTGAATAAAATGGGCCTAAGTGTAGCACACACGTGAAAAATAATATTAGATATAAAATGTTCAATACGAAATATTACAAATTGATTTTTCTTTTTTTTTACGTCACATTTTGAAATAATTCAACTACTCTTGCATCCCTCTATTACCAGAGCACTTTTATTGGCGTCTATTTCTCGTGTATGTGTACTGCAAATTGTAAACTGATAAGAAACATGTGGGGAATGTCCCTACTCATTAATGGATATACTCTGATTTATACAACCTATATTTTTCCTTTTGCATTTCCACAATTTCTTTAAGCGGTGTTAGTTCGACTACATTCGGCCGATGCAAAATCTTACCACTGTGTCTTTCCATTCAGTCGGAAATATTCGTTTGGCGTAATAAATAATTAAGGGTCGGTTTATACCTTCCTTGTGTACTCGTATAAAATAATATAAATGATTGGAGATTGCTGAAGCTCTTTATACAGATACACTACACGCATCAAATATCTACATACATATTCGTTAAAACTAGAGATTATACGTTCTATGTCCCCTTAGAAACGATAAATATATATAGGTATTACTAAGTGCAATTTAATAAATCATAATCTTAGAAATACCGCAGATGACATGATGATTCGTTCGTTCAATAGCATAAAGATGAGCAATTTACTCGGCTTACAAATAAAAATTTAATAAGGGGTAACTTAAATCACAGAAGAGGGTGGAAATAATGAATTTATTAATGGTCAAGGACTTAGTTTTTAATTAAATATATATGAGAAATAAGGTATTTTGTGAATATAAATTGGTACAACATTTTATATGAAATACAACCCTGGGTATCTTCGACAATTTGGAGGAAGTTGGTATATCAAATAAAATGGATATCATATATCTATGGGTTCTGTAGGGAAATTGACTGCATAGGCAAAATGGTTCTTGTATGCTGGTTTACAGGTGCGCACAATTGTATCAACTTTTTGAAGATACGGTAATACCAAACCAAGCAAATGGTTGAACTGAGCGGCGGCATTCGGATAAAATTGTAATGCAATTGAGGCTCTTCGGCATGCAATTCTAGAAGCCGTATCTCTCTTCCGGAAGTTTAAAGATGCTTTCATTGCACGGTTTAGAAAATAATTTTTATTTTATTTCCCGGTTTCTCTTTAGTACACCATACCTACATTTAAAAAGATTTCAAATTCAATTGAAAATCATAAGCAGGTGTATGAAGTGTATAATGATTTCGTGAGTTTTCGTCCTTTCACAAAAACTTGAGTGTTATGGATTTTTCGGTCCCTTACTTTCGTGGTTTAAATCATACCTTTTTGGTAGAAAAATATTATTTCCATCGGAAATGTATGCTGGTGTCCGGAAGGCAGCCATCTTGGACATTACTTTCCTTTACTTTTTGTGGCGCTTACAGTCCGGGGTGAACCACGGCCTCAACTAACAAGCTCGGTCCCTCGCTGGCTGCGTCCAGTTACGCACACCAAGTTGGTTGAGGTCGTACTCCAATTGTGCGCGAGTTACGTGCGTCCCATTTATGGTTGCACTTTACGGGAACTTTTTTACGCCAATTTTTGTCAAGTGCAAAACATCTGCTGTTTGAGCAATGCCGTTATCAAAAACAGTGTGCTTAGTGAAGCAATTATCTTTGAAAAAAAAGTTTTAAGCGAAATATATAGTAGCTCCTAAACAACAAAAACAGTGTGCTCAGTTTAAAGCAGGTAGGTACCTTCAAAGAAAAAAAAAACAAATTCAGTCTAAGGCGAAACTTAGTAGCTTTTGAGCGACAAAAAACAGTGTGCTTAGTAAAGCGATTATCTTCGAAAAAAAGTTCAGTTTTAAGCGAAATATAGTAGCTCTTAATCAACAAAAACATTGTGCTCAGTGTAAGGCTACGGCCACGCAATGAGCGACGAGCGACTGAGCGACTGGGCGACGAGTCGCTGAGCGACGGAAAAAAAGTAAAACACATGAAATCGTATGGAGGTGGCCACATAAACCCTGAGCGACTGAGCGATTTTTTAAGCGACAGAGCGACGTCGCTCTGCAATCAAATCTGTTTTAATTTTTCAGTCGATCGCTGAGCGACGAAGTAATAAGATGGGCAAAATAAACACAAAAAGTTTAATTTCAGCTGTCCAAAGCCGTCCAGTCCGACAGCAAATCAAAAGATGGTACTGACGTACAACAATATTACCAAAAGCGATCTGGAAATCTGCGAAGATTTGGATATAAATGATGAAATCCACCATAATTTGACCTTTCAAGATTTATGGGGTGTACAGTACACCAAATCTACATAATCCTCGATCTTATTTTCTAAAAAATTCTGTAAAAAACGGTTGGGCCGATTTGGCTGAAATATTTCAGCGGTTCGTTAGTATAAGAACAAGGTCTTTACGAAAGAAAATTTTGGAAAAACCATCCAGAAAAGTCGGGAAATTGGAAAAAACGAAAATTGAATTTTTGTATGGAATTGTATGTGCGATTTTTCCCGAATGGCATTTCGAATGGAAAATTAGAAAATTCTTAGTGGAAAACTCGGTTTTTTTTTTGACGAAATTTTGCATTTTATCGCATAATTTGGATTTTGGACGATGTATCGCTGGAGAGCTTTTGCGATGACAATGCATAAATCGCAAGACCAATCGTTAGAGGTCTGTGGGATAAATTCTGAATTTCCATGTTTTTCGCACGGTCAGTTATACGTTGACTGTTCGCGTCTTGCCATCGTTGTTTGTTTTTGCGCCGGAAAACTGACTTCGATTCCATTCAAATAAATCACATTGAAATTTTAACTATCTATGTCTTATGACTCTGGAGTTTATCTGAATTCGTTAAATTGGGGCGAGACGAAGTTCGCTGGGTCCGCTAGTAGATTTATAAATATGAACGCGACTATCAACAAATAATCTACGACGAACCGTACTTGACGATGGCATTTTCCCAATTAATCGCTCAGCGACGTCGTTCAGAAAATGGCCAGCCATCGCTCAGATTCGTCGCTCAGCGACTCGTCGCCCAGTCGCTCAGTCGCTCGTCGCTCATTGCGTGGCCGTAGCCTAAAGCAAGTATACCTTCGAAAAAAAAAAAAAAAAAAAAAACAAATTCAGTTTAAAGCGAAACATAGTAGCTTGTGAACAAACAGAAACAGTGAGCTAAGCTTTGAAAATAAGGCTCAAATGAAGAAGAAACCTGGTGGTGATGCCGACAACTCAACATTGTGACATAGTGATTAACAGCCGTATTTATTAGATTTCCTTACGACGCCTCTACGATGTTGTTTAGTTAAACATCGCGTAAAGATTTACGCAGCCTCTACGTGACTTTTCTAAAATTGTGATTTATAAACATTTTTCCGCGGTAATTTTACTAAACGAGGTTTGTGTCTAAATAGGTATGAATTTCGATAAACTATTACAGAAAACAAAGAAATCTATTACCTTTTTTCGCTGAAACCGACATCAGCTCTGATTAGCTTTGGAAATTAAATTATTTTACACAATAAAAAGTCAAATTATCTAAAAAAAATGTGGTCGCAGTGGCTTAGTGGTTAGTGTGTTGGACTACTAAGCGAGGGGTCCAGGTTCGAATCCCGCAAAAACCCAAATTCCAACTCAGGGTTTTTTCACTGCGCCACCTCTCGCACACATCCTAAGACATTCCCTACAAGCAACAAAACTGAAGTATAAGAAATGATATCACAAACGCACAATGTTTTATTTATTTTAATTTATTAAATATAATTTCAATCTTATAATTGCATAAGCAAACGAAATTGCTTTGGCAGAAATTTTGCACAGCATGCGAAACGAACAAACAAAAATTAATTTCTCTTTTTGGTTTTGTTTACAATTCGACGACGACCAAATGACATTTGATGCAAAAACACATTTACCTAAGATCTACGCAGCCTCTAAACGCAAATTTTCGCGTTTAACTTACGCAGCCTTAAAGCAACGTTGCTTAAGTTCGAAAAATCTTTATAAATAACATTTTCCTGCGTAAGGGCATTTTTAGATTAGATTAGATTAAAGGCGGGAGAGCCTACGAGGGGCTCTGGCACTGCAGCTACTTAGAGGAGCCTATTGTGCCTTCCCTTATAGTTCCTAGAGCCATCTTTTTACTCCAGAGGCAGTCAGGAAGACAAGTATCTTCTCTGGGTGTATATCAGCAAGGGATGCTGGATTAACGAATTCATCCCCTAGGATGTCTTTCCTAAGACGATGAAGAGCCGGGCAGTCCGTGAGTATGTGGAGAGAGGACTCGTCACTCTCAAGACAGAGTCTGCAGATTGGATCCAGTGAGACACCAATGCGGTGAAGGTGTTTTTTCACTAGACCGTGGCCACTTATTATTCCTGTTAGGATTCTCAGGTTGTTTTTGTCCAGATTAATTAGAAACTGTGATTTACTGGGGGAATATTTGGGGAAAAATTTTTTGGTGCAGTTCTGCCCAACTGTGTTTTGCCAGATCTCGTTTGATTCGGCATGAGCCAGGATCCTAGTGTAGTTCCTGAAGAGGTTTTTACTGACTCCGCAGAAGGGTTCAGGTCCAATAAGTGGAGAGGATGCTCCTATTTTAGCCAGAGAGTCAGCTGATTCATTGCCCTCAAATCCTCTATGGGCTGGGATCCAGTGGAGGATGACTAGGTTTTTCTTAGAAAGTTCATAGATGATAGTGAATGTTTCTAGGATTAGTTTGGATTTTATGACCTATTCGTCAAGAGCTTTGAGCGCTGCTTGGCTATCAGAAAATATAAATATGGTTTTACCCCTAGTTCTAGAACTTAGATTTATTCTAGCGCAGTGGTAGATTGCAAGGACTTCAGCTTGGAATATGGATAAGTTTTTCTCAAGGCTAACTGAAAAGTTCACCTGGGGCGTCTCGCTGTATATTCCAGAGCCAGTCCCTGACTCCATCTTAGAGCCGTCTGTATACCAGATGATGTCAAGATGTGAAGGATTAGGTTTGTATTTTTTCCATTCTTCCCTAGGGGGAATGACAATGGAGAAGTTTTTATGGAAGCCATATTCAGGTAACATGTCGTCAACGGGCATGCTGAATGGACTTGAAGGATCCATGTTGTCAAGTAAACACAGATGACCTCCCTGATATGAGTAGGGGTCAAAGTTGTTCGAATGGAACAGACGGTGGATGCTTAGTCTGGCCTCCATTTGAATATGCTTATGAAGAGGTGTTAGACCTAGGATGACATTGAGTGCCATTGTCGGGTGGAACGCAGGCAGCCCGTCATGCAGTTCACAGCTATACGTTGAACTCGCTCTAGCTTTTTGACTGTGGTGACTTCGCTAGTCTTCGTCCACCAGACAACAGCAGCATAGGTCAACGATGGTCTTACAACAAGCGAATAAATCAGTAGATCATCCGAGGTCTCACACCCCAGTTATTACCGCAGACTCGACGACAGATCCATAGAGATCTGGTGGCTCTGTTTACGGTGCGTTCAATTTGTTGGTTCCATGATAGTTTACTGTCAAGGATAATTCCCAGGTATTTGGCTTCCTGAGAGAATTCAATGGTTTCGCCGAACATAGTAGGACAAATAAGGAGATCCAATTTTCTCCGTTTTGTAAAAGGGACAATGGTTGTCTTTTTTGGATTAACAGAAAGACCTTCTTCGATGCACCATCTCTGAACAACAGATAATGCGAATTGTAGTATTTCTGAGACCGTACTTTCTAATTTGCCACTGACAACGATTGCTACGTCGTCGGCATATCCTATGGCATAGATTCCCTGATTTGTCAAGGGTTGAAGTAGATCATCAATAACAAGGGACCATAAAAGGGGCGAGAGAACACCCCCCTGAGGGCACCCTCTAGTTGTGAGTGCCGAGATTTCCACATCATCGATGCGGGTCTGAATTATTCTACTATTCAGCATTGACATTATCCATCTTCCTATTATGGGAGATAGATTCATATTATTAAGAGCCGTGTTAGTGGACTCAAAAGAAGTGTAATTGAAAGCTCCTTCAATATCTAGGAAAGCGACCAGACAGATTTTCTTGCTATTGATGGATGATTCAATTTTAGTAACCAAGTCATTGAGTGCTGACTCGGTGGATTTACCTGGTTTATAGGAATGCTGAGACTTACTTAGCGGAAAAGATTTCAGGGCTAAATCTGTTATGTGTCTATCAATTAGTTTTTCCATGCTTTTTAAAATGAAAAACATGAGACTGATGGGGCGATAGGATTTCAGACTAGAGTCCAAATTCCTACCTGCCTTAGGTAAGTATTTAACTGTTACTTTTCGCCAGGCTTCCGGTATGTGACCATAGGCTAGACTACAGCTAAATAGTTTAGTGAAGATGGGTGCAAGAACATCAACTCCCTGCTGCAGAAGTGCCGGAAATATGCCGTCTTCTCCTGCTGCTTTATACGGCTTCAGGGAAGTTATGGCCCATTTGATGGCGTTCTGATTGCAGATTTGTTTTGCAGTTTTCCAGTCCTCCCTCGTCGGCAGGCAGATCCGCTTTAAAGAAAGAGGATCAATTAAATTTGATCCAGGAAAGTGAGTTCTAAGAAGGAGATGAAGTGTCTCTTCCTTATTTTGTGTTTGACTTCCGTTCTCATCGACAAGTGTGCCTAATGAGATGGTTCTGTCAGAGGCAGGAACTTTATGAAGTCGGCAGCTGGAAGGAATATCAGAGATATCCTCACAGAACCGTCTGAATGATTCTTTTTTAGACTTTTTAATTTCTTTGTTGTAGTTGGTGAGAGCACTAGAGTAGGTTTGCCATTCGCCATTGCGTTTAGCTTTGTTGAATAATTTCCTTACTCTGAATCTCTGCTTTTCAAGATCTTTGCTCCACCAGATAGTTTCCCTTTTAAGCCTTTTGGATTTTAGGGGGCAATTTTCCTCGAAGGCAGATATAATAGAAGATCTTACCAATTCGGCAGAGTGTTCTAGTTTATCGTTAGTGTCAATTCGGGATATTTTTCCATTGAGTGACTGACTTAGGTGTTCTTTATAAGAGGGCCAGTCAGTGTTTCTCTTTGGACGGAATGACGCAATAGTTGTATTGGGTTCGTTGATTTCAAATCTGATATGTTTGTGGTCGGAACATGAAGGTTCGGACGACACATACCAGTTAGAAATTAGGTGGTGAAGTGTGGGAGAAGCTAGGGTTATATCCAGAACTTCTCTTCTAACTACATTAATGAAGGTTGGTTCCCTCCCGATATTACATATATTTAAATTATTGCATGTAATAAAATCAATTAAGGACCTCGATTATTGATGTCTGAGCTCCCCCAGAATGTGTGATGCGCATTTGCATCGCAGCCGAGAACAATTTCTGTCCTGGTGCGCTGCGAATACCTGAGCAGGTTCTCTACTTCTGCTGGAGGGCATACAGTTGAGTCTCCAGGGAAATATGCAGAAGCAATAATAACTTCCTTGGTGTTGTTAATCTTCACGATGGCAGCCGTTAGATCACTGGAAATGAACTCTGTCAATGGGAAGAAATTCATATTATTAGCAAAAATAATACATGTCGAGAGTCCTAGAATTTTGCCGTCTGTGCTAGTCCATGGTTCCTGCACAAGGGCAACGTTAAGACCATTGGTGTTTATAGTCTTGGTTAAGACTGCCGAGGCGGCCTTAGCGTGGTGAAGGTTGATCTGAACAACCTTCATATTTTTTTAAGTGGAGGGGGGACCTTTTTATGTGAGTCCCCTCTTTTAGAGTCGTCACGGACTTGTGAAAGCCGACTCTTATCAGGAGGTCTTCGGGCGAAGCCGGACAATGACTGTCTGGAGCCAGATTGAGCCGGTTTACGAGCCGGATCGGAATTGCGAATTCTGGCAGCATTGGTGGAGGATGAAGGCCTGATTTCTTTAACTCTTTTCAGGGCGGGTGAAGGACCAGGCTTGACCGTTCCTTCAGCCGGCTGAGAAGAGGGTTGGATTACCACCAACATGGAAGGGTCGGTGGTAGCAGCAGTAGAACTCGCAGGAAGCGGCTGAACAGCCTCCTTGGAAACCTGCTCGCTGCTATTTGGCTCTTTAGGATTGGATGCTACTCGAGAGTAGGGATTCTTCTTGATCCTGAACTGAACCCGGTTCATGTTATAGAACGGCTGACAGTTCAGGTCCTCAAGGAGTTTAACCGAACACTCATCCATCGAGATGGTCAAGACGAGACCCTGCGCGTTCTCCACTTTCCTAAGAACTTTCTTCCTTGGTGGGAAGAACTCTGTTTTGCAGCCTTAGTGACCGCAAAATATCGTCCGCGGAACGTGATGATCCCGGGAAGTAAGCCGTAGCCACGCATGGTTTTGGGAGATCGTCTCCTTCAACTAAACGGAGCTTCGCGTTCTCGCACGGTGAGATGGTGTTGATAATGCTGGCTAACCAATCCCTGGTGCCAGCGTCCGCACAATTGACCGTCATCCACCCTGGCTTGTACGAGCAGCCCAGAAAACGAATCTGTGGGTCATCATCTGGGAGCTTATTCACCTCCCTGACGATGGCATCTTCCACCGCTTTTTGGTGTACAGGCTCAAGATGACCATCTGCAAAATTGTCCAGAAGGAGACCCACTTTGATTGTGCCGGCTACTTCTGCGAACAATGCAGCATTTGGTTTAGCCCTCTTACTTGGTCCGGCAGGAGAGTTGTTGCTAGACCGAGGGCGCTTGTTGGCTGTAGAGGCTTCATTATTCGGAGGTTCGTTGAGGACTTTTTCTAGCGCCTCATTGTATGCTAGACCATCTGTAAGAAGGCGTCTGAGTTTCTTCTTATTGGATGTGGGCAAGCGTTTTCTTTGTAGGGATAGTTTCTCAATCCCCAGGTTCTTCAAGGAATCGGTTTCAGGAGCGTCTGAGCAGCTCCTGTAAGCCTCCTCCGTGAGCACAGAGCTCACCGTGTCGACGGACTCAAGGTCGCTGTCAACAGTCAGACGATCAGGACGGTCTGTCCGTCCATCACGGATTGGTTCAGCTGTAGGCTGACAGATAGAGATAAGATCAACCTTATCTCCATCAGAAGAAGTTGTTTTGGTTTTTTTATTTAATTGGTCTATTTTGATCCCACGAGTAGCTAGGGAAATATCTTCCATCCACACAGACCCCCGCATACGTAGATGAGGCAAGATGAAACCGGAGGTAGCCTGGTATCCGGAGTCCATCGTTAGCGACTGGGCTAGATTAATGGGGCCCCCAGCCTGGTCGGTCCTGGTACGGTGCGGTTAACGCCTCTAACCCGGCCCCAGATTTAATGGTTTACTCCAACCTCAAACAGGGCATTTTAGAGGGTGCGTAGAGATAAGCAGACTCTACGTTGAGTTTATAAATAAGGCTGTAAGAATATATATATATTTTTCAATTTAAAATAAAATAAAATTCTTTATAACTGTGCACCTATATCTACAAATTTAAAATACTATAAATGTCTATAAGACGTCTCTATAATTTTTTTTTGTAAAGGGTGAGTCGTTTTTCTAAATATATTTCTTATTGGATTTAGTCATAAAGATATTAATGCTTTCATATATAAAAAAAAATAAGAGCACGTAAATCTAGTTCTCTTTATAGTACAAGTTTCAGTAGTAAAAGAGAATTTAAAGTAAATTTTGAAACCCTACAAAGGCATAGCTTACTACGGATCCCCGATGTAGTCAAGATCTATTCGAAACAAGATCATCGGTCCAGCAAATTAAATATTAAACATGTATGGCACTTCCACGAATTGGGAAGAAATAAAAAACAATTTAATTATTCATTATGCGGACAAAAGTAACGAAACAAGTCTCATTCGAGACTTGCATCAATTAAGGCAAGACCAGGACAACATTGAAACGTTCTATTCAAAAATGATTCACATTCTTTCAACAATAATGAACCATATTAGGGTGCACGAAAGAAATCAAATAGTGATAGAAGCCAAAAAATCACTATACGAGGAAATGTGTCTGAACACATTCATGTCTGGCCTGAGGGAACCATTACACAATTAGAGCAATGAGGCCTTCAAAGTTAGCAGAAGCTCTAAACTTCTGCTTGGAGGAACAAAATAGATTTTATTACAGAAACCCTTACAATATTATAAATACATCTCAAATAAGGTCCCATATTATAAGACAACCCCACGCAAATCTTAATCCACGCTATATCAACCAATCTATGCCTAGAAATGTTTATTTACCTCCTAGGCAACACCTTCCTCAACACCCCATAATGTCCAAACTAGGCAAAATTATAACAATTCCAGCCACAACAATAGATTTAACTCCCCTCCTGGACCTGTACAAATCCCACAACAAGTTTAACCCATGGATGTCGTTAGCGGAAGTACTAACACAAATTCAAGAAACCAATCAGGTACAAATAGGCAGCAGCAACTCTATAATATAGAATCAGGATATTACAACAATTGCAACGAGTATCAACAAAATGCACCTGAACCCCAACAGAACTATTTTGCCCAGGATTACTATCAATACTTCGATAGTTCTAGGGCTTATAACCAGCAGGAGGTGGACGATACGGATTTTCGATTAGTACCAGCCTCGGAAGATAAGTAGGGTATCTAGACATTAATAATTTCAACTCCGGTATCTTACTACCTAACATTAACATTTACAGCTTAGGAAAAACGAAATTAAAATTCCTGATCGACACAGGCAGCAACAGATCCTTTATAAATCCAAGCAGTATTAAAATTTACAGGTTAATACAATAAAGCCGTTAGAAATAAGAACACTTTTTACTACTCAAATTGTAGATCAAAACACTATCTTGCGAGGACTTCCAGAATTTAGATCAGAGGAAGATGTACGGTTCATAATTTTCCGATTTCATGAATACTTTGATGGTTTAATAGGAACCGATATTATTAAAAAGTTAGGCATCATTATTGATATTAAAAACTCTCGATTAGTTTGTGGCAATGAGAATATTCTTTTAAATTTTAAGCCAAACCTAATGTCCAAATTGTATGATATTTCAGGTTTGAGCAAAACAATATACCGTTTACCGGTTGATATGGAGAATGGTAGCATATTTATAAAACCGACATAGATAACACCAGATTTGCTAATTCCGGAGGGACTTTGTAATGCCCAGAATTGGTATTCATACATAGAGGTCATAAACAAATCCGATCATTCACAGACCTTTTTAATTGAGCAGCCATTGAAAGCAGAAACGACTGAAAATTATGCGGAAGTTCATAACACACCTATCAATAGAAAAATTCAAAGCACGAAAGCTAATTTTAAGGAAGTTCTAAGAACAGAACATCTGAATAGGGAAGAACAGTCATCATTATTTACACTATGCCATACTTATCAGGACATTTTCTATAAAGACGGAGAACACTTAACATTTTCTAATAACACAAAACACGAAATTAAAACTAAGGACGACATTCCAATATATTGCAAGTCCTATAGATACCCATACATACACAAGGAAGAGGTCCACAGACAAATAAACGAACTTTACAATCAAGGTATTATTCAACCCAGTTTTTCTCCATGGTCAGCTCCGATTTGGATTGTTCCAAAAAAAGGACGCAAATGGCAAGGCTAAGTGGAGATTAGTTGTCGATTACAGTAAATTAAATGAGAAAACCATAGAGGAGCGCTACCCAATTCCGAATATTACAGAAATTCTAGACAAGCTGGGTAGGTCTTTGTACTTCAGTACTATTGACGTAGCTTCTGGCTTCCACCAGATCGAAATTGAGGCTCAGGATATCCCTAAAACGGCGTTTTCTGTAGAAAATGGACACTTCCTCAAATGAATGCCATACGGCCTAAAAAATGCTCCATCCACTTTCCAGCGCGTAACGTTTAACGTTTTAAGGGACCTCCAAGGGAAAATATGTCTGGTTTATATGGATGACATCATTGTATTTTCCACCTCGTTGCAGGAACACCTGGAGAACTTAAAATCAGTTTTTCAAAAGTTTAGGGAACACAATTTGAAAATACAAGTCAATAAGTCCGAGTTCCTCCGTGAGGAAGTCTCATTTCTAGGCCACAATGTGTCATCAGACGGCATCAAACCAAACCCTGATAAAATAAGTGCCGTCAAAAATTTTCCCATCCCAAGAACACAACAGCAAATAAAATCTTTTCTTGGTCTACTGGGGTACTACCGAAAATTTATTAAAGATTTTTCAAATTTAACAAAACCTTTGACGGAGTGTCTGCGAAAAGGGAAAACGGTTAAACTCGATTCCTCCTACATAAGTTGCTTTGACCATTGCAAAAATATTTTGTGTAATGATCCCATATTACAGTACCCGGATTTTAGCATGCCTTTCAACGTCACTTCTGACGCAAGTAATGTTGCTTTAGGCGCAGTGCTCTCACAAGGTCCTCTAGGCTCAGATATGCCGATTTGCTATGCAAGTCGGACTTTATCAAAAACAGAGCAGAACTATAGCACCATCGATAAGGAGCTTTTAGGAATTGTTTGGGCTACTAAATATTTTCGGCCCTATATTTATGGGAGAAAATTTAAAATTATTACTGACCATAAACCCCTCACCTGGCTCTTTTCTCTAAAGAACCCAATTCCAAACTCATTCGTTGGAGACTGATATTGGAAGCATTTGACTATGAGTTAGTTCATAAAAAAGGAAGATCGAATACTAACGCAGATGCACTTTCCCGAATAGAGATACATATAAACCAAATAAACTTATCCAAATGTGACACAGGAAGCTTAAATAGTGTATCTATGGAAAACAATATGGATGCATCCGAAAACATTTCGACTATTCACTCGAGACAAGAGAATATGAACGATGGCATTCCTATTTCGGAACGACCACTTTATGAATTTTCCAATCAGAATGACTCTAAATCAGAAATATCAGCCAAATTACACATTCTTTTTAAAAGAAAGAAAAGACACACTATAGAACATAAAGACCCCAGTAACGAAGCAGTTATAATATCAGTTTTTAAAAATTATCTAGGGACAAAAAGACTTACCGCTATCCTGGCGGACGATAGAACTTTCTTACAGGTACAGGCTGTATATTCCAAATATTTAAACCAATCAAATATTAAATTAGTAAGATCAAGCGTTCTCCTAAAAGACATCACTGAGAGTGACGAGCAAGAAAAATTGATAAGAGAATATCATGAGAGTTCTCACCATAGGGGTATTACAGAAACTTTAGAGCACCTTAAAAAAACATTTATTTCCTGAATAGGTATGAAGCATATCATATCAGGAGTAATTAACAAATAATGCGATACTTGTCATACACTTAAATACGATATGTGCAAAAACTTCTAATGGAATTTCACCTGTGGAACGCTTCCATTCAACAATAACAGAACTTGTTCGCATCATAAAGTCACAGAAGAAAGACATGGCTATTGAAGAAATCTTGGATGAGGCAGTTTTAACGTATAACAATTCAATACACTCCACAACAAAATTGACTCCTTTCGAACTATTAACGGGACATATAAATAAAAGTCAGCCATTCCCATGTACCTAATCCGAACCAAACAACCAAACAAGACTAGCTTATAACACACAGAGAAAATTATGCCAATCTAAAAAAAGTCATTTACAACCGATCTCTAGCAAAAAAAAAACAAAATTACATCGAAAAATTATATAAATGACGGATAGATCCACCAAATTATAGCCCGGGTGAAAAGATTTACGAATTAGATGATAGGCGCAATAAATTAGCACCAAGGTTTCAAAGCCATATACTAAAAAACAACTACAAGGTTACTATAGATACTTGTTGCTGGCTGCGAGATTGGGCCGCGTGCTGCCGTTTGGAACGTAATCCTATGAACTCAAACGCAATATCCGCATTTATACAAAAAATGGAGGATTTATTCTCTGAAATAATATATTTAATACAATTCAATTTAGTATATAAACTTACTCTTTTTGGCAACACGTCCGGCTTGGGCTTCCAATCTTCAACTCACAGAATTTGCAAAGAATTTAATTTAAAATGACGTTTTTTCTCAAGTGTCAAATAACACATTCGGTCGTAGGTTAGTCTGTTTTGATTTTGGATATGCCTGTTCGTTTAGAAGTCCAAGCCGCCGACGTTTACAAATTTTGTTAATTTAATGCAAAGACTTTTCAACACTCCACCCCCCGTGAGGCACATGGACCCTCCAACGCCTCACCAACATCCAAAACTGCCAGTTTTACGGCTGGCCTCCGAAAGGTCCCGGTCGCCGTTTTAACCTCAGCAGTACGAACTTGACCATCTGCTCCGGGAAACACTTTGGTAATTCGTCCTCTCTTCCACTGGCTTCTCGGCAAGTCCACTTCGCAAATGAGGACCAAGTCTCCTACGATGAGAGTTCGAACTTTTTCGTACCACTTGCTTCTTCTGGTGAGATCTGGCAGATACTCTCGGATCCATCGTCTCCAAAAATGGTTCTTGATCTGTTAAGACACTCGCCATTGTTTGCGGAGGCAGAGCGCCCTGTTGTCGACTTCACCTGGAGATTGCGTCGAGTTTGAAGCACCCAATAAAAAGTGATTCGGAGTTAGGGGCTCTTCATCTTCGGACGAAACTGGCAAGTGCGTGAGTGGACGGCTGTTGATGATGTTCTGTGCTTCCAATAAACTGCTTAGCAAGGTTTCAGGTTTAGGCGCTATTTTGTTGAGTGTGTACGATAACGCTCTCTTCACAGAGCGAACGAGCCTATCCCAACACCCTCCTGCGTGCGGATTCAACTGGCAGTTAAAAACCCAGTCGATCCCTCTCGAACAAAGTTCCGTCTTCAGAGCCCCGTTATCAAAAATTTCGGCAGTCAGCAGCTCCTTTTTCGCACCAATAAAGTTAGTGCCGTTGTCACTCCTGATTCGTAGCGGAACCCCTCTCCTGTTGACGAAATTTCGGATACACAAAATGCAGGCATCGGTGGACAAATCAGACGCAATTTCAAGATGGATGGCTCTTATGGTCATACAGGTAAATAGCGCAACCCATCGCTTCTCCTTCCGACGACCGACTGTGACGTAGACTGGCCCGAAGTAATCAAGGCCCGTTTATGTAAATGGTCGTACAAACGGGGTAAGACGGTCCTTGGGTAATTGTCCCAACAAAGGTGGTGCTGGCTGAACAGCCCGAATGCGGCAATATGAGCACTGGGTTTTAGCTTTCTTGACGGCAGAGCGGACGCTCGGTACCCAGTACTTCCGTGATCAACGATCAACTTCGTTAGCGGATGTATCTTCGGCATGATGATCGGACGTCTGGCGGCAAAAGGTATTGTCGTGGCAGCATCTATACGACCGTATACGCGTAGAAGCCCATCCTCTGCTAGGTACGGTGTTAACTTGAAGATAGAACTGTTATTTTCAATTGGCAAATCATCACTAAGGCGGGATATTTCATGACGAAATACATCTCTCTGGGCTTGGCGACACAGCTTTATATCTGCTTTATTCAGTTCCGCTATCGATAATTCTCCTTTTTCAATCGATCTTCGTTGGCATGCTTGCACGAACCGAAGGGCCATAGTTCTTTGCAGCTTACGATACCTAGAGAATCTAGAGAAATCAATGGCTAGAGTACTCACCGCAGTGTGTAGAAGCATCTTGGGTCTCTGCTCCTCCTTGCACACGTGATTGCTGATATCATCTGGTGGTACAGGCCAGTACTGTTCAGGCATTAGCAGGAATTTTGGACCAGTTATCCAACTATTGTCGACTTTAAGTTTGGGTGGATATTTTGCTCGTGTCGCCTCATCTGCTGGGTTGAGCCTTGACGGAATCCAATGCCATTGGCTTACCTTGGTGCTTTCAAGAATCTCAGTAATTCGAAAGGCCACAAACTGCTTTTGTCGGCGAGGGTCCGATTGAAGCCAATGGATGACCGTCTTCGAGTCACTCCGAAATAAGGGAGTCTTGAACGCTAACTAATTTTTTTTTTTTTTTTTTTGTCCGAGGGTAGGTGAAAATCTTCCAAAGACACTATGAGAATATCAAGCGCGTTCTCATAGTAGTGTCAGATTTTTACTGACTAAAAACACCACCCTTCAAAGATTGTTAGATACTGCAACTAAGAAATAACTTATCAAGCAATTTTTCTATCAATAAATAAAAGCTTTTGACAGGTTACTTTCCAATGAAAGATCCTGCGTGTTCCGCAAATTAAACGCGGTTAATCTTATCTTGCCAAGTCGAACGGTTTCGTTCTTTGCACTAAGCACTTTATTTTGAAAAGTTTGTAGAATATTGACATTCGTTTTCTAAGTACAACCCCAAAGTTGTATACCGTAGGTCCACACCGGCTTTAGCACTTGCTTGTATAAAAGCAGTTTGTTCTCAGTACTGAGCTGGGAATGTTTTCCGAGTAACCAGTACATTTCTCAATATTTGATATCGAGTTCTTTACGTTTCATTTTCACGTGCGAACTCCATTTTAACTTTGCGTCGAGTGTCATTCCCAGATATTTGGCCTCGTTTGCAAAGGGTATTCGAGCCATATTTAGGAAAATTGGCAAGTCATTGGTTTCCTTGTACGTGAAATTCACATGTACAGATTTAGTTTCATTTAAGGCGATCCGCCAGTTCCTTGTCCATTCATTTATCTTATTCACTGCGGTTTGCAGTGTTGTAGTCGTTTCTTCGATTGTATTACCTACTGCTAGGATAGCTGTGTCGCCGGCGAACGTAGCAAGGGTAGTGCCATCTTCTCTTGGAATATCGCTAGTATATAACAAATAGAGAAGCGGACCAAGGACGCTTCATTGCGGTACCCCGGCCGAAATTTCTTTTAGCTCCGAGTATTCGTTTCCATTTCTAACACGGAAGAGCCTATTCCCGAGATATGATTCTAGAATATCATATAGGCTTGCGGGGAGAACTTGTCGTAATTTAAATTTCAAGCCGTCGTGCCACACCTTATCAAAGGCTTGTGAGACGTCAAGGAATACGCTTGAGCAAATCTTTTTTTCTTCAAATGCTTTCTCGATTACGTCAGTAGTTCTATGTACTTGGTCAATCGTCGAATGCTTGGTTCTGAACCCAAACTGGTGGTCAGGGATAAGATTACTGTCTTCAATAACCGGTTGTAGGCGCCTAAGCAATATTCTCTCGAAGACTTTGGAAATGACTGGAAGAAGTGAAATCGGTCTATACGATTTTACTTCATTTGGCGGTTTTCCTGGTTTTAAAACCATTATGACCTCCGCGACTTTCCATTGACTCGGCACGTGTTTTAGTCTGAGCGCAGCATTTATAATATGAAGGAGCTTAATTAATGCTTTCCTTGGAAGAGCTTTGAGAACTTCTCCGGTGATCAAATCATAACCAGGAGCTTTCTTAGGTTTTAGGGATTCGATTTCACGTTTTAGTTTACTTAGCGTTGCACTAGTGCGTGTTGAATCGTCAGATTGTAATTCTGCCCTATTAGTATTGTCGTGGATCGCTTGGCCATCGTACTGTTTAAAAGTTTCTTCTAGATGAGCGGCAAAAACGTCCGCTTTTTCCTTATCTTCCCTTGCCCATTCATTTCGATTTATTCTAATTGGCGGCGCGGGGATTTTGGGCCTTTTGGTGCCTTTTACAGCTTTCCAAAGTGAATAATTGGAATCTTTTTTCGCTGTTAAACTTTCAAGGTAAGAACCTATAGCACGATTTTTAAAATCCTTAATGACTGTCTTCAACAAATTGCACAAATAATTCAAATGTGCTTTGTGTTGCGGAGCGCGACTCTGTTGCCATTTCTTACGCGCCTTCCTTTTTTCGTTGACCAATTCTTTTATTTCGGGAGGATATCGTAGCCCGTATTTGGCCGGCGTTTTCCTTTGATTAGGCGTATTATTCCAGGAGGCGAGCTGTACGATCTCGACGAAGCGATTAACTTCAACTTCAAGTTCATAGGGTGTCGTAAGTGGAACACTCAGTTCAACATTCTCTTCCATTTCGTTCCTAAAGCCTTCCCAGTTAGTGTTTCTACCAGTTAATCTCGCTGGCTCTAGGTTATTGGCTAATTTTACACTCAATGTTAGAATAACCGGTGAGTGGTCAGATGATAGATCAAAGCTCTGTTCAACTTTAATGTGGTTGGTAGGTATTCCTTTCACAACGAAAAAATCTATCAGGTCAGGTAGTTTTGAAGTATCAGTTGGCCAGTAGGTCGGTTTGCCCGTCGAGAAGAAATCGCAACTGTATTCCATACCTGCCCGATAGAGCATTCTACCTTTTCGCGAGATGTATCTG